>OX456985.1:94453215-95084465 GCA_949752695.1 Melanostoma scalare | reverse complement strand
GCAATAAGGATGTGTTTGGCATTATACACAGTTTTCTTTTAATCCTTGCAACGCTTCCGGTTACAAATTCTTCGGCAGAGCGATCTTTTTCTTCATTGCGGCGCCTTAGAACGTATTTCGGGTCCCTAATGAGTGAAAATCGCCTTTGCGGTCTGGCACTTATGCACATCCACAGACAAGTCCCGATCGATGTTGAAAAAGTAATAACAAGGTTTTCAAGAACCGGCTGCAACAAAAAGTTAGACTTTAGCATTTAATAAACTGTTTTAAACTAATTTAACTTATGTTTTATTAAACAATTTTTCTAATTCTTTTAAATAAAAAATGTATTCTTATATTTGAAATCATTGAAAAATCATTGAAAAGGAGGGCAAACAGCCCCCCCCCCCCCCCCCCCCCCCTATCAAAATCCTGGATCCGCGCCTGTTCCTACTATGCAATAGGTCTTTTCGGCCATTGCATACTGTGGTCCATTATTTTTTTCGCAGCAAGATGCGACGACCTAACAACAGCTGAAAGGGCCTCGCTGAAACATTCTCGTGAACGAAACAATGATAACTTCATGAACGCTGATTGCCTTAAAATCTATTATCATAATGCAAGTGGAATTCAAACTAAACTACCTGCCTTATACCATTCATCTACCCATGTAGAATACGATATTATTGTTATTGTTGAAACCTGGCTTTGGAGTGGAATCCCCGATTCTGAAATTGTCAACGGCGGTTCATATATAGTCTTCCGACGAGATCGATGTATTACTGCTGAAGATCTCGGAGGTGGTCTTCTATTGGCGGTTCGTTCATGCTTCCCATCCCATATAATATCGCTGCCAATCATTGACATCGAGCAATTATGCGTGTCACTTTGTCTTGGAATAGGTATTTCCGTGTATATCATAACAAGCTACATACCACCTAGAAGTCCCATTGCTAACATTGATTTTGTAAGTAATTTGAATTACTGTCCGCAGAAGGTTTTTGTAATCGGTGATTTTAACCTGACTGATGTGAAATGGTCTTATTCTTCTAATGAAAATATGCTTATTCCCTGTAACTTAAAAAGTGCTATCGAAATAACTTTTGTTGACCATTTATTTGCTCTAAACTTATGTCAAATCAGTAGCTTTGTCAATAGTTTGAATAATATTCTTGATCTTGTTTTCATACATGATGAATTCAAGGGTTCAGTGTATGATGCGCTTCCTTTGTCATTATTAAACGATTCTATGAATCATAAAGAATTATATATTGAAATTCATAGAAACAGAAATTAATAGAAACAATTCATTATCATTTAACTTTTTAAAGGCCAATTTTATTGAACTTGATAATTATCTTGAAAGTATTGCCTGGAAAACTGAATTTTTAAGCTTAGATTTACAAAATATCTTTGATCGCTTTTCGCAGATTATAAATAATGCTTTCAATCAATTAGTGCCACATAAAAAGAAAAAGAATACTTCCAAACCTCCATGGTATAATAACAGGCTGACACACCTTAAAAATTTTAAAAATAAATCTTTCGCTAAGTTTAAGAATTCAAATGATTTGGCTGACCAAATACAGTTTTGTAATCTTCGCAGGGAATTCAATGTGTTAAGTAAATTCTCGCACAGAAATTATATTTTGCAGGCTGAACTCAATTTAAAAAACGACCCAAAAAGTTTTTGGTCTTTTATTCTATGTTTTTTGAAAATCAAGAGTCTGATGAAATTGAAAACACGGTTGAGCTATTTGCTCAGTTTTTTGAATCGGTCTATTCCAACTCACATGAAAATCTAGTTCCCCTTTCTGGTTATAATCCTAAAGTGAGTATAGGATCCTTACAGTTAGATCTCAACGATGTCTTAGAAGGATTGCATGATCTTAAGCCAAACGCTAAACCTGGCGTTATGGTATTCCTGCGATAATTTTGAAAAGATGTTTCAGTTCTCTGGCTCTTCCATTACTACTCATTTTCAATTCTTCATTGTCATCTGGACTGTTCTTAGATGAATGGAAATCCTCTTTCTTGATTCCAATTTTAAAATTGGGTTCCAAAAACAATGTAGAGAACTACAGAGGAATTTGTAAACTATCTGCAATTCCTAAGTTTTTTGAAAGCCTTGTCAAAAAAAAACTTGATTTCCTAGTGAAGGAACATTTAAGTGATGCCCAACATGGGTTCATCTCGGGAAGATCAACAATAACCAATTTAACATGTTTCTCTTCTTTCGTTTTTGACGCTATTGAAAGTAAAGATCAAGTGGATGTTATTTATACCGATTTTAGCAAAGCGTTTGATTCGGTTTGTCACAAAACACTGCTTCAAAAATTGGAATCATTTGGTTTCCATTCAAGCCTCTTTCAATGGATCTGTTCCTTCCTCATAAAAAGGGTTCAAAAAGTCAAAATTGATGAATTCACCTCAAGGCAGATAAACTGTACCTCTGGTGTCCCACAGGGTAGTCATCTAGGTCCTCTACTTCTTATCATATTTATTAATGATATTGTTAACTGTGTTAACTTCAGCAAATACCTCATATACGCAGACGATCTGAAACTTTTCTGAAAGTAACCTCTATTAGTGATTGCCAAAAACTCCAATTGGATCTTGATAATCTATATCGCTGGTGTGTGTTAAACCGCTTGAATCTTAACGCCAAGAAATGTTTTGTGATTTCTTTCTCAAGAAAGAATCATAATGCAAGAGTTCTCATAATTATTATCTTGATTGCAACCCTCTTCAGAAAACTGAAAAATTTAAGGATTTAGGCGTACTTTTTGACTCCAAAGTCACTTTTACACCACATATAGAAGCTATTGTTTCAAAAGCTAACTCAATGTTAGGATTTATCAAAAGAAACTCAACAGACTTCACTAACCCCTACACCCTTGTGTCTCCTTATACCTCATTAGTAAGACCCAATCTAGAGTATGCAGACATCATCTGGAACGCTCACCAACAATGTTTTTCCGATCGAATTCAGAAAGTTCAGAATAGGTTTACGAAGTATGCATTTTACAAAATGCGATGGTGCTTTCTTCCAAATTCCAAAGCTAGGCAGAGTCTTCTAGGTTTGCAGTCGCTCAAATCACGTAGAACTAGTCATGACATAGTTTTTGAGCGAGACATTTTATGTTATCATATAAAGTGTCCTTTCTTGTTGTCCGCAATTTGTATTTATGCTCCAGAGAGGCCGTTGAGGGATAGAAATCTTCTTTTTCAATCAAGACACAGAACTAGTTATGGCACGAGTGAACCAATTTTAAGATCAGTTAGAGAGATTAATGAAATTTGTGGTCATATTGATTTAGCTTTCTCTAGAGATAAATTTCGAAATAAATTGTATTACTTATTTTTAAGAAATTGAAACTTATTTTGTAATAATGTGTAATCTATTGAGCTCATTGCTCGTAGGTGAAATAAATAAATAAATTTTATTCACACATCTGCAACTAAGTTGACTTATGTCATTTTTACCTTATTCTTTTCAAACTTATTCGTATATTCTCCAAGCAAATATGCGCAGGGCTATTCCCTACACGGCAAACACATTTGCCGAACATTCACTTCGTGTTGATTCTACACAGCGTAAACGTGTGAATTCTTCTTTTAAATCGTGGTTGTCTGTGGCCATTTCACTTGTGATTTTATTTATATTTATCACGCGATATGCACACGACAACGTTCAAAGCAAAAATGAGTTTTGCTTCATAGTAAGAAACCGATTTGCTCGCGAGCATGGCCCTACATCTACATGGCGAACAACGAGGCCAACGAACATGACAAAATCGAAATTTTTCGCCAACAGCGAGCGGCTTGCTAGCTGCTCGCGAACCAAACCCTGCACGATGAAAATACGGCGAGCACGAGCATGTTCGGCGAGCATGTTCGTCGTTTAGGGCTAGCTTAAGGTAGTTGTGCTAGCTTAAGGTAGTGAGTCGGCAAAAACAATCGTGTGCGATTTTCCTAAAAAGTTTGAGTTTTTGCCGAGTGAGCCAAATTAGTTACCGAAATATTTATTATTATTTTTTATTATGCATTGTGTACAAGCACGGTTTACACTCACACGGCGTGAATCCCACACTCCTGAGGACATTATCGAGTTTTATTTTATTTTTATTTATTTTTATTGACCAAATATTCGTTCTAACAATTATTTACATTTATGAAATATCTTATAGCCTAAATGGTTTGGCGTTATGCCGTCTACCAGATTGACGTTCATTCATTTAGCTTCAAGTTAAATTTCAACAAAATACGAGTAAATTTTTTTTTTTTAAAATTGCCTTCAATTATACGGGTTCTGTAGCGCAATGAGCTTACGATGAAATTGTAAAGCAGATCCCATCCACGGTCACCATTCAAAATATTCAACGCCACTTCCATCTCCAGAGTATTTGCTCCAAAGTATATCCTTCTTAGCTCACAAAAAATTGGGCATTTCGCAATGAAATGGAACACATCTTCTCTTTCTTTAAGATTGCAAAGGCTACATTCAATAGGCAGGTCAGTTCGATGTGGTATGAAATTCAGGTTAGTGAGCTCTCCTCGTATTTTAAATAGCACATTTATTTTATCAATGGAATTTGCATTCACGAAATATGTTTTTTCCTGCAGATAGTACTTGAGTTTGCTGTAGTACATGCGATATTGTGATGACTGAGCTTCGGTAACAAATGAGTCGTAGAGTAGACTACCTGTTTTTTCGATAATTTTACAGAACGTATTTTTACGAACTGTTACTTGCTCGAAGTTTTCGAAATTTGTAACCAATCCACAATTTCTTGCAATGGATTCCCATTCCTTAACGCAATTACTCTTCCTTGTAAGTATGTATGAGAGTACGATTTTCGGTAGTCTTCTCTCATCCATTCCCATTACTTTATTTACGTAGTCGAAATGCAATTTGAGCGTCTCCAAAAAGATTGGTGGCTTTCCTGTCTCCAAGTGAATCATGTAATTTGGTGTGCTGTTTGGAAGTTTGAAGACTCTTTTGATGCAATATCTATTAAAGATCTCAACAGTAATTATCGAGTAATTATCGAGTTTGATATTCCATGCACGACCGGACTGCTTTAGCCCATAAACTGCCTTGTTGTGCTTGAGCACTCGTTTTGGGAACCTTGCATTTTCGAAACATTCAGGTTGTTTCATGAACACTTCTTCGCTCAACTCACTGTTAAAGTACGCTGTAGTTACATCCATCTGATTGAGGAACATTCGATGTTCTGCAGCTAACGCAATCACCATCCGAATTGTTGCATATCGAACAACTGGCGAAAAAGTTTCATCAAAATTAACTCCATATTGTTGGCTGCAACCCTTCGCAACAAGTCTTGATTTAAAATTTTTGACACTTCCATCAACATTTCTTTTCGTATTGAAGACCCAACGACAGCCGATAGCCTTCTTTCCTAATGGTAACTCAACTTCTATCCATGTATTGTTAGCGATGAGTGCTGCATACTCCTTCTGCATACAAAGCTTCCCTCCATTCGTTAGAATGTGTGCTGGATAAAGCTTCTTTTGCGTTTTCTGGAATTTCGATAGCAACATTATCTTTTATTAAATTTAAAATATTATATTGTTTTTGAGGTCGTCCAGGTTTTCCCGTACTAAGAATCCTCGGTCTTGCAGGTCCGATTCGTACTACTTCCTCGCATTTATCTTCTTTGATTTGCTGGTTCTTATCAATAGCTGGTGCTTTGGTGGTGTTTTCGGAGGCAATCGCTGGTGCTTTTGTGGGGTTTTCGGTGGCAGTAGCGGTGGCGGTGGCTTCGATTTCATTTTCATTTTCTGTTTTAATATTCTCCTCTCCAGTTGATAATGCCTTCGTATCTAAAATGACAAAATCGTTTAATTCCTTTCTATTGATATTTAAATAGCATTTTCATCGCAGCTGTAGCAACAGCTTCCGCCCATAACGACTCTTCCAGATTTGCATGTAGTAGGATGCTTCTTGCCATTTCCACCAGCGTTCGATTGGCTCTCTCCGCGACGCCATTTTGTTGTGGGGTGTAGGCCACTGCAAGCTGCCTTTTTATTCCTTGTTCCTCTAAAAAATTATTAAAACTAGTGTTAATATACTCGGAACCATTATCGCTTCTCATAGCTTTAATTTTCATTTCCGTCTGACGCTCTACCATAGCTTTGAACAGCTTGAATTTATCGAAAACCTCACCTTTCGTCTTCATAAAATACACAAACATGTGCCTCGACATATCATCAATAAATGTGACGCAGTATCTGGAGCCTCCAATTGATGGCATATTAATTGGCCCACACACGTCCGTGTGAATGAGTTCCCATAATTTTTTAGATCTCGTTTGACTGGCTTGTAGACTAGGGTAGTTCCGGACATGTATAGTTCCTGGAACTATGTCTTTTATCGGACACATTTCAGTTCGTTCCACAATCCGAAATCAATCATGTTCATGTCCGACCTGGCAAAGACGATGCAAGAAAAAAAAAATAAAGTATGAGTGGGAGAACATGTCACAGTCACAGTTGCAAAACAAACACTCAACCAACTACCTGTTTATGCCGAGCCAACAGCAACACACGATACGAGAACATTTTTCGCATTTTCCCAGTCTACACAGTACACAAACAAGGGTGGGTAGGCAAGTATGCAGCGTTGCCACTGTTTGAAAAATTTTCCGAAGTCGATTTACAAAAAAAAATTCAGTAGATTACATTATTAAGGCCCCGGCCCATAGAACGCGGTGCGTGCGGTAGAAGCGGCGCGGCAACTGATGCGGTGGGTTTTGCCGCGCGCAACTGATAGGGGTGACCCATAGAATCCGTTGCGGTGTTTTGACAGATAAATTTAGTCAAAATAGGGGCGTTCAAGAATCGCATCCGGATAGCTTGTTGTTGTTGTTTACGTGTGGGAAATCGAAAAAAATAAGTTATAATCGTCTAGCAATGATATTTTGAATGTTTTTCTGTTTTCAAAAGTCGAATTTTAATATTTCACAGCTGTTGTCTGTTGTCGATCGTTCAAAAAGGTATCTAGACACGGCTATCCAAGATAGGCTATCCGATAGGTTCTTGAACGCGCCCATTGTCATTTTTTCTAAATAAGAGAAAACTTCAAATTGGTTGTGACTGCGCATGTCTCTCTTCTGTCACCGCGTGAGAGCCGCGGCAAAATAGAAGTTCGGCTACTCGGCGCGTTCGGCGCGTTGCTCGCGGTGCTTATGGGTCACCTCTCATAAGAACGTGTGTATTTAATCGAGCTGTCAGTTGAAAGCGGTGCCGCACGCACGCACCGCGTTCTATGGGCCGGGGCCTTTATGCAGAAAGTTTTTTTTGTAAATTGCAGTAAAGTGACAACAATATGTGTTTTGTACAAGGTGTCTCAAAAGTAAGTTCACATTTGCTTATCTTATTACGCGAAAGCAACTATTCTGAGGGGCGCGGGGGGTATGTCAGTCGGTAGTCTGGCTCTTGGGAATTTAGTCGCTATGGAGCGTTTCTCTGGTGCGGACCGTGCGTTGTGCGTACGTGAGTTTTACAAAAACGGTAATTCACTGTAGCGCGTAGAAAATTCTGCAGTATTCGACATATTCGTCACTTAAATGATGCGCCTAGCACTCGTCTCATTGCAAAATGGGTTGAGAAGTTTGAAGAGACTGGGTCAACTCTGGAGAAACCAAAATCTGGGCGACCAAGAACATCAAGAACAGCCGAAAGCGAAACAGCCATCACGGAGACTACCTGCCGAGCTGTCATAGGCAATTTAATGCCCGACTAAATGAATGCCGAGAGCGCAACGGTTTACATTTGGACGATGTTATTTTTAAAAAATAAATTCCCAAACAGTGTACTTCAATATAAAATAAACATTTTTTCAATAAAGCTAAGACTTTTCTTTTAAAAAAAGATTTAAATGTGAACTTTCTTTTGAGACACCTTGTATTATTGCCTTTCCCCATTCCTTTACACCAATTGCGCAATGCGCATGCACCGGAGACAGTGAGAAAGAAAACATGTTCGTTAATCGGTCCGATGCCCGATCTGTTATAATTTGATACTAATATAGTTCATTTAGTTCCATGTCTTTCTTGATATTCTTCTTATGTTCATGATGAAAACATTTCCGACGTAGCAAACATCGTAGTTCCATGTCCGGGACTATCAATCGGTCCGATCTCTTTACAGGTTCATTGTGCACTTGCTAGTTCCATATCCATGTCTTTTACAATGCTCGTTATTCATTTCAATCCTTTAATATAGCGTTCAGCTCAATTTCGTTGTTTTGTTTGGTCCGATTCTCACGTTCTTTTATGTTCGTTGTTTTATAGGTAGGGCTAGGTATATCCATATCGTTATTTGGTTTTGCTTACCGTAATTCTTTATTGGTTTGTTCATATTTATCGATTCCAATTACAAAATTCTGGTAAGGTAGTTTAGTTAGCTTTGATTTCTGAGTTGAAATTTTTTCTTTTGCTTAATAAACATTTGTTAAATAATGTTTTTTTAGTTGTTTTGCTATTTTTTTTTTTTTTTTTTTTGAATTCATTTTTTATTTCATTTTCTTAAATCTACTTAGGAGCTAGCAAAAATGTATAAAACTAGCTTATGTAATAACTTAACTAACTTACTGACCCTAAGCGGGTACTCTAAATTACTCAATATCTTAATTCAAATGCCTTTCGGCCTACAGATAACTTACGGATTTACAAACTAGAACTATGGTTAAAAACTAAGAAAATTTAAAAACAAAAAACTTAGTTTGCTGGATCATATTTTTTTTTTTTTTGATTTTTATTAAAACTACTTAAAACTACTTAAATCTATTTAAAACTACTTAAACCTAGAGCAGCCACAGTGGCTTTTTTTTGTTTTATGTTTCGTATTTTTTTTTTTTTTGGAATTTTTATGTTTTATGATTTTTTTTTTTTTTTTTTTGATTTTTGTATTTTTTTTTTTGTGCTTTTTTTTGGTTTTATTTGGTTTTAAATTTTTTTTTTTTTTGATTTTGGTTTTTTTTTTTTTGTATGCCACTGTGCCCACCCCCTATACCCTAAGAACTTACACGCTAAACCTGTGTAAGCCAGCCATTGGCGACTCGCTATCAATATCAATTTGAGTTTCGTGCTCAGACAACCACCAGAACATATTTGACATTTTAACAACGTCACGACGATCGCGATCTGAGACCGCCCTACTGAATCGAAGGAGCTCTTCAACGTCTCCGCCTACTGCGGTGACGTCTCGGTTATAAAGGCGCCGTCGTTCCACGGACTTACGGCAGACGTGGTAGATTAGCGGAACCGCCAATCTATCCTGAATCAGCCCTTCCATATAAAAATAGAGGAAAGCCTCCGGGGGGACAAATCCACTGAAGCGTGTTCTTTCCATATACTCTCTGTTGGGGTAATAAGCCCCAAATATCAGGCCATTGGTCGAGGCCATCGCTCTTGCAGTGTGACCACGAGTCAGTTTTATAATGAAGTTGTCGATCCTGTTTATTTGAGCCCCGTTGTAAAGGACCTCATTGGGATAATATTTTTTGTACTCCGACTCTGGTGTTCTGTGTAATCCAAGACAGGTACGCAGACACTGTCTCTCAAACACCCGAATCTTTTCCATTTGAGACGCTGTAACATTGAACCACACGGGGCACCCATAGACAATCATTGGCCTTATGAGGGCCATGTAGCAAATCACTTTCACTCTGCTATCAAGTTGTCTGCTGTGAAACAGTCGCCTTGTCAGAGCAAAAGCTCCTCTAGCCCTGGCCAGAGCCGCATCCATATGTTTGTTAAAATATAGATACTGATCTAGCCAGAGGCCGAGGTATTTGACTACTACTTTGCTTGGCAGTGGGTGTCCATGTAGATTAACGATCACCAGCTTGCGCCAGTTCTTTCTCGTATCCCATGAGGCCCGAGCCAACGGGGTTCTAAACACAATTGTTTCCGATTTCTGAAAGTTGATTTTCAACTTCCAGTCATCGCAATATTGCTGGATCTTATCGAAGTCACGCTGCAAAAGTGTTCTGATGACTTCAATCTTTGGACCTGTTCTGTACGCAATGAGGTCGTCAGCGTACGCTTTAGCATGGTGAAGAGAACCAATTAGATCGCCAGTGAAAATGCTAAATAATATAGGCGAATTCACCGCCCCCTGTTGTAGACCGTTCTGTATTTTAAAAGTTCTGGTCGAAGTTGTATTGCAACTTTTCACAACAAACGTTCTAGCATGAAGCATGTCATTCAGAATATATAGCAGCGGTTTACTCATGCCATATCTGATCAACTTATAGAAAAGACCGTCTAACCAAACGGTATCGAAAAACTTCTCCAAGTCAACCAGACATGCACCCGTACACTGCTTTTTAGCTTTGTTCCATTGAATATCTGATACTAGTTTAGACGCGGCATGTTTCATAGCCCGCCTTAAAACCGAATTGATTTTCTGGAATAATATTTTTGTCCTCAGCCCATGTGGACAGTGCTCTATTGAGAACTTTCTCGAATACCTTGCTGATACTCGGAAGAAGACTAATTGACCGAAGATTTTCTGGATTGGAACCATCCTTCTCTTTTTTTAGGAGAGGATGAGCCACTATGCATTATTCAGCGCATTGTTGAACAACGTGGTGTATATGTCCACCGCTTCCGAAGGGAGGTTTCACAGCACAACATTGGGTATGCCGTCGACTCCTGCTGACTTCTTTTTCTTTATTTTGTGAAAGATGTCCACGAGGTCCATCTTAGAAACGAACAGGGTGTTATCCCCGTTTCGCTCGGCGATGACTGCATTTGCAAGTCGGTCGTCATTGAACCTAGTGAAACCAGGATTCTCAGATCGCCAATTCGAGATCTCGTCTCTAAGATAGAAGTGTCCAACGAAGGCTCTGTTTTCAAGGTCGTAGTTCGGGCGAATGCACTCATTCACCTTATATACTCGCTCGAAAACAGCACCCACCGTCTCCACCTTCTCCTGAGCATCTTCCACTATAAAGTGGTCATCATCCAAGATGGCCTCATCTGGATCTATTCCTATTGTCAAAAGTAAGTTTTTGTTCTCTGTCGTCCTTTGGAGTTTAATACGCTGAAGGTCATTTTGATCTTTTCTCCTAAAAATTTTATTTATTTCCGGAAACATACTCGGGTTGTTGGATTGTACAGCCCGAATTTTGTTGTTCCAGAAAAGAGATATAGATATTCTGTAGTTTTCTTTAATTAACTGTTGGAGATTTTTGATCTGTGACTTCAGAGTTCTAATCTCCAAATCGTGTCGGTCAGTAAACCTCCTGTGCAAGAGTTTGAGTCTTGACAGGAGTCTACTTTTTTGTTTGTAAAGTGCGTCTATTGTCGCGTTTCTGTACATGATCGTAGAGTCATGTTGCCTATATTTAGGAATTGTCCTGTCCATTGTACTACGGATTGCATCCTCCATACGTTGCAGGTACCCATCGATCTCAACGTTCTACAGATTCCTGTTGCATGGTGGCGCAATATCGTTCGAACGAAGTTCCCTTGAGACGGCACCGGAAAAGCGCGGCCAACGTGTCTTACCGTAGTTGTAAGAGTGCGTTGTCACGTACTCCTCCAGTTCCACAAGGTCGTTCGGAAGCAGTATGACGGCGGCAAGTCCACAGTGGTCACTGTCGTACTCAACCGTCGTCAAACAATTTTTCGTCCGTCGAAGAACGTCGTCGGTCAGTTTAAGTCTCGAGTCTAAAAGTAATAGATCCAAATAAGAGCCACTTCGAGGATATGAAGGCCTGTCAGTAGCCAACAGGTCGACTTTACACTCAATGCTGTGGAGCCCCAGCCAATTGAATAGCTGGGTCCCCCTTGGATTGGCTAATTGATTTCCCCAATCTTGGTGTTTAGCATTGTAATCACCTGCCAAAAGGAAATAGTTTTCATCCGAGTTCAGATTCAGACATCGAAAAAGCGTTTCGAGCTCTGTTATAAAACATGAGGTTTGAGAAGCTTCCGGCGGTGCATAGAGCGAGACCACATACAATCGCCTCCCCTGTTGGAGAGGGATGCATATGATACACGTTTCCAGCAACCGGAATCGGCGTACTTCACCACTATATATTACTTTGTGAGCGATGCCCTTACGTATGAAGATCGCAACCCCACCCGCGAAAGTTGAGTTGGGTCGGTCTCTCCTTACGATAATGTAATTGTTATTCGTCATTTTGTGATGCTGGTTTAGCCTAGTTTCGCTAACCATACGTACATCTGGACGTTGGTCTTTTAACAACTCAAAGAGGTTGGTTCGTCGTTCTATCCTAACTAGCGAATTCACATTCACGGCTAGGATCTTGAAAGGCCTCTCCGGCAGCGCGCCCGTTAACCTAAAAATTGCGCAAGCGTAGGCATTGCACGGTAGATCACATCTACCCTACGCGCCTGCTCACTTATTTGCCGTGATAGATCGCTCATTTGTGCCTGAATGACACGCAAAGCGACCATCACCTCTGACTCCCCAGCAGCTGCCTTAGACACAGATGGCTGTGGGGCCGCTTTCTGGGGAGGCTGTACCGTTTTCCCAGCCCCCCATGCCATTTGGGCGTAGGAAACTTCGGGAGCGACGGCAGTTGTTTTGCTATTCTGATATCTAGGTTCATGTCATAGTTTAATTTTGGAAATATAAATTCTAGACTCGTCTTTTAATAATTGAAATATCAAAGTCTTATTGAAGTGGATTACTGGTAATTTTAGATTTTGTGGTTTCTTTTTCTGTTTTTTTTTTTATCTGTCGATTGGTTTATACAGTTGTTTTGCTATTGTGAATTGCGAATAATAAATTTGGATTTCCTTATTGTATTCAGGTGGAATATTGGTAAGTTTAACTCCACTTATTTTTATTTGTGTTCCTTGAAATTTAATTTGGTATTACTTGATGAATGGATAGTAAAGAATGTGTTGTTGTTGTTGTTGATGATGTTGATGATGATGATGTTGTTATTTTGTTGCGTTTCAAACATTTTTTCTTATTATGTTTTAAAATATTGTTATAGTGTTAAAATCGAAATAAAATTAAAAGAATATGCTGATTTGTTTTGCTACAACTGAATTTAAAAGACCTTTAAGTTAATTATTCGTTTTAAACAAAATACTTACATATTCAGTTGATAAAAATAATAGAAATACCTTTATTTGAGACTGAATTCATTTTTTTCACTTTCATTTTTAGTAAACAAAATCGGATTATATTTTTTTCAGACTGAATTCTACTATCTTTTTTTTATTATATTAAAAGTAAAAACATACTTAATTCTAGTTGCTTATTTATTTATTTTAATATAATTTTTTTAACATGTATTCGTGTTTTTATTTTGGCCAAACTACTACCGCCCTGTGATTTACCCATTACTCTATTCAAAACCTTAATAGTTCCGCTGACATGGTTCCCGGAACTAGTTCCGATGGGAAAAAGAATCTTTCCATGTTCGGCCCGGCTATGGAACTATTTTGCGCAACTCTACTGGCTTGAGGAAAAGCTTGTGCACATTGTGACACCTTACGCACATCCATTCCACACACTAATTTCTTGCTTGTTCTTGCAAGCCCGCAAAATTCAAGTGACCGTATCTAATGTGCCACTTCATGAAATTATCGACCGAAGAATAAAAACACGAATTAAATGCGTTTTCGAAAACGAATAAATTTTAGTATTTTTGTGCCTTAACCACAATAGTACCGCACTTGTCTTTTATAACTGCTGACTGATGATTGAACTCCACCGCTAATCCGTTACTCACCGCTTTGCTGACAGACATAAATTTCCCCTGCAAACCGGGAACATACAAAACGTCTCTCAAAGTTATGGTACACATAACTGATTTGATGATGACAGTTCCTCTGCCGGTTGCCTCAATAAAATTTTCCCCTGCTAACCGAATTTTTTCTGTGCACTTGTCCATAGTGTTAAACATATTGACGTCGCTGCACATATGTGATGTAGCCCTACTATCGATACACCAGTTAGTGCTAGTCAACACATGCGAATTTGAAGCAGAAAGTATGAAAATGATTTATTTTGTTGTTTTTTTCGGTGCTTTGCACTTTGCCGCGAAATGAGCCCTACGTCCGCAGTTATAGCATTTACCTGAGGGTTTCTTATATTGTCTTGAATAGTTGTTTTTGCCTTCATTGGGCTCTTTTGAAATTTCTCGCGCTAAGAATGCTTGCTGACTACATGATGCTATGTATTTACTTACTTAATTAGGTGGGCATTACAGTTCGGGGTGAACCTGGGCCTCAACCAACATCCTCCTATAACGATTTCGATCTCGGGCGAGCTCTCTCCAGTTTCGCACTCCAAGTCGGTTGAGGTCTTCATCCACTTGATTGCGCCACCTAAGACGAGGTCTTCCCCTTCCGCGATTTCCCTGCAATGTGCTTTCGAACACCCGACGAGCCGGAGCGTTTGGGTCCATCCGCTCTACATGGCCCAACCATCGTAGCCTCGCGATGCGTACTCTTCTGGCTATGCCCATGTCGCGGTACAGCTCATACAGCTCGTTGTTGTATCTTCTTCTCCACACATTGTCTTCGCATACGGGACCAAAGATCATTCGGAGAATTTTTCTTTCGAAACGACAAAGAGTTTCCTCATCCGCTTTCGATAAGGTCCATGCTTCCGCGCCATACAGCAGGACTAGGATGATTAAGATCTTATACAAGGTCACCTTGGTTTTTCTAGAGAGGGTTTTGTTTCTCAATTGCCTTCTTAACCCAAAGAAGCAACGGTTGGCAAGAGTTATTCTCCGTTTGATCTCCGCACTGATGTTGTTGTCCGTGTCTACAGCGGATCCTAGGTAGACGAAGTCCTGTACTACCTCGAAGTTATGTCTGTCTATTGTGACGTTTTGTCCAATTCGTCGATGTTCTGTGTCCTTGTTTGATGACAGCATATACTTCGTTTTGCCCTCATTAACCATCAAACCCATTTTTGCCGCTTCTGTTTCAATACTCGCAAAAGCACCTATGACATCACGCTTTTTTCTTCCCATTACGTCAATATCGTCTGCATAGGCGAGTAATTGTACAGACTTTTGAAAGATTGTTCCTCTGGTGTTGACGTTTGAGTTTCTTACAATCTGTTCAAGTATGATGTTGAAGAAATCGCATGACAGTTTGTCGCCTTGCCTAAAGCCTTTTTCGACATCAAAGGTCTCGGTGAGTTCTTTTCCGACCTTGACGGAGCAGCGTGAATTCTCCAAAGTCATCCTGCATAGTCGTACGAGCTTTGCAGGGATGCCGAAACTAGACATGGCTCTGTACAGCTCGTCTCTGTAATTACTGTCATACGCGGCCTTGAAATCGATAAAGAGGTGGTGAATATCGATATTATGTTCTCGGGTTTTTTCCAAGATCTGCCGTAATGTGAAAATTTGGTCTATTGTGGACTTCTCTGGTCTAAAACCACATTGATAAGGACCTATCAAGTTTTTGACGTGGGGTTTCAGCCGTTCACATATTACAGCAGACAAGATCTTATAAGCGACGTTAAGGAGGCTTATCCCTCTGTAATTGGCACAATTGTGAGGGTCTCCCTTCTTTAGGATCGGACATACGATACTGAGGTTCCATTCATCGGGCATGCTTTCTTCCGACCATATCATGCAGATCAGCTGGTGCATACTCCTTTCCAACTGATCTCCAGCTGCCTTGAAAAGTTCGGCATCAAGGCCATCTGCACCTGCAGTCCTATTTGATTTAAGTTTGCATATGGCAAGCTTAACTTCCTCTAGGTCGGGAGGACGGCATTCTTGATCATCGTCCAAGCTGAATGGGGCAGTCTGCCTGACAGCGGAATTTGTGTCTTCATCGCCGTTAAGCAGTCTGCAGAAATGATCTTTCCAGATCCTCAGTAGCGACTGTGACTCTATAAATATGTTTCCCTGCTGGTCTTTACAGGCTTGAGTTCGGGGTTTGCCACCCTGGCAGGATCTTTTTACCTTTTGGTAAAACTTCCGAATCTCGTTCCTGTCATGGCACCTCTCTATTTCCTCAAACGAGCGCTTCTCATGCTGCTCCTTTTTCTTTTTGAGAAGTCGGTGTTCTTCCCTTCTTCTCTCCTTGTAAATCTCGTTATACTTATCGTAAGCAGCCCTCGTTCGTGTTTGCATAAGCATTTGTCGTGCTCTTTGTTTGGCTGCATTTGCCTGCCTGCATTCTTCATCGAACCATGGGTTTCGTTTTGGTGGCCGAGTGAAACCCAGAACCTCAGAGGCAGCGGTTCTGATGGCTGCTTGGCATTGCTGCCACTGGTCTTCAATGTTTAATGCTGGCCGCATGGGATTCAAGGATAATTGAAGGGACACTCGATTGGAAAAGGCATTGGCAATCTCTTGCGATTGAAGCTTTCCGACGTCATATCTCTTCACAGCGTTAGTTCGCGCTGGTCGTGAACAAGATATCCTCATTCGTACCTTGGCTACAACAAGGTAGTGGTCCGAGTCAAAGTTGGCCCCTCGGAAAGTTCAGACATCTAGCACACTGGAAGAGTGCCTTGCGTCGATCGCAACATGGTCAATTTGGTTGACGGTTAATTGATCTGGGGATCGCCATGTACCTTTATGAATTTTGAGATGCGGGAAGCGTATACTACTTACAACAAGATTCAGCCCCGCAGCAAAATCGATTAGCCTCAGTCCGTTTTCGGAGGTTTTGTCATGGAGGCTATGCTTACCGATTGTGTTTCCAAAGATGTCCTCCTTCACTAGCTTTGCGTTAAAATCGCCAAGAACGATTTTCACGTCGTGTCTAGGGCACTGCTCATACGTTTCTTCGAGGAGCTCGTAGAAACAGTCTTTGGAATCGTCGTCTTTCTCTTCTGTGGGGGCGTGGGCGCATATAAGGCTAATGTTGGCGAATTTAGCCCTGATGCGGATGGTCATTATACGCTCATTGACTGGATTTTGGCTAATCACCTTATCCCTGAGTCTCTCTAACGACAAATCCGCACCTAAATAAGCGTTGTTTCTTTTGTCTGTAGCAGTCGCCATAGTAGATGTCACAGTTTTTCATCTTCTTTATGCCCGGTCCACTCCATCGCACTTCTTGGATGGCGGTTATGTCTGCTTTGCAGCAGTCCAGGGCGTCCGCTAATTCTCCAGCTGCACCTAGTCCGTTAAGAGACCTTACGTTCCACGTGCAGATCCGGAGGTCATTGTCCTTTTTTCGTTTGCTTGGGTCGTCAACTTTGAAATCATTATCGTTATCCGAGGCTTTTGGTTGTTTCGGAACCATATTTTTTTCCGTGGCTGGGTAGTTAACCCTACGCACAACCCCCAACCTGGAGGGCCAGGTCCTTTTGGATCCCTTCGGACACAAAGGGCTGGAATATCCAGTGTCAGTACCCTGCTGCAGGGGTGTCAGTGCTGCCGTTGGCTCACCAGGAGCTCATCCGCCACCATCTCTACTTCAATACCCTGTCCTAGTATTGAAAGACCCCGAAAGACCTTTAAACCAAATATGTTGGAGTATGTTCAGGGGTTTCTGCTTTTATGGCTGCTGAAGTCCACCGTTGATTCTGTCCTTCGAATTCATCCGCTGGAACATTTACACGAAAGCTCTCATAGACCACTGAGATTCGTGCAATCAGTCATAGTTCGCAGAGCAATTATAGTGTTGACCGATCACAATTCTTTTGTTCCGGATTCCCTTGTCAGCACTCGCACTTACTAGTTTAGCAGGTCAGCTCTGGACGGAGCATCCCAGGTCCCAGTGGATACCGCTTGGAGGTATAGTAAGCACAATTGACGTGTACTATAAGTTACAGCATCTGGGCGCCGCCAAGCTGGCACCAGTCAGAGCCTACCCGAATAGTACAACGCCCATCCACCATGATGCTATGTAATCCAACCGATTTTCACGCTGACTCCTCCGATCTCCTTCCTCTAGAAGTATTATTTTGAGACTATTTACTGTAGGCAGACAATCACGAGTCTCCATCGCAACATCAAATTTATCAAAAGACTTAGATAAACTAGATAATAATATAATTACCAACAATTCTTCATGCATCACTACGTTTATTTCGGCCAATTTTTCCACAATGTTCGTAAAAGAATTTATGTATTGCGAAGTATTGTCGCTGTCAGACATACTGAGCTGCAACAATTGTTTGAAGAGCGACACCTTTCTTGCTGGTCCACATGGCTGGTAGACCTCCCTCAATTTTATCCAGGCTGCCATCGAAGTTTTGCAATGTTTGATGTGATTTATCTGAGATGGTTTCACACTCAACATTATTGAAGCCAACGCCTTTTCGTTTTGACTGTCCAATTTTACTTTCTCCTCTTCTTCCATAGCCTCCGTCTTCGCATGTTTTACACTGACTATTTTCCATAACTCGGAATGTATGAGCACGCTTTGCATGTGCACATTCCAAGAATCGTAATTGCTGTCATCCAGCTTTTCTATCTGATATAGAGACGAACTCATTTTAATTATTTAATAAAATATACCTTCTGATTTTTAACATGGGTTCTGGGCCCAAATCCTATTGAACAAGGAGTATGGAAAACGTCCCAAATAAAAGAGAAGGCAACGAACTTTAGTCAGTGGAGGTTTATTACTAACTGATGATGAATTGGTAAAACGTTATAAAGGAAAAATACATTAACGGGAAAGTATTATATAAATGTAAGAGGGGAAATATTTATGTTGTAGATATTGGCATAGTATTAAGACTATACTAGAGAGTTTTACTTTCCAACAAATATCAAACATAAAAAAATATATTTTTTTTCTTTAAGATTGTGTTCTTTAAGAAAAGTTCCTAAGATAAGTCAGAAGGAACTTTATCCTTACTGAAAATCTGGCAACCCTAAGCCTATATGAGTCCAATTTAAATACAGTTTCAAAGATTACAAGACTACAAGTAAGAAAACAGTTATCGAGAGCAAACACCCACAGTAAAATTCAAAAAACTTTGCTTGGGGAAGAAAATTTGAACACCATTTAAAATTTAGAATCTGGCAACCCTGAACCTATGGAAGCTCAACTTAAATACAGTCTTAAAAGTTGTTTTTTCTACAAAAAATTAAGTCTAAGATTAGGTCTCTATCATCTGTATTGACATTTGACAGAGATATCGAATTTAACACAGGTCAGGGTACACCAAAGTTAGCCTTTTCTTAAATTGTCAAAAAGTGATGTCAAAGTTGAGAAACGGACTTAACTGTATAACAATTTTTTCTTAGAATATGACCAAGAATCACATCCCAAAGTATGTTCCTCGAATTGCGGAACACCCTGTATAATATTAAAAACTTTATTTATGAAATAATGAAAACTCGTTCAGGTAAAATGTTGGCACTAGCCATTACTAAGGAGATTACAAAGCATATTAGTTATTATCTTTACGAGTTTGAAAACGCTCTTCTCCATCAATGTCTGCTAGACACAACTGCCAATGAAACTTTCAATGAACCCGTTTATGACTACTTTGTCCCCTCGCCGTCAGATCCTAATAACCCCAAGCAGCTAAGAATAATTACTGTTAATAGTGTTGTTCAAGTCACCCCTCCTATTAAGCTTGAAGTTCCATCACACCAGCCTTCAGATGCTGACAATGTTAACAAAGCATGCCATGACAATAAAAATGCTAAAAAATACGACAGCGTCAACGAAATAAGGGCTTTTCTTATAAGTCGAAAGCCGAAAAAGCTGTTGGGCGAAGAAAACTAAAATAATTGTCTTCATGTTGAAACGGATGCCATCAGGAAAAAAATTCCAATGAAAAACAAGAACTGTTTTTTGAAAAATACTGGGCGATAGGGAGCTACTACTATTCACGAGTTCTGCTCATGAAATCAATGATCACCGTAAAAGATAAGGGGTGCTTTCATAATTGCATATTTGCGTTAGTCTGACCAATGCAAAACTTTCATAAATGCAAATGAGAAATTAGTCCGGTCTATTTAGACATAAAAATAGTGGTCAAATAAAGAAAATTACGACAGAACCAAATTTCGTAGAGACCTTAAGTTTACCACAAAGAATAAAGTGTCTAAAGTCCCAATCAGTCCCATGTGTGCTAAGGGACTTATTCGGGGTCAAAGGTTAAAATTTTAGGTTTTTTAAATTTTTCTCGAAAACAGCAAGTTTTATCGAAAAGTACTTTGAAGCAAAGTTGTAGATCTTTGAATTCTCTATAAAAACGGTGCTTATGATTTTTTCTCTAAGACCCACTATTTCCCAGATATTGCGCTTGTAAGAATCACGTTCTACATAATATGCACACATATGCCACGTATATACATACATATTTAGGTACTCAAGCAAGCAAAAATTTCTTCGCGTTTCTCCTTTTGTGTATACATTATACTATTCTAAGAAAATATACTCTAAAAAGACCACCGGTCCCTTACCGAATCCCCTCTACTTGAATAACATCTGCCTATTCTTTTATCCGTGTGGTATCGTTCACGTATACCTGCTTCTTTTAGCGTTGAACGAGCAG
Organism: Melanostoma scalare; assembly: GCA_949752695.1. Lineage (NCBI taxonomy): Eukaryota > Metazoa > Arthropoda > Insecta > Diptera > Syrphidae > Melanostoma > Melanostoma scalare. The sequence goes on along the minus strand of OX456985.1, from coordinate 95,064,020 downwards.
TTCGAGTGAATATACGTATTTATTACAAGCGTCTACTATTGTAGTTAATTAATTAATTTTGCTTTATTTGCAATAAACTTTTGACTGAAAATGAAACTGTTGTGGTCAGTCGTGCAATGCCAACTTTAATCGATGCAAGTGTCGCGAGAAGTGATGAGTTTGCTGATTATTTAAGAAGTCAAAAGTCCGTTACAATTCACGTGGATTACAGAAATTCATACACTCGGAAAACTTCAATCTCTGCATCAAAAAGACAACGTGAGGAAGAACAGGCCAGAACTTCTAAAGTAAGTCCACCTCATACTAGGGCGCGAATAAGTGAATTCAGCTTTTGTTTAAAAAAAACACTTGTGGCAATGAAGCGGATGTAGAAGAAAAAAAGAAGAAATCGAAGAATTATCGCCGAAAAGTTTATAAAGTTTCTACATTCACATTCAAAGATTCCATTTTAAAATTAGCTAAAAATCGTTCTGATGATGTGTCAAAAGCTGTCTTTGCGAGTATTATTTCTCAGTATGATTTAGTTGCTGCTGACGCTAAATACCATGACAGTTGTTACAAATCCTTCCTGAGACCTAATACTGGCAGTCCTCAAAGTGAGGTTATTAACTCTGCAATGGAGGAAATTTTCAATTTAATTGAAAGTAGCGATGATATCCAGTTTTTGTTAGATGAACTGAATAATGATTGCCGCAATGTAGCTTTCGAAAACGGGATTAAATAAATACGATTGAAATTAAAGTATGGTAGTAGAATTATTATTTCTGCTTCTATATCCGCTTCATCGCCACAAAATAAGCAAAAACCTGGATTCACTTATTCGCGCTCTAGTATGAGGTGGACTTACTTTTGAAGTACTGGCCTGTTCTTCCTCACGTTGTCTTTCTGATGCAGAGATTGAAGTTTTCCGGGTGTATAAATTTCTGCAATCCACGTGAATTGTAACGGACTTTTGGCTTCTTAAATAAATCAGCAAACTCATCACTTCTCGCGACACTTGCATCGATTAAAGTTGGCATTCCACGACTGACCACAACAGTTTCATCTTCAGTCAAAAGTTCATTGCTAATAAAGCAAAATTAATTAATTAACTACAATAGTAGACGCTTGTAACAAATACGTTTAGTCACTCGAACTGCTCGTTCAACGCTAAAAGAAGCAGGTATACGTGAACGATACCACACGTACAAAAGAATAGGCAGATTTTATTCAAGGCCAGATGTTATTCAAGTAGAGGGGATTCGGTAAGGTACCGGCGGTCTTTTTAGAGTATGTTTTCTTAGAATATTATAATGTATACGTAAAAAGAAAAACGGGTAGGCATTTTTGCTTGCTTGAGTACCTAAATATGTATATACGTGGCATATGTGTGCATATTACGTAGAACGTGATTCTTACAAGCGCAATATCTGGGAAATAGTGGGTGTTAGAGAAAAAATCATAAGCACCATTTTTATAGAAAATTCAAAGATTTACAACTTTGCTTCAAAGTACTTTTCGGTAAAACTTACCGTTTTCGAGAAAAATTTAAAATTCTAAAATTTTGACCTTTGACCCCGAATAAGTCCCTTAGCACACATTTGACTGATTGGGACTTTAGACACTTTATTCTTTGTGGTAAACTTAAGGTTTCTACGAAAATTTGGCTCTTTCGGAATTTTCTTTGTTTCAATTGTCTAAATTGACCGGACTAAATGTAATAGTTTCATTATAGCAAAACGCAAATATTTGCAGCGCAAATGTGCAAATGCCTTAACTCGTTTGCTTTTCGGTTATCATCTTCAGAGAAAGAGACAAACAGTACAAAACACAACTAATGGGTTCGTTCGTTGAACTTTCCACAGGGTTGACCCAGGTTTTCTTGACAACCCTATGAGTTTTCAAAAAAAACCTGGGTTTTCCTGTCCTCAAAAACGTTAAACCACAAATCACCACACATCCCTGTCATTTAAAAAAAAAATATATACCATTTGACAGCACTCAACTCGCCACAGTAAAAACCTATGGCGAGTTGAGGGAAAACCTAGGTCAACCCTAGGGTTCAAAAAACACTAATGTTGACATTCAGGGCGACTTTCGGCTTCTCAAAAAACACTTTGTTGCGACCCCAGGGCGACCCTAGGTCTTCAGCGAACAAACCTATATTTTCTTTCCTTTATTCAAATCAAATGTCAGGATTTTGATTTCAAGAAGGCAAGTAGTGTCATGGCACCAGTTTTCGAACACTTTTGCTACTTCAAAGATTGGATGATCATTAAAAAATATTTGCCTTTGACTCAAAATAATACTGTAAATTTATTTTGTTAGCAAAACTCAAATGCTTTTGTGTCCGGTAGCAATTTTTATCACTATTAGCATCAACAAATTTAAAAATAGGAAAAACTGCAAAATATATGTTTTCTCCTATTTTCGAACACGAGTTGCCTAAAGCCGAACAAGAAGTTTCCAATTTTCGAACACTGAGATTGTATCGGATTTTTCACATATTAAGACATAAAATCGAAAATTTAAGAAATTTTGATTTGAAATGGAATGATTTCCGTTGTCTTTATTACACTTAAAATAAAATAAAATTAATTTCAGTCGATAGTAAAAAAACAACATTTTTTTACTCCTTTATTCGTTGCTTGTTTGCCATAAAAATTTAATTCCATTTAATAGAAATATGGACATATATGTATGTCCTCTTTCTTTTGCTTCTATTGAGATGCCTTTCTTGTCTTTTATTGCATCCGGACATTTTAAAAACTTTTTAAAGCTCAAAGATGGACTGCAATTTAAATTTTTGAGCTTACACGCGTTAAATTAGTAATGTTTGAAGTGGCTATTTTAGCATCTGGAGAGCTTTCTCTAAGTGCTGAAGTGATTGGGATGTTTAAATTTGAAAAAAATCGACCTTAAAATTCTTAGCATTTATGAATAAGAAGAATTCTATCCAAACCTACAGGCTCGCATATCTTCACAGTCTAAAATTGGGTTCATGGCATCTCCCAATCAGGGTCGCAACATCGTTATAAAAAACATCGATGCTTGAAAATATCGATGGTCTTCGACAAACATCGATGTCAAAAATACATCGGTCATAACAACGATACATCGATCTTTTTCCAATGTTTTACCGATGTTTTAAGTATCTTGTCAATTAATGAAAAAAATTGGCTTTGTTTACGTGTACTGGTAAGGAAGTTTACTAGTCTTACCAGTTCCATGATCTTCTTTGAATACACTTTACTTGATAACTCCCAAGTTGCAACTCAAACGATACATGAACTTCAAAGGGTTCAAGACTAATTTTGAATAAACGTTCAAAATCAAACTCCTTAGTGGTAAGTGCGTTTGTACAACAAAACTTTCTTTGTACTGGGGAGATCACTAATATAGTTACTGCTGAATTATTTTCATCGGTTTCAACCAATTTTCCCAAATTAATAGGAATAATAAGAGAATAGGAAATCGTATATTCACTAGTTTGCTATGACTCGAACACCAAGAAAATCGATGTTTGAAAAATTGAACACTAAATACAATTGTTTTTTTTTTTTTATATAAGTAAATGATAGCAATATATTTTCTGATAAGTCCCGGTACGAAACCGATGAAACACAACTGTTCGAAAATAAGCAACTAGGTAAGAATGAGTTTCCTATTCTCGAACAGGGCAAAAAAACATGCTAACTGAACTTTTCATTCTCAAAATTTCTCTCAATATCACAAGCAATTCCTCTAGTTTCTAATATAATAAAAACCACAGGTTTAAGTACGTACGTCACTGCTTGCTTTTTAACAGAAGTTTCCAACACGTGCACTGCAAGTTTTTTTTACTGCTACCAAGCGTCGAACCGCACGGACTGGTAAACTCAATTTTTGTAAGATCCTGTGCTGTATTTGTATTAGTGAGCATATGTGGAAAGTGAAAAGGGAATATGAGGGCACACATTATATAGTCCTTTCAAGGTTGAAAAACTAAAACAGCGAAAATATAGGCATTTTCGTTTCAAGTGTTCCAAAACTTTTAAACCCTACCTCGCTATTAATTACCGCGGAACAAAATACAAAACAAAGCAAAAGTACTAAAAAATGGATGAAAACTATTCAGACTCCAGGGGGTCAATTCCCGATCTGTGAAGCTGTGAAAAGAAAAAATTTATCACAGCTTCACCGAAAATTCGATTCTCGATTAGTGAAAATTCAAACTCAACTGTAAATTTTTTTTTCATATGATAAATTTGCTTTCATTGCCATGAGTCGGTGAAAAATTTCAATTTATGAAAAATGGAAGCAGAACTCAAGCGCAGAGCGAAGGCCTCCGAGGTTCAAAAAGGATTTTTAATAGATTTTCTGGAGGAGGAGGCCAGATTTGGCTACTGACAAGTAAGTAGAGACATAATAGTGAATATTATTTCTTGTTATTATGTAAAAATCTATGTGCATAAAAATTATTCAATAGATTCACAACAGCTGACGGTGCTCATCATCGGGACAAGTAATGGACCGATTTAATATAAAGCTTAATAGTTTAGGAGGAGCTTTGAAAGATGGCGCAAAGTGGAGGAAATATTGGAGAGATTTCGCGTAAGTATATTTAACCAACAATCGTCAACATAATTATCTTAAGTCAAATAATCCAAATTTTTTTTTTCCTTCAATGAACAATGTTCGGGCCAAAGACAGCGCTATTAAAGAGCAGCGCCTTCGAAGCGGTGTCAATGGACCCATTCCAATAAACGAACTAATAGATATTGATAAAAGGGTTATTTCCATCACTACCCCGGAATCACAAGGACAAATTTCAAATTTCGTTGCCGAGATTGGCTTCGAAGAAATCGTTATAAGTTTCAAAAAACTCTTCCATTGCATTTGTGTTTTTCAAAAATGTTTTATTTTATTTTAAAGATGCACGTCGATCATATTGAAGAGGATGGCATCAGTGTCAACGGTTATTTATTTGATGTATTAACTCGACATGAAGCAAACGCAACCATAGCAACCACCTCATCCAATCACATACCACAGGCAGCCTACCCTTCACCACTGTCAACAAACCCCACACCACTGCCAACAAACTCCACACCACAAACAACAAACCCCACACCACAGCCAACAACAAACCCCACATCACAGCGAATCTCTAGAACCGAAAAAAGAAAAAAAAAATAAGTTGGAAGAAAAATAAAATAACCCTTATGGAGATTAATAACAGTATCCAAAATGATATTAAAGAAAAATTGAATCTTCTTTTAGAAAAACTCTCCAAACAATAAAGAAAAAAATATCATATCATACTAGCAAACCCGGCGAACTCCGTTTCGCCACCAGATGGTTTCGTTTTTTTAATATTTCGTTTGGGGATTAAAAGATGAAGAAAAATTATTTTTCCAATGCTGTTTTAAACATATTAAAAACAACGTTATTAGTGTGAAAAAATGCTTGCAACTGTTCAATAATTCGTCTCTTTAACTGTTGTGTTCCCTGCAGTGGCGGATCCAGGATTTGGGCTTGGGGGGGGGGGGGGGGTCTATTACTCAAAATTTTATTTATATATATATGTACGAGGTTTAGCAGATTCGATCAGAAATTATTTACATGATGTTGGCGTCGATTGCTTATATATGTATATATATGTATCGCCAAGGATTCGACGGAGCTCCGGCAATGAGTGTCCAATTCATTGGTGCACAGGCTCATCTGAGATCGTATTTCCCTCTGGCAATTTATGTACATTGCATTGCACATAGCTTTAGTTTTGCAGTCAATGCAGTATGCGAAGTGTCAGGAATCAAAAATGCGTTAGGAACTATCGGAGCGATTGAAGCATTTTTTTCACTGGCCTAAAAGACAAGACGTTCTACACCAAGAAATTTCAAAAATGACAAACAAAAGTGAGAAAAAAAAAACAAAGGTTGAAGTCTGTTTGTCCTACCAGGTGGGCTTAGTCTCATGAAGCAGTTGGAACGTACGTTGATTTGCAACCGGCTGTAAAAAAAATGCAATCAACAAAAAAAATCGTTGCAACGTTCAAGAACAAAGTATTGAAGACTACTACAGAATTTCTTTCTACATTCCGTTTCTTGATACGTTCATTTCTCAACTCAAAAGTCGGTTCTCGGAACACAAATTCACTTACCAAAGTTTCGGGCAACTGTTTCTTAAACAAGAATTTAACGAAAAGAAATGCGCTGACCTCTACACATTTTACGAAGATATATCGAATTGTTCGAAAGAAAATTTTCTGTCAGAAGTCAAGATCTGGAGTCAACGATTCCAGGGCCAGAACATCCAAAATGCGCTTGATGCTTTACTGGTTAGTATCTTTCGATCAAAAATTTACTTGTTAAAAAATATTATATGTGACGCGATCCGAGAAAAGGCACCTTTTAGGCAAAAGTGAAAGCTTACACGGCACGCTCTGAAAGGCGCTGATGTACCATTCAAACCCATCTAAAAAATCGTTTCTCTGAATTTATATTTTGCGAAATAATAGCGATGTTACAATTTCTGATTGCGCTTCGTGAATGTTCAGTAAAAGAACTTGTGTAATCAGTCATGATCCAACAACCGATTTTTTGTCTAGTCAGTCCCTTTTATCAGATTGAGTCACATATGCAAACATCAATCAATAGCAAGTCGTTCAAAAATGTCGATTATATTTTGCGAGTCTTGCCAGTACTACCTGTAACTACAGCAACTCCAGAACGATCATTTTCGACGTTGAGGAGGATCAAAACTTACCTGAGAAATGCGATGGGAAAGGAACGACTAAATGGTCTTGCTTCTTTAAATATCCATACCCATATTGAACTTACAGAGGACGAAATTCTAGTGGAATTTTTCAAAAAACCTCCAAAATTTACCAGTGTTTAAGGTAGCCTGCTCTTCAGTTTTTTGTGAATTGTGATAATAATCAATAAAGTTTTTGCATTTTTAAAATAATAATATTATTGTCTTGCTCATGCTATATTTTTCCGTTCCGTAACGAAATTTTAACATTAGGAGCCGATACGTGTTACAAAAAACATTTTTTATTTTCCCGATTGGGGGGGGGGTCCGGACCCGAAACCCCCCCCCCCCCCCCCCCCCCGTGGATCCGCCTATGGTTCCCTGTATGTTGCACCTTGCACCGCACATTCAGCTGATCCACCGTCGACAAAATGAAATATATTTGCAGAAATTGATGCGGTTCATCTGGTGTTGGCATCATTGCGAACAATGGTTTCAGTGGCTGTGGTGGTGTAAGTAATGGATCCTGTTTGATTTTTCCACTTGCGCAGCCGTTTCTCTTTTGAACTTTAACGCATTGTAATATCGGCATACAGTCGTCATTGGTCCAATATCTAAATTGTCATCATCACTGTAGTTCGAGGTGGGATCATATTAGAATGCCAAGCGATTGTATGATGCCAATGATCTTCGTGTGCTCAAGCTGTATCTCAATCGGGCATTTTCTCTTATTATTTTTTGTTGTTCTTCGCTCAAGTTCTGTGAATACACTTGTTGTTGGCTTGCATGTCTTGTGCGGCGGCCGATGTTCGCACGTCGTATTCTCGGCATTTTGGACTATGGTCTGACTGGTGTAATTAACCTCAAATGCACGATCCAGATAATTTATACAGTTCAACTTACCACCTTTGGGACAAATGCCTGCTATTGTACTTGAATTGATTTGATGGTTTCCAAATGAATTGTTAGGAACCGAATGATTTTAATCTCAGTTTCACAATTTTACATTGAAAGATCGTGTGTCACATGAAACTAAGTTAACTCATTTAATAACTAATCAGAGTTGAATGTATGTATTTGAAAAATGATTTTCCCTTCCTGCTTTTCTCTTGAAATTTTTCCTGAATTTTCTTTGCTATAAACCTCACGGATCCCGAGACCTTTCCAACGAATGCAAAACCGTGGAAATCTGTTCGTGCGTTCTGGAGTTATAGCGTCAGGAAGGAAAACCCGACTTATTTTTATATATATAGATGGGCAAAATACTTGAGCAGCAATTCTGCTGCGGGTTCGGTTTGAAATGTGTCCACTGCTTGCGTCTGATGCACTGAAATCAATTTCAGTATCGTTGTCCAACTCCAAGTCTTCCGAAAAGGGAACTCTCGCTCTAATCAGTGTGTTGTGGAGTACTAAACATTGATTAATTATAATTCCTGCTTTAGCTGGATCATAAAATGGCACCCTCTCTTTAGCCAGGCAGCTAAATCTGCTCTTGAGAATACCAATACATCGCTCAACAAGAGACCTTGTTTGTTTATGCATAGCGTTGTACCGATTTTCTGCCTCTGAGATTGCTGGGAGAAATGGAGTCATCGGCCACGGCTGTAATGGATAGCCGCTATCTCCTAGTAACCAAAAGTTTCGTTCGCCTTTTGCGTATACGTTCTGTAAAGTAGACTTGGACGTCTTCAAACATAGGCATAGTGTGATGTTCCTCCGTATTGTGAGTTTGCAGTTAAAACAATGAAATCTGCATCGCAAATGATTTGGACTCATTCATTGAATGCCAACCTTTTCTACAGTAGAAAACATGTTCAATTTTCAATATCCTTTTTGGAAGCTGACACTTTAATATGGGTACCATCAAATAGTCCTACTATGCCAGGTGTTTAAGAATAGACAGGTTTAATTGCACTTACATATATGTATATTTTTTATTCTTAACAAATTACAATAACAATGTTTTGCTACGATCGGCTGGTTTGGTGGTTGCTAATCGAATGCCATGAGAACGGAGAATTATTACCTTATCCCGAAAATTGATGCTAACGGGTCGAAGCATAGGGTGTCTTACACCTATGTTTGGCAAGAACAAACAAAAAATGAATGAATGAACATCGTAATAGAAAATAAATGAAAATTTAGAAATAGTTAACAAAAACAAAATAAGCGTTTCTCAACATTCCGCCCGCCCTGAAGGAATTTCAGGACATGGCATAAGTGCAATTTTAGTGATGGGTCGCATATAGGTACCACGTTTCGTATGTAGCGTGACCACTCGTACATGTCCGTCTTCTCCTGGATGGACTGCGGAAATTCTTCCCAGGGACCACTGTGACGGCGGCAAATTGGGTTCTTTCAGGATGACCATGTCACCAACTTCAAAATCTCTGGATGCTTCTCTCCAATTGGGACGCTGCTGCAACGACGTAAGATAATCGTTTTGCCACCTTCGCCAGAAACCTTTCATCATGTTCTGTAGTAGCTCCCATCTTCCCAATCGATTGATCGGCGTTTCCAAATGGCTTGGCTCAGGGATTGCTGTGTAGGGTCTGCCTATAAGAAAATGAGAAGGTGTTAATGGGTCAAGTTCTAAGTCGGACCGAGCACAAAGAGGTCTAGAATTTAGGAGGGCTTCGATTTGGGCTAACAATGTATACATTTCTTCGAAGGTTAGGACAGTTTCACCAACGACGCGATGGAGATGTTGTTTAACCAATTTAACACCCGCTTCCCAAAGCCCGCTAAAATGAGTGCTGTGCGGAGGGATGAACTGCCAATCAATATTTTCTGCTGCTAGCATTTCAGCAACCTTTTGGTTATGAGGTTGCGATCGCACCAACTTCCAAATATCCGAAAGAACGCGGGCAGCTCCTTGAAAATTAGTTCCGTTATCGGAGTATATCACGCTGCATTTACCACGTCGGGCGACAAATCTCCTGAGTGCAGCTAAAAAAGCCTCAGTAGTCAAGTCAGAGACCAATTCTAGGTGAATTGCCTTGGTAGCCATGCAGATGAACAATGAAATATATCCTTTTATCAGTGTGGGTTTCCTTCCTCTCGATAAACGAAGTGTAATGGGACCAGCGTAATCACATCCTGTATGGGCGAAAGCAAAAGATGGGTTCACCCGAGACGACGGAAAATTTCCCATTAACTGGGTAGACGTAGCCTTCCGAAGTCGGAAACACGTAACACAATCATTAACCAACTTTCGAATAAGATTTCTGCTACCGACAATCCAATATTCCTGCCGAATCAATGTGAAAAGCCCAGAAACACCAATATGCAGGAAGTTTCTGTGTGCATCCAAGAGTATCAGCTGTGTTATGCGATTCTTAGGCAGAATTATAGGGTTTTTTATACCGAACGGAACATCCCTTGCCTTCGAAATTCTTCCACCGACACGTAATAAACCGACGTCATCAATAAAAGGCGAAAGTGAGAACAGACTGGAGCTCTTGGGAATATAGCTATTAGCTTTTAACGCCTTCAATTCACCACTGAAACTATTTTGAGACCATTGTAGACAGACATTTTTGGCTTGGCGAAGCTCTGAAAGCGAAAGATGACCATGTCTTCTATTCTCTTTAGGCAAACGACAAAAATGTATAAAACGACGAACATAGCCAACTATTTTTAACAATTTCCTCCAATCCGATATTTTAAGTGCAAGGTTTTCAAGCAAGTGTTCCATCGTAACGGAAACGTTAACGGTTACACTTTTTTCCTCTCTTCAAGAATTTCTGTCATTTCAATTATCTGATCATTTGGCCAGTTACTAACCTCCTGCACCAACCATGCTGGGCCATTCCACCAAAGATTATGTCCCATTAACTCCTGAGGTGCTAGTCCGCGAGACGCACAGTCCGCCGGGTTTTCCGATGAACAAACATGATTCCAAGACGAACGAGGCAAAGAAGACAATATTTCTGACGTACGATTGGCGACGAACGTACTCCATGTTCGTGGAGTGGAAGAGAGCCAGGACAGGACAATTTTAGAGTCGCAAAACGCAGATACGCGAGTGGGTCTTACATCCAACGATGACCAAATGAGCTCTATTAGTCGGCTCAAGAGAAGAGCCCCCCAGAGTTCGAGACGAGGAATCGACAGCTGTTTTACGGGTGCGACACGAGTTTTTGCCGCAACCAACTTCACCTCAACACCATCTTTCGAAACACTTCGACAGTAGACTACCGCAGAATATGCCTTTTCTGAAGCATCCGAGAATCCTATTAACTCCAAGTTTTTAGAATTTTGGGTAAACCTTCGAGAAATTCTAAACTTTTCAAAGTAGGCCATTTCCTGTCGGTAAAACTTCCATTTTTCCAACATTTCGACAGGCAAATGGTCGTCCCAATCTAATTTTGCGATCCACAGCAGCTCCTGAAAGAAATTTTTAACAAAATAGTGGAAGGAGCCAAAAATCCTAATGGGTCAAAAACACTTGCTAATTCAGAAAGTAAACTTCGTTTTGTAGGAACGAATCTTTCCGGCAGTCTTATTTTATATGTAAATATGCATTGAAATGGGTTCCAAACCAAACCCAGAAATTTGGTGCACTGCGATGAACTATCCAAATCCAAGGAAACAGCTTCTCCACAAACGTTCTCCTGTAAAATCTCCCAACAATTAGAGCTCCATTTGCTGAGCTCTAAACCTCCACACGCCAGCATTTCTATCACTTGCTTCTTTAGCTCTAAAGTCTCCGACAACGAATCAGCCCCTGTCATTAGATCATCAACATACATATCATGCAGCACCGCATGCGAAGCTAGAGGGTACTGATGCTTATAATCCAATGCTATTTGACGGACAACTTTCATAGACAAATATGGAGCAGGAGATGTACCATAGGTAACGGTAGACAGTCGAAAATGGGAAATAGGGCTATTAGGAGAGTCCATCCAAATAACCCTCTGAAAATCACGGTGCTTCGGATGCACCCAAATTTGGCGAAACATTTTAATAACATCGGCACTGAAAACAAAGCGATGTACACGAAAGCGAATGCAAACATTGACTAAATTGCGTTGTCGAGGGGCTCCCACATGAAGCATTTCAATGAGACTGCAATTATTAGTGTCCTTATGTGAGCCATCGAACACCACACGCATTTTGTTGGTGATAACGGCATGGTGAGGCAAATAGAAAACACTTCCCGTTGTAGGTTCCACGTCATTATCCGGAATACGCTCCATATGTCCAAGCTCTAAATATGTTTGCATGAATTTGCAATACTCAAGTTTGAGGTTCTTGTCTCGCGAAAACCGACGTTCCATTGCAAAAAATCTAGACAAGGCTCCAGAGAGAGTATTACAAAACTTAACGTTTTCCTTTCGAAACGGGAGTTCAACCATGTATTTAGAGTCTGATGTTCGAGTTAAGGTTTGAGAAAAGTGCTTATCCACCTCATCTTCATCTACATTCAATGAAGAACTATGGGATACCTCTTCTATTTCCCAAAAAGATTTGAGAACAACATCAAGGTCTACACCTGCACACAACGCAACTACCGAATTTGCTGGCAAACAACCCGTCACTACCCATCCGAAGAGAGTCTCGTGTGCAACCACCATTCCTGCTGAGTCCGAGCGATGACCACCTATTAGAATGCTCCATGTCTTGTCAGCCCCTAGCAGAATATCAATGGGACCAGGGTCTTTAAATCCATCATCAGCCAACAGAAGACCGTCGAGAAAACTGAAGCTGCTACCTTGGAACGAGAGCGATGGAGTTCGAGAGGTGATTTCCTTAAGGATATAGGCCTCAACTTGCATAGAATGCGTAGTAATGCGACCTTTCAAAGTTATTTGTACCGACCCTTGCGTAACACCCGCTGGGACTGACGAAATCCCAGATATTGGCAAACGAACGATGAAGGCCAAGTCTTTTTATCAAATTATCGGTCACAAACGAAACCTGGGAACCGCTATTGAGTAACACGCGCACGAGATGCGTCTTTCCTAAGTTATCAAATACTTTTACCACAGCTGTAGGTAGTATAACCGAGGAACGCGAGAGATGCAGCAACATTGAGAGAACTGGTTGAACTAGAAGGTTGACTAGTGGTATCTAAATGTACTAAGCTATGATGACGAGATTTACAATACGTGCAACGTGCCTTGACTCGACATCGCATCGAAGAATGCTTTGTACCGAGGCAATTATAACACAGCCTTTGATCTCGCGCGAAACTGCGCCGCGAATCAACCGACATTGAAACAAATTCTGGGCACTGGGGCAAATAATGTTCACCTTGGCACTTTGGGCATGAAGAGTTCACTACGGTAAAAGTTTTGATCTTTATAGAGTCCGACGTACGACGCGAACTGTTTTCAGTACGAGAGATCTTGGGGTCACTAGCTTCTAAGGCACAAGAACGTGTTTCTAAGAACTTAAGAAGATTTTCGATGGTAGATTCTTCAAACATTTTACTTTCTAACGCCCAAGCTTTTCGAGTTTCACAGTCGGTTTTATTTATCAGCAAATAAACAAGCCACGGGTCCCTACCGACTGCGTTGACCCCTTCTAGCCCAAGTAAAACTTCATCCGCTTTATCTACAAGCTTACGCAAGCGGGCACCTTCTCCCGAACTGACATTTGGCAACTTTAAAAATTGTTCAATTAACTCATTTATAATGTACACCGGTTTATCATATCGACGTTCCAACTTCTCCCAAGCGAGCTCATAATTAGCGTCTAACTTTTAAACGGTATAAGTGTTACAAGCCCATGGACCCCATCGGGAATATTGTTCGCAAATGCAAAAACTCTAGTGATTGCACCTTTGTAATGACCACGTGTCTGCTTTAACACCTCCATTATATATGTAGCTACCGTTTGATAATTACCGCTCACGAGTCACGAGGTTTTCCTCTTAATTTCTTTTCAGCCAATTTTACAAGACTGCAGCCTAACTGACAACCCCAACGGGATTCCCTTCACCAATCAGCACAAGATTTTACAACAACCGCAGCAACAAATCGAGCCCAAAAATCACATCCATATATATATAGTATCAATAGGTAATGAGCGACAAACAATTCAGATTTGTTGATACTTATCTGGTCGGGAATCTCCAAGTTCAGCAAACTTCCAAACAGAACACCAAAAAAAAAAAACCGTTCAAAATATCCAAGGCGAAGAAGGACCAGCCACTTACATATATGTATATTTTTTATTCTTAACAAATTACAATAACAATGTTTTGCTACGACCGGCTGGTTTGGTGGTTGCTAATCGAATGCCATGAGAACGGAGAAATATTACCTAATCCCGAAAATTGATGCTAACGGGTCGAAGCATAGGGTGTCTTACACCTATGTTTGGCAAGAACAAACAAAAAATTAATGGATGAACATTTTAATAGAAAATAAATGAAAATTTAGAAATAGTTAACAAAAACAAAATAAGCGTTTCTCAACACCAGGGAACCCAAATTTTTCGTAGAATTTCGCTTTTATATCTACAAATTCATCCTTCGTTGGAAACTGCTCATATCTGCGAGCTCTAGAAATCTCTGTGGCACACCGACTTACTGATGTTTGCGACAAAGATGATAAAGAATCTTTTCCTACAGCTCGTTGAAAGCTCACAGTAGCAAAAAATCGCAGAGTACTTAAGACCTTGACATGGCAAGGAAGCGCATTGCTGCGCGTTGTTTTATTTAAGAATGACTTTAGCTCGTTAACCAAATCCAAACATAGATATTTTTGAAACCAATAAATCTCCACGAAGTGCTCTTCAGTATTATTTCGAAGGGATTCTTCCCATCTCGTAGAGAACGGATCAATATCCTCAGTTTATTTCTAGAAAAGAAATAAAGTGTAATTATAACACAGAATCCAATAAAAAAAATAAAAAAAATAAATAAAATGCCAACTGTCAGAATTTATCATTTAGAATGTTTAAGTACTTTTTAGAACACAGTTTGACAACTGTTTTTCATTTTGAGATCGGGAATCGCTTAGTGTTGTTTAAATGGTAGACACGTGCACCCAAGAGGACCCTAGCGTTCATAGGTTTTTCTTAAAACCCACCTCTGTATATCAACTCCTACTCTCACCTCCACGTGGTGAACATCGGGTGCCTAGTACCTCAACTGGAGATTGGGTCTCAACCCCAGTGGAAGGTTGTTGGTGGCAGCAAACGAGAAAGGGGGGGGGGGGAAAGGTGTTCCCACTAAGGCACCTCTTCTTTCATCCAGACGGCAGCGTAGGAATTCCCTAGATGGATTCAACGGTGGCGTCTACAGTTCCAGTCAGGTTGAACTACTTAGTGAACACCTTATAGGGCTACTACATCATATTTGGAGCTCAGGCCTATAAGGAACGGTTTATCCGGCTCCCCATCTTTGGAGTTATACAAGGATCTGGCCCTTCAGGTTGGGGGTCGTGCTGTCGGGGTGACTTCCCGGCCACGTAAAGAAATTGTTAGTTGCGAAGCACCAACAAGCCTCGGATACGGACGGATTTACTGATGACGAACCAAGCAAACGAAAAACGGACAACGAACTTCGGATCTGTACGTGGAATGTTAGGTCCCTTAATAGACCACGTGCAGCCGAACAATTAGCGGAAGCCCTAAACTGCTACAAAGCAGATATTACCGCTATCCAAGAAATGCGATGGGATGGACCAGGTAGACGCAAATTAAAAGACTGCGATATCTACTACGGCGATTGCTACCGAGAGCAAAAGCAGCGATTGTTTGGATGTGGATTTGTTGTTGGAACTAGACTCAGGCAAAAAGTCTTGAGTTTCAACTATGTGAACGAGCGCATAGCAACAATCCGCATCAAGGCTAAATTCGTCAACATAAGCCTCATTTGCGCACACGCCCCCACAGAGGAAAAATAATGCTGTCAATGCTGAGGATATGGAAAGACCACTTTTCCAAGCTCTATAACGGCGATGATGAACCCAATTCCGCTGTTAGAGAGATAGAACCATTCGATTTAGGCAACGTAGACCAACAATTCCGCTAACCCGACCTGAACGAAGTGAAGATAGCAGTATCCAAGCTAAAGTCCAACAAAGCTGCTGGAGCTGATGGCCTCACTGCCGAATTGTTTAAAGAGGCAGGCGATGACCTGGTCAGGAGTATGCACCAGCTCATTTGCAAAATATGGTCGGAAGAAAGCATGCCCGATGAATGGAACCTTAGCATTGTTTCCCCGGTCCTCAAGAAAGGAGACCCTCTGAACTGCGCCAACTACAGAGGTATCAGTCTTCTTAACATCGCATATAAGATCCTCTCTGCCGTATTGTGTGAGCGTCTGAAGCCATTCGTCAACAACCTGATAGGTCCTTATCAGTGCGGCTTTAGACCAGGAAAGTCCACCATAGACCAAATCTTCACACTACGGCAGATCTTGGAAAAAACCCAGGAGCTTCAAATCGATACCCACCACCTTTTCATCGATTTTAAGGCCGCGTATGACAGCATCTATAGAGAGGAGTTATATAGAGCCATGTCTAGTTTTGGCATCCCTACCAAACTTGTCCGATTGTGTAGGATGACGATGGAGAACGCACGCTGCTCCATCAGGGTCGGAAAAGATCTCACCAATACATTCGATGTCAAAAAAGGTTTTAGGCAAGGCGATGCACTGTCATTCGACTTCTTCAAAATCGTTCTTGAAAGAATAGTGCAAAACTCCCACGTCAACACAAGAGGCACAATCTTTCAAAGATCCGTTCAATTGCTCGGATATGCCGACGATATTGACATAATTGGAAGAACGCAGCGTGATGTCAATGGCGCGTTTATGAACATTGAGACGGAAGCGAAGAAGATGGGTTTAGTGGTAAATGAGGGCAAGACCAAGTATATGCTGTCATCAAGAAAGGACACCCAACACCGACGTCTTGGACAAAACGTCACGATTGACAGCTATAACTTTGAGGTAGTTAAGGACTTTGTCTACCTAGGCGCCGCTATTAATTCAGACAACGACACCAGCGCTGAAATCAAACGAAGAACAACTCTTGCCAATCGCTGTTTCTTCGGACTAAGAAGGCAATTGAAAAGTAAAGTCTTCTCTCGAGCAACTAAAGTGTCCCTGTATAAGACACTTATCATCCCGGTTCTTATATATGGCGCAGAGGCATGGACCTTGTCAAAAGCAGACGAGAACGCTGTAGGATGCTTCGAGAGAAAAATTCTTCGGGTGATTTTTGGTCCCGTCTGCATAGATGGAGAGTGGAGAAGAAGATTTAACGACGAATTGTACGGGCTGTACAGCGACACTGACCTTGTCAAACGAGTCAAGGTCCAGCGGCTTAGATGGCTGGGTCATGTAGAGCGAATGGACACCAACGCTCCGGCCCGGAAAGTCTTCGAATCCAATCCCGAGGGACGGCGCAGTAGAGGAAGACCGCGACTCAGGTGGCGCACGCAAGTAGGAGAGGACCTCAACCAACTTGGCGTGAAAAACTGGAGGCAGCTAGCTAGGGACCGAGCTGGCTGGAGAAGCATGTTGGTTGAGGCCCTAGTCCGACCCGAACTGTAGCGCCACCTTAAGTAAGTAATTAATCGCTTAGGGTGGGTTCGTGAAGTGATAAAATGAAAAAATTGTGTGAAAACTGAAATGATATTTTTTTTTCACTTCACTGCTTCAAAGATCGGGATTGACCCCCGTAAGATATAAACAAAAAAGTACTGAATTAAATAAATTAATTGTTTTTATTTAAGAATGGAGGTACCCACTCGGGTACCCGGGTACCCGCAATATCGGGTATTACACGGGTACCAAATAACCGGCCGGGTACCAAAGTACCGGGTTCCCGCTTATAGCGTAAAAATAATATGGATGAGGAATTAAAACAAAGTGAAATAGCTTTAAGTGTTTGCGTTGCATGTTGTGTTGTTGTGATTAGCTCGAAAAACTGGAATAAAATTTAACAATTGAATCTTAATATAAAAATAAAAATATCAATTAAGATTCGAATCTGCGGTGCTCATGTATCAAAACACCCTTTATAGTCCGGTCAAATTAGATTCAAAAATAGGAGTAAGGTTGCATTAATTCGCACCTAGCTAAAAATTAACATGAATGTTGGGAATCTTATTACTCACAATTTGTCAATTATCCACATCAATCCAACGTCTGGAAAAAAAATTATTCAAGGTCAAATGTTGCAAACATCGGTTTTTTGAGTTTTCCAGCTATACGGTAAGTTTTATCATAAAAGTAAAAGAAAAAAATTATTCATCATGCAATTATCTATAAAAATTGTAAAACACTTTTCTTCCTAGGAATCCCCATTTCGGAGATATAGCGATGCAAAAAGTTGAAAAAGTTTTGTTACTTATAATATGCACACGTTTCCGCGCCACCCATGAGATAGTATACATGGCGCGTTTTTTTTACGCGGTTTCCCCGGTTTCCCCGGTTTCCCCGGTAGGCCTATTAGAATCTGTTGTGGTTCTGTTGAGTTAAAAGCTATTGTGTTAAATTTAAAATGGTACTATTGTAATGACAAGAGCGGTGTAAGTAATGAGTTATTTGAGAAAATTATTCGTCTGTTTGATACTCTGCTAATGGAACATAATCCATACTGTCTTGTTCTTCTTCTTCTTCTTCCTGTTGGGTAGAAATAAATTGTTCAAAGAGCTATGAATCAGAAGTCTCCTCGTATATATCGTAAGAATCCTCTTCTACTGGCGATTGAACATTGGAGAACGATTGGCCTCGACAACTGATAAATGCTAATAATCAAAACAACTCAACTTTCTTACAGCTGCATTTACATTACACCCCTTTTTGCAATTGCAAAAAATTGAATTGAGGAGTTTTCCGGTACAGGACGAGTCTTAACTGGTTCCAATATATTGTCAATTAACTTCCAACCCCAGTCTTCTGGGCTTAGTTTATTACCGAGCCATACATATTTGAACTTGATAATATACCCGAATTAGATGTTGCTCAGCAGAAGCAGAGGTTGGAGGAAGACATGCTAATTGTACTTGTTTGTACTTATACGTATTTTTAGCAAAAGATAAGTATCGAAACTTATCCAAGCACGTAATAAAAAGAAAGCGAATTCCATTGGTGATTACAGGTTGTGGAGTAGAGGTACTTTCTTTGAAAACGTCAGCACAATCAATTATCTTAATCTTGTCTCTCAAACAATCTCAAAACTGTTCTTTTACCTCTCCTGAAAAATCCTGATGTCGTGTCGTAACCAGATACTGCACGTAGAAATATGATATAATTTTGGCATTTTGAAAAAGCAGATAAGCTCTTGAAAGAATATATTTTTGATTGTGGCTGAGCTTGCATCAATAAACGTCTTTGGGCCACGATCGACAGTAAATGTTTCGCTTTCAGCTTAATGATTATTACACATAAAGCAAAATTGCGACATTTCTATAACTAACTGCACAAATTTTGTTTGGAAATATAAGCAATAACTACGTGTTCGTACTAAGAAGAAATATTTGAGACTAATACTATTCTATTAACTAGATATTAGGCTCTTGAAAAAGAAGCAGTTATACAAGCGTCGCAACGCGGATAATTGAATAGCACAGTTGTTGCTCAATACAAGATTACAAGTCAAGGCCTTACGGTCATATAAAATGAGGGACTGGGTTTTTTTCTCGAGTTTATATTCTTACAATTGTATGTAATGTGTACGCCACGAAAACTATTATTTTTACTTATGTTATCGTTCTGTAACGTATATAACGGTAATTGACATACATATTATGAAGAATACAACTTTTTCAACTTTTTGCATCGATATATCTCCGAAAAGGTGATTCTTAAGAAAAAAAGTATATCAACAATTTTTATACATAATTGCATGATAAATAATTTTTGTCTTTACTATTTTTATGATAAAACTTACCGTTTAGCTGGAAAACTCAAAAAACAAACGTTTGCAACATTTGACCTTGAATAAATTTGTTTCCAGACGTTGGATTGATGTGCATAACTGACAAATTGTGAGTTATAGGGTTCATGTCAATTTTAAGCTAGGTGCAAATAAATGTAACCATGAATGTCTATTTTGACCGGACTATTTATTAATTTCTTAGATTGATGTTTTTATGGAACTCATACCTGCTAATATTTAAATCATTTGATGTCGATATCCGATAGATATTTCCAAGTGCATTAGAGAATTTTCACTATCCGCTACCGATAACATAACAATGTCAGTTATAGCTTATTTTGTCGGGTATCCGGGTACCCGACTCGTTACCCGCGTTACCAACTTGGGTAATACCCGCGCTACCCAGGTACCCGGGTAACCGGGTAATTGTTATAATGGGTATTACCCGGGTAAAATTGAGAGCACTCAGAGCCGGATTTACCATATAGGCGGACTAGGCGGCGCCTAGAGGCCCCCACAAAATTGAAAATTTTTTAGAAAAATTATTTAAAAATATAGAATACTGCAAACCAAAGTACAATAACCCACGTAGTCCAGCTCGTGAGATTATTTATAGTTATATTTTGCAAACCAGAGTATAGTAACCCAAGAAGGCCAGCCCGAGATTATTTTAAAAAATTAATCTGCAAACTAAAGTACAGTAATCTACGTACTCCAGCTCGTGAAATTGTTAATAAATAAATTTTGCAAACCAGAGTGCCGTAACCCACGTAGTCCAGCTCGCGAATATTTATTAATAATTAATAATTAATAAAAACTTAAACTGCAAACTAGAGTGCAGTAAACCACGTAGCCCAGCGTGTAAATGTTTATAGTTGGATGGTCTTTTGTTACTTAGTTAGTCGTCCAACTTTACTTTTCAATAAACTTTCACAAATACTTTACGTAATCGTCGCCAAAAATATGATTTAGCTTACTGCCAAATGCGCAACAAGTCCTTTCTGGCATACGAAACTATTTATTTTAATTAAATTATATTTTTTTTATATTTTCGTTATCAAATACCTTATTTTGCTGGTTTATATGAAATTTTTCACGATTTGAATAGTTTCTAGTTTACTTTATCAGAATTGTCTGTCGAATTTCAAAATCACACAAGTTGAAAAAGCGTTCGTTCAGATCAAAGTCTTTCCAACTTTGTATCTAGTGTGAACTGCTCTATGTTGAAAAATGGTCAGGTTTTTTTTACTTTCACCACGAAAAAAATGGCCGCAAAAGCGAAAGCTAAGGGTAAGCCTAGACATTAGTTAGATTCTGTGAATAATTGAAAAAATTGCTCCCGTAGTTTTCCAAACTGGTAGTTACATTTTTTGATATCTTTTGTAATGAATTTATTATTATTGCTATATTAAGATTTTTATTCATACTTTTTTTTCAAGCTCATTCCAAAGCTATGATTTAAAGGATGTAAAAGCACGATTTAAACAAATTTTGAAATGTTTGTTTAATTCTGGAAAAGCATGAATGTGAATACTAGCAGTCAGCACATAATGTCAATTCTTTTCATTCACAAATTTAAGCTAATACTGCTTTTATTTCTGATTAATGCTACTTTTTCGTGTTTTGTAACTGTTCATTGGCAATGGTGATAAGAATAATAATAATAATCATAATAGTAATTACTCTTATTTTAGCTTAAGCATACCTTTTTGATACAGTTCTAACGCTTTCAAAATACAAAAAGTCAGCCAGACGTGGCCTTAGTGGTGGAAGCTGTACTCAAGTGGTAGTGGTAGGCCCCCACAAAAATTCCGCCTATGGGCCCTAAAAAAGTAAATCTGGCACTGACTACAACATATAAAAGGGTAAAAAAAAGAAAAAACACATCTGGCGAGTCATCGACTTCTTGGTCATATTTAAATTTGTTTAATGATACACCAGATTAATCCCTGCACTCAACGTTTTGTGCTGCAGAAGGTGAAGAAGAAGAAGAAGTCACATATGTATGACTCGGAGGGTCGAAACGACTCGAACGTCGTATACAATCCTCCAAAAGGAATAAGACAAAACTTTGATGAAATACTGCTGGAAATTATTAAAAAACCGGGTGAAGAAGATGAGCCGCGTCACCAGGAGCAATTGTTACTAGAGCAACGAAAGCTTGATGTTGAGGTGAACAAGTTGGAACGTCTCAACGATATTGAAGATTTGCTTCGTGAAAGACACAACTAGGACTTAAATGTTCCTTATCAGCCAGCCATCTGCCATCGAGAGATATCAATATATCAAGAAATCAAAATGTGATGAGTTTGTACCTTGTTTTGTTTATGTTTATGTTTTTAAGTTTTTGAAATGAAAATTTAAATGTGAAATACTTAGCTTTTATTAGTTATTTTAATAAAACATGCATTGGCATTCTGATTTGAAAATTATTTATCTTCAGTATCTTTTTTTTATGAGAAAAACCACTCTCACAACACATTCATCTCTTTTTATTACACCGTTTAGGTCTTGATAGACTTGTGTAGGTGCAGGAAGTTCTTCCTCGGAATTATCCACATCCGGTAAAGCTTCAAAAACCGAAGTCGTTGTGTTAGTTTCCATTATTATGAAATTATGAAGAATAATTCAGCTTGTAACTACAAACTTTGCATTTCTTAGTTTTAGCCATTTAAGGTGGTGAAGGCATCGGAATTTCGATTTCAAAATACCAAAGCTTGTTTAATTGCCACTCTGGTCGATGAATAAATATTGTAACGTGCGCTTAGTTCGCAATAATAAAACTTTTCCTTTCGATTTAATTCTACCACTTTTATTCGATATCTACTTTATTCGATCTTTGCACTATCACTTGTAAACAAAAATCAATCTTAACATTATCACTCTCTAATCAAAACTTACCTCTGGTTGCATCAGCGGCCTATTTATATAGAATTACATTACATCTAGAGTGTTCCAGTTTGTTCCACATTGGAGACCATTCCAGTATTTCGCTGTCAAGCATTTCCCCTCCTGGTATATTTCTACACTCACACACACTGACTTACAAGCAACGCCTTTCATTAGATGTACATTATAGTGTTGCCACTTGTGTTTTCGGTTGAACGTTTTCGATTAGGAAAATGGTATTAAATGTTGGGTGTGCATTACAATATAGTTAAATCTACGCTGGCTTTCGCTAAGGAATCGGTCATCTCTATATGGTGTTGTAAGAAACACGCTTAATGGATAAGCTGAGTCACCCAGAATGTGCATGTCGTTTGGCAGTTTGAAACTTCCTTCCTTTAGACTTTTACCAATAGGACTACTGTTCCAAACATGTGCATAGTGAGAACTACCTGGCCACCCAAAAAAAAAAACATCTCTAAAAATTAGATTGCTATCGCAATTCGCCTAAAATTACTTGTTTTACCTAATTTCATAATATTTAATACGGGTATATGCATAATTACTTGTAAAAGTACGGAATGGTATCCTTTCCGATTATAATAACTTATGGGGTCCTCACGCGGATTATTTATTTTTATGTGTCAACCATCCACACAGCTTTCATTGCTTGTTTGCCAGCGAATATACTTCTTAGCTAAATACATCAATAACTTGCAGGTTCTAATGATGATGCCGTGAACTGCGCCTATAGACAAATCAAACCTATCTGAAAGTTCTCTGTGACAGTTCTGATTGCACAGACCCCATAAAGTGACAAACAAAGCAGTTTCTAAGTTTACACTTGGTCGTCCTTTGGGCTTAGGGTGCCTTATACCCTGAAGCTTTCAGCAAATCCTACAAACATATTTTTCATTGAAGAGTATTAAATACTGCTTATTTATTTACACTTTCTTACTTTAAAGCATGATTTTGTCATTCTGAAATGCGAATAAAAAACATCATCCGGAAATATCTTAATTTCCTTAACGTAGTTTTTATTTTTCCTTAATCTTCGAGATATCAAACTTATCAAACGAAGCCACCTTCTGTTATTTTTTCTTAGGAAAATATTTCCATTGCTGGCGGCAGTCCTTCCTTGGCAACATTGCTTTAAGGCATTTATTATTGGAAAACTCCTACCATCCATGTTGGTTTTCTATAGTTAGTGACTCCATTTCATAGATGACATAAATTTGACATTTCTTTGACAGATGACGCAAATCCGAAAAAGTTTTCAAAAATGCATTGTAAAATGCATGCGCAAATATTTTGAATGACGTTAGTCTGATTGCAAATGTTTGCATGTAGACAGAGCAACCGTGCAATAATGAAAGCACCCAAGGCTTCAACGAAAGCCAAGAAACCAAACACTGTTAACAAAATAGGCAAATTTCTATTGATTATTCGAATGAATTTGCAAAAGAAGAAATAAAAGTTTCCGAAAAATGTTTCTTAGATTGTTTCGGTGAAAAAAATTCATTTATTAGAAGCGTAATTGCGAAAACATTAAATCGGATGATCTTGATTTCCTGGACAAAAGAGGTTGATCAACACCTTCTAATAAAAAGCCGTTTAGTAAACTTGATGTGATAAGAAATCAAGTAAAAAGATTTCCAGCTTATGAGAGTCATTACTGCAGGCGCGACACGAGCAAGAAATATTTGCAGCCTGGCCTTACTCTAACAAAGGTGTACGAGCTTTACTGTTTCGTAGTGGACACTCCAGTCAGTTTATCGAAGTATTCTCAAGTTTTTCGAGAACTAAGTCTAAAAATAAAGATCCCTGAAGAAAAGAACACGCTAATAAAGCTTCAAACCCCTTAATCAAAAAAAAGCTGATGGGGCATATAGCTGCAAGAGACAAGACAAAGTTTTGGCCAGAGAAAGCCCAAATGCAAAAGTATATGCTTTTGCTTTGCAGCAATCCCCCCCTACACCTTTCTTAAGATCCAATATAGCTTCTTATAAGCGGCAGCTCTGGACATACAATCTAACAGTGCATGATCTTGCTACTGAAAAGCCTTTCTGTTATATGTGTCATGAAGACAAAGCGAAAAGAGAGGGAAATGAAATTTCATCTTGTGTTTACGAACATCTTTTAAAATTCAATCAATGTCAGCAGTCTGATTTTAAATAGCGATTCTTGTGCGGGGCAAAATAAGAATTCACACGTGAGTGCTATGTTTATGCCAGCTTTAGAAAGAAATCCCAGTCTTTTGACAATTGACCATAAGTTTTTAGAACATGGCCACACTGATTTAGGGTGCGATGTCTATCACTCTGTTTTTGAAAGAAAGAAGAAACACAGAGGTGTCAAAATACACCATACAAGATTGGATGAACTTGGTTGCGTCAGCAAGAAATTTAAACCCTTTGATCTTGCAATGGAAAAGTTTACTTGGCGGAAAGTCAACACGGATGGCGAAAAGTATCTTTGGCGCGATTTTAGATTGATCCGTTATAGTAAAACAAATTTCGATACTTTTTAAGGAAGTAAACAATAAACATTCGTAAACGCGGCTATAATGCGATCAACGCCATTACTGACTTAAATGTTATCAAAAAGGCGCATGAGATTCCAAAAGAAAAAAAGGAGGATTTGCTATTTTTCCCAGATTTGATTTCCCCTGAATTTCACAATTTTTATATGGAAATCATTGAATGACCCCCCTATATGTTGACAACAAGTGGGAGCACTGGCGGGCTCTCTTTATAAACTGAATGTTTTTATTTGTTTTGATCGTTGTTCATAATAAAATAATAATAGCTGCGCTATGATTCAAGGTCAGAGATGTTGTTGCTTAGTCGTGCTGAGGCGATTTCATTCAGTTCAGGTAAACTTCTGATGCAGATGGCTCCCTCGTTTTTGCTTATCAAAATATTCACTAGTCCACGCATCGTGAAGGCGGCATAAATAAGACGTTTTCTTTTCATGTCAATTGCGGTTCGTAGAATCTCTCGGTTTTCAGTCGTTAAGCTTTCGTGTATGAAAATTGGTGTGTCTGAGTTTAGATTCGGGTCGATATCATTCAGACTTAAGTTCCGGGAAGACAATTTTCGAAAATCAGATAGTGCTTTTATGGTTTTAATTTTGTCGGTTGCACTTAGGAATTTAATTATTATGACGGAGTTGGTTTTTACTTTTGATCTGAATATTGCAGAAATATGCGGAGGTTGGTAATTAATGCAATGACAAATTAAGTTGAAAGTGTTTTTTAGTTGTTCATTCGAAGTGTACGGTATGCCTATTAAGATAACATCAGCTGCAATGTTATTGATCGCGATTGTTTGGAGTTGTAGTTTTAAGCTGCCTATTTCTGTTTGTATGTGCTCAGTTTCGTTGTCATCTATTGAAGCAAGTTGGAGGCGGTCAACATTTGATGCGTTGTTGTTTACTTTCTCGAGTTGTTTTACCCGCTCTTCTAAGTTTATAAGATCGCGAGTTAATTTGTCAATTTTGTTGGACATATTTGTTTCAATGTTTTCCATTCGACTTGTTAAATTAAATTCAAGAGTGGATAATCTACCCAGTATGGACTCACCTTGTTCTTTTAATTTTAAAAGAAGTTCAGTTTGAGAAGGCAAGTTTGGCTGATCAACAAGAGAGTCAGTGATGACATCCATATCCACATCATTATCTAACTGAGATGACAACAGCAGGGACAGAAGCAGCAGAAACGGCAGAGGCGACGGCGATTGAATTTGCTGAGAGAGAAGAGTAAATAGTGACATCACCAGGAGCTTTAGTGGTGGTATTGGTTGAATTTTGTGCGGAAGAATTTTTACTGTCATTTTTGTTTACATAAGATGGTGAGTTTTTCATTATGTGAGAATGAGTTGGATTACTCTTTATTAAAGGGCTAAAGAGTTGTGGTTTTTTTGAGCGGGTCTTATCCATTGTCAATGGTCTAGTCTTAATATATTTAATTTTGTTTTATGTAATTTTTGTAATTAGTTATGAGAAACACTTTTTATTCAAATATTTATTTGAGTCAACAAAAAAAAACACTGTTTTCAGATATATTTCGCACGTATTTTAAAACTCAAAGAGCACAGTTGGGTTTATTAAAATCTTAGGCAGCAAATTATTTGACGTCTGTTCTCTACCACATGCTTTTTCACCATTACAAAAATAAAACGTAATAATTTTTTTTCAGTGTGAGTAATCCCCATCGGCTTATTTTTATTTTTTTTATTTTATAGCTACTATTTGGATTTATCAAAATGAATGCTTGGGGTGCTGAAAAAAGGATTTGGATAGTGCAGCGATACCATGCTTTGCAGTCCGTAATTTCCGTCGAAAGGGAATTTAGGCGCTACTCCGAGTATAGATGGACCATTATGAGGCTGGTGAACATGTTTGCCAAATCTGGAAGCATCAAACGAAGACCGTAGCGTCGAGATCTCAATGTTCGGGTTCAGGATACAATCGTGGCTGTTGCATCGGCAATACAGGCAAATCCAAGTGCTTCGACTCAAAACTTATCGGGCCAAATTGGAGTTAGCAGACGGTCATTACAACGGATACTTCATGATGACTTAAACTTGTTTCCGTACTTGTTTTCGCCTGGAATTTTGCCGAAAAATGATTGCAATGGCCGAAGAAGACAACACATTGATAAATTGGTGGTTCATGTCTGATGAGGCCCATTTTGACTTAAATGGTAAGGTTAACAAGCAAAATTGCCGTATATGGAGTGAATCCAATCCACAAATGCTCCATGAGAGGAAACTGCACCCAGAACGAGTCACTGTGTGGTGCGCAGTGTCATCAAGGTGTATTGTCGGGCCATACTTCTTTGAAGAAATCGGTGTAACCAAACTGTCAATGGGGACCGTTATTTAAAGATGTTGAAGGAGTTCTTTTTTAACCAGAACTTTGCCGAAGACGTATTTCTTTCAGCAGGATTTCGTTTCTACAAGATGGAGCAAGTCCACACGTAGCCACACCCCACACGAGTGTCCAAAACAAATTGACCTGACTGCACCAGACTTTTTTTTATGGATTAAGTCAAGCAGGAAGTGTACAAAACGAGACCGAGGAATTTGCACCAGACTTTTTTTAGGGGGTTATGTCAAGCAGGAAGTTTACAAATGAACCGACATACCATAATGACAAAGAGGAGCAGTTAAATGTTCAGGTGAGCGTGAAAAGTCCTTCTGGGAACTCAGAAAAAAACTTCTGTAATGCACCAATGTTGATATATCCAAAACCTGACAAAACACTTATCATAAGGATAGTGCAATAAGGAAGTGAGGACTGCTCAACAGTAGGATCCGAATATCGAACCCATCCTTGCATGGAAAGAAAATGAAGAGAAACTGAATGGGGAGACATTTCTGACAGGAGTCCAGTTCTGGAAGTCTATTGAGCACAGTGGGACTCACTCTATGTGCAAAAAAATGTCCTCAGGCGAAGATGGGAGTCCGTTGACGGTAAATCATATATGATGCAGCTGATTGTACCGCAATCGAAAGTCAGTGAAGTTCGTCGGGAGATGCATGACGGACCTTCTGGAGGCCACCTGGGAGTTAACAAAACACTGGAGAAAGTACGATTTCGGTTCTAGTGGTTGCATGCTAGAGATGACGTGGAGAAGTGGTGCCGAACACGTGACATAAGTGTGCTGCAACCAAATGACCTGGTAGTAAGATTCAATGCAAAACGCATCAGCACAAGATAGATAGAGAGATAGATAAATTCTTTATTACATCAAAGAGTTTACAAATAGAAAACTTAAGATTAAGGACATGGCAAATTAGCCGTCTGCCTGATATGACATATCATGGTGACTTAGATACATTTTTGTGTAAAGTGTTAGGGTTGTAAAGTAACAATTTTAATCATTTGAAACATAAACAAGAAAATATAAAAATAAGAGCATACAATTCAAAATTCAAGCTTATTAGTAATATTATTATTATAAATTATAATTTGACTTTTTTATCTTCGTGAAAAAAAAAACAATTTTAAGTGATTTGACACAAGACAAATAATTAAATTTAAATTAAATTGAAATAACTGACTCGTTTAAGGAAAACTATTGCGATAAGAGAGCGCGTGCTGGCAATACTGATAGAGACTAAGCCAACCTGCTGCTCCATTGAGTATCTCATATAAATGTTGCAACGTGAGAATATTTTGTTGGAAATAAAGTCGCCGAATCTCTTGTAAAATAGGGCATATCGCAATGAAGTGATAGACATTTTCCGGATCCCTTCTATTACATAAGTCGCAAATTTGTGGCAGGTCTTCTCTGTGTGGCATGTAGTTCAAATTTAAAACTTCGACTCTAGCTCGGAAAATAACACTGATGACTTCGACGGAAAAATCTCTTCTGAAGTAGTTTTCATCAGACCTCAACTGGTGATTTAAGCTCTTGTATACACTTCTGGATAAAGAAGAAGCTGCTCTATCCAAACATTGCATATACATTTTTTCATCCACTTTGGCGATCACATCTGCGAAATTATTCTGCCAAACATCCGTATTGGTCTCATTCAACGAAAGAACGGCATCATGCGACAACGCGAGCTCATTCCAATCTTTGAATGGCGTAGCATTTGTGTGAAGAAGTCGAATCAATAAATTCTTGTGAAGACTGTCATCACCTCGGTTCATAACTTTAGAAATATAATCAGCATTTGCTTTGAGGGTTTGAATGTAAACAGGGGGTATTCCTGACTCGACATATATTGCATAGCTCGGAGTTGAGTTCGGCAATCGAAATAAACGTTTGAAGAAAAGCCTTTGAATCGCCCCAAAAGCATCGAGAGGTATATATCCGAACACTTGAGCTCCATAGCACAAACATGTATTGACTGTTGCGTTAAAAACACGGTACTTGGAGGTCACATCAATATTCCGTTTGGCAAAGAATTTCGGCCACATCATATTTAAAGCAAGCTTGGCTTCGTTGCTTTTCATTTGGGCGTGCTTGATCATATTGAGGTTGTGAGTAAGCAAAACACCTAGATATTTAAATTCTCGAACAACTTCAATACGGATGCTGTTTAAAAACCAGCTCTCTTCAGGTCTTCTGTTTCTCAGACGTATTTCAAAAATAAGTATTTTTGTTTTTTGGCCGTTGATTTGTAGGCCCCAAGTCTCGCAGAAAGTGTTAAGTTTGTTAATTTGTAACTGCAACGTGAAAGGGTTATCCGCCATTAGTACCAGGTCATCTGCATATAGTAAGACTTTTACTAAAACACTTCCAAATCTTACTCCACCAGGAAAGATAGTGCAAATAGGATCGGGCTCAGGATACAACCTTGAGGCACACCACTTGTTGTTTCAAACCATTCTGAGAGCTCGCCTCCATCCCAGACCGTTGCCGTAGACGATGAAAGAAAACTTAAGTACGTTAAAAGGAATTTTCGGGATATTCCTAGACAAGAAAGTTTGTAAATAAGCGCCTGTCTGCTTACTTTGTCAAATGCAGCTTTGAAATCCACAAAACAAACGTACAACTTCTTCTTGTGTTCGATAAATTTCCTGGCTATGCTGGTTATCGCAAACACTTGGTCCATAGTACAAAATCCAGAACCAAAGCCTGCTTGAAACTTACTGAGGCGATTGTTGCGGTAAAATTTACCACAACAAAAACCATCTTACGATAGTTTGTCCGAGACCCTTATTCTCTTAATTTTGGTTGCAGCTGCATGGTTCTGGGTGAGTTGAGGGCAGCCATGGTCCCATCAACCAGTGGCGTACTCACAGAGAACCCTGCAAAAGCAACCAACCATTTGCGAGTAGAACGGACGGTTCTACAAAACTCTTTACCCCTCCTAATCACTTCCTGATTCCTGATACCTACCCCATCTTTCCACCTGGATTGCCATCAATCGTGTTGAGCCAGCAGGTTGGCTGGAGACTCGCACGCAACGCTGTGTGTGAACAAAGAGTAAAGACAGAAGGAGTCTGTCCAAACGATCAAATACACAAACCTACACTAAACACATCAGATCAAACACCACATACACAAACCACACGGAGAAACAATATTAGAAACCATTACAATCATCACACACACAAGCCTATTTTCATACACAAATAGTCATCACACATACTCACACTGATACACAAATCATCCATCACACATATACACACAAATCATCCATCACACATATACACACAAATCAGTCATCATCCACATACAACAACACTGATACACAAGTTGATCAACACCAAATCATCAATGGCAAAGTACCCAACGAACATACTTTTCTATGGCCGAGTGCCCAACTTTTAACTTTAATTTTAACTTTTACTAATCGCCACTTAAATTTTGTTGCAGGAAAATCACGTTATTTGTCAGTCTTCCCCTGTTAAAAAAATCTGAACAAAAGTCCACCAGACCTAAATTGTAAAAATACGCGTTACCAATTTTTCCTCCTTCTCTTCGAAACATTTTACTACGTCGTTACTAGAAAAATTGTCTGCAGACCCGTTCTGCACATAACTTTTCCAACCACCGATGTAGCTTACCTTTTAGTTGCACAGAATGGTGCATGTCTTCGCTTTATCGCTTTCGCTACAAAAAAAGGCACTGAACTCTTCCGTCAGCTGTAAGCCGACCATAATTTCCCAAGATCGTGGAAATTTGGTGGCTAAGGGGAATATTGAGAGACAGTAGGGTATTCCAAATAAAACGGTAGTCCTCTCACGCAAAATGCTGATTGGTGCTAAATATCCGTAATGGAACCCACTGTGGCTGAATGAACGGCCAGAGCAAATCGACGAACATGAGACAGCTTGACAAGAGAGTTGGGGAAGTCACTTCATTGTTGGCTATAGAACATAGAGGTTTTGTTGAAAAAGCGATAAGCGATTTGGAGAAATTGATTTTTGGATCAGCCATATTGGTTAATTTTTGAGATTTTGTTTTACAAAAGTCCAAGTTACAAGTTTTGTGACTTGTTGGAAAATTAGTAACTTTCTTGTACAATTTGAGTATTTTTCTCGCGTGTGGATAAAGGGTTGTGGCAGAACGGGCCAGCGACGGAATTTCCCACAAGAAAGATATAAGGAAGTGTCAGAGGACACAGAACACAGAAGTGCACGGAGGAACAATTGGTTGAAATTTGAAGATAAGTAGAGTGAAAGCTATTGTGTAAAGTGTGCGTTGAAAATTGTTGAATTTTGCTTCAATTGTGCGTTAAAATCTGGTTGTCTTTTGTGCCGATAATTTCCCGTATTTTGAGGGACTCGCGACCTTTTTTTCATTGCCATACGGCATTTTCAAGACAGCACGATAACGGGCTTTTCTTGCTTCTTTTTTTTTTTTTTTGGCGAAACTACTGTTTGTTCTTTTACCTTTTTTTCATCTTCTAAAAATTATTATAACTTTGTTATTCCGAAAAGATTTGGGTTTTTAATCCTGAATTTTAAGGTTTTCCCAACACTTTTTTTTGAACATTAAAAATTCTCATTTCCATACGTAACAAAACTATCTTTTGTTTTCCACTCAAATTCGTTCCTATTCTGGGTCGTATTTTCCTTTTTTTTTCCTTTACTTTTCAGCAAAGGTTTGAAAATTCCTTTTAATAAAAATTTTCTGGCGCCCATTAATATTTTTATTTTCTCGTTAGCTCTCGTACTAACGAAAATTTTATTACCTTCTATCAATTAAATTATTACTCACCTACCTCAAATAACAATCAATCAAAAACTTTTCCATCGAACACACCCCCAGCTGAGCGGCCGTGGTATCAGCATAAATTGTTGCTGGACGCGCTTTTCCTTTCCAGACAACAAACATACCTTTTTCTATCAAACGTCATTTATCGAAAATTTTCCCTCGCGTGCACATCGGGCGTGCAATTGTTTTTTTTTTTTTCTTTTAATTTCTTTGGAATCGTATATTCCTTTTGTTTTGTTCTAGTCCGCGGTTTATTAGTTCGTTTACTATCTTAATTTCTAACTTGTAAAGTAATTACAAAAAAAATATATTAAGAAATATAAAGTTCTGTGGAAGGAAAGGTGCAACAAGTGGCGCCCAACGTGGGGCCTTTGGAAAAGTTGAGAATCTTTTTTACAAGCGGTTTTGGTTTGTGAATAAACCTGTGATTGTGTCGTTCCTTTGTGTTTTTTTTTGCAAAATTTTTGTGAATTATTGATTCTGTTGGTTTTTTCTATTCCTAGGTTTTGTGCGTATTTTGATTTTGGAAAGAAGTGCAATCAAGTTTGATTCCAGTTAAAAGTTTTGGTGGATTTTTGTTTGCTGTTTGGTCGGTGGAAAGTGGATAAGTATACGTACATACATTCGTACACGCAGTATACTTTCAACAAGTAAGGTTTTATTTTTCTTTTTTTCTCATTTACATTGTTGTTCGCACAGCATTTTGCTGGTAGCAAATAGATTGTTCTTATTATATTCTGTTGCTTACATTTAATTTTTTTTTTTCTCGCCAACAAATATATTACCTTTATCATTTGCCTAAAATATATATATATATATCCATACATTATTGAAATCGTTTGTTGTCAAATTGCGGGATTCTTTTTTTTCAATAAGAGTTTTTTGGGGTGAGCTGCTATAGCTGTAGTAGTGTGTGTATGTGACTGCGATTGCAATTGCCAATTTTGGAGTTGCCGTGCAATTCTTTTTTGTTTTTTGATATTTGATTAGGAGTGAAAAGTACCAAATTATTTTCTTGGGTAGGATTTATTATTGCAAGTGTAAAGTAGGTTGAGCATAAATTGAAAAAGTTGTAGGAAGTGTTTTTTTTGCAAGTTTGCTTTACTGGTTTTTCTAGTTTTTTAAATCGAGTTCTTTGGAAGTTTGTATTTCAGAGTAGGGATTAAAAGTGTTCTTGGAAACAATTGTGTTGATCAAAATCAGAACCCCTTATATCCACTTTAAAAAAAAAATGAATTAGGTATGAGGTTTTGTTGGTATCATTCAAACACAATCGAAGGACCCAAGTTTCAATCACAAATCTCATTTTATGCCATAGAAATCAGACCAAAAAAAGTGTAGTTAATTTCAAACCCCATTTTATCCACTACAGTTTTTGTTTCAAAATCCATTATATCCAAATTTTTTTTTCGCATCAAAATCCATGCAAAATATATCTTTAATTATAAACTTGAAATTCAAAAACCCTTCTATATTATATTCACGAAGGAATATTGAAAAGAATGACTCCGTATTAAGTTTTCTTTACTTTTCTCTTATCAGAGTAGGCGTTGTGACCCATCCCTGTATGAGTAGTTTTTATGAGGGAAATTCATAGTCATTGTCATACCGGGAAATTCACCAAAACTGTATCACTGTTGTTCATTTAGGATATGAAAGTTGACCCTTATTCGACTGGAAATATTCTTGGATGGAGTTTTTTGGCCCACTGGTACCTGGCATTTAAAATTTAATGAATCTAAGAGATTCATTTTATCTAGCGACAATAGTGGGCTTGTTTAAGTCCGTGGTGAAAAATACTACTTATCCGACATAGGAGCTTCTAGATCGGTAAAAGAAGAAAACAAAAACAAATTTCCCCTGCATTACGATTCACAGGCAGCCAAGAGCAACGTGCATCGGTGTCTCCATTCAAATCCTCTCCTATTTTCCAAAATGCTCGCACTACTACTATAACATTATAATAGTAGTCATAACCCATTAATGTGCGCGGTAATTATAAAAAAAATACATAAATTGTTGTACTTTTTACTTAAAATAAAAAAAAATAAAAATGAACTTTTGCCTTCATAAAATTAAGTTTTTCAAGTTTTCAATTGCTACACTTTTTTACTTTAATCTGAAATCTAGAGGTAATTTTCAAAACCCGTTATATCCATATTTTTTTTTAGTACCACTTAAAAACCAGGACCCACCGATCACTATTTCTATAATCAAACTGTGAGGAGTTCCAATTTGAACAGTCCTGCAAACAAAAAAGTGATAAAACAATGTCTCGTTTGGAAGATACAAGTTTTTCTCGATTTACTCGAAATCTCTGAAAGTGGATAAAATGGGTTTTGATTCTGATCCACACAATTGTTTTTTAAATTCGTTGAGAGTTAGTAACTGAAAAGTTTGATTTTGTGTTTTTTTGAGTGACAATTTGAATAATAAAAGTTTTAAAATGAATATCGGTAGGTTAGCAGCAGACGAACTCGCATATGAGATGCAGATTCGTGGTCTGAAAGTGGGTACAGTGGAAGTGATGAGGAAAGCCCTCAGATCTTCAAGAGTGTTAGAGTCTCGGGGAACATTGGAAAACTCAAAGAGTTATCCGTTTAGTTTTGAGGAGGATAGAGAGGCTGTGAAAGCAAAGACGGAAGAGATTAGGGTTCTTTTGGAAGATCCTCCGAAAGATCCGAAATCTTCAGAATGTGTGAAGATAATTACAAAGATTGAGTGGGCATTAGGCCGTATTGGTAGGGCAGTGTGTGAGGATGAGAAGAATGAAGAAGAACAGAGTGAGTTAAAGAATGAATTGTTGATACTATTAGGAGTGCTTATGGGTGATAGTGGAGACAGTGACTTAGAGGATGAAATTCCGAAGAAGGTTGTAGCATCAGGAGTTGCAGGTGGCCGCTCGGTGAGTGTAAGTCCATCATGCGGTAATGCGATAAATGAGAATGTAGGAAGATCTTGTGAGGAAGCAAGTGTTAGTGGAACTAGTCGTGTGAATGAAGGTGGCAGGAGGAATGTGACGAATGAGAGGTTGTCGGGTGGTCGTATGAACGAGGAAACTCGACGTGAGAGTGAGAGTGATGCTCGTATTAGAGAACTAGAAAGAGAAATCGAATTAATGCGATTGTTGAGAGAGAGTGATAGGGAACCCAGAGTGAATAGGGAAACTGGAGGAGTGAGTAGGGAGATTTTAGGGAATAGAAGGTTAGGTGATGCTGAAGCTTCAATAGGTGGAGCAGCTCATAGGGATGAACCAGTTAGTAATGGTTCAAATGTAGGATTTTTAGAGCAATTAGTTAATGGTATGAATGTTCTGAATGTGTCGAACGGTAAATATTCTGAGCGAATTGGAAAATGGAATGTTAAGTTTTCAGGCGAGTCAGATAGTTTTTCGTTGAATGCGTTTTTGGAAAGGGTTGAGGAACTTCGTTTTGCTAACGATGTTCCGGTAGCCCAGTTGTTTAGGTCAGCGACAGTATTACTCACGGGGAAGGCCCTTATGTGGTACCGAACCGTGAGGGAAGACTTATCAACCTGGGGAGAGTTGGTAAGGGAATTGAAGGCGGAGTTCCTACCCACGAACTACGATGATCTCCTCTTGGAGGAGATTAATCGTCGTTCCCAAGGGAAGGATGAAACCTTAGGGGGGTACATATCAGTTATGAGGACGTTGTTTAGGCGGTTGTCAGAACCGATTTCAGAGGGAAGGAAACTTGCGATTTTGAAAAAGAACGTGGACCCATTCTTCCAACAGCTGATTGCGTGCGCCAAGCCGGCAACGGTGAAGGAACTCGCATCACTGAGTAGGGAGTTGGACACGCTAAAGGTAAATATGGATACGTTTACCCCACCTTCGAAAGGGAA
Source organism: Melanostoma scalare (assembly GCA_949752695.1). Classification (NCBI taxonomy): domain Eukaryota; kingdom Metazoa; phylum Arthropoda; class Insecta; order Diptera; family Syrphidae; genus Melanostoma; species Melanostoma scalare. The sequence continues at coordinate 95,028,020 of OX456985.1, read as the reverse complement.
GAATCTTCTCGAACCAGAGTGTGGTTACAAACCGGTTGCGGCTGTGCAACAACGGGTTGCTGTCGTAAACCCTGCCCCGGAGAATCCTCATCGTCGTGTCAAATGTTTCAATTGTAATCAGGAAGGCCATTTTTCATCAAATTGTTCTGCTCCTAGGAAGTGTTTTGGATGTGGTGCTAAGGGTGTTTCTCAGCGTGAATGTAGGCGTTGTTCGGGAAATGGGCAACGGGCTCTCGGGTCAGCAGGCCGAGTAGCTCGTCGGAATTAGATAGGTCGCCTGCTGGCGACCAGTTGGAGGACGTTCATTTAGGTTTTACTCTCGCGGCAAGTGATAGGGATATAAGGCCATACTTAGGAGTTTTTATTTATGGAATTAGGTTTTTAGGGTTACTAGATTCAGGTGCCTCCCGAACCATAGTTGGTGGTGAGGGTTGGAAAATTTTGCAGGATTTAGGGCTTAGCGTAGGGAACTCAAATATTAAATCAGTAGCGTTAGCAGATGGGAAGGGTGTAGGAGTGTTAGGTTCTCTGCCTCTCCCGATGATAGTTGAGGGTAGGTCCATTTTGTTGGATTGTTTGGTTATTCCAAACCTTCCACAACTTTTGATCTTGGGTGCAGATTTTTGGGCACTGGCGGGTATAGTCCCGGATTTAAGATCGGGAGTTTGGAGTTTTTCCGAAGAGCAGAGACTAGCTGCGATATCGGACATAGGTATTATTAGGGAAAAGTCTGAGTTGAGTGTGGATGAGAATAAAAGGTTAGAGTCTGTAGTCGAAGATATGTTTAGGAGTATGAGTGAGGGACTAGGATGTACAAATCTCGTAGAACATAAGATTAGGACGTCCGCAGAACCGATAAAACAGAGGTATTATCCGGTATCGCCGGCGATACAACAACATATAGATAAAGAGTTGCAGGAAATGTTGGAGGCAGGGGTGATCGAGAAATCGAAAAGCCCTTGGGCGTCCCCAATATTGTTAGTAAAAAAGAAAGACGGTTCTTATCGGTTCTGTGTAGACTATAGGAAATTAAATGAGGTTACTGATAGGGACGCTTACCCTCTCCCGTTTATTTCAGCCATTTTGGACAAGCTCCGAAATGCTAGGTTTTTGTCTTCCTTAGACATTAAGTCTGCCTATTGGCAGATACCAATGGAGGAAGAATCGAGGAAGTATACGGCCTTTACCGTACCGGGTCGAGGACTTTTTCAATTTTTGAGAATGCCCTTCGGGCTACACAACTCCCCGGCGACATGGCAGAGGTTCATTGACGACGTTCTGGGTCCCGACTTGGAACCGTTCGTCTTCGTATACTTGGATGACATCATCATCGTCACCGATTCCTTCGAGAAACATCTCGAAATTTTGCAGGAAGTTTTTAAACGGTTGAGGGAAGCAGGATTAAAAGTAGGTAGGGAAAAGTGTAATTTCTGTAGGCCTTCCTTAAAGTTTCTGGGATATGTGGTTGATAGGAACGGACTTCACGTCGATCCTGAAAAGGTCGAAAGTATGGTGAAGACTCCGCCACCCAAGAACGTAAAGGAAGTTAGGAGTTTTGTAGGGACCATTTCATGGTATAGGAGATTTGTACCAAATTTTGCAGGTTAAGTTAGGCCCCTTACTGATTTGTTAAAGAAGAATAAAAAGTTTGTGTGGTCGGATGAGTGTGATGAGTGTTTTAGGAAAGCGAAAGAATGTTTGGTTACGGCACCGATTCTGACCTGTCCAGATTTTTCTCGACCATTTGTCGTTCAGACTGATGCGTCGGATTATGGAATCGGAGCTGTACTTTCGCAAAGTTTTGATGAGGGTGAAAAGGCGATATGTTATATTAGCCGATCACTTAACAGAAGCGAGAAGAATTACTCAACTACGGAGAAGGAGTGTTTGGCAGTGATGTGGGCCATTGAGAAGTTGAGGCCGTATTTGGAAGGTGTCCAATTTACGGTTATAACTGATCACTATTCCCTAGTGTGGTTGAGTAATCTCAAGGATCCTCAAGGGAGATTAGCGCGTTGGGCCATTCGGCTACAACAATTCGATTTCAAAATTATCCACCGAAAGGGAAAAGAACATGTAGTTCCTGACATGTTGTCGCGAGGAGTGCCGGAGTTAGCTGGTATCTCAGAAGCGGATTCTGACTCTTGGATAATCAAAATGAAATCGGCTGTTGAGAAGGATCCATTGTTATATCCATCGTGGAGAGTTGAGAATGGTAGGCTTTTTAAACATGTCCGAGCGAGTCATGTTTTGGTTAATGAAAGTGGAAATGAATGGAAGTTAGTGATAGGTAAGAAAGATAGGTTAGGGATTTTAGAAAAATGTCATGATGGTCCATTAGCAGGACACATGGGCATACGAAAAACTTTTGCTAGGGTAGTTGAGAAATATCATTGGCCTAAAATGAGAGGAGATATAACTAGATATGTTAGGAATTGTAGGACTTGCCAACAAGTGAAGCCGATGAATGAGAAACCAGCTGGTTTGATGACAGAAAGGGAAGGTACTTCCAAACCATGGGAAATGATCTGCGTGGACCTGGTGGGTCCGCTTGCAAAATCATCGAGGGGTTTTATCCACATTCTGACTGTGGTCGACTATTTCACCAAATTCCCTTTGTTGTTTCCTCTTCGGTCTGCAACTGCAAAGTCGGTATGTAAAGAGCTTGAAGAGAATGTGTTTCTGTTGTTTGGTGTTCCGAAATGGATTGTGTGTGACAACGGTCCCCAATTTCGCAGAAAGAACTGCAGTCCCTGTGTGCAGGATACGCGTCTAATCTGAGGTATACTGCACATTACCATCCCCAAGCTAACCCTGCAGAAAGAATTAATCAAATAATCAAGACTACGTTGAGAGCTTATGTCTCTGAAAATCATCGGAGTTGGGATACGCAGCTGGCAAAGGTGGCCTGTGCGATCCGGACTTCGCAACATGAGGTGTTAGGTTTTTCCCCTTACTTCGCAAACTTTGGAAGAAACATGGCCACTAGTGGTCGTGATTTCGAGTCGAGGATCGATGGTGAAGAGAGTCACCAATCCCAAGAAGAGATAGGAGCTTCGTTCAAGAAGCTCAGAGATGATATAGCAAAGAAGCTAGGGGCAGCGACTAAGAAGTCGGCCAAGATTTACAATCTACGCCGGAGAGACACGCAGTATCAACCTGGCGATCTCGTGTGGCGTAGAAACTTTGTACTCTCCGACGCTGCGAACTACTATGCTGCGAAATTGGCACCAAAGTTTGTTGGGCCTTTTCGTATCAGTAAACGTTTGTCACCTTATACACACTTACTGAAAGATGATAAAGGGAAAGATCGCGGAACGTGGCACGTTAAAGACCTCAAGCCGTTTGTTGATGAGGCCATTGAGAGTAGAAGTCCCTAATTTTGAATTAACTTAATAATTTTTTTTTTTTGTTTTTTTTTGTATTTTTTTTTTTACTTTTCAATATAATTCACACCCGAACGCTATTTCTTTCCCTTTAATCTTGCTTTGTTTTTCTTTTCTTAAACATAAACTTTCATTCTCCTTTTTATGCTTAAAACTCATGTTTATTTTTTTTTAATTTATTAGTCCTTACATTTTTACTTTTACATTTTCTTCAGTTTTACTTCTCTTCTTTTCTAATTTTCTTAAACTCGGTTTTACTTTGTCTTGATGAAACTTTTACTTGTGTTGTTTACCCTTCCATCTGTTTCCTCTTTTTCCTGTGTGTGTGTTAAGACTTTAGGAAATGGTTTACGTTTCTTGCGAAAAGTAAACACATTTCCTGGGAGGTAAGGGTGGGATTTGTTGCGGTAAAATTTACCACAACAAAAACCATCTTACGATAGTTTGTCCGAGACCCTTATTCTCTTAATTTTGGTTGCAGCTGCATGGTTCTGGGTGAGTTGAGGGCAGCCATGGTCCCATCAACCAGTGGCGTACTCACAGAGAACCCTGCAAAAGCAACCAACCATTTGCGAGTAGAACGGACGGTTCTACAAAACTCTTTACCCCTCCTAATCACTTCCTGATTCCTGATACCTACCCCATCTTTCCACCTGGATTGCCATCAATCGTGTTGAGCCAGCAGGTTGGCTGGAGACTCGCACGCAACGCTGTGTGTGAACAAAGAGTAAAGACAGAAGGAGTCTGTCCAAACGATCAAATACACAAACCTACACTAAACACATCAGATCAAACACCACATACACAAACCACACGGAGAAACAATATTAGAAACCATTACAATCATCACACACACAAACCTATTTTCATACACAAATAGTCATCACACATACTCACACTGATACACAAATCATCCATCACACATATACACACAAATCATCCATCACACATATACACACAAATCAGTCATCATCCACATACAACAACACTGATACACAAGTTGATCAACACCAAATCATCAATGGCAAAGTACCCAACGAACATACTTTTCTATGGCCGAGTGCCCAACTTTTAACTTTAATTTTAACTTTTACTAATCGCCACTTAAATTTTGTTGCAGGAAAATCACGTTATTTGTCAGTCTTCCCCTGTTAAAAAAATCTGAACAAAAGTCCACCAGACATAAATTGTAAAAATACGCGTTACCAATTTTTCCTCCTTCTCTTCGAAACATTTTACTACGTCGTTACTAGAAAAATTGTCTGCAGACCCGTTCTGCACATAACTTTTCCAACCACCGATGTAGCTTACCTTTTAGTTGCACAGAATGGTGCATGTCTTCGCTTTATCGCTTTCGCTACAAAAAAGGCACTGAACTCTTCCGTCAGCTGTAAGCCGACCATAATTTCCCAAGATCGTGGAAATTTGGTGGCTAAGGGGAATATTGAGAGACAGTAGGGTATTCCAAATAAAACGGTAGTCCTCTCACGCAAAATGCTGATTGGTGCTAAATATCCGTAATGGAACCCACTGTGGCTGAATGAACGGCCAGAGCAAATCGACGAACATGAGACAGCTTGACAAGAGAGTTGGGGAAGTCAATTCATTGTTGGCTATAGAACATAGAGGTTTTGTTGAAAAAGCGATAAACGATTTGGAGAAATTGATTTTTGGATCAGCCATATTGGTTAATTTTTGAGATTTTGTTTTACAAAAGTCCAAGTTACAAGTTTTGTGACTTGTTGGAAAATTAGTAACTTTCTTGTACAATTTGAGTATTTTTCTCGCGTGTGGATAAAGGGTTGTGGCAGAACGGGCCAGCGACGGAATTTCCCACAAGAAACATATAAGGAAGTGTCAGAGGACACAGAACACAGAAGTGCACGGAGGAACAATTGGTTGAAATTTGAAGATAAGTAGAGTGAAAGCTATTGTGTAAAGTGTGCGTTGAAAATTGTTGAATTTTGCTTCAATTGTGCGTTAAAATCTGGTTGTCTTTTGTGCCGATAATTTCCCGTATTTTGAGGGACTCGCGACCTTTTTTTCATTGCCATACGGCATTTTCAAGACAGCACGATAACGGGCTTTTCTTGCTTCTTTTTTTTTTCCTTTGGCGAAACTACTGTTTGTTCTTTTACCTTTTTTTCATCTTCTAAAAATTATTATAACTTTGTTATTCCGAAAAGATTTGGGTTTTTAATCCTGAATTTTAAGGTTTTCCCAACACTTTTTTTTGAACATTAAAAATTCTCATTTTCATACGTAACAAAACTATCTTTTGTTTTCCACTCAAATTCGTTCCTATTCTGGGTCGTATTTTCCTTTTTTTTTCCCTTTACTTTTCAGCAAAGGTTTGAAAATTCCTTTTAATAAAAATTTTCTGGCGCCCATTAATATTTTTATTTTCTCGTTAGCTCTCGTACTAACGAAAATTTTATTACCTTCTATCAATTAAATTATTACTCACCTACCTCAAATAACAATCAATCAAAAACTTTTCCATCGAACACACCCCCAGCTGAGCGGCCGTGGTATCAGCATAAATTGTTGCTGGACGCGCTTTGCCATTCCAGACAACAAACATACCTTTTTCTATCAAACGTCATTTATCGAAAATTTTCCCTCGCGTGCACATCGGTCGTGCAATTGTTTTTTTTTTTCTTTTAATTTCTTTGGAATCGTATATTCCTTTTGTTTTGTTCTAGTCCGCGGTTTATTAGTTCGTTTACTATCTTAATTTCTAACTTGTAAAGTAATTACAAAAAAAATATATTAAGAAATATAAAGTTCTGTGGAAGGAAAGGTGCAACACGATTAGTTTCCTCGATCCATTCTATCAGCCGTTCGTACAAAATTGAAGAAAAAATCTTTCTCAAAGAATTTAGGATTGAAATTCCTCTATAATTTTCTGCAACATTTGCATCGCCTTTCTTAAAAATAGCGAAAATTACCGCTTTGTTGAAACAACTGGGAATACCTGCATCACTGTATATTTTGTTGAAGAAATAAACAAGGTAGTTTTTGAGCTTCATAGTGCTATTTTTGAAAAATTCGACTGGAACACCGTCTATACCTGGTGCCTTGTTGTTCTTCATCTTTTTAAGGGTTATCTCCAGCTCCGAAACTGTTATGGGCGAATCCAAACTATCCACGGTCGTGTTTGGCAACGCGTAATCAAAAGTTTGACAATTTTCATCGGACACCAAAAGGTTTTTAAAGTGGGTTGCAAGGACATCAGCTTCCAGACTATTTTTACCATTTTGTTTGCGGCCACTTAGCTCTTTGACGTTTTTCCAAAATTCCTTTGAGTTTTTGCAGTTTTCTAAATTTTTTGCAACATTTTTAAGGTAATCCGCTTTTTTAAGCAAGCATAATTGTTTGAAATCTTTATTAATTCTGATGTAAGTACTTTTAAAAATCATAGAATTAGTTTTTCTGAAAAGTTTCAAGTAGACAAACGACAGTTTACGAAGTTTTCCGCATTCTTTATCAAACCACTTATTACCAGTTGAAAACCTGGAGCTGTTATTCATAGCAAAAGGAGCAGATGCTTTTATTATCTGTGTAATATTTTTGCTTATTTCATCGGCGCTAGTAGATGACAGCGGAGGTAAAGAACTGCAATTTCGATCTAACAATAATTTATAAAGCGGAGCTTTACTCTCCACCCATTTGAGATTCTCTAATTTACGAGAGAAAGATTGTTGCACTATACTGGTCAATTGAGCTTTTACTATTATTGGAAGGTGTCCTGAGTAATTAGCCACGGCGACCTCAAAGTCTGCAATTGAATTCCACCAGTGTCCTGCTATTGCACAATAATCAATTACGGACTGTCCTTGTCCGCTAATGAAAGTGAGTTCACCAAGTGTATCTCCAACTGTTGTTCCATTCAGAATTGAAAGACAATAGTTTTCAAAAAAATCTGTTACAATTTTTCCTTTGCGGTTTAACAATTCATCCTTTGATTTTCTGTTCTAGCTCAGCTCCAAATGTGGTGAGAAGGAGGGATTTTGATATTTACCAATTCGTGCATTAAAATCACCAATGAGCATAACATTCTCCAAAGCATATTTTTTAGTGAAGTCTACTAGGCTATCGAATTCATTTTGCCAGTTATTGCAATTTAAGTACAGCGGAATTATATGATAACTTAAATTGTTGCAAGAAACATGAAATATGATTTTGCTGTCAACAATCTTGAATTAAACAAACTGACCCCAAAAGCATTTTTTAATTGCAAGCAACATACCTCCCATTGCTCTCCCATGAATATTGTTTCTTATAGCCGGAATAAACATAATTTTAAAATCTTTGAAATATTTAACAACATCAATTTCTTGTTTTTCTTCTAAAAATGTTTCTAATAAAATCACTATATCATACTGATTTATGAATTTTAAAAAATGTGGTATAATGAGCTTGCTCTTGAGACCAGCATCAGCACAACGTTCGATCGCCTTTGAAAGGATTGCAGTAGATGTGGCTGGTCCTTCTCCATAGACCAACGCTGGAGACAAGTACATTCTACATTCTAGTTGTAGTAGATTACTGTAAGAAGTGGCCTGAGACATACGCCATCCCAAATCAAGAAGCCAAAACGGTAGTTGACCAGATTGTGTTTAACTGGGTGAATAGATTCGGCGTACCTACGGAATGGAATTCCGACCAAGAAGGAACTTCGATTCAAACTTCTTTCACGGAGTAGAAAGAAGTTTGAAATTTGAATAAAACATACTACTACTACTACTACTAGTCTAGAACCTGAAGATGGACATCCTTACTAATATTACGAATCCGAAACTAAATCTGTCTTTTGTTCGTTGTTACCATCTTCCACCCAAACCACTGATCCGATTCAAAAGAAATATAATTATATAAATAGATATCCTAGAGCTTGAGAAAGGACGTGGGCTAGATATATGTATATGTAATCCCTATATACCTACGGGAACGGCAACGTAAAAGGGAACCTTGAAACTACTGAATCGATTTCAAAAGTTCTTTCACCGTGAGGTGATTTCTGTCAAACTGTTGACAATATAGTTGACCTGAGAAGAAATGTCAATCTTGATCTTCAAATAATAATTGGCAATCGGGAACAGTTGTGTGAAGGGTCCATTTCGGCGCCAACTAATGAGATAGTTAAACATATAAACAAATAATTATGTCAATTCCTTAGAATTATCAGGAGCACCTTCCAATAAGTTGAGGCTGCATGTTGGAGTTCCAGTGACAGTAATGAGAAATCTAAAATTGTTCACAGCTATAGATTACACCTTTGGGATGCGACACTATAAGAGTTTTAATAATAATGGAATGACAAAAGGAGTAAACGTTTTGATTCCCTGTATTCCTTTAATTCCCACTGATTTGTCATTTTAGTGTAAAAGAGTGCAGTTTTCTCTCAAACTAGTATTTGATATTAGTATAAATAAAGATCAGACATCAGACGCTTAAAGTCCCATGGCAACTACATATATGTGACACGGTCACGTGTATCAAACCCGCAGAACCTTTTTATTTGGCAAAAGATGGTAAAAGTGAGAACGTCTCGTCGCCGTCGCGTCGTGTGCAAAAATGTACTTTACGAAAATAATATAACAGTAGGTTACTTCAATGTATGTATGTGTCTTATTCGCAAAATAATTAGCCTAAAAAATTAGAAGTTCTGTTGAAAGTCACTACTCCACGCTGACGAATTCGCGGGTATAGCTAGTACCTATATTATAATGGCAAGTAAAAATAGAACTTTGTAATATAAAGGGTCCGCCATCTAACGTTTTTTTTTAACTAGTGCTTAATTTCGTGAATGGTAACACTTAACTCATGTTTGATTTGGCAGATAATTAGTTTTATCCTTCCGCTAAACGAATATGGTTGTGTATACGCATGAATAACGTCGGGAAATATTGCGCCATTACTTTGAAAATCATGGTAATGTTGCAGAATGTGTTGTGATGCTTCTTTATTTCCCAGCTGGAGTAGGACTCAGCGGGCCAGGGTCTTCCCAAGGAAGCCAAAAGACTTGGGATGGTCCAACTTCTGCGCAAAAAGGAGAACTCCGACACGGCAAATGTTTTCTTAATTGAATTCTTTATTAAACTGGTTTCAAATAAAAATAAAAGATCTTACAATGCTTATTGTTTACAAATATTTTTGTTATTTCGTTACGTTAATGCAATCTTTAAATTAACAATAATTTATTAAGCTTATCTACGTTAATCTGGTAAAATAAAAAAAAAAAAAAAAATTGGATCTGAATATGCAAGCCTGAAGGGGCTTGGTTTTTCTTGTTTATCTTCGCCTTTCGTTGACTTTGTTGATGACGATACCGGGGCGAGGTCGGTACTTGGCTACGCTGGTCGGAATTGGCAAAACCTTTTACTGTATCCTCTGGCGTTCTGGTCGTCTGGTCACGGTGAGCTTTACTTGGGATAAGCAATAATTAATTAAGTTTAATAGACGCTATTAGTTAGTTATTAATAGGCGTTATTAGGCCGATAAAACCGGTTTCCCACTATACTGGAACTGGGGTTTGACTATACAGGAAAGAGTGAAAAAAGCTACAGTAGCTCTCTTTTCATGCAAAAAGACATAGGAAACAAGTGGGTCTTCAACCCCGCATCACACATTAGCTTTACATCTCGGTCATCAAAACTTTCCTTACTTATAGTGTTGCAGTATGGTGGACTACACTAGATAAAGCTAAGCAGTATATCGAGACAGTATCAGCAAATCCAACGTTCAGCATGCATATGTATGAGCGGTGGGAGGACCAATCATTCTTTGAAAACGAATACGTCCATTTTTATACGGACGGTTAGAAAACAAATGAAGAAATAGGTTGTGGTGTCTATTCATACGAAATTAAATTAAACATCTTGCTTCGTCTTCCTGATAATTGTAGTGTGTTCAGCGAAGCTCTGTCTTGGCTAAGAGAAAGCAAGATATCCAAAAGGGATATTTATGTATCTTCTCGGACAGTTAGGCGGCCATCAAATTCCTTAAACTTTATTCTAGCCCTTAACTGCTGATCATCACTCAGCCCCGCTTTAGCTCACAAAAGTAGGATACATCTATAGGTTCGTGTTTTTTTAATGACCCTAGTTATCTTACTCACATATCGACGCCATAAAGTCGTTGGTCCATCTTGGTCGAAATTAATTCTTAGGTATATAATCTATTACCTTTACAATTGCTGTGGAGAAGCCATGATTTGAACGAAAACCCATTTTTCGACAATAAGTTATGTTGGTTAAAGTGGCTTGATTTTTTGGGAACAAAGATGATCTTAGCAAGCTTCCAGCAGCCAGGGAACGATGAACAAGTTATACAAAAATTAATAATGCTGATTACGACCGGCATGATTTGAGGCAGTAGGTATCATTTTTGTGAACTTGCTAGGAATTCCATCTTCTCCATCAGTATATTCGACTTTAGAGAGTGAATGCATATAAACACTTCAGAAACGGTCTCAAAGTCAAATTCACATGAAGCTCCATAAAAGAGGTTAATGTCGGGAACAAAATTCGGTGACTAAATGATGATTGGGTAATACTTCCATCGAATACAACTTTTGACGTTTTTAATATAGTTGAATACTTCTGAAATGAACCACGGACAATGTTAGTTACGTACGGACCAGTGGCGAGGGGTGAATAATTCCAAAAGGTAACTCGAAGGAAACTTAGTCACCAACAAAAAAAAAGTGTACTTAAAATTTTTTTTGTGCAATGTGTCTTTGCATCAAGCCAAAAAGTCAAGTATTTCAAACCAACTTTGCTATTAGGTAGAGCGTCATAATTTTTTTTTTCATAAAACTTATAATATAATAATTAAAACTATTTGTTTCCTCTAAGTGAACATCAGTTAAGCAATAGTCAAGAGATATTAAGGCCATAATCAAACCACTGAAACTTATGGCACTTTCCATTGGTTTCACTCGGGGAAGCACTAATTTTAAAAACCAATGGAACATCCAAAATAATTTCTGTTCAGTTTAACGCAATTGCCTTTGTGTGAGTGAAACACCTATGGCTCTTAAAAAATATTCCTTGAAGATACTTTTCTTTTTTACATTTGAGTAACATGTGTTCGTGCTTCTGAGTCGATTCTCACTTCAAATCGAGAAGCGGCTGTCACTCCTCAGAATCATCAGAAGCGATCTTTTTGCACCAATGGAACGGTTTGAGAATGCTTCTGGACGCTCCTGGACGGTTCTTTTCGTCCAATGGAAAGTGACATTACTATCGGAAAACTTTTCAGACTTTTTGCACTTTTCAATTTTTAAAGCCTAAATTTGTAATATTTAAAAAAATCACGAAAAGCACTAAATCAATTTAAATAAGTATTGCACTGCGTTCTGCTGGTAAACTGCGTTTTTCAAATAAAATACGGTTCATTGGGAACTGAATTCATTTAGGCCAGTTGTGCCACTCTAGAAAAATTCCGATTATTTTTTGCATTTTCTGCCAAAAATATGCTTTATGCTATGAGATCTAATATCCACGCATATTTGTTATCAAAGTGGCAACCTTTGAGCTTTGACACATGAGTCCAGTGCAGAGACACATACAAATTCATAAAATAAGTCGGAGACCAGCGTGTTATTTTCTTGTTCTCCAAGCAGATACCTACCTCAACCTGCAAACCTGTCATATACATTTTTGTTTATAAGCATGTGTCCATGGGAAGAAATACGAAGGAAAGCGTTTTTTTCTTTTATAAAAGCAATATCATGCAAACACCGAAGTGTGTAGATTGCAGAAGCAATGCTGCAAAGAGCACTGGGCTACTGCGCCGGCGGCGCCGGCAAGCGCTCTGGATAATATTCACCTGCTCTCAGAGCGCAAAGAATAAGAGATAACAAACAGATTTACCAAAAAATATGACGCTAGAACACCGGGTTATTTTCTTCCATAAGAAAGCATGTATTGAACAGAGAGGCGCCTAGCGCTAGGTACCTCTCTGTTCAATTCATGCTTTCTTATGGAAGAAAATAAGACGATGTTCTACCGTCATATTTTTTGGTAAAAGAAAAAAGAGGAAAGAACACACACTTGTTCTATCCAGCAACAAATTTTATAAGACGTAATATTAGGGCTAGGGGTTACCTTGTATGTTGCTAAGGTTTTGTGTTTGTCTATGGGGTGAGTTGAAGAGCCAACATGTGTGTAGAATAGGACGGAAAGCAAAGTGGTAGTTGTTAAAAAAATGTTGACAGCGAGTTCATGTGTATGATTAAGTTTGATTCATGTTGCCAGAAGTCTAAGATGTTTCGGATGTGAATTTCAAAAGGTAAGTCGGAAATAATCGACTTATATGGACGCTTCGCCACTGGTACAGACATATTCTTCCAATAGATCTAATAATATTTACTTTTTCGTCGAGGTTGTACAAACTGTTGCATTAATGATAAATCCCAAGGAAACTGTTAGCATTTAACGAAACTGAAATGAAGACGAAGAGACAACCTGCGCAATGTCAATGTTGAATGTGCAAAAAGTAAATCACGGTCAGAAAAACCACTAAGTGAGTGCTAATCGACAAAAAGCACATTAGACAAATTACACATATGCCTTTCGAATAAAAGTTCGCCAAATCTATTTTATTGGTTAAATTTCAATTAAAAGTTGACAATGTAATGATTAACATTTATTTGTTTCAATTTGTAGCGAAACTGACACTGTATCAGTTAGTAAACGTATGAATCTGAAATTATAAGAACTACAAGTTAAAACTCATACGCTACTTTATTTAAAAAAAAATGAAAAATAAAATAAAAGAAAAAATGAGATGTCGCATTAGATTTTTGGAAGTGAAAATCGCAGTCACGATCTAAGTATTTATTTGTTTTTTATTATAACTATTATTCACAGTCAGTTTTGTCCTTGTTGCTCACCCTCTCCGAACTGAAATATCTTATATAGACTTAATTAATTATGATGATTATATTTTTCTAACTGAAACATACAAATCTATATAAATCTATTCTAGACAATGAAATACTCTGCAGTTCGTACCAAACCTTTCAGGTGGATCGCTCTCATCTTACAAGCAGTAAAAAATCTGGTGGTGGAGTCCTAATTGCCATCAAATTGCTACAACTCTAAAATTGTTTCATTACCCTCTACATGCGTGGAAATAGTTATGTGTAACAACTTTACTCAATGGTTTTCATTTATTTATTGTCTGCATCTACATTCGACCAAAAATGAGTTCTGAACTTTACGACCAATTCTCAGTTAATATTATACTGTATACATATATCGTATATATGTATATACATATATCGTTTCTGTGATGAAACCCAACGATCGCTTAGTACTTATTGGTGACTTTAATTGACCTGACATTGAATGGGAGGTTCTTGAAGAAGACGGACAAATTTTTATCAGAAACATCGGTTACCTCTGAAGAAAGTACTTCTTTCGTCGACTCAACGAGCTCTTTAGCCTTAAATCAAATAAACCCGTTTAAAAATGAAGTAGGCAACTTTCTCGGCCTAGTGTTTACGGATGATTTTAATGGATTAACGGTGCAAAAATCGTGCCCTTTATTGGATGATGCTAGGTTCCACCAATGCTTTGAAGTTTTATTGGAAATAACAAGCAATTCTTGTGCAAGTCAATACACCCATGGCTATGAATTTGACTTAAAAAAACTGATTATTGTGAAACTGAATATGGAACTTTCTCAATTTCAATGGGATCTTGTTTTCCATTATATGGATGTCAATAAAGCAACAGATACTTTCTATGACATTTTACATATCTGCTTTTCGAAAACAGTACCTGCTCGTCGCATCAAAACTGTGGATAACTGTGTTCCTTGATAGACAACACAACAAGCTAAAACTCAAGTTTAGTGTTGCCATTGCTCAGGAGTTCAGCAGATTAAGAAGGGAGTTCCAAATACAATCTGCGGCTGCATATAGAAACTACATTAGTTCCATAAAAAATGTGTTGCTGCTGAATCCTTCTTCTTTTTGGAAATTTGTCTGAAATAAAAAAAAAGTTTCGGAATTTCCATCTTACATGAATTTGGATCAAAGATTTTCAAATGAAAGTGTAGAAAGCTGTGATATGTGTGCAGAAATGTTTAAAGGTTTCTATAAATGTGATAATGGTTTGACTGCACAGCATGAAGTTAGTTCTGTCATCAACATAATAGACGATTTACCACGTATTCAGGAAAGTGATGTTCTAAGGGCTATTGGGAAGCTTATCAGCTCATTTTCATCTGGACCGGATAATGTTCCGTTCTGCATATTAATAAACTGTTGTCAGTACATGGTTCATGCTTTATGTTATTTATTTAACTTGTCCTTATCGTCTTCTGTTTTCCCACGAGCGTGGAAGTCTTCATTTATTACTTCATTGTTTAAATCAGGAATCCGAAAAAAAAGCTCTTCACCCAAAAAAAAAAAAAAAAAAAAAAAAAAAAAAAAAAAAAAAAAAAAAATGGCAATAATCAGCAAATCAATCAGTTAAACGCGTCGCGTAATTAACAAAAAGTACATACATTCAATTGTCTTCAGTGCAGTGCATGCGAAAAAAAAATCAGTGCAGTGCGCGCACCCAAAATTAAAATCAATATTGTGCGGAGTGTTATCTATTTTTCCCGTTTACCACCTCCACCCTTTTTTCCCCCGTCTCAATGATCTCTGAAGCTGTGCACAATTGTGTGCAATTTCGGAGCCCATTAGAGGCGTAAGGTGAATATTTGCACATCATGTGTTGTTCTCCTTTAGAGACATGAAATGTTACGAATGGTTGCTAGGGCATAACACCAGCAGCTGTTTGTTATTTTCATTTCTGTCTCTGTTCTGTGAACTTCACTTGATGTTTTTACTTAGTGGCGTCTTTGTTGTGATTTTGTTCTTGTACTTCTGTGTTTTGTAATGCGTGGTAATTTTTGTGTTGATTTTAGCAACATTCGGGGGCTAAAATCCAATTTCTTTGCAGTGTACGCCCATACTCTTAAATGCAGGCCAGCTGTTTTGGCATTAAGTGAAACACAGGTAGGTGAGAATTCTGATCCTACAGACTTTTCCCTTCCTGGCTATGGCTTAGTGCCTTTATTCTTCTCCTCTTATGGCCTCGCCGTGTATGTTCGTAATGATGTTGCCTATCAAGTTCTACCACAATACGGCCTCTGTTCAACTAAGAACTTCAAATTCATGTGGTTAAAATTCAGCGTCCATAAGCAAATCATTCACTTTTGTTTTTTTTATAGAAGCCCCAATTTAGATAGCAATTCAACTTCTAACGAGTTTGATGCCTAAATTTGTAATATTTAAAAAAATCACGAAAAGCACTAAATCAATTTAAATAAGTATTGCACTGCGTTCTGCTGGTAAACTGCGTTTTTCAAATAAAATACGGTTCATTGGGAACTGAATTCATTTAGGCCAGTTGTGCCACTCTAGAAAAATTCCGATTATTTTTTGCATTTTCTGCCAAAAATATGCTTTATGCTATGAGATCTAATATCCACGCATATTTGTTATCAAAGTGGCAGCCTTTGAGCTTTGACACATGAGTCCAGTGCAGAGACACATACAAATTCATAAAATAAGTCGGAGACCAGCGTGTTATTTTCTTGTTCTCCAAGCAGATACCTACCTCAACCTGCAAACCTGTCATATACATTTTTGTTTATAAGCATGTGTCCATGGGAAGAAATACGAAGGAAAGCGTTTTTTTCTTTTATAAAAGCAATATCATGCAAACACCGAAGTGTGTAGATTGCAGAAGCAATGCTGCAAAGAGCACTGGGCTACTGCGCCGGCGGCGCCGGCAAGCGCTCTGGATAATATTCACCTGCTCTCAGAGCGCAAAGAATAAGAGATAACAAACAGATTTACCAAAAAATATGACGCTAGAACACCGGGTTATTTTCTTCCATAAGAAAGCATGTATTGAACAGAGAGGCGCCTAGCGCTAGGTACCTCTCTGTTCAATTCATGCTTTCTTATGGAAGAAAATAAGACGATGTTCTACCGTCATATTTTTTGGTAAAAGAAAAAAGAGGAAAGAACACACACTTGTTCTATCCAGCAACAAATTTTATAAGACGTAATATTAGGGCTAGGGGTTACCTTGTATGTTGCTAAGGTTTTGTGTTTGTCTATGGGGTGAGTTGAAGAGCCAACATGTGTGTAGAATAGGACGGAAAGCAAAGTGGTAGTTGTTAAAAAAATGTTGACAGCGAGTTCATGTGTATGATTAAGTTTGATTCATGTTGCCAGAAGTCTAAGATGTTTCGGATGTGAATTTCAAAAGGTAAGTCGGAAATAATCGACTTATATGGACGCTTCGCCACTGGTACAGACATATTCTTCCAATAGATCTAATAATATTTACTTTTTCGTCGAGGTTGTACAAACTGTTGCATTAATGATAAATCCCAAGGAAACTGTTAGCATTTAACGAAACTGAAATGAAGACGAAGAGACAACCTGCGCAATGTCAATGTTGAATGTGCAAAAAGTAAATCACGGTCAGAAAAACCACTAAGTGAGTGCTAATCGACAAAAAGCACATTAGACAAATTACACATATGCCTTTCGAATAAAAGTTCGCCAAATCTATTTTATTGGTTAAATTTCAATTAAAAGTTGACAATGTAATGATTAACATTTATTTGTTTCAGTTTGTAGCGAAACTGACACTGTATCAGTTAGTAAACGTATGAATCTGAAATTATAAGAACTACAAGTTAAAACTCATACGCTACTTTATTTAAAAAAAAATGAAAAATAAAATAAAAGAAAAAATGAGATGTCGCATTAGATTTTTGGAAGTGAAAATCGCAGTCACGATCTAAGTATTTATTTGTTTTTTATTATAACTATTATTCACAGTCATTTTTGTCCTTGTTGCTCACCCTCTCCGAACTGAAATATCTTATATAGACTTAATTAATTATGATGATTATATTTTTCTAACTGAAACATACAAATCTATATAAATCTATTCTAGACAATGAAATACTCTGCAGTTCGTACCAAACCTTTCAGGTGGATCGCTCTCATCTTACAAGCAGTAAAAAATCTGGTGGTGGAGTCCTAATTGCCATCAAATTGCTACAACTCTAAAATTGTTTCATTACCCTCTACATGCGTGGAAATAGTTATGTGTAACAACTTTACTCAATGGTTTTCATTTATTTATTGTCTGCATCTACATTCGACCAAAAATGAGTTCTGAACTTTACGACCAATTCTCAGTTAATATTATACTGTATACATATATCGTATATATGTATATACATATATCGTTTCTGTGATGAAACCCAACGATCGCTTAGTACTTATTGGTGACTTTAATTGACCTGACATTGAATGGGAGGTTCTTGAAGAAGACGGACAAATTTTTATCAGAAACATCGGTTACCTCTGAAGAAAGTACTTCTTTCGTCGACTCAACGAGCTCTTTAGCCTTAAATCAAATAAACCCGTTTAAAAATGAAGTAGGCAACTTTCTCGGCCTAGTGTTTACGGATGACTTTAATGGATTAACGGTGCAAAAATCGTGCCCTTTATTGGATGATGCTAGGTTCCACCAATGCTTTGAAGTTTTATTGGAAATAACAAGCAATTCTTGTGCAAGTCAATACACCCATGGCTATGAATTTGACTTAAAAAAACTGATTATTGTGAAACTGAATATGGAACTTTCTCAATTTCAATGGGATCTTGTTTTCCATTATATGGATGTCAATAAAGCAACAGATACTTTCTATGACATTTTACATATCTGCTTTTCGAAAACAGTACCTGCTCGTCGCATCAAAACTGTGGATAACTGTGTTCCTTGATAGACAACACAACAAGCTAAAACTCAAGTTTAGTGTTGCCATTGCTCAGGAGTTCAGCAGATTAAGAAGGGAGTTCCAAATACAATCTGCGGCTGCATATAGAAACTACATTAGTTCCATAAAAAATGTGTTGCTGCTGAATCCTTCTTCTTTTTGGAAATTTGTCTGAAATAAAAAAAAAGTTTCGGAATTTCCATCTTACATGAATTTGGATCAAAGATTTTCAAATGAAAGTGTAGAAAGCTGTGATATGTGTGCAGAAATGTTTAAAGGTTTCTATAAATGTGATAATGGTTTGACTGCACAGCATGAAGTTAGTTCTGTCATCAACATAATAGACGATTTACCACGTATTCAGGAAAGTGATGTTCTAAGGGCTATTGGGAAGCTTATCAGCTCATTTTCATCTGGACCGGATAATGTTCCGTTCTGCATATTAATAAACTGCTGTCAGTACATGGTTCATGCTTTATGTTATTTATTTAACTTGTCCTTATCGTCTTCTGTTTTCCCACGAGCGTGGAAGTCTTCATTTATTACTTCATTGTTTAAATCAGGAATCCGAAAAAAAGCTCTTCCCCCAAAAAAAAAAAAAAAAAAAAAAAAAAAAAAAAAAAAAAAAAAAATGGCAATAATCAGCAAATCAATCAGTTAAACGCGTCGCGTAATTAACAAAAAGTACATACATTCAATTGCCTTCAGTGCAGTGCATGCGAAAAAAAATCAGTGCAGTGCGCGCACCCAAAATTAAAATCAATATTGTGCGGAGTGTTATCTATTTTTCCCGTTTACCACCTCCACCCTTTTTTCCCCCGTCTCAATGATCTCTGAAGCTGTGCACAATTGTGTGCAATTTCGGAGCCCATTAGAGGCGTAAGGTGAATATTTGCACATCATGTGTTGTTCTCCTTTAGAGACATGAAATGTTACGAATGGTTGCTAGGGCATAACACCAGCAGCTGTTTGTTATTTTCATTTCTGTCTCTGTTCTGTGAACTTCACTTGATGTTTTTACTTAGTGGCGTCTTTGTTGTGATTTTGTTCTTGTACTTCTGTGTTTTGTAATGCGTGGTAATTTTTGTGTTGATTTTAGCAACATTCGGGGGCTAAAATCCAATTTCTTTGCAGTGTACGCCCATACTCTTAAATGCAGGCCAGCTGTTTTGGCATTAAGTGAAAAACAGGTAGGTGAGAATTCTGATCCTACAGACTTTTCCCTTCCTGGCTATGGCTTAGTGCCTTTATTCTTCTCCTCTTATGGCCTCGCCGTGTATGTTCGTAATGATGTTGCCTATCAAGTTCTACCACAATACGGCCTCTGTTCAACTAAGAACTTCAAATTCATGTGGTTAAAATTCAGCGTCCATAAGCAAATCATTCACTTTTGTTTTTTTTATAGAAGCCCCAATTTAGATAGCAATTCAACTTCTAACGAGTTTGATGCCTAAATTTGTAATATTTAAAAAAATCACGAAAAGCACTAAATCAATTTAAATAAGTATTGCACTGCGTTCTGCTGGTAAACTGCGTTTTTCAAATAAAATACGGTTCATTGGGAACTGAATTCATTTAGGCCAGTTGTGCCACTCTAGAAAAATTCCGATTATTTTTTGCATTTTCTGCCAAAAATATGCTTTATGCTATGAGATCTAATATCCACGCATATTTGTTATCAAAGTGGCAACCTTTGAGCTTTGACACATGAGTCCAGTGCAGAGACACATACAAATTCATAAAATAAGTCGGAGACCAGCGTGTTATTTTCTTGTTCTCCAAGCAGATACCTACCTCAACCTGCAAACCTGTCATATACATTTTTGTTTATAAGCATGTGTCCATGGGAAGAAATACGAAGGAAAGCGTTTTTTTCTTTTATAAAAGCAATATCATGCAAACACCGAAGTGTGTAGATTGCAGAAGCAATGCTGCAAAGAGCACTGGGCTACTGCGCCGGCGGCGCCGGCAAGCGCTCTGGATAATATTCACCTGCTCTCAGAGCGCAAAGAATAAGAGATAACAAACAGATTTACCAAAAAATATGACGCTAGAACACCGGGTTATTTTCTTCCATAAGAAAGCATGTATTGAACAGAGAGGCGCCTAGCGCTAGGTACCTCTCTGTTCAATTCATGCTTTCTTATGGAAGAAAATAAGACGATGTTCTACCGTCATATTTTTTGGTAAAAGAAAAAAGAGGAAAGAACACACACTTGTTCTATCCAGCAACAAATTTTATAAGACGTAATATTAGGGCTAGGGGTTACCTTGTATGTTGCTAAGGTTTTGTGTTTGTCTATGGGGTGAGTTGAAGAGCCAACATGTGTGTAGAATAGGACGGAAAGCAAAGTGGTAGTTGTTAAAAAAATGTTGACAGCGAGTTCATGTGTATGATTAAGTTTGATTCATGTTGCCAGAAGTCTAAGATGTTTCGGATGTGAATTTCAAAAGGTAAGTCGGAAATAATCGACTTATATGGACGCTTCGCCACTGGTACAGACATATTCTTCCAATAGATCTAATAATATTTACTTTTTCGTCGAGGTTGTACAAACTGTTGCATTAATGATAAATCCCAAGGAAACTGTTAGCATTTAACGAAACTGAAATGAAGACGAAGAGACAACCTGCGCAATGTCAATGTTGAATGTGCAAAAAGTAAATCACGGTCAGAAAAACCACTAAGTGAGTGCTAATCGACAAAAAGCACATTAGACAAATTACACATATGCCTTTCGAATAAAAGTTCGCCAAATCTATTTTATTGGTTAAATTTCAATTAAAAGTAGACAATGTAATGATTAACATTTATTTGTTTCAGTTTGTAGCGAAACTGACACTGTATCAGTTAGTAAACGTATGAATCTGAAATTATAAGAACTACAAGTTAAAACTCATACGCTACTTTATTTAAAAAAAAATGAAAAATAAAATAAAAGAAAAAATGAGATGTCGCATTAGATTTTTGGAAGTGAAAATCGCAGTCACGATCTAAGTATTTATTTGTTTTTTATTATAACTATTATTCACAGTCATTTTTGTCCTTGTTGCTCACCCTCTCCGAACTGAAATATCTTATATAGACTTAATTAATTATGATGATTATATTTTTCTAACTGAAACATACAAATCTATATAAATCTATTCTAGACAATGAAATACTCTGCAGTTCGTACCAAACCTTTCAGGTGGATCGCTCTCATCTTACAAGCAGTAAAAAATCTGGTGGTGGAGTCCTAATTGCCATCAAATTGCTACAACTCTAAAATTGTTTCATTACCCTCTACATGCGTGGAAATAGTTATGTGTAACAACTTTACTCAATGGTTTTCATTTATTTATTGTCTGCATCTACATTCGACCAAAAATGAGTTCTGAACTTTACGACCAATTCTCAGTTAATATTATACTGTATACATATATCGTATATATGTATATACATATATCGTTTCTGTGATGAAACCCAACGATCGCTTAGTACTTATTGGTGACTTTAATTGACCTGACATTGAATGGGAGGTTCTTGAAGAAGACGGACAAATTTTTATCAGAAACATCGGTTACCTCTGAAGAAAGTACTTCTTTCGTCGACTCAACGAGCTCTTTAGCCTTAAATCAAATAAACCCGTTTAAAAATGAAGTAGGCAACTTTCTCGGCCTAGTGTTTACGGATGACTTTAATGGATTAACGGTGCAAAAATCGTGCCCTTTATTGGATGATGCTAGGTTCCACCAATGCTTTGAAGTTTTATTGGAAATAACAAGCAATGCTTGTGCAAGTCAATACACCCATGGCTATGAATTTGACTTAAAAAAACTGATTATTGTGAAACTGAATATGGAACTTTCTCAATTTCAATGGGATCTTGTTTTCCATTATATGGATGTCAATAAAGCAACAGATACTTTCTATGACATTTTACATATCTGCTTTTCGAAAACAGTACCTGCTCGTCGCATCAAAACTGTGGATAACTGTGTTCCTTGATAGACAACACAACAAGCTAAAACTCAAGTTTAGTGTTGCCATTGCTCAGGAGTTCAGCAGATTAAGAAGGGAGTTCCAAATACAATCTGCGGCTGCATATAGAAACTACATTAGTTCCATAAAAAATGTGTTGCTGCTGAATCCTTCTTCTTTTTGGAAATTTGTCTGAAATAAAAAAAAAGTTTCGGAATTTCCATCTTACATGAATTTGGATCAAAGATTTTCAAATGAAAGTGTAGAAAGCTGTGATATGTGTGCAGAAATGTTTAAAGGTTTCTATAAATGTGATAATGGTTTGACTGCACAGCATGAAGTTAGTTCTGTCATCAACATAATAGACGATTTACCACGTATTCAGGAAAGTGATGTTCTAAGGGCTATTGGGAAGCTTATCAGCTCATTTTCATCTGGACCGGATAATGTTCCGTTCTGCATATTAATAAACTGCTGTCAGTACATGGTTCATGCTTTATGTTATTTATTTAACTTGTCCTTATCGTCTTCTGTTTTCCCACGAGCGTGGAAGTCTTCATTTATTACTTCATTGTTTAAATCAGGAATCCGAAAAAAAGCTCTTCCCCCAAAAAAAAAAAAAAAAAAAAAAAAAAAATGGCAATAATCAGCAAATCAATCAGTTAAACGCGTCGCGTAATTAACAAAAAGTACATACATTCAATTGCCTTCAGTGCAGTGCATGCGAAAAAAAATCAGTGCAGTGCGCGCACCCAAAATTAAAATCAATATTGTGCGGAGTGTTATCTATTTTTCCCGTTTACCACCTCCACCCTTTTTTCCCCCGTCTCAATGATCTCTGAAGCTGTGCACAATTGTGTGCAATTTCGGAGCCCATTAGAGGCGTAAGGTGAATATTTGCACATCATGTGTTGTTCTCCTTTAGAGACATGAAATGTTACGAATGGTTGCTAGGGCATAACACCAGCAGCTGTTTGTTATTTTCATTTCTGTCTCTGTTCTGTGAACTTCACTTGATGTTTTTACTTAGTGGCGTCTTTGTTGTGATTTTGTTCTTGTACTTCTGTGTTTTGTAATGCGTGGTAATTTTTGTGTTGATTTTAGCAACATTCGGGGGCTAAAATCCAATTTCTTTGCAGTGTACGCCCATACTCTTAAATGCAGGCCAGCTGTTTTGGCATTAAGTGAAACACAGGTAGGTGAGAATTCTGATCCTACAGACTTTTCCCTTCCTGGCTATGGCTTAGTGCCTTTATTCTTCTCCTCTTATGGCCTCACCGTGTATGTTCGTAATGATGTTGCCTATCAAGTTCTACCACAATACGGCCTCTGTTCAACTAAGAACTTCAAATTCATGTGGTTAAAATTCAGCGTCCATAAGCAAATCATTCACTTTTGTTTTTTTTATAGAAGCCCCAATTTAGATAGCAATTCAACTTCTAACGAGTTTGATGCGTTTTCTGACTCCATAATAAGAACTGTTTCCCTTTATCCTCACACTGAAATCGCAACTGCGGGCGATTTCAATGACCAAGTTTTTATATGACCAAAAGGTAAGGCAAAAAATACTATTGTGTCCAAAAGGAAGTAAAAACTTTTGGTCTTTTGTTAAGGATATTAAGAACTCGACCACATCATCGGTCCCAACGCTCGTCTTCAATGACTCTCCGTATGTCAGCTCCATCGACAAAGCCAATTTGCTGGCAGCTCAATTTGCTGCCAATTCGACACTTCCTTATAGCATATTGGCTCCACCTGAGCTCGAGTCTGCAAATTATTTGATGAAGCAGATATTTTTTCGAACTCGCTCGGTTGCGAGAGTCCTTAAAGATCTCAACATACATAAATCCGCTGGTCCAGATGGTATCCCCGACGTTATTCTGAAGAGGTGTTCTTCTACGCTGGCAAAACCACTGCGTAAACTTTTCCATCTTTCCTATTCTGCTGGGATTTTTCCGAGCAGATGGAAAACTGCATTTGTCCAGCCGGTCCCTAAAAAAGGCGAATCTTCCTCCCCTTCCAACCACCGTCCAATTGCACTAACGTCCCTTCTTTCCAAGGTCATGGAAACGTTGATAAATCGTCAACTTATGAAATATCTTGAAGAACGAAAGCTTCTTAATGACCGTCAGTACGGCTTTCGTAGCAAACGGTCCACTGGTGATTTGATGGCTTATCTCACCGAAAAGTGGAACCAATCTTTACATTGTTTTGGAGAAAGTAAGATTATTGCGCTGGATATTTCTAAAGCATTTGATAGGGTTTGGCATCAGGCTCTTTTATCGAAAATGCGTGCTTTTGCTATCCATGAGTCTCTTCTTCGTTGGATTAGAAATTACCTTTCCGACCGTTCAATACAAGTTGTGTTGGATGGCTTCAAGTCTGATACCCACATCATAAATGCTGGTGTGCCCCAGGGCTCCATTTTGTCTCCGACTCTCTTCCTCATTTTCATTAATGATCTCTTGTCTGAAACTTCTAATCCGCTTAACTAATTTGCTGACGACTCGACCCTCAGCTTTTCATATTCGTTTCCAAATTCACGTCCCTGCTCTTCGGATGTGGAACTGGAACGGTTGCGTATGATAAACTCATTGAATTCTGACCTTGACAGCATTGTTTCATGGGGTCTTATGAACCGAGTAGAATTTCATTTCATTCATTTCATTTCATTTATTTATTAATATTCTATAAGCCTTGAGACTGAGTCTCATTTATGGCAAAAAAAAATGTATAGGTTATATACAATATAAAAGTAAAGATTTGTTATTACAATAACAGTTTAGTGGAGATAATTGAAAAATTAATTAAAGGAATATAGATTTAAACAAAAGAAAAAAAGAATAATAAAACATCATAACTATATGACAAATAAAGAGTGAAAAAGCAAGGCTGTGTCTGGGTTCGAGAGAAGATCAATTAAAGAACCGATGAAATTATTTAAGGAACTTAATGTTTTTAGACTATGAGGTAAACTGTTCCATATTCTGGCACCGATCACGAAGAATGATCGTCGAGTTTGCAAATTTGTGCTTCTAGGAATATTTAAGTTGTTAGTACGTGGAGAGACTGAAAATTCGAACTTGTCATACAAATACTGGGGCGTTTTAAAACGTATTAATTTAAAAATATTTTTACATATTTCTATTACGAAATGAGACATTAATGACATACCAAAAACGCTATGTGATAGGTGTGAAACATGATCAAATCGCCTTAATGAGTGTACGAAGCGGATGCAAGAATTAAATGCTACATTCAGTTTCTGTTTGCTTATCGAGTCCATACCACTATACAAAGGGGATCCATAAGTTATAAATGGAGCTAATAGTGTTTTTACTAGCATTAGTCGAGTTGTTTGTGGTAAATAAGATGAAAATCTCCATAACCGCCTAAGGCCTCCATAAATGCCACAAATCACTTTATTTACGTGATCACTCCAAGTGAGCGTTTTGTTAAGAATGAACCCTAAGTTCTTAACCGTAGAGCTGTAAGGGATTACATGGTCATTCAAGAATAAGCAAGGGAAAAGGGACTCTTCTAAGCTACGTTTAAAAATAATTATACTTTGTGATTTGAAAGGATTTAAAACTAAGTCATTTCTAACTGCCCAATCGTAAATATTTTTTAAATCGTCGTTCATATTACAAATGGCGTTTTCGACGCGACCGATTGGGAAGGGAAAATAAATTTGTAAGTCGTCGGCGTAAAGATGATACGAACAATGTTCAATAACTTCAACAACATCATTAATGAACAAACTAAAAAGCAAGGGGCTCAGTAACGAACCCTGAGGGACGCCTGCTTTAAGATTTAAGAAGTCGGAAGTTACTGAACCGAAACAAACGACCTGTTTCCAGCCCGTTAAATAACTTTGCATCAGCTTTAAGGCGGATGAATTAAAACTGAATTTATGCTTTAATTTATGAATGAGGATTGAATGATTAACTGATCCAAAAGCATTAGAAAAATCGAGCAAACATAAAACAGAAACTTTATCTTCCGTCAGATAGATAGATAGATAGATAGATAAATTCTTTATTTTCTAAAAAATGCTAGACAATACAAAATTTGATACTTAAGAATAATGACATGGCTTTACTGCCGTTTGCCAGGAATGACATTTCATTTTTTGTAAAATAAAAAAAAAAAAATAAAGATTTGAAAAAGTTACAAAATTAATAAATTAAATACTTTTATGTTGTAAGTTTATATATCAACATAAGGTTTAAGGTTTTAATAAGGGAGGAATTTCAATTGAATCCATGATTTCTTCGTATAAATTATAATAGTATAAAGGTTTAAGGGTGAAGCCAAACAGGAAAAGAACTTTAATCAATCAATTTTAAAGTGATTTGAAACACAAAATTTAGTTAAAATATTCAATTTTAAAGTGATTTGAAACACAAAATAGCACAATTGTTTGTATCAATTTTAGAGTGATTTGAAACACAAAAAGTAAATTTTAACTGTATTAACTGTATTAACTGATGGAACATTGAGTGTTAAGTTGAGAAGCTGTTTCGGTAATTTGTGGCATGTTTGCAGTACTTGAAAAGGTTATACCATCCTAGTGATCCATTCAAAACTTCGTAAAGTTCATTTCTAGAGAGAGTGCTTTGTTCGAAGTATAGCCGTCGGATTTCTTGTAAAATGGGGCAGATTGCAATAAAGTGGTACATGTCTTCGTTTTCTCTTCTGTTACATAAATTACATATTTGGGGCAAGTCATCTCGATGAGGCATATAGTTTAATTTAAACAGTTCAACACGCGCTCGGAAAATGTAGCTTATAGCTTCGCTGGAAAGTTTGTTGTTAAAGTAGCTGGCTTCTGATGGCAATAGATGGTTGAGATTCCTATAGATGTTTCTTGATGTTGTTGAGGTTGCTCTTGTTAAATGTTGTACGTAAATTTTTTCATCTGCTTTAGCTATCAGATCCGCAAACGTTTCACACCAGTTATCAACACCAGTTGACGCAAGTGATAGATTTGCATCGTGGGAAAGGGCTATCTGATTCCATTCTTTAAATGGCGAAGCATTAGTTTGAAGAAGTCTTGTCATGATGGACTTATGAAGACTTCTTTCACTTCTTTTCATCACTCTTATAATGTAATCCGAATTGGCCTTAAGATTTTGAGTATATACAGGCGTTATACCTGACTCTACATAAATAGCGTAATTAGGTGTTGAATTGGGCAATTTTAATAGGCGTTTGAAGAAATGTAGTTGAAATGATTCAAACTGCTCTAGACATAAATAGCCAAAGACCTGGACTCCATAACACATACAAGTGTTGACTGTTGCGTTGAAAACACGATATTTTGACGCCAGATCAATATTTTGGTTGGCAAAGAAGTTGGGCCACATAACACTTAAAGCAAGTTTTGCTTCGTTACTTTTCAGCTTTACATGCTTTGAAAAATTAAGGTTATAAGTAAGTAAAACCCCGAGATACTTAAATTCTTCTACAACTTGAATAGGTGAACTATTAAGACACCATCGTTCTTCCGCTAACCTTCTTGATCGACGTTCTTCAAAAATCAACACCTTAGTTTTGTTTGTATTTATCTGCAAGCCCCATTTCTCACAAAACGTGTTCAGTCTGTTTATCTGCAGCTGTAGGGTGAAGGGGTTGTCTGCCAGTAAAACTAAGTCGTCAGCGTAAAGGAGGACTTTCACTTGGATGTCGGCGATAGAAATTCCTCCTGGAAGTACATCACATACATCGTCAATGAATAATGCGAATAGCAATGGGCTTAAAATACAGCCTTGAGGAACACCTGCTGTCGTTTCGAAACTGTCGGAGAACTCTGATCCATCCCAAACAATAGCACTGGACGAAACTAGAAAATTGCAGTACATCAACAGAAATTTCCGGGATATGCCTACCGTTGAGAGCTTATATATCAGAGCCTGCCTATTTACCTTGTCAAATGCTGCTTTGAAGTCTATAAAACATGTATACAACTTCTTCTTTTTTTCCAAACATTTTCTAGCAATACTTGTTAGTGCAAAGATATGATCCATTGTAGAAAAGCCTGCACGGAAACCGGCTTGGAACATACTCAGGCGATTGTTGTCGTCTATCCATTTGGTGAGCCTGGCGTACAGAATTGACGTTAAGATCTTTCTCATAGAGTTAAGAATCGATATTCCTCGGTAGTTTTCAGGTAAATTTGCGTCACCTTTCTTAAAAATGGCAAAGATAATTGCCTTGTTGAAGGTATTAGGTACGATAGAATCTCTGAACAAATTGTTAAAATATTGCAGAATGTAATTCTTCAGTTGTTCTGTACTATTTTTAAAAAACCTCAATAGGTATGCCATCTATCCCTGGTGCCTTGTTGTTTTTCATTTTATGCAATGTTGTCTCCAGCTCGTACATGCATATAGGGTTATCCAGTTCTTCGACAATAAAGTTGGGTAAAGCGTAGGAAAAGTTTTGATGATTCAAATCGGCCGACAAAAGAGTTTTGAAGTGGGCTGCTAAAGTTTCAGCTCCGAGTGAGCTCACCGAGTTCCGATTACGACCACCCAGATCGCGAACCTTGCTCCAAAATGTTTTAGAGTCATTGCAGTGTACTAGGCTTCTTGCGAGATTATTAAGGTAATCAATTTTTTTTTTTTCACAAAGTTGTTTATATTCCTTGTTTATTTTCAAATATAAATGTTTAAAAAAACAGTCATTTGTTGTCCTAAAAAGTTTTAGGTATACAAAGGATAATTTGCGATGTCTTTTACATTCATTGTCGAACCATATGTTGTGAAGGAGTCACAGCCAACGAACTCTTTATTGATTTCTCTACAGAAATTCTAAGGTTATCAACCCTCGACTCTACTTCGATATTTGATTCTATCGCATTCTCCATTCAGTTGGATTGCATATGAATGCCTAACAATCAACATATTTATGTGTCATTATGGTGCATTGCACTTGAAACAATATGATCCCAAGTGGAAGGCCACTGCCGACCGGCAACGGTAATAAGAGATCTTATTGTTCTGACTGCATGCACTATGGTGCTGACATAGCAATAGTCTTTGGGGTATGAGTGTTTGCTTGTGCAATAGGTCATTGGCACTCTCCCGATAGAATGTGATAATGAAGTGGATCAAGTATCGAAGTGTAGTCGACGATTCGATAACTAAAATAGGAAGAAGAAAATATTGTATAAATAAGGAATGTTTTTCAATAATAAAGTCAGAGATCGACTGTGGAGTCAACGCAACACACCTAGTTTTATTTTGATATTTGGCAACTCGCCTAAGAATTAAAACTGGGAATCTTCTGAGGTCATCTACAGTACTAACCTCCAATTTGCAATCTTGCAATAGAGGTCTGAGCGATAGCAACTACTGCTAAGCGATCAGTGCTGTAGGTGCCAACATTACAATGTTACGAGGAGTAAATGAATGATTACTGCTTGTGTGAGCAAACGGGGCTGATGATTTGATTACTCTGATTATATGTTCACTACAATGGTCATAGCTGATTGTTGAATGAGGAGGGAGATAGCGGCAGTTGCGGTTAAGAAGAGTTTTAAAGAGGGGAGCTGCATTAACGTTCCATTTTAGCTTCGTAAAGTTGCAAGGGTTTCTGGTTATATCATTATTAGCAAATTGGGCTGTAACCTCCAATGGTAAGTGGCCTGAGAAATTTTCCATCCCCACTTTAAAGTCTACGATCGAATTTAGCCAATCTGTGGACACTGCACACAAATCAATTACGGAATGTCCCTGACCACTTACAAATGTAAATTCACCATAGTTGTCGCTTTTAGACGTCCCATTGACCACACAAAGCCCAAAGTTTTCAAAAAATTCTGTTAGAAGTCGGCCATTTCTGTTAAAGATTTCATCCTTGGAGTTCCTTACATCATTTATGTTAATGTTTTGAGCCATAGGAAAACAAGTATTTTGGTAAGATCCAATTCGAGCATTTAGATCCCCAATGATCATAACCTTTTCTAAGTTGAAGTTGTTAACAAAATCCACTAAGCAATCAAATTCGTTCTGCCAGTTATTACAGTTTAAGTACACTGGGATAATAGAATACTTTACATTATTGTTAAATATTTGAAAAATAATTCTGTTTTCTGTACGAAAAAGTTTAACAAAATTATGATTTATAGACTTTTTAACCCCACAAATAATCCCACCACTTGCTCTTCCGTGCAAATTTGTCCTACTAGCAGCAGAATACATAATTTTAAAGTTTTTCAGGTATTTACTATAATCGTTTTCATGTTTTTCTTCCACAAATGTTTCTAATAGAATAATTATCTTCCGTCATTGCAATCCGTAAATCATCTTGAACTTTCAAAATGGCAGAAACGCAGCTATGCATTCTTCGGAAACCCGATTGCAATGTCGACAAAAAATTTTGAGATTCGACATATTCAGAGATTTGATTGACCATAATCTTCTCTAAGCCTTTTGCTAAAAAAGGAAGAATGCTAATAGGTCGAAAATTCGAAAAGTCGTTAGAACTTCCTTTCTTGCGCAAAGGAAGGACCTTTGTTACCTTCCAAGAACTTGGGAAAAACGATTTGGTCAAACAATCATTGTAAATGTTAACAATGCTGGGCAGGAATGCAGGAAGTAAGATTCGAATGAATTTAGGACAAATATTGTCAAGACCTATTGCGTTAGAACTAATTAAGGAGAGAGATT
The DNA here is from genome assembly GCA_949752695.1 of Melanostoma scalare. Lineage (NCBI taxonomy): Eukaryota > Metazoa > Arthropoda > Insecta > Diptera > Syrphidae > Melanostoma > Melanostoma scalare. The sequence continues at coordinate 94,997,175 of OX456985.1, read as the reverse complement.
TGAAGCATTCGACGGGTGAAACACAATTGAAAGAAAAGGAACCCCCATCATTGTCTAAAGATGATGAAGAATTTGATTGACGGTTATGGTTATTCCCTGACGAAGAAAAAAAGTTGTTCAAATTGTTCACGAAAATAGGGTCTACGGAAGTTTCAATGTTAGATTTTCCAATCGCGCCCAGATTTTTCAAATTGTTCCATAATATTTTGGTAGAATTATTTGAAGTAATTAATTTCTCGAGAAAGTATGTTTTCTTAGAATCTCTAATGTGTTTAACTACTCTGTTTCTACAAGTTTTGTAACGCACCCAATCAGTTTCCGATCTCGAGTTCTTAAACACCCTGTATAGGAAATTTCTTTCACAAATTAGGTTACTGATCTCTAAAGAAAACCAAGGAGTGTTGTTATTTATCACTTTTCTTTTAATTGGAACATATTTGTCATATAAGAACTTTAATAAGTTAGTTAAATATTCAACCTTGAAGTCAATCGATGTGGAGAATCTATAAGAATGCCAATCAATTTGAGATACTTCTTGAGAAAGCTCATTAACATTAATGTTTTTAAAATCTCTGTAAAAAAACAAAATTACTCTGTGAGGGGCTATCCACCGCCACGTCGAAAATTAAATAAATTAAATCATGATCGGCAACCCCATGAGCTTGATTAAAAAATAAAATTTTGGGTTTGCTCGAAACAATAAATAGGTCGAGAGCGGTTGCACTTGTTCGTGTAAATCTCGTAGGAAAATAGCTAACAATATGTAAACCAAAAGTGTCGAGAATATTTTCCAAATTATTAGAAGCAGGAGAAGAAACACTTACATCGATGTTTAAATCACCACAAACAATTATATTTTCATATTTAGCGCTATATTTAGACAGAAATGACTCAAAAGCTTCAAAAGGAAAATGACCTGGATGTCTGTAAATGCAATTAATTAAGACTTTTTCAAAAGGTAACGTGATTTCAAGAAGCAAACACTGAATATCTTTGGTTTTTAAGAAATCTAAGCAAATAGCGTTAATACCTTCACGTACATAAATCAAGACACCCGAACTACGGACATCACTATCACAACGAAACACCCGGTAGCCTTTAATATTTAACTCCCAGTCCTCAATTAAATTTTTAGAGTTATTAGATAGCCAAGTTTCCGATAAACAAATAGTATCTGTGGTTACTGATTGAAAAAGAGATCTTAGCTGATCGATTTTTGACAAGATGCTCTGAACGTTCATATGACAGATTTTCAATCCCGGGGAACCCGAAGAAAAAATATTCAACAACGTATTACCATAATCAACTTCGGCGGTGCCAGCTGTAGAGGAATTGTTTACGAAATTCATGAAAAGAGAATAAAAGAAAGAAAAGAAATTCCAATTAAGAAAGAGACCACTAGACAAAGACAGCCTTTTCACTAAGATAAAAAAAGAAAAAAAAAGAGAAATCAATTAATATTTACAAAATTAACAAAAGATTTATGAAATTGAAAAATATATTCAAGATTGATGATCAATTAATGAGAGATTAGATATGTACATATATGATAAACGTAAGTGTAGCTTGAGTTTATATAGCTTGTAACATTATGTACGAGCAGCGGCAGCAGGAACAGGAGAGAGTAATCGATGTAAATCGTCCAAGTGGTTTAATTTGATAAACTGGTCGGTTGGTGTAATTTTGACAGCAACAACTCCGTTGAATGAATGAACCGAATGAATTTTCTTATCTTCTTTAGATTTCATAGCAGCTTTCCGAATGGCAAGTGCGCTGCTGGAGAGGCATTCAAAGGCTCCAATAGCACGATTGGATGAGAAACCAATCATATCCAGTTTGATAGGGGCAGCGGAGAAAAAACTTTTAAGGAATTTGATGCGTTCGCCTGGAGTGTGAAATTTCAGAATAATAGGTGCAGAAAGTTGAATCCTGGGGCGTTTGCTTTCCGAATGCTCTTTGGTATTGGTTTGTTTTAGTCTGAAGACATCAAAGGAATGCAGTTGGAATTTTGTAATTTCACAAATTTTATGCACAATATTATCCAAAGATTCATTATGAACTGCTGGAATTCCCGTCAAAATGAGGTCACATTTGCGTTGATCATTCTCTAGTTTGTGAATTTTGATCAATGCTTCGAAAACTCAATGCTGTCTCTTGTCGTTGAAGCTTAACATTCACCCATTGCCATTATCCATGAATGGTACCTGCATCGAAGAAACCGAAAAGCTGTCAGTATTTGGTATGTGTGTCAACGATGATCTTCGTTGGAATGACCACATATTTGAGGTCGCCAAAAATGCTGCAAAGTGCTTAGGTTTCCTAAAGCGATGCAGAAAATTGTTCACCCCCTCTGATCTGGCTATAATCTATAAGGCATACATCCGCCCAAAACTAGAGTATAATTCCCATATCTGGTCAGGTGCTTCTCAAACATCTTTGCACCTTCTTGATAGGATACAAAACAGAGCGTTGAGATTGATAGGAGATAGTTCAATTGTAGAATCGATTGATTCTCTTGAACATCGTCGAAATGTAACTTGCATAACTCTTTTTTATCGCTTCTTTTACAAACAGTGCTCTAGTGAAATAGCCAGTTGCATTCCTCCCCTGAAACGATTTAACCGCAATACCCGCCTAGCAAGGAATGCTCATCAGTTATCCCTTCAACCCAACTTCGGGCGTACAGTCAAGTATAGAGATTCATATTTTAGCCGCTCAACCCGAATGTGGAATGCTTTACCCAACTCAATTTTCCCCACGCAATATAATGTACAGAAGTTCAAGAGTGATGTGCATCGGCATCTCCTTTCTTATCCTTACCTAATTTCCTAACACCCGCACTGTGTTCTATAACATTATAAGGGTAGTCACAACCCCTTGAAGTGCGCGTAAATTATAAAAAAAAAAAAAAAATAGAGGAATTGCAAAAAATCAGCGTTATTCATAAGATGATGGAATCCATAATAATCGAAGAGTTGATTAACGGAACAAAATCGCATATATCTGACCGACAACATGGATTCGTCAAGGGCAAGTTTACCATTACAAATCTTTTGGAAATCTCATCTTACATCACAAAAGGATTTATGAATGGTCTTCAAACGGATGTGGTATACCTACACTGAACTCCAATTTTGATACTACACAGAGGAGCCACAAGGCAAAAAAGGTTATGTGAACGACCTCAATAAGACACTCGTTGACATCTATACAAGAACCAGGACACGGATGAAGGGACACTAAACGACACAAAAGCAAAAACAGTATTTCAATTAGGAAATCGTGTAGGGCTATATACATAATCCTCATCGGCAAAATGGATTGCAGTCGAAACTTCAACAAAACTAAAAATGATATTGTACTCTTGTCAGAAGGATTAATGACAAAGTTAACAGCATCCAAAGAGACTGTGAGGCTAGTTAAAAGTAGTTTACTGTGACCAGCAGCATCGATATATAGATTTGTTCGTGACGAACAACCTTGAGGATGGGGTGTAATGTACATCCAATGAAAATTAAACATAAAGGGATTGTTTGGGAATTGTGAGCCAGTGCATTGTATATAAAACGTTAAGAAATACCATAAACACTCCCGATGCTATAGCAATCTACTTGCTCGATTAAAGGACCGCTCTTTTGAATCGGAAAGAAAGTGATGTGAAGAACCTTATTTAATCGTGTAGAATGTATAATTTTGAAAAGAGAGCATTGTTCTGTAGTGATAAAAAATCGATATAAAAAACTACAGGCCAATTTCAAAGCTCTCATGTATACCTAAGCTATTCGAACAAGTAGTCTGCGAAAGCCTATCCTTCTTTGCAAGGAATGTTATCTGCCATCAGAAGCACGGATTTATGCAAAGAAGTTCGACGGCTACCAACATTCTATCTTTTTATCATAAATGTTCCAACGCCCTTGAATGTGGGGACGAGCTTGACTGCACTTACACTGTTTACGAGTTTGCTAGGCGGATAGTTGATCAGCTGTGTTGATCCCGTTGGTGAACCAAAGCAGGTTGATGGCTGGGCATAACACCGCTAGTAATTTGCTTTGGCTTTCTGATTGGAGTCTACACTTGATGATTCAACTTGAGAGCGTCTGTGTTTGATTCTTTGTTTTTCAGTTTTTCTAAGTTGTAATGTCGGGTAAATTCCTTGTAGAGTTTAGTAACATAAGGGGGTAGCGATCGAATTTCTTTGCTGTGTACGCTCACACTACAAAATGTAGGCCAGCTGTTTTGGCACTGAGTGAAACACAGGTGGCTGTTGATTCTGATCCCTCAGAGTTCAACCTGCCTGGATATAGCTTAGTGCCATTATTCTTTTCTTCCCATGGCCTCGCCGTTTATGTTCGAAATGATATTGCTTACCAACTTCTACCACAATAAGGCCTCTGTTCACTGTCCGTAAGCATATCATTCACTATTGTTTTATTTACAGAAGCCCCACTTTAGATAGCAATTCAATCTCTAACGAGTTTAATGCGCTATCTGAGTCCATAATAAGAATTGTCTCCCTTTATCCTCACACTGAAATCGCAACTGCGCGTGATTTCAATGTACACAATTCTGGTTGGCTTCGACATTCTGGCCAGACAACACCCGAAGGAAAATATGTTGAGATCTTCGCTGAGTTTAACGAATTAACTCAACTTGTAGATGAGCCGACTCGGGTTCCAGATATTGAAGGCCATGCGGCGGCCAACACTCTTGACTTATTTCTCACTTCTCATCCCGAAAAATATAGGGTTATAGTAACATCTCCTCTAGGCAAATCGGACCATTGTGTCATATCGGTAGATTTTTCGTTTTCCGTCACGGTAAAAAAAAGATAAAGTCCCTAAAAGAACTGTGTGGCAATACGAGAAAGCCAATTGGGACGGCCTGAATAATCTCTTTCGAAATTTTAATTGGTCATTGTGCTTTCTCGACGGAAACGTTGACGCATCAGCTGATATGATATCTAACGTAATATAATAACAAAAAGTATCACCCCCAAAGAGAATTCGTGGTTTGATTTTAGCTGTAAAGAGACGATTAGGGGAAAGTAGTTTTCGAAAATTTAAAGATAACCCAACAGTAGAAAATCGAAATCTGTTCAAACGGGCCAGAAATATCTGTAATGCTCAAATACAAAAGGTAAAGTTTTTGCATGACCAAAAAGTAAGGCAAAAATTACTGTTGTGTCCAAAAGGAAGCAAAAACTTTTGGTCTTTTGTCAAGAACAAAATGAAAAGTTCAAGTGACCTTCACTCCTTATGCGTTTCGCCCAGGTACAAACAGTGGGCTCATCAGTTAGATGCTGTTTGTACCTTTCTAAGACGCAATGTTTGGTCAAGAACATTAAGAACTCGACCACGTCATCGGTCCCGACTCTCGTTTTCAATGACTATCCGTATGTCAGCTCCATCGATAAAGCTAATTTGCTAGCAGCTCAACTTGCTGCAAACTCAACATTACATGATAGCGTATTGGCTCCACCTGAGCTTGATTCTGTAGATTCTGTGATGAAGCAGATTTTTTTTTCGAACTCGCTCGGTTGCAAAGTCCTCAAAGATCTCAATATATATAAATCCGCTGGTCCAGATGGTATCCCCGCCGTTATTCTGAAGAGGTGTTCTTCTACGCTGGCGAAACCATTGCGTAAACTTTTCCATCTTTCCTATTCTGCTGGGGTTTTCCCGAGCATATGGAAAACTCCATTAGTCCAGCCGGTCCCTAAAAAAGGCGTATCTTCCTCCCCTTCCAATTACCGTCCAATTGCACTTACGTCCCTTCTTTCCAAGGTCATGGAAACGATGATATTCAGAAAACATAAAAAGCTAGTGCCTGATCGAAGGATTTTTTTTTAAATTCGATTTTTTATAAACAATTAACTGTTGATTTTTTCACAAAAATCAGAAAAAAAATCCTGAGGCTGACATTTTTTTAATTTTTGAAACAAAATAAAAAAGCTTCGATCAGACACTAGCTTTTTTTGTTTTCTAAAAACTGTTGAACTTAAACCGCCATAACTTATAAAATAGTTAATACCTTTTTTTAGAAATTTTGGTGAAGTAATGTTAAAGTATGATGAAATGATACTACGTTTTCACTTATGTAAAAAAAAATTCATTACTAATAAAAAAAATTATTAAAAAATGGTATTTTTTCACGCTCCTGACTACCCCTAACACTTTAAATCTAAGAGTTGACCAAAGCGATTCAGTAGCGACTTAACGGTGGTATCCAACTCATCAGTATTATATCGAATTGCATTTTCCGGAATGAAAATTTTAAGTTTAAATACATCTAAGGTTTCCGGTGGAAATTTTTTATGCAAATCGGTCAGGACAAAGTCAATTAGAGGTGCATATAACGAGATTCTGTAGTATACCTCAGCTGAATTAGTGTCAAAATTAGCTCGGTGAATTTGGCTTCCACCATGACGTGGAATAAGAGGAATTCTCAACTCAACATTTAACTGATCACATAAATTCTTTGCATGTTGCCAGATGTTGTGGAAACTGGTATCTATGTTCTCCCGGCGACATTAAAGAACGGAAATCGTGTTCACCAGCATTGCGCTGCTATTCGGGCCAAGAGATTGAGATTGTAGTAATTTGCTCAAGGACTGTGTTAAAGACAACACATCACTCAAACACAAAACTGATACAATAAACTGTGAATTGCATAAAGATGTTATAAGTAAGGAAGCCTTGCCAGCCATGGTGCTTGGGTCACGCCACTGCGATATCATTTCCAACGCTTCCACAATTTTGATGAGGTCCAAAGAAAATTGAAGTACACCTTCATGCCGTTCTACCCACCTTGTTTCGCAAAGTGATGTCAGGGCACACCCCAAGGTGTTCATGAGGACAGTTTCTCGTTTCGGATGCGATTTGAAGAAGAAGATTACCTCTTTCATGATTGCAACAGCGTCTTGAATGGCAGGTACTTTTGAACTTTGTGAAATGGAGTTATTTAGCTTATGACTGTAGCATGGAATCCTAACAGTATTTTTCGCTTCTCTCTGAATTTCCATGACAGCACCTCGAACTTCTGAAAGCATAACAGCACATCCGTCTGTCCCTATTCCCACACAGCATTCAAGAGGAAGTTTGAGCTTTTTCTTCAGATGCAACAATACAATTTGGCCGATGGCTTTGCCAGTTAGAGATAACTGCTTAGATTTAGAATTCTCATCGAATTTCTTTTCGGCAGCTAGTTTTTTTCCAGTTTCCCTCCAGCTTTCCTCATCAGATTCGTATTCTTCATCAGTTCTGGAATAAGCTAGTTCCTCAAATGCATCCACGAAAGAGACAAAATCCTCACGAATGCAACCATTGTGAACGTAGCGTAATATAATACTCAGTTGGCAGAGGTGAGACGCATCAGTTGTTTCATCAAAAAGTATTGAATAATATTGTGTATATCGAATAAAAAATTACATGACTTTTTTTATGCCTTCTGTCTGAGTTTTGCTTTTTTTGGTATTAAATGAATTATTATTTAGAGCAATTTAGGGACCAACCGAATTTTTGTAGCGAATACGTACAGTTTGCTATAGACTTAACATTTTTATTGACAGAGAGGGGGGGGGGAGCGATTGCCCCTATTGCCCCCCCCCCCTGCATCCGCCCCTGGAGATGACCGATAGCAAAGTAACTTGTAATGACGACATCAATCACCGAGTGAGCGTAGGTTGGATAGAGTGGCGAGAAAACTCCCTTTTGTGATAGAGTAGTGATTCAGTCGAGATCGTGATGCTCGTAACGGCGAAAAGTATGTGTTTGGTAGCAAATGCAGAAATATCACGAACAAAATGCATGCAAAACACATACAGCTACAGCTGTCATACAAGTAAGACGTGTAATCTATGGTTCCATAAACGTGATTCTGAATTTGAGCCTAACAACAAGTCTAGTTGAATATTTTCTTTCATAACCACTGTCAATTTGTTTTTAAACTCGCTGCGTGAGTGCAGAGTTAAATTTGAAAAACTTTTATATGTTATTTGTTGCATAAATTCGTCACTTGATATTTCATAATTTCTCGGGCCGTTTTAAATACAAAAAATCACACACACCATGTCAGATATAAAGAACACAAACAAAAGAACCACAAAGAGGCAACAACGGAAACCTCTGACGGACTCCCCTTCCTGTGCATCACAAAGTCTGAAATCACCATTGCTATTGCTGCTTAACACATTGACATCAGCACAACCACCTGAAGCATCGTCACCATCGCTTAAAACAATGACGTCAGAATGTTTCTCCAGCCTTCATCTCAAAATCACTCAACAAGGTGAGTTAACTCGTAAATCAATTTTTAGTCTTGAAGAAAAACTATCGGCTCGAATTGAAACCATCAACAAAAATATTTGCGAGAAGTTGATGCTTTTTGAGATCGAAATGGAAACCTTGAAAGAACGGATTTCAGCTTGTGAAGAAAGTGCAACCAATTTTAGCCACTTGCAGTCGGAAGTTGTTAGCATCAAAAACCAACTACAACGAGAGCTAGTGCAACTGAAACCAGAAGAACACATAAATAGCACTGAGCTGCTGGAGTTGAAGGCACAAATTGAAGTACTGCACTCTAACAACCTCGCATCCGACGCGGTTTTGATAGGGATCCCCTTTTTCCCGGAGGAAAGTCTTGAAAGAATTTTCACAAACAACTGCCAAGCTATTAACATTCAAACACCCATCATAAACCGAATTTTTCGAGTGAAACAAAGATCTTACTCTGTCATTATTATCAAGTTTGGGTCAGCTCATGATAAGATGACGACTCTGAAGGCTATGTCGGCATTTAGGAAAAATCACTCGCGGCATTTTTGTTTACGGGATGTCGGCTTTGAATCCAACCGAAAAGTTTATTTGCACGAAAGCCTCACTCCAATAAACCGAGGCATTTTGCGACAAGCGATTAAGTACAAGCACGAAAAGCGTATAAACTCTGCATTTTCAACACGAGGAGTTGTTTATATTAAAATGACATCGACCACAAATAACATAAAAATTGACAGCTTACAAAAGTTCAATGAAGTTGTCTGCAGTTACAAAAATCAACAAACGAGAAATCCCAGAGGCACTGAAACCATCAAATGAACCCAGTTTCTCCCAAGCTTTAAACTTTTGTTTTTATTAATTTCTATTTTTTCTTTCTTTTTTTTCACTTTTATTTTTAATTCCTTTCAATTTATCAATTTTTTGTGTAAATTTACTTGAAACGTTATTAGTTTTTTTTTGCTATTTTTCTCTTTTCTTTTCTGAACGTTGTTATTCTTGAAATTTTCTTATTTTCTTGTCCGTCTTCTGATATGAACGAAGAGCAAAGTATACTTTAAAACAATATTCCACATCCTTATAGTGGTTCAAACCGCGCTTTTCATAAAACTAATGTTATGTTAAACATTTTTTGTAAAAGGTACTCGGGCCTTTCTATTTGTCATATAAATGCACAAAGTTTAAATAAACACATTGATGAGTTTAGATTAGTTTTTGGAAATGAGAAGATCGATATTATCTGTGTATCGGAATCTTGGCTGAATTCAAACATTAATGACCACGTGATACATCTCAATGGATATAAAATTTTTCGCGCCGATAGAATCGACAAACGTGGGGGCGGTGTAGCAATCTATCTTAAGAAAGGTATCCAATGTAGGTTATTATATAAATCTGATGGTAGCAATGACTTATTTGAATTTTGTTTTGTTGAAATTTTGTGTGGGCAAGATAAATGCTTGAAAGGAGCTATCTATAAGCCCTCAAATTTAACAAATTCTGTAGTTATAGCTAATCTACTAGAAAGTCTAACGGTACAACACAGTAATATAATAATTTGCGGGGATTTTAACATTGATCTATTAGATAAAAGAAACAGTGATGTAAATCGTTTTGTCAATGATATAACATCGTTAAGCTTATTGCCCGTAAACAATCAATCACCTACCCATTTTAGCAGTACAAATTCCACACTGTTAGATCTTTTCCTAGTTACAGATATGAATCGTGTTCTTTTCTATGACCAACTTGATGTTCCTGGTTTTTCTAAGCATGACCTTATTGTAACTTTCTTTGATTTTCATGTTGTGGAGTCAACGCAAAGTAATATCATAACATATATAGAGATTTTAAGGCAATAGACCATAACTCCCTGTTTGGAGCCACTTCAGCAATAGACTGGCATGAACTTCGTCTAATGTCCTCGATTGATGAACAGATTGAACATTTTACCCAAAAAATCAATTATCTCTTTGAACAAAATGTTCCATTAAAATCTTTTACCCCTCCTAATAAAAGTTGCGAATGGATGACTTCTAGGATCCAAAATCTTCTTAAACAAAAAGACAGCGCATATAAGAGATGGAAACGATTTAGAAATCCAGAGTTATTTGATACTTACAAGTCTGCAAGGAATAGCACTAAACGGGAAATTAGAAATTCAAAAATCCGGTTTTTCAATTCTAGGTTCAGCTCAAATACAAATATTTCAAAAACTTGGAAAAATATTAAGGCATTAGGGGCCTCCAATAGAAATACTGCTGATGGAGACGTCAGCGAGACGAGCCCCGATGATTTAAACAGAGATTTTGATTCCAATTCGAATGCCTCAAATGAAGGCGACCATTTTCATGGAAGATTATATGCTGTAGAGCAGGGTTTCCCAAACTATTTTGAGCAACAGACCCCTTTTCCAAAATGAACTGATACCGTAGACCCCCAAGGCCAAATTACTTTAAAAATCCTGTCTCGAGTTTTTTACTTACTTTTATTGGTACCTATTACGTAAGCAAGTTTCGCAGTAGTGCAGAAAGAAAATTTTTTGAGATAACAATAAAACATGACGTTACGATGATAGCAGGTATGAAATTCAATAAACATGAAGTGTAATTCATAATTTATTAATGCAGGTTTTTAGAAATCGTGCTCTTATTTGAGAACAAATAATAAATTCATGATTTGAAAAATTAATGCGATGGATGAATCTAGCTAGATCTGGTTTAATATTGGTAATTTGCAGCCTTAAGTTCCCGCGTTCGTTGACTTTCAAACGGTTTCTTTTTTTCGTCAAAATATTTGCAACCACACTAAAGTCTTTTTTAACAAAATATGATTATGGAAAAGCGATGAGATATTTTTCAGCAATGTTCCACAATGCAGTATATTGAGTTTCAATGCTGCACTGCAACCAGAACTTCTGATAGCCTTCGTTGAACTTAAGCTTAAGCTCTTCGTCAGTTTGGATGGTGATCAAATCTTCTTGCATTATCACATTGATTTCTTCCATGGCTGTTATACTGTACGAATTTATTACCCACTCAGGAATTTGTAAGTTCAAAAGATCCTCAAACCTTTTGGTAAAATCTTTGTGAAGTGATCTTGTTTTGATCAATTAGAGATCGGTCATGTAATCCGTCATAGAATTTTTCAGATTTTCTTCCAAATTCAGATCTTTTTCATTTAGAAACTCCAACACAAACCCAAAAATAGCTGAAAATATTGATATTGATATATCAACAGAAATAATTTTTCTCCATGGAATAGCTTTGTCGGTAAAAAAAACGTTCCACTGCCAGAAAAATGGATTCTCCTCTGGTATCAGTTTCCAGATATAATGGTTAAAAGCAGCTCTCGGTACATATTTTCATCTATGATATATCGAACGTATCCTACCAACAGAGTTTCATTGCCGGGTAATGTAGACTCGTCTAACTGGAGAGAGAATCTCTTGGCCTGCAATAAATTGCATAAAATGTTTTCCACGTCGCGACCCATCTCGTCTATTCGTCTCTTAACGGTGTTATTACTCAAGGATATTCTTTTTATAATATGTATCTTAAGCGGGCTTATGCAATGCATTGTTGAGGACCTCTGCAATGGCTGGTAAAATAAGTTGCTCTCCAATTGTGAGAGGCTTCGCCTACTTCGCTTTTAGCAGAGATAAATTGTAGGACGCTCGCAAGCCATCAACGCACAGTGTGGTATTTGGGTGTAAAAGCTGGCCAAAATGGTATTTTTTAATTTCAAGTTGGCAGCACTGATATATTATTTTTTGTAAAGCTTAATAGTAAGAGTATCATATTTCAAAACCATCAAAGCTTTATACTGTCATCACGTTCTAGGCAATCAGTCTAAAGTCAAAAAATGTGTAAACTGCATTGAACGTTGTACATTTTTGATATTTTTTTTTACTTAATAAAAGTTGGTATGGATGGCTACAGACCAGGTAATTATTATTTCGTGATATATATATTTTTCATTTCTATTTTTTGTTTTTGTCTCTAAAGGCTATAACTTGCCCTATCATGAAATGTATGAAAATATTCATTGCTCGTTTTATTTGAAAAGCATTTTAATATGTTTCTAAGTGTTTCTAAGCAGTGAAATTTGTGTTTTCATGTGCTGCTATATTTTCTGAACTGTGTACAAAAAAATTTAGCCGCCCCAATGCGCCCCCCTGTAGAATACCTTGTGTTTTTGTGTTAGTACATAAAATGTTTGCAAGCTGTTTTTTTGCAACACAGATGTTTTGAACAGGCTTCAAATCCATTTATTACAAGTATGAGATCTTACAAACATAAAAAAAATCATTGCCCACAGATGTTTTGCTTGAAACAACTTGAAACAGCTCAGAAAGTGCTGCTTGTTGTGAAAATGTTTCTGAATAAAAATAAAATACTTGTATCTTTATGAAAGTTATTTCTTTTTGTTATTTTTAATTTTAAACATGAAAGTATAAGCAATATTTAATATATGGTGATATAAAATATTTTTGGCCAGCTTTTACACCCAAATACCACACTGTGCAACGTTTTGCATAGGACCGTTATAAGTGGTCCTCCATTTTTGAAGGCTTCATGGCTTCGTTACTAAATACTTTTTCACATATGAGACACGTCGGCAAGTGTTGATTTGATGGAGATGAAATAAATCCAAACTTTATGTAGTCCAAACTGTACCTACTGTCTCCTTTTTTTTTCGTGTCTGCGATCACACCGCCAATCTTAAGTAAAAAATGTTTAAAACTACTACTTATGTATAATATCACAATTATACAATACTATGTCAATTTTCTTATAAACATGTTTAAAATGTTTCATTAAACTTTTCATTTTTAGAATGGCAAAAGTAACGCAACACTATCTTTGAAGTTTAAAATAAGAAAATGTGTTATGGGGGTCTATTGAAAAACTTGTCGACCCCCAAATCCAGATTTCGTTTTTGTCGACCCCTAAGAAACCGATATCGACCCCAAGGGGTCGATATCGACCACTTTGGGAATCACTGCTGTAGAGGAATCGCTCATTTCAACAGTTTCGAGGAGTTTTAGCTTCCAAAGAGTTTCTGAGTTCGAAGTTCTAAATGCAGTCACTATAATTAAGTCAAATGCTATCGGACTAGATAGAATGCAGCCAAAGTTTTTGAACATTATTATTCATGCGGTACTCTCTGAAATTACTTATATTTTTAACAACATTTTAACCTACTCCACATATCCGTCTTCCTGGAAGATCTCCAAAATTATCCCTGTCCTTAAAAGTACTGCCTCTAGAATTAAATCCTATCGACCTATATCGATTCTGCCTTTTCTCTCTAAGGTTTTTGAGAAACGTTTGAGCGAGCAGGTGCACTCTTTTCTCAATGAGTTTAACCTTTTATCACCTGAGCAATCCGGTTTTAGACCAAACAACAGTTGTACTAGGGCACTCTTAAACTTGGTAGATGACATTCAAATGGAACTGACTGAAGGTCATGTAACTTCTCTTGTATTGCTTGATTTCTCAAAAGCCTTTGACACAGTGCCTCACAACATTCTTATTCTGAAATTGAAAAACTACTTCGCTTTCAAATCCACAGCATTAAAACTTATGGAAAGTTACTTGGCTCACAAGCTGTACTGCAACCAAAAAATGTCAAGTTTTCTTCAAACGAAAGCTGGTGTCCCACAAGGATCCATCTTAGGTCCACTATTGTTTACCTTGTTCAATAATGACATTCCTTCAATTTTGAAATGCTGTAAGGTTCAAATGTACGCTGATGATGTGCAGATGCATTTTAGCTACCCAATAGGTCAAGTTGAGGATGCTACTGAGCGAATTAATGAAGACCTTAGCTCGATAGCCTCTTGGTCGAGAAAGAATAAGCTTATGCTGAACTCCAGTAAAAGTCAAGCCATATTAATTAGTCGCTTAAGCATTGACACTCAAAACTTACCAAAACTCTGCTTAGAAGGATTAGTGTTACCCTACGTCACCAGTGTAAAAAATCTCGGTGTTACATTTAACCATAATCTCACCTGGGGAAATCATATTATTAAAATAGTATCCAAGATATATGGATCCCTCCGGATTCTATATCAAATTGGAAACTGTCTTCCTTTCAGGACTAAGGCAATGCTGGTTAAGTCACTTTTATTCCCAATCATTTTTTATGCCTACCCAGTTTTCTGTGACCTAGATAGCGTCTCCTTACGTAAGTTGAAAGTAGCTATAAATAGTACTGTAAGGTTTGCCTATAACATTGGTCGAAGAGAACATATCTCTGGTTATGTTAAGGCTTTCCTTGGAATGGAGTTACAACAGTATCTCGAGTTTAAAACACTAACTTTTCTTTTCAGTCTTAGAGAAAATAGAATGCCCGAATATCTTTTCCAAAGAATTCAATTTGCATCTTCTTCCGGGAGAAGTAGAAGTTTCGTGCCACCTTTTACGAACTACTCTATAACTCAAAAACAGTTTTTTGTCTGCGCCATAAGACTCTGGAATCGCCTTCCGCTCAACGTCAGACGGTTTTCAGGTATGAGGGACTTTCAAGAAAAGCTTAAACAACATTACTGCTCATAAGCATATATACAAAAAGAAAAATTAAAAAAGTTCAAGTAAATAATGTAAATAATAATTTAAATCATAATTTAACTATAATTTAATAATATTCAATTAATAAGTGTATAAGTTAATCATTTATTAATATTTAAACCCTATTCCATTGTTTCACAACTAAAAGATAATATTGTATCTACGTGTAACATAATTTCTGTACCAATAAATACAAATACAAATACAAATACAAAACTGTTCAAATCTAGTTACGGCAATATCGTGAAACAATTCAACGGAATTGATAACACCGAATTCAATTGTACAATCTAAGTTTGTATTTGACGATGTTACCTTGACCAAGATTAAGAATCGAATGCCCAAAGCCCAAGCCCATCGTGTTTTACATTGAACATACGAATAGTACAGAAAGCAAAAGAGGTGATTATAACCGTTCACAATCAATGAGATATGATAAAAGAAATTTAAACATTTACATAAGGGAATGTGGTAAATAAGCAATGTTAGGCAATTTGACAGACACTAAAATTATTTAAAACTAGCTGTGCCCACGGCTTCGTCCGCGTGGAATAGCGACTTTCAGCAGCATTTTCAATTTGTAAGGCTAATTATCTAGCAAATAAAACGCATTAAAGTAACCTATACTGATATTATTTTATTTAAGAACATGTTTGCAAACGACGTTCTTACTTTTCCACTTTTTGCCAAATATGAAGGCTTTGCGGGCTTGATACACGTGCCACATAGAGTTGCACGGCCTTGTTTTTTTTCTGAACCTGAAGGTTTAAGCGTCTGAGCTTTATTTATATACTAATATCAAAAACTGGTTTCAAAGGAAACTACGCTCTTCAAAACAAAACGACAAATCAGTGGGAATTAAAGGACTACGGAGAATCAAAATGTTTTCTCCTTTTGCCGTTCTAGTCATTATAAATACTTTTATAGTGCCGCATCCCAAATGTGAAATTTGTAGTTGTGTACAATTCCAGATTTCTCATTATTGGTACTGGAAGCTGGAACACCAACTTGCTGCCACTCCTGCTAATCCTAAAGAATTGAGAAACTCAATGATGTGGTGGTATGATGTGACCTCCTCAGTGTCCATAATATTGTCTTCTGATAGACATTGTTTAGGGTAGCAAATCTTTAAACTCGATTAGGTCTAGCAAGAAAACTTTGAGAATCGATCACCTCGGAAAAGAGCTTAAAAAACACATCTGCTTGGTATGAGTGTTTATTCAAGAAGTAAGTAAAAGAGTTATAAAGCGTGACAAGTGAGTTCCGGACGTAGGATTAGACTTTTAGAACAAAGCGACATCTTTAGACAAATTATGATATTATTCAAAAAAGTACTAGAATAGATACTAAAGTAAAGATGTGCAAATATAAGCTATTTTATCTGAACATTGCCGGCCGCCTTGCAGCATTGGCTGTGAAAACAAATTCATAAAGATATTTAAAGTGCGGTAACTCACATAAAATAAATTACAAATACAATTTCAGTTATTTACAAATTATTTCAGAATGCGAGCTGTTTATTTTCAAATAGGTGCAATATGTAAATACATATTGTAATGTACACCCAACATTTATACCAATTTCCTAATCGAAACGAAAACGTTTAACCGAAAACACAACTGGCAACACTATAATGGAATGGTATAAAGGAAGACGTTGGTTGTGAGTGAGTGTGTGTGTGCAGAAATATACCGGGAGGGGAACTTGTCTAGACATCATGGTTCATAGCAAAACTACTAGAAAGCTCTCGATATTTCACACTTCTATATAAAGAGGGAGCTGACGCAACCAGAAGTCAGTTTGATTTAGAAAGTGATAGTGTGAATATTGAATAAACGTAATTGAGTTGAGTTCGAATATAGTGTATATCGAAGGTAGATACTGAATAAAAGTGGTAGAATTAAATTGAAAGATAGAGTTTTATTTTTGCGAACTAAGCGCACGTTACATTGGTGTCAGAAGTGTAAATAAAACTTAGCACGTAAGCACTTTTGTTTTTGAAAGAGAAGTGGAGGAAGAGGAAGTAAGTGAAAGTGTAGATTTTTCTAGTATAATGAAGCTTTTATTAGAACAAAAGACGGAACAGCAGAAGGTTCTGGAAAAACTTGAAGCACAACGAAACGAACAAAAGAAGCTGGTTGAAGAACAACGAAACGAACAAAAGAAGGAACAGCAGAACATTCTTATACAACTTGAAGCACAACGAAACGAGCAAAAGAAGGAACAGCAGAATGTTCTCGAACAACTGGAAGCACAACGAAACGAACAAAAGAAAGAACAACAGAATATTCTCGAAAGACTTGAAGCGCAACAGAATGTTTTAGAAGGTCAGAAAAACATTCTAGAAGGTAAATTGGGTAACATTGAGACAAATGTATGTGCCCTAGACGAACGCGTTGAAGGTGTGGAAAAACAGCTTTCTGTTGTAGAGAATCGTTTGGAAAGCCGATGCGATAAACAGTTCTTTGTTCTGTCCAAAGAATTAGACCAGATCCGGAAAATCAAAATTCGAGAATCTGCTGGAGAGTTTGCAAGGAAAAAGGAGATGAAACTCCCAACATTTGATGGACAGTCTTCTTGGCCAGTTTACAAGAGACAATTTGAGGCAGCCGCGACAACAAATGGCTGGGATGACGAAGACAAGTACATAGCACTGACTCTTGCTCTTAGAGGTCCAGCAGCTGAATTACTTCAAACTGTTCCAGCTGGTAAGAGCGGTGATTTCAGTTCTCTCGTGGCAGCAATAGATAAACGGTTTGGAGATAGCCACTTGAAAGAAGTCTTCCGAGTCCAACTCAATAACAGAGTCCAGAAAAGGGGTGAAAGTCTACAGCAGCTCCAAGCAGACGTCGAAAGACTGGTTCACCTGGCATACCCGGATGCTGGAGAAGAAATCATCAACCAGCTTGCTGTTGAGTCCTTCGTTCGTGCCATTTCCGATATAAATCTTCAGAGGTCTGTGCGAACTGCTAGAACACGTACTCTTTCTGAAACTTTAG
The DNA here is from genome assembly GCA_949752695.1 of Melanostoma scalare. Lineage (NCBI taxonomy): Eukaryota > Metazoa > Arthropoda > Insecta > Diptera > Syrphidae > Melanostoma > Melanostoma scalare. Next base: position 94,979,331 of record OX456985.1, on the reverse strand, counting down.
CATTTGCATTGACAATTGAAACAGCATAACAGGCTTCTCATGGAGTACATGGACTAAGAGAAGCGATAGTCGAAGAATGCTCGTGCCAAAGAGCTGAAATACAAAAAAACCAGCGGAGCGGACTTGCAAGATGTTGGAACTGCAACAAGACCGGGCACTTACAGCGTCAATGCCGACTACCACCAAATAAAGCCGCTTGTCAACATTGTGGAAGCAAGAGATCCAACCTAGAGCAAGGTAACAACAACACCAGCATTGTCTATCAGCCCGTTTCCCATCAGGGAAACGAGTAAGAACCAACTTCGAAGGGCAGAGGCTGGTTTCTTGTATCGATGGCCCCAGAACCACCATCCAGGTCTCTCAGACCAAACGAGACAACAAAAGTCTGACTGTGGAGACTACTATTAACGGGAACAAACACGTGGCTACCATCGACACCGGTGCCACAGCATCCATAGTACGTCGAGACCTGGTAAAGATGACGTGGCTTCATAAAAGCAATAGCTACCGTCTAAGAACCGCAACGTTAGAAGCAGCAAGAGTATATGGAAAAGTGTGTCTTAAAATCCGACTGGCTGATCTAGTGTTTACTCATCAATTCCTGGTGGCAGATATATGTGACGAGTGCATCATTGGAATCGACTTTATGAAACAGCACGGAGTTATTTTGGATATCGGTAATCAAGTTTTGAAATACCAAAATAAAGAAATTCCAATGACCTATTCGAATGAAAATACGTCAACACTGAGGACTGTCATCACGGAAGATCTAATCCTGCCTCCTTCATCTGAAGTGTTCGTTTGGACAAAACTTGAAGGTGAGTTTGGAAGCCTTCGATACCTCATGGTGGGACCAGACCCAGAGTGTTCCTCCCAAAGCGTCATCATTGGGAAAACACTGGTAGCACCGAAAAACAAAATGGTTCCCGTACGATTACTAAACACCAGACCGTACGATGTAAGGTTGAAGAAAGGAGAAGTCGTTGGACGTTGCGAATCGGTTGCAGCAATTACGAAGACCACAGACGAAGCCCCGAGAAAAACTATAACTCCGGAGGAGCTCAAAACCATCAGAGCTAAAATACTGAATTCATCCAACCTTGATCACCAACAAACAAGGATGACTGAAAATCTCCTACAAGAGTACACTGACATCTTCGCATCGCAAAAGGGACAATATGGTAGGACACAGTTGGTGCAGCATCGCATCAACACAGGAGATGCAAGACCGATTCGTCAACCCGCAAGACGCCTTCCACTGGCCAAACAAGGTGAGGTTGAAGAAATGATAACAACAATGAAGAAGGACGGTCTTATCGAAAACTCCAAAAGTCCTTGGGCGTCACCAGTGGTGCTAGTGAAAAAGAAAGACGGAAGCACTCGTTTTTGTGTGGACTACCGAAGGCTGAATGATGTGACTAAGAAGGACAGCTATCCCCTGCCCAGAATCAGTGATACCCTGGATGCCATGGAGGGAGCCCAGTGGTTCTCGACGATGGACTTGAAAAGTGGATACTAGCAAGTTGACATCCACCCAGATGATCGGGAAAAGACGGCGTTTTCTACAGGTAATGGGCTCTGGCAGTTCAAAGTTATGCCGTTTGGGCTATGCAACGCTCCGGCGACATTCGAGCGTTTGATGGAGTGCGTTCTTCAACAACATTGCATTTTAAATTTTATGATTTCGGATTAGCCGCGTTAATATTAGAAATATATAAAATGAGTGCACTACTGTACTCACCCCGAACGTTTCGCTTCAAGTTACATTGAGGCTGGTCACCGGGAAACTAGTTAGTTAGTTAGTTAGTGGCTAGTTTCCCGGTGACCACGCTCAATGTTACTTGAAGCGAAACGTTCGGGGTGAGTACAGTAGTGCACTCATTTTATATATTTCTAATATTAACGCGGCTAATCCGAAATCATAAAATTGAAAATTTCAATAAACAACCGCGAAAGCCTTAAAAGTTATAACATTGCATTGTTCAACATTGCAAGAACCTAAAAGCAGTGTTTCAGAGACTTCGGGAGGCTAACCTTAAACTCAATCCAGAAAATGTGCACTTTTCAAAACCGAAGTTAAGTATTTGGGACACATCATCTCTTCCCAAGGAGTGAGACTGATCCTGAAAAAGTTGACTCCATCTTAAATTGGCCAACACCACAGGACAAACATCATGCGAAGCTTTCTTGGTCTTGCCACATATTACCGACGATTTGTTAAGAACTTAGCTGGAGTTGCAAAGAGTTTGCATCAGCTCACCGAAAAAGGGAAGCAGTTTAAATGGTCAGGTTAGTGTGAGAAACCTTTCCAGGAACTCAAATACCGCCTCTGTAACGCTCCATTGCTGGCACATCCAACACCTGGAAAAACATTCATCATCGACGCAGATGCAAGCAACGTTGGAATCGGGGCGGTACTATCCCAAGTGCATGATGGCGAGGAGAAAGTGGTGGCATATTACAGCAAGGTCCTCTCGAAGCCCGAAAGAAACTACTGCGTGACCAGAAGGGAACTGCTAGCTCTTATCTTGGCAACTAAGCACTTCCATGAGTACATCTATGGACAGAAATTCATTCTGCGGACAGACCATGGTGCTCTGAACTGGCTGTTGAACTTCAAAAATCCAGAAGGTCAAGTCGCAAGGTGGATAGAAAGACTGCAGACTTATGATTACCAGATTCAACACCGTAGAGGAAAGCTGCACTCAAACGCCGACGCATTATCCCGAAGACCTTGCAAAGTGTATTGCAAGCATTGTAGGCGGCAAGAAGATAAAGAAAATATTACCGGTTGGGCGACTAAGAGCTGACCCAATAAGCGGATGGAGCAATGTGGAAGTGAGGACTGCTCAACAGGAAGATCCAGATATCGAACCCATTCTCGCATAGAAAGAAAATGAAGAGAAACCTGAATGGGGAGACATTTCTGACAGGAGTCCAGTTCTCAAAGCCTATTGGGCACAGTGGGACTCACTATATGTGCAAGAAGGTGTCCTCAGGCGAAGATGGGAGTCCGCTGACGGTAAATCATATGTGATGCAGCTAATCGTACCGCAATCGAAAGTCAGTGAAGTTCTTCGGGAGATGCACGACGGACCTTCTGGAGGCCACCTGGGAGTTTACAAAACACTGGAGAAAGTACGACATCGGTTCTACTGGTTACATGCTAGAGATGACGTGGAGAAGTGGTGCCGAACATGTGACAAGTGTGCTGCAACCAAAGGACCTGGTAGGAAGACTCAAGGTAAGATGCATCAGTACAACGTTGGATCACCTTTTGAGAGGATTCCAGTAGATGTGGCTGGGCCTTTTCCAGAGACCAACGCTGGAAACAAGTACATTCTGGTTGCAATGGACTATTTTAGCAAGTGGCCTGAGGCGTATGCCATCCCAAATCAAGAAGCCAAAACGGTGGTCGACCAGATTGTGTTTAACTGGGTGAGTAGGTTTGGCGTGCCTATGGAACTCATCACGACCAAGGGAAGAACTTTGAGTCAAACATCTTCCAAGGAGTTTGTGGACTACTTGGCATTAAGAAGACGAGAACCACACCGCTTCATCCACAATCTGATGGGATGGTTGAAAGATTCAACCGCACCTTGAACGAACACCTCACCAAGGTCGAAGGCGATTACCAAAGATACTGGGATAGGCACGTACCGCTATTCCTGATGGCCTATAGAAGTGCGGTACATAGCTCGACATCACAAACACCATCTGACATCCTGTTCGGGAAAACCATGCGGCTGCCCAGCGAACTTAAATTTGGATGCCCCACAGAGGAGCCACAGGACAGGAACGAGTATGTGGACGACCTCAAGGAGAGACTCGCTGACATCCATAAAAGAACAACGGAACGGATGAAAGCCTACAGCGACCGGATAAAGACACGGTACGACACAAAAGCGACAACGGCAGGATTTCAAGCAGGAGATCGTGTTTGGCCTTATAATCCTCATCGTCAAAAGGGATTGTCACCGAAACTTCAACTAAGAGGCAAGTTAAAAGTAGTTCATTGTGACCGGCTGCATCGATATAGTGGCGAGGCTGCAGATGGAATTATTCGGGACGAACAATCTTAAGGAGGAGGCAGTGTAATGCGAACCTAACATTTAATACCAATTTAAAAAATCGAAAACGTTCAACCGAAAACACATGCGGCAACACTAGTGTAAGTGTAGAAATATACCAGGAAGGAAATGTTTGACAGGAGTGGAGAGTGGAGACCATGTGGAAATTACTAGGAAGTTCTAGATGTAATGTCATTCGATATTAAAATTCGAGGCAACCAGATGTCAGTTTTGATTATAGAGTGAGAATGTTAAGACTTAAGAGTGAGTTAATTTGATTATTGGTAGAGTTGAAATCGAATAAAGTAGATACTGAATAAAAGTGGTGGAATTAAATTGAAAGGTAAAGTTTTATTTTAGCGAACTAAGCGCACGTTACAATATGTTTAGTTATGCGGTCTATCAGGTGAACAGGACTATGGAATGGTCTGAAACCAAATTGTCCAGGAGGAAACATACTTCTAGCGTTTGCATATGCCATCAATTTGTTTTTTATTAGTTTCTCAAAGCATTTGCTTAACGAACTAAGTTGGTTTGGGGGTCTGTAGCTAGAAGGTGAGCCGGAACTTTTTCCTGGTTTCAATAAGGGAATTACTTTCGCAACTTTCCAGTCAGTTGGAAAATAACAACTTTTAAACAGCAGTTAAAAAGCTTTTTTCCATTTTATTGCCGATTCCAAAGGTTTTTTAAATATAAGTTGCGAAGGCTATCAAATCCTACAGACTTTCTAGTTCGTAATTCTTGAAATATTGATTTTATATCCTCAATTGTGATAAACCCTTCATCTGCATTAATACTACTTGAATTGATTTTGTCAATGGAAAGTTCGACCAAAGATTCTAACCTAGCATTTGTGTTAAAACTATTGTTATTACACTGATGATCAGTAAATAACCTTCCTAGTGCTTTTGCCTTATCGGCGCAAGATAAGAAAAAGATATTTCCAACTTTCAAAGCTGGAATACGCACATTTCTTTTTTTAATTGCCTTAACCATATTCCAGAATGGTTTGGATGCTTTCTCAAGGTCCTGTAATTTCGGATTCCAAGTTTTGTTTCTATACATCGAAACTCTATCTTTGATGACTACGTTCAGTATTACCATCTCATTAAAATAACATTTATACCAGTGGCGGATCCAGGATTTGGGCATGGGGGGTCCATTACTCAAAATTTTATTTATTTATACGAGGTTTAGCAGATTCAACCAGAAATTATTTACATGATGTTGGCGTCGATTGCTCATATATGTATGGCCAAGGATTCGACGGAGCTCCGGCAATGAGTGTCCAATTCATTGGTGCACAGGCTCATCTGAGATCGCATTTCCCCCTGGCAATTTATGTACATTGCGCTGCACATAGCTTTAGTTTGGCAGTCAATGCAGTATGTGAAGTGTCAGCATTCAAAAGTGCGTTAGGAACTATCGGAGCGATTGAAGCAATTTTTCACTGGCCTAAAAGACAAGACGTTCTTCACCAAGAAATTTCAAAAATGACAAACAAAAGTGAGAAAAAAAAAACAAAAGTTGAAGTCTGTTTGTCCTACCAGGTGGGCTCAGTCTCATGAAGCAGTTGGAATGTACGTTGAATTGCAACCGGCTGTTATTGAATCTTTGGAAGAAATCAAAACGTGGAAAGATCGAGATACTTCGCAAAATACATTGCATCTTTTGACAGCGATTTTGACGGTTGAATTCCAAATCGCCTGTCACATTATGAAATGAATTAATTCGATTGATTTGCCTTTGAGTCGGGAATTGCAATCTAAAAACCAAGATCTAGGTGAGGCTAATAAGCTGGCAGATGACGCTTTGAATGAATTTACGTACAAACGCGAAAACGCAGATTCTACTTTCCGCGTTATTTATGAACATGTTGCTAGAATTTGTTCTGAATACGAAATCAAAATGAAATTGCCACTCGCGCTGCCGCGCCGCCGCCGGCGCCGCCGCGCCGTTGCAATCAACAAAAAAATCTGTGCAACGTTCAAGCACAAGGTATTGAAGACTACTTCAGAATTTCTTTCTACATTCCGTTTCTTGATACGTTCATTTCTCAACTCAAAAGTCGGTTCTCGGAACACAAATCAGTAAAAGAACTTGTGTAATCAATCATGATCCGACAACGGATTTTTTGCCTAGTAATTCCCTTTTATCGGATCGAGTCACATATGCCAACATCAATTTGACGATATTTGTCAGGTTATCAATAGCAAGTCTTTCAAGAATGTCGATTATATTTTTATAATCAATAAAGTTCTTGAATTTTTTAAATAATAATATTACTTCTCCTTTACTTTTTTTGTCTTGCTCATGCTATATTTTTCCGTTCCGTAACGAAATTTGAACATTAGGAGCCGATAAATCTTACAAATAATATCTTTTATTTCAACAGGTAAATGATCTGAACCTAATTCGTTTACAACCATTGGTTGATTGAATAGTCCTGGCATATTTGTTAGAAACAAGTCTAGAGTGGAAGGACTAGAACTACTATTTGAAGGATAGAAGGTAGGTCCAGGAGTAAATAAAATATGATGGATGTCTTGTGTTGAGGTTTTCGAGTATGTTTCCCCAAGCATTTACTCTGAGACAGTTCTAATTCCTGTGCCTGCAGTTAAAGTCACCACCAATAGGTTAGGTTAGGTCTCTATTTGCAAAAAGAATCTCAATTCCAATATTTTGTATGAGTTTAGTACTAACAAAAGGAAGAACTTTGTGTTGACTAGTTCTTCTATTTCACTAGGGTCGCCCTCGCCACAAAGCGTTCTTTGAGAAACCTAAGGTCAAAAACTAATGAAATCGAAAACTAATGTCAAAATGATTGTTTTCTGAGCCCTAGGGTTGACCTAGGTTTTCCCTCAACTCGCCATAGGTTTTTGTTGTGGCAAGTTGAGTGCTGTCAAATGCCATATAGGTACTTTTTTTTAATGACAGGGATGTTTGTGATTTGTGGTTTAGCGTTTTTTGAGGACAGGAAAACCCAGGTTTTTTTGACAACTCATAGGGTTGTCAAGAAAACATGGGTCAAACCTGTGGAAAGTTCAACGAACGAACCTAATGGCTAATTGTGTAACTGTGAAACTAAACTGTTCACTCTTAGTCAGTGTGGCCAATTTAGCATTTTTCATGCTAAATTTTGTATTTTTCATGCTAAATTTATCATTATTTTTTTGCTTTTAGCATTTTTTTTTTGTTATTTTATAATAATATAATTTTTAACCTGAAACAATACCTGAATTTCACTTTTTTATGTTTTTTATAGCATAGATTTGTCACGAAGTGATTCTTATATTTTAAGTTCATTTTTGAACAGTAAATACCTGGTGAAAAAACAATATTTTTACTAGTTAGAGGTTGTTGACTAGTTTTTAGCGTGTTTTGTTCAAGAAAACATACTTAACATGATTTTTGGCTTATTTTTATAAAAAGAAAACGTGCTAAATTGCTGGACTTAACATGATTTCAAATATTTCATTGGTCACACTGCTCTTAGCAAAAATATCATCTCAGCATTAAGAAAGTTAATCTCTTCCATAGAAAAAAGTTCATTGTTGTTTTTAGGTCCAGCAGTGTTGTTGTTGGCCCATGCATTGATTTCTGGTGCACGACGCACGAGCAGTTGATGTGGAAGGTAAGTTGGGCAGTGCATTGTTGTGTTGAGGTCTGAGAGGTGGGAAGTCGGCTAGATTGATCGTGGGAGCTTCGGCTTGCTGAAATCTTCTGCTGTTCGACACAAGAAATGATGTTTTTTGTTTTTCGAAGAAAGCTTTTCTCTTATTTCGAAGAAATTTTTCCGACTCAGACAAGAGGGATTGATGGCTGTGTGTGTCTGACTGCAGTATGTACACTAAATATCATTTGAAGTGCATTTACTAGTTTCATGCGGTTCGGAGCAGATCGCGCAGTGGGTTTTGATATGCCATTTTTTTCACCATGCCCAAACATTTGACAGTTAAAGCACTGGGTGAATTTTTGATGTTGAGGACGAGCAAAGTCCCATTTTAACTAGTGTCTTAATAATTGATTTAATGTTCTTTTTTAAGTCGAACAGTTTTATAAATAGATTCACTCTCAAGGAAAACAATATAAAACACTTCCACAAATTGGTTTCGATTTTTTTTTTTTAATTTGTTTTATGTTTTGGAACTTTAGATCTAAGGAAGTAAGTTCATTATTTAATGATTCTATGGGATATTCATCTAGGATCTACCCCGGTAACACAACCTTGTGCAACCATGTGCAAAATATGGCCAATTTTTTTCTTTCAAAGACCTGGTCACGATTGCGTGATCTTCGATTTTAACACAGTTTATTTTAATGCCAATAGACATTTTTTTAATGGTGTAGTTTTTAACATTATTGCACTGAGAAGTGAATGAACATTTTTCGCTGTTTTTTGCAATACACAAATGGATAGAATTTTTGAGTTTTTATTCGAGGGCAGATTCATCACTTTATCACAATCAATACTGTCATCTGAGTCAGGTAAACATTGCAAAAGAGTGTAATAACCAAACCATGAATTATTCCTGTCAGCAGAATTCATTTTTCTATTTTTCGTGTTGAAAGACAAAATGTCTTCAACCACAGAAGGGGATCGGAGTCGTTTATTAATATTTGCAATTTTGTAGTACCGCACAGTAGAAAATGTCTGATCAGGTCAGAGAGCCGATTAGTACTGAGCAATTGGTCTTTTTTGAGTTGAAAAAAACCTATGTTAAAATTTTAATTGAATAATTTTTCATACGCGTGCTGCTTCGCATATTCCACTCCATCGCTTATCCACTTCTCTTTGTACATTCTGTCAGAGTTGGCCGAAATATCACTTTTTAGAAAAAACTACATTTGTTACGTCTGCTACGTAGTTTATGTAGTTTATGTAGTTAAATGTAGTTAAATGTAGTTAAATGTAGTTAAATGTAGTTAAATGTAGTTAAATGTAGTTAAATGTAGTTAAATGTAGATAATGTAGCAGACGTAGTTTGAACTGTTCTCTTTTTTTCTATATTAACTACGTCAATTACGTGTATGTAGCAAATGTAACAAATTGTAGTAAATAAAGCGTGTAGTTTATTGAATTAACTACACGTAGTTAATGATGTAGTAAATGTAGTGTAGTTTATTCGGCCAACCCTGCATTCTGTACATCGAACTTATGTTGAGCTTGAGTTTTCCATCAATGTACTCTCTTTTCGTTTGCTGTTTCAGATAGTGAGATTCTATCCTCTCGAAACTGTTAATGTGTCGTCTTTTCCCTTCCTTAAACTCTATCGATATCGATGGCTGGTTTCCATGCTTGCCTCTAAGGTCAGGCTGAGTGACATTGTCTACAAATTTAGATCGACTTGTTTCGATAACCTTAGCGCTAATATGCAATGTATTACAAAAAAAAGTCATACACACTCTGGTAAGAATACCTTCCTGAAGGAAATCAGTGTCGATCTGCCATTCATCGTAGACACACGCACCGCGCTAGGTGCCCGAACAATTCGCGACCTGTCACCTGTGCCACCTCCTACCATCCAAATACCAAAATTAAAATAATAAAAAAAAAATCTAAAAAAAATAAAAATCCAACCAAAACAACCATCAATACACTCAATTAAATCTCTCCAGCCGCGCCGCGAAAACGGAATATAAAATCGTGTGCAATATAAATCAGTGCTGTGAAAGTGCAATAAAAAAAAAAAAGGCCATGTACTATTCAATAGCCCAAACACTATGTGCGTTACCTATCCATCGTCTCCTCCCCCACATCACTCTCGCAGTCCCAGTGACCGCACACATTTCTTTGATTTGATAATCTCTTATCTAATCTGGGTGGTGTGTGCAGTCAATGAGACTGTGCGTTTGTTAGGCGGATAGTCAATCAACGGTGTTGATCCCGTTGGTGAACTAAAATCAAGTTGCTAGTTGGGCATAACACCGCTAGTAATTTGATTTGGTTTTCCATTAGGATCTACACTTGTTGATTCGACTTAGTTAGCGTCTACGTTTGATATTTTGTTTTATGTGTTTTTGTGAATTGTAATGTCGGGTAGATTTCGGGTCGATTTTAGCAACATTAAGGGGCTAAGATCGAATTTCTTTGCTGTGTACGCTCACACTGCAAAATGCAGGCCAGCTGTTTTGGCACTGAGTGAAACACAGGTAGGTGTTGATTCTGATCCCACAGAGTTTAACCTGCCTGGATATAGCTTAGTGCCATTGTTCTTCTCTTCCCATGGCCTCGCCGTATATGTCCCAAATGATATTGCTTACCAACTTCTACCACAATACGGCCTTTGTTCTAATTGAGAAATTTTGTTCCTCACAGATCAAAAAGTATCATCCCCAAAGAAAATTCGTGGTTCAATTTAAGCTGTAAAGAGGTGATTAGGGATCGAGAAATTAGTTTTCGAAAATTTAAAAACAACCCTACTGCAGAAAACCGAAATTTGTTCAAACGGGCCAAAAATATCTGTAATGCTCAAATACAAAGGGCTAAGTTTTTACATGACCAAAAAGTAAGGCAAAAAATACTATTGTGTCCAAAAGGAAGCAAAAACTTTTGGTCTTTTGTCAAGAACATTAAGAACTCCACCACGTCATCGGTCCCAACTCTCGTCTTCAATGACTCTCCGTATGTCAGCTCCATCGATAAAGCCAATTTGCTGGCAGCTCAACTTGCTGCCAACTCGACACTTCCTCATAGCATTTTGGCTCCACCTGAGCTCGAGTCTGCAAATTCTTTGATGAAGCAGATATTTTTTCGAACTCGCTCGGTTGCGAGAGTCCTCAAAGATCTCAACATACATAAATCCGCTGGTCCAGATGGTATCCCCGCCGTTATTCTGAAGAGGTGTTCTTCTACGCTGGCAAAACCACTGCGTAAACTTTTCCATCTTTCCTATTCTGCTGGGATTTTTCCGAGCAGATGGAAAACTGCATTTGTCCAGCCGGTCCCTAAAAAAGGCGAATCTTCCTCCCCTTTCAATTACCGTCCAATTGAACTAACGTCCCTTCTTTCCAAGGTCATGGAAACGTTGATAAACTTATGAAATATCTTGAAGAACGAAAGCTTCTTAATGACCGTCAGTACGGCTTTCGTAGCAAACGGTCCACTGGTGATTTGATGGCTTATCTCACCGAAAAGTGGAACCAATCTTTACATTGTTTTGGAGAAAGTAACATTATTGCGCTTGATATTTCTAAAGCATTTGATAGAGTTTGGCATCAGGCTCTTTTATCGAAAATGCGTGCTTTTGGTATCGATGAGTCTCTTCTTCGTTGGATTAGAAATTACCTTTCCGACCGTTCAATACAAGTTGTATTGGATGGCTGCAAATCTAATACCCACTTCATAAATGCTGGTGTGCCCCAGGGCTCCGTTTTGTCTCCGACTCTCTTCCTCATTTTCATTAATGATCTCCTGTCTGAAACTTCTAATCCACTTAACTGTTTTGCTGACGACTCGACCCTCAGCTTTTCATATTCGTTTCCAAATTCACGTCCCTGCTCTTCGGATGTGGAACTGGAACGGTTGCGTATGATAAGCTCATTGAATTCTGACCTTGACAGCATTGTTGCATGGGGTGTTATGAACCGAGTAGAATTCAATGCTTCGAAAACTCAATGCTGTCTCTTGTCGTTGAAGCTTAACATTCCCCCATTGCCATTATCCATGAATGGTACCTGCATCGAAGAAACCGAAAAGCTGTCAGTACTTGGTATGTGTGTAAACGATGATCCTCGTTGGAACGACCACATATTTGAAGTCGCCAAAAACGCTGCTAAATGCTTAGGTTTCTTGAGACGATGCAGGAAGTTCTTCACCCCTTCTGATCTGGCTACAATTTATAAGGCCTTCATCCTCCCAAAACTGGAGTATAACTCTCATATCTGGTCAGGTACTGCTCAAACATCTTTGCGCCTACTTGATAGGGTACAAAATAGAGCGTTAAAATTGATAGGTGATAGTTCAATCGTAGAATCGATTGATTCTCTTGAACATCGACGAAACGTTACCTGTCTCACTCTCTTTTATCGCTTTTTCTATAAACAGTGCTCTAGTGAAATAGCCAGTTGCATTCCTCCCCTGAAACAATTTAGCCGCAACACTCGCCTCGCTAGGAATGCTCATCAGTTCTACCTAGAGCCCAACTTCGGGCGTACAGTCAAGTATTGAGATTCATATTTTAGTCGCACCACCCGAATGTGGAATGGTCTTCCTGGCCCTGTTTTTCCCCTGCATTACGATTTACAAAGGTTCAAAAGCAGCGTGCATCGATGTCTCCTTTCAAATCCTCTCCTATTTTCCTAAATACTCGCACTGTGTTAATGGCATTATAAGGGTAGTCATAACCCCTTGATGTGCGCGTTAATTATAAAAAAAAAAAAAAAAAAATGAAACGCGAGTTTTTTTTTGCTCAGAGCCTTCTCTCGTGTAACGATATTTTGGAGTTACTTCATTCACACTGTGATTGATGAACTCCCTTTGCCTTGAAACATCGCACAAGTCCCAGTACTATTTAAAAATGTCTTCGCGTTGATTAGCGGTAAATTTAAATGTGCACTTATTAGAGCAGTTACTCTTGCATCCCGGTTTTACAGATCGAGCTGAGAAAACGTGCCCTGTAGCTTCACTTTTGTAGCGCTCACCACTCACCCAAATTTTTTTTTAATTTGTTTATTTTTCTTGGACAATTATCGGTGTTCCGAGTACGCTTTCTTGTGAGAACTTTTTTATTTGCCTAACGAATAAAACACTTTTGCTCTAATTCAAAAGTTTTGTTACTATGAAAAACAACTCATTTCCACATGCTCAATATTTTGAATATCTCCATCGAAACACAAAGTGAAAAAAGTAAAAAATTAAATAAAGTAAAAGCTTTTAAAATACACACATATTACTGCGTGACACCTGTTGGCAACATTAGAAAAACTCCGAAGAGCTTTTTGACGGTTAAATATTTCAAAACAAAACAATAAACAACTTGTCAAAAAAGAAAAATTTTTGTTTTTGGAAGCTGGCTATGGTTAATGTTCAATAATTTTAATTGAATACGCCTCAATTAACTTTAAAATTTGAAAACAAAGTTGACATTTACTTCAATTTTATAATTTTCAAAATAGGTTTGAAACTTTGAAAGAGCTTTCGTTATAAAAACTACAGGATTCTAGTGATAAAAGCGCTACCTTTCAAGAAAAATAAACAAAATTATTTGATTGTGTTTGTTTTCAAAAAATTGCCTAATGTGAAAGCTTCGATACACCCCCTATGAGTTGACCTTGTCGTGGTGGGGGTGCTTATGGACATCTTCTCCAGCAATCCAGCTGCAGAACCTGACCAACCAACATAACTCAAAACAAAACCTCAATGTTAGAAAACTTGAAAAGTGAAAAAAATGGAAAAAGTAAATAAAAGGTATAAAAAACGAACGGGGATATACGTTCAAAAGTCGGCAGGTGTCGCGACTGCCGGCGATGGCTTGGCCTCGAAAGAGGATAAGTCGCCAGTGACAAATTTATTTACGAAGAAAGGAAAAGCGATTTGCGGAAGGGCTGGGGAGCCGACTGCAGTTCAAGGAAGGCCTCACAAGCTAACCAAGAAATGTGGAGAGCCCTCTGGTTCTAACGCCCCTCCTAAGGAGGATGCCCATACCAGTGGAAGAGTTGCAGTGACTCTTTGTAGCACTTCCACTCATACTGCCCGTATTGTAGGGACCCCGGAGAAGACTGTTGCAGCAAGTAGAGGGGCCGAGACTTTCGGTTCCAACGCGAACTGTGATATGTTGACGAAAGGGCTACCCTCATCAAAAACACTGCCCCAACCTCCCACCTCATCCCATCCTATGTCAAAGGACTCAAGGTCGACCAACCCGAACGGTACGGGTGCCGAGACTTTCGGCTCCGTGGCTGAAAGGGGAGGACCTCCTTCGAGCTCCGGAAACACTCCTTCCCTCCCCCAAGTTGTAGGCGAAACTGTGACTTACAGTGGGACAAACAACGAAAGGGTGTCCAGTCCCCCTAACCCCAAAGTTGGAGGTGAAACTGTGACTTACAGTGGAACTGAAAACAAAAGGGTTTCCAATCCCCCTAACCCCCAAGTTGAATGTGAAACTGTGACTTACAGTGGAACTGAAAACGAAAGGGTTTCCAATCCCCCTAACCCCCAAGTTGAAGGTGAAACTGTGTCTTACAGTGGAACGGACAACGAAGGGCATCCCAACCTCCCTACATTCCCAAACCACAAAGAAAGGCGGAATGCGGAGAAAATTGCGAAGGTGTTAGGTGCGGTACCTAAACCTAAGCTTGATTCAACGCAATCTGCCAAACTTGAGTGGGCAATGAAAATCATTGCAATAAATGAAAAACACAGCGAAGACTCAACGTCTAAGCGCCAACGCTCGTTCGAGCAGTCAACCCCGAACGCCAAAAGGCCTAAGGTGCAAAAACCAAGCACCCTCAGCTCCAAAAAAGACATGTCGTACAGTGACGCACTGAAGGACAAACCCATTTTCGCTGTCATTGACAGGAGTAACGCGGATGGTGCGATCTCTTTCGATCAATGGGCGATCATCATGAACAAGCTCCAGGCCTCCTACTGGACTCTTATGATGGAAAACCGAGGGGAACCTGCCATCTTTGAGGACGCAGGATGGTATCAGGGGCGCGTCAGGTTAATCGCGTTTGATGGAGAAAGATCGCGCGATCTGTATAAGCTTGCGATAAGCAGGTTAGAGGGACTCTGGCCTGGTGCTAAGCTTGAAGTCGTGTCAAGGGAGGATATCCCTTGCAGGCCTAGAGCTCGCGCTAGATTACCAGCAGAACTCTCCTGCAAAGAAACAATCATGAAAATGATTCAATTCGGCAATCCAGCCCTTCCTACCCATGACTGGAAAGTCGCGAAGCTGGAAGAGCCGGAGGGTCACTATAGATCGGCTATAATAGTCATCAATAAGGACTCCCTAGCTCCCCTGGCTGCGACAAAAGGCGTGATTCGGTTCGGCTGGTCAAATATTGCCTTAAAAATATACAAAAAAGATGAAGAACAGAACGTCGTTCCATCTACCATAACAAAAAGTGCGTCTTCAGTGGAAGAACCCGCAGGGCAAGTCGACCCTCCATCCATGGAGATAGACGAACTCGGCACATCTTCTGCTGATACGTATGATAACAAACCCTCCACATCCGACTTGGATGCCCAAAACGTCGTCAAATTCTCCGACTTGGAGACTGATGACTCCGATGCCCAAAACGTCGTCAAATTCTCCGACTTGGAGACTGATGACTCCGCTAACGAGGTTTCGCTCAGCGAGGATGACCTTCTTAGGTCAAACTCTGAGAGCGAAACAGACGACGACCTCAACCAGACCGTGGTGGGGGTTAGTCTACTTAGTTGTTCCCAAGATGGTGCAGCTAACTCAGATTAACCTCCAACACTCCAAGCAGGCTTCGGCCTCCCTTCTTCTCCGTCTAAACAAGAGGGGGGAAGACATTGTCCTTATCCAAGAGATCGGACATTATTATCCCTGTCCTTGAAGTAATTCTCATCGGCTGTACCACCTTGAACTATATCCCCACTCAGTGGAGAGAAGTCAAGGTGGTGTTTATACCTAAGGCTGGGAAATCATCCCACGTAAACCCAAAAGATCTCCGACCAATAAGTCTATCATCTTTCCTTCTTAAAACTTTAGAACGGCTGATTGATATCCACCTGCGTACAGCTATAGATCCAAAATTGTTATCTACAGCACAACACGCCTACTGCAAGGGAAAATCTGTAGAAACGGCCCTACACACCCTGGTACGTACTATAGAATATTCCCTCCATCACAAAGAATTCACTCTGGCCGCCTTCCTCGACATAGAGGGCGCCTTCAACAACGTCAGCAACTCTGCAATTACAAAGGCACTGACGAAGCTCAAAGTAGATGATTCCATAGTGGAGTTGATAAATCTAATGCTAAAAAGCAGGAGAATCAACTCTACTCTAGGAAACTTCTCTGCAAAGAGATCTGTCAGTAGAGGAACACCGCAAGGCGGAGTCCTATCCCCTCTTCTATGGAATATAGTCGTCAATGAACTTCTAGTTGACTTAGAAGCTGAGGGATTCAAAGTGATTGCATATGCAGATGACGTCTCCATTGCGGTGTCCGGCAAACATGCTCACGTCCTTACGGACCTGATGCAGACCGCTCTAAATAAACTTCTAAAATGGGCGGGAAAATGTGATCTGGGGGTCAACCCTCAGAAAACTGAACTCGTTCTCTTCACCAGGAAATATAAAATTCCTCAACTAACAACTCCATCAATAAATGGAATCTCACTTGTACTTTCAAACGAAGCCAAATATCTAGGCATAATCCTAGACAAAAAGCTAAATTGGAAAGCCAATATACAGGAAAGAATCAGGAAATCCACCGTGGCCTTATTTTCCTGCAAAAGAGCCATTGGTAACAAATGGGGTTTCTCCCCCCAAATCACCCACTGGCTCTACACCGCGGTCATCAGACCAATACTCACATACGGAGTAGTGGTATGGTGGACCGCTCTTGATAAAAGGACCTACTGCGATAATTTAAGCAAGGTCCAACGAACAGCCTGTCTGTGTATAAGTGGAGCACTGAGATCAACACCCTCAGCTGCACTAAATACACTCCTAAACCTCACACCACTAGATATCTTCAGCAAACAAATGGCCGCCAGTGCAGCCACTCGTATGAGAGCTATCTCCCAATGGACCGATAACAACATCGGTCATGCTGCAATCCTGAATTTATTCGGATCAATCCCCTGTCACTCCGACTACACCATCCCCCAATTGGTTTTTGATAATAAGTTCCAAGTCTCAATCCCACCGAGAACGACCTGGGAAGACGAAGAATTTTTGAGAGATGATTCAATTCATTTCTATACAGATGGTTCAAAAACCGAAGAAGGGGTAGGCTGTGGGGTGTACTCAAACCGACTTAACGTAAGTCTCTCGTTCCGCCTTCCAAACCATTGTAGCGTGTTCCAAGCGGAAATTCTGGCGATCAAAGAGGTCCTATCATGGCTAAAAGAAAACGTGATATCCTCAACGAATATCCGGATTTTCTCAGATAGTCAAGCAGCCCTCAAATCACTCGGCGCTGTTTCTACGAACTCAGTAACCGCCCTCAACTGTCGCTTATCTCTTAAGGAGATGGCTGAACAGTTCAATATTCACCTTATTTGGGTGCCGGGGCACAGAGATATCGTGGGTAACTGCAAAGCCGATGAACTCGCCAGAGAAGGAACCGTTCTACCGATCTCAACCAGCAGGTTGAATATTGGTATACCAATCGCTACATGTAAACTTATGCTAAAGCAAGAGGCAATGGATAGAACAAATCATAGGTGGTACAATATCACCACGTGCGTGGCAACAAAACGGATATGGCCTGGTCTAGATCCAAAACGCACAAGACATTTGTTATCAATTGCCAGATTGCAAGTTAGCTCCGTAATCAATGTCATCACCGGACATTGTCTGATAGGAAGACACGCCATAAGACTTGGCGTTCCCTCAAATGACTTCTGCAGAAGTTGCTTAGATGAGGAGGAGGAGGAGACAATCCCACACCTCCTCTGCTCATGTCCTGCACTCTCTTTTAAAAGAAAGCGGCATCTAGGAAAATATTTTCTTGATGATCCAAGCCATCTGGCACACACAGATCCCCTGCATATCCTTCGCTTTATTAAAAGCTCCAAATGGTTTTGTTAAGTGAGGTATTCCCTCGCATAATACTTATGGTATCACAATGGACCTAATATTGGTCTAAGTGTGTCAGTTTGTTTTCCTGACAGCCATTTAAACCTAACCTAACCTAACCTAAAGCTTCGATATGTGCGAGCTTTTTTCATATACACTTTTTAAAACTGAGAGGAAGAGATACAAATTTGTTTTTGATAGAGGAGTTGAGAATATCATTTGACTTTTTTAGGAAACTTTTTACTTTGTGTTTCGATGTAGTTCTGGCTTAAGAAGAAAGCTTTTTTCCACTTATCGCTATTTTGCAAGAATACATTAAAAAAAAAAAAGAGAAATATTTTGGTTTATCGGTGTATTGCAATAAGAATAATGAAATATTTTTGTTTTGTATCTGCATTGCATTGGAACCAAAAGTTGTTTGAAGTGACATTTTTTGGAATGTCTCTGTCTTGCATAGATTTTTTTTTTTTCAAAATGAGAAAATAAGTGTGATTTATGGGACTATTTTGGATTAGCCATTTTTCGACTAATCGCTCTTTTGCACTGAGGGTGCGACACAATGTATCGATCAGATAGGTAATGTTGCATAGGCGGAGGAGCAGCAATTTATGCTAAAGAGGGTATACACTTATACAGTGTAAACTAAATGGTTCTTCAAATGGATTTGGTGAGGTTGAATTTATATTTGTTGAAATACATAGTGAAACTCAAAAGCTCCTTCTTAGTACTATATACCGACCCTCCAAAACTAAATATATGCATTCTTTCATTACTGAACACTATTTTACAAATTTCCACTCCATATTCGAAATCCGAGTACAATCCTGTGTGGAGATTTCAGCTACAAGTACTTTTGTTGAGGAGCTTTTTGCTTTTAATTTTCTCTCTTTCTCTTCATACATATTTCTCCGCCCTCGAACCTACATTGCATGATTTATTTCTTGTTAGTATTAAAAGCAAAGTGATTTTCTATTACCAGCAGTCAGCACCAGTTCTTTCCAAACACGACCTTTTTTTCATGATATGTACCTATTTGATTTTCAAGTAAATATTTCAATTGGTACCTATGTATATAAGGATTTCAAGATCGGGGTTGTTTGTTGTTATGCTACCTGGTTCTGTGGAATCATAGTTGCATAAGTTCTTAGAGCTTCCTGGAAAGTGAGTGTCCAGAAGCAAATTGAGCGTTTCTTCGCAGGATTCTGTCCAGCCGTCAGCTGTTTTCAAACTGCTAGGCATGGTCGGACTCTTTGAGAGGATTTTTCTTAATCTAGAAGCTTCTGAAGTATCTTCTATTTTTCCACAGAAGTTTCTCCAGGAAGTTCTTTTATTCTTCCTCAGTTGATATTTATAAGTTTTGAGGGATTCCTTGTAGGAGTCCCAGTCTATTAAAGTTTTAGATTGTTTAGCTCGGTTGAAAAGTTTTCTACATTCCTTCCTGAGCGGTTCTAGCCCCGAGCTCCACCACAGTGGTTTCTGTTTTCCTCTTATTTTTATAAGAGGACAGGATTTCTGCAGTGAATGGTTAAGGGCAGTGGTAAGATCATTGACTTTTTTGTCTAGATCCTGTTTGTTTGTAGGGTTTTGTAAAAGTTCAGGTTTAATAAACTTTTTCAAAATTACCCGATATTTTTGCCAGTCAGTTTTCCGATAGTTTCGGAAGACTGGTTGCTTGAGAGGTTCCTCATTTAGATCAAATTGAATGTATCTATGATCAGCAAAGGAGTGTTCAGTAGATACTTTCCAATTAGTAATCCTATGATGAACCGAGTCGGAGACAAGAGTGATATCTAAAACTTCTTGTCTGTTTTTGGTAATGAATGTTGGTTCATTGCCAATATTACTTACTATAAGGTTAGTACTTAAAATAAAATCAAAAAGTGACTCACCCCTTTCATTTATGTCAGTACTACCCCATACTGTGTGATGCTCATTAGCATCGCATCCAATGATGAGGCAGATCTTCTGCCGTTCTGCTGCAGCGACAATCCTTTTAAATAAATAAAAGAAATATATAAATATATTTATAAAATATAAATATATTTTTTTCATGATATGTACCTATTTGATTTTCAAGTAAATATTTCAATTGGTACCTATGTATATAAGGATTTCAAGAACATTAACTATATTGCTCTACAATCCGACGTAATATCAATATCATCTATAATTGGAATAATATTCTTTTAAAATCTATTTCTTCTGAACAAATAGATTTCTTTAATACAAGATACTTGAAATTTTTGATAAGCAGGTTCCGTTAAAAACTAAAATAACTGTCACAAAAGTAAATCGTTCAAATTAATACCTTTCTTCAAAACGTCCGCTCTCTACAAAATAGAACGATATTAGCTTTTCGAAACGCAAAAGCTGCCCTATACTCTAGTCTCGTATTCAAAACTCTCAATATAGTAAACAAGCCTGGCAAAAGTTGAAGCAAATGGGCATTGGCAAACCCCTAAATATTTCAAGTGATATCTTAGATATAAATGTACTGAATCAAAATTTTTTGTCAAATCCAACCTTGCATAACAAGCTCAGTTACGTCTCACCCACTTTTAATAGAGGAATTGCATCAAACACAAATTCAATCCCACAAGGATCCATTTTATGTCCATTGCTCTTCTCCATATATGTGAATGAGCTGTGAGCTCCCTACGATTGTGAAGAACTGTTCAATTCGTTAATATGCTGATGATGCCCAACTAAAGGTAACCTATCCATTGTCATTGGGGTTGCTTGAGCACACTGCCACTTGTATAAATTAAGATCTAGTTAAAATAACGAACTGATCAGACAAAAAAGGTAAATACTCAACCCGACAACATCGAAGTGTATTGTAATTTAAAAAAAATAAGACAGATCTTTCCCTCCTGTTGTGTTGAATAGCGTTCCCATTGAATATGTACAATCTGCGAAAAAGTTGGGTGTAATTTTTATCCGAAATCTGACTTGGACCAACCACGCTAGCTCTATTGTTGGAAAAACTTGTGGTGTTCTACGCAGCGCTTCGGACTCTCAAGATTTCACTTCACCAAAACCAAAAGTCCGAGCTGGGCTTGTAAAAACACTTATTATACCCATAATGACTTACGGTTACGAAATTTATTTTAATCCCCCGCTGTAACAACCTTTCTTCCGAACGTCAGTTTTTTGTGAACGCGTTGAGTTCATGGAATTCCTTACCGCTACTATGTAAAAATACAAGTAGCACAGTACAAATTAAATCCTAACTTAAAATTTACTCAGTACGTTCAAAATAATGTAAATTTATCAAATGAAGTATAGCAACTGTACAGTCCTACGTTACACTATAATTAAGATATCATATCTTAAGCCTGAACTACATCGAAACACAAAGTAAAAAGTTTTCTAAAAAAGTCAAATGATATTCCCAACTCCTCTATCAAAAACAAATTTGTATATCTTCCTCTCAGTTTTAAAAAGTGTATATGAAAAAAGCTCGCACATATCGAAGCTTTAGGTTAGGTTAGGTTAGGTTTAAATGGCTGTCAGGAAAACAAACTGACACACTTAGACCAATATTAGGTCCATTGTGATACCATAAGTATTATGCGAGGGAATACCTCACTTAACAAAACCATTTGGAGCTTTTAATAAAGCGAAGGATATGCAGGGGATCTGTGTGTGCCAGATCGCTTGGATCATCAAGAAAATATTTTCCTAGATGCCGCTTTCTTTTAAAAGAGAGTGCAGGACATGAGCAGAGGAGGTGTGGGATTGTCTCCTCCTCCTCCTCATCTAAGCAACTTCTGCAGAAGTCATTTGAGGGAACGCCAAGTCTTATGGCGTGTCTTCCTATCAGACAATGTCCGGTGATGACATTGATTACGGAGCTAACTTGCAATCTGGCAATTGATAACAAATGTCTTGTGCGTTTTGGATCTAGACCAGGCCATATCCGTTTTGTTGCCACGCACGTGGTGATATTGTACCACCTATGATTTGTTCTATCCATTGCCTCTTGCTTTAGCATAAGTTTACATGTAGCGATTGGTATACCAATATTCAACCTGCTGGTTGAGATCGGTAGAACGGTTCCTTCTCTGGCGAGTTCATCGGCTTTGCAGTTACCCACGATATCTCTGTGCCCCGGCACCCAAATAAGGTGAATATTGAACTGTTCAGCCATCTCCTTAAGAGATAAGCGACAGTTGAGGGCGGTTACTGAGTTCGTAGAAACAGCGCCGAGTGATTTGAGGGCTGCTTGACTATCTGAGAAAATCCGGATATTCGTTGAGGATATCACGTTTTCTTTTAGCCATGATAGGACCTCTTTGATCGCCAGAATTTCCGCTTGGAACACGCTACAATGGTTTGGAAGGCGGAACGAGAGACTTACGTTAAGTCGGTTTGAGTACACCCCACAGCCTACCCCTTCTTCGGTTTTTGAACCATCTGTATAGAAATGAATTGAATCATCTCTCAAAAATTCTTCGTCTTCCCAGGTCGTTCTCGGTGGGATTGAGACTTGGAACTTATTATCAAAAACCAATTGGGGGATGGTGTAGTCGGAGTGACAGGGGATTGATCCGAATAAATTCAGGATTGCAGCATGACCGATGTTGTTATCGGTCCATTGGGAGATAGCTCTCATACGAGTGGCTGCACTGGCGGCCATTTGTTTGCTGAAGATATCTAGTGGTGTGAGGTTTAGGAGTGTATTTAGTGCAGCTGAGGGTGTTGATCTCAGTGCTCCACTTATACACAGACAGGCTGTTCGTTGGACCTTGCTTAAATTATCGCAGTAGGTCCTTTTATCAAGAGCGGTCCACCATACCACTACTCCGTATGTGAGTATTGGTCTGATGACCGCGGTGTAGAGCCAGTGGGTGATTTGGGGGGAGAAACCCCATTTGTTACCAATGGCTCTTTTGCAGGAAAATAAGGCCACGGTGGATTTCCTGATTCTTTCCTGTATATTGGCTTTCCAATTTAGCTTTTTGTCTAGGATTATGCCTAGATATTTGGCTTCGTTTGAAAGTACAAGTGAGATTCCATTTATTGATGGAGTTGTTAGTTGAGGAATTTTATATTTCCTGGTGAAGAGAACGAGTTCAGTTTTCTGAGGGTTGACCCCCAGATCACATTTTCCCGCCCATTTTAGAAGTTTATTTAGAGCGGTCTGCATCAGGTCCGTAAGGACGTGAGCATGTTTGCCGGACACCGCAATGGAGACGTCATCTGCATATGCAATCACTTTGAATCCCTCAGCTTCTAAGTCAACTAGAAGTTCATTGACGACTATATTCCATAGAAGAGGGGATAGGACTCCGCCTTGCGGTGTTCCTCTACTTACAGATCTCTTTGCAGAGAAGTTTCCTAGAGTAGAGTTGATTCTCCTGCTTTTTAGCATTAGATTTATCAACTCCACTATGGAATCATCTACTTTGAGCTTCGTCAGTGCCTTTGTAATTGCAGAGTTGCTGACGTTGTTGAAGGCGCCCTCTATGTCGAGGAAGGCGGCCAGAGTGAATTCTTTGTGATGGAGGGAATATTCTATAGTACGTACCAGGGTGTGTAGGGCCGTTTCTACAGATTTTCCCTTGCAGTAGGCGTGTTGTGCTGTAGATAACAATTTTGGATCTATAGCTGTACGCAGGTGGATATCAATCAGCCGTTCTAAAGTTTTAAGAAGGAAAGATGATAGACTTATTGGTCGGAGATCTTTTGGGTTTACGTGGGATGATTTCCCAGCCTTAGGTATAAACACCACCTTGACTTCTCTCCACTGAGTGGGGATATAGTTCAAGGTGGTACAGCCGATGAGAATTACTTCAAGGACAGGGATAATAATGTCCGCGGCCTTTTGAAGTTCGGCTGGAATTATACCATCAGGTCCAGGGGATTTGTATGGGTCAAAGCTGTTAATGGCCCAAACTAGTTTTTCCCTTGTAATCAGATCGGGGTTGTTTGTTGTTATGCTACCTGGTTCTGTGGAATCATAGTTGCATAAGTTCTTAGAGCTTCCTGGAAAGTGAGTGTCCAGAAGCAAATTGAGCGTTTCTTCGCAGGATTCTGTCCAGCCGTCAGCTGTTTTCAAACTGCTAGGCATGGTCGGACTCTTTGAGAGGATTTTTATTAATCTAGAAGCTTCTGAAGTATCTTCTATTTTTCCACAGAAGTTTCTCCAGGAAGTTCTTTTATTCTTCCTCAGTTGATATTTATAAGTTTTGAGGGATTCCTTGTAGGAGTCCCAGTCTATTAAAGTTTTAGATTGTTTAGCTCGGTTGAAAAGTTTTCTACATTCCTTCCTGAGCGGTTCTAGCCCCGAGCTCCACCACAGTGGTTTCTGTTTTCCTCTTATTTTTATAAGAGGACAGGATTTCTGCAGTGAATGGTTAAGGGCAGTGGTAAGATCATTGACTTTTTTGTCTAGATCCTGTTTGTTTGTAGGGTTTTGTAAAAGTTCAGGTTTAATAAACTTTTTCAAAATTACCCGATATTTTTGCCAGTCAGTTTTCCGATAGTTTCGGAAGACTGGTTGCTTGAGAGGTTCCTCATTTAGATCAAATTGAATGTATCTATGATCAGCAAAGGAGTGTTCAGTAGATACTTTCCAATTAGTAATCCTATGATGAACCGAGTCGGAGACAAGAGTGATATCTAAAACTTCTTGTCTGTTTTTGGTAATGAATGTTGGTTCATTGCCAATATTACTTACTATAAGGTTAGTACTTAAAATAAAATCAAAAAGTGACTCACCCCTTTCATTTATGTCAGTACTACCCCATACTGTGTGATGCTCATTAGCATCGCATCCAATGATGAGGCAGATCTTCTGCCGTTCAGCTGCAGCGACAATCCTTTTAAATAAATAAAAGAAATATATAAATATATTTATAAAATGTGTATGTTTATTTTAATAAAAACAAAACAAAAACATTAAACACTTAGTTACGCAAAATTTTTTGATTTCTGTTTGGCGACGCGTTTCGGAAATATCATTCCATCTTCGGGCGCTGCTGTGTGACTGAGCTTTTTCTATTTTACATGCAGATGTTGATGCATTTGTCTCATTATGCTTTGTGTTGTTGTCGTCATGGGTGGTGTAATGGTTTATTGCTTTTTTGTTATTGTTATTGGATTTATTTTCTGTAATGTGTTTTGTCTTTTTCTAACGTGCGTTATAATATTTTGATGCTGTGTTATACAGTACATTTGTTTTAATCGTTAATTTATCGTTTAGTACTTTGTCCTGTTCTATTGCATTGGCTTTGTATATTTCAAATTCTTCTTTGGCGTCTAGTAATCTCCCTTTCTTACAAAAGTGCATCGGTATTAAATTGGTATCAAAGTTGGAGTAGTTATGTTTATAATCTATTAAATGTAATGCAAAATTGGATTTTGTGTTTTGTTTTGGTTTATGTTCTTTAAATCGTTCATAGAATGTTCGTCCAGTTTGTCCTATGTAGTATTTGTCACAATCGTTGCATTTTATTTTATAAACGCCTGATGATGTTTTTATGTCGTTATTAGTTCTGTGTTGTAAAAGCTTATGGATGTTGTTATTGGTTTTGAATGATACGTTGACGTTAATTTTTTTGAATTGTTGGTTTATTATTTCAGGTAGTATGTTTGTATATTCAGTTGAAATATACTTGGTTGCATTATCGATGATTGTGTTATTGTTGTGGTTTTTGTTGTAGATTTTCCTTTTTCGTTTTATTATTAGTTTATCTATTGTTTTTGCGTTGTATCCATTTTGTGTTGCTATGTATTTTATTGTGTCTATTTCTTTTTTGTAGTCACTTGCGTCCATTGGGATTGTCAATGCTCTTTGGATAAATGCATTGTATGCTGACATTTTTTGTGAGTGGGGATGGTGGGATTCTCGGTGTATGGTGATGTCGGTAGTTGTTGGTTTCCTATATATTTTGAATTTGAATCGGTTGTTTTCTTTTCTTACATTGATGTTTATTTCATTATTTGTTTCCGTTTCAGCTGTGAATTTAATTCTGTCGTTGATGTTGTTAAGATATGTTTTGAATAATTCTATTTGTCTATGAGTGCCGTCAAATATTACAAATGTGTCGATAGTATGAGATGATCATCTTTTGGTATGGGTTGGAGTTTGAAAGGATGTATTTATTTTCGAAGTGGTTAAGGTAAATTTTAAATAAGTCGCATGGAGGAGGGCCAGGATGGTCATGGCCGAGGTAAGCTGATACCAGCCAGTAGATGTTGTCACTGGTCTGGTATCTTATTGTGGTTACATCACGATTGCTGTAATGAGGGAGTAAAAATACATTAGTGCTACTTCTTACCAATATGCAGGATCTGGGTTCACCTTTGTCCTTCATATACAGTAGAGTATATCCAGGAGTCCTTAGTCCTCGAACGGTGGACTTGATGATCCAAGGCTCTTGGATAAGGACAATGTCTTCCCCCCTCTTGTTTAGACGGAGAAGAAGGGAGGCCGAAGCCTGCTTGGAGTGTTGGAGGTTAATCTGAGTTAGCTGCACCATCTTGGGAACAACTAAGTAGACTAACCCCCACCACGGTCTGGTTGAGGTCGTCGTCTGTTTCGCTCTCAGAGTTTGACCTAAGAAGGTCATCCTCGCTGAGCGAAACCTCGTTAGCGGAGTCATCAGTCTCCAAGTCGGAGAATTTGACGACGTTTTGGGCATCGGAGTCATCAGTCTCCAAGTCGGAGAATTCGACGACGTTTTGGGCATCCAAGTCGGATGTGGAGGGTTTGTTATCATACGTATCAGCAGAAGATGTGCCGAGTTCGTCTATCTCCATGGATGGAGGGTCGACTTGCCCTGCGGGTTCTTCCACTGAAGACGCACTTTTTGTTATGGTAGATGGAACGACGTTCTGTTCTTCATCTTTTTTGTATATTTTTAAGGCAATATTTGACCAGCCGAACCGAATCACGCCTTTTGTCGCAGCCAGGGGAGCTAGGGAGTCCTTATTGATGACTATTATAGCCGATCTATAGTGACCCTCCGGCTCTTCCAGCTTCGCGACTTTCCAGTCATGGGTAGGAAGGGCTGGATTGCCGAATTGAATCATTTTCATGATTGTTTCTTTGCAGGAGAGTTCTGCTGGTAATCTAGCGCGAGCTCTAGGCCTGCAAGGGATATCCTCCCTTGACACGACTTCAAGCTTAGCACCAGGCCAGAGTCCCTCTAACCTGCTTATCGCAAGCTTATACAGATCGCGCGATCTTTCTCCATCAAACGCGATTAACCTGACGCGCCCCTGATACCATCCTGCGTCCTCAAAGATGGCAGGTTCCCCTCGGTTTCCCATCATAAGAGTCCAGTAGGAGGCCTGGAGCTTGTTCATGATGATCGCCCATTGATCGAAATAGATCGCACCATCCGCGTTACTCCTGTCAATGACAGCGAAAATGGGTTTGTCCTTCAGTGCGTCACTGTACGACATGTCTTTTTTGGAGCTGAGGGTGCTTGGTTTTTGCACCTTAGGCCTTTTGGCGTTCGGGGTTGACTGCTCGAACGAGCGTTGGCGCTTAGACGTTGAGTCTTCGCTGTGTTTTTCATTTATTGCAATGATTTTCATTGCCCACTCAAGTTTGGCAGATTGCGTTGAATCAAGCTTAGGTTTAGGTACCGCACCTAACACCTTCGCAATTTTCTCCGCATTCCGCCTTTCTTTGTGGTTTGGGAATGTAGGGAGGTTGGGATGCCCTTCGTTGTCCGTTCCACTGTAAGACACAGTTTCACCTTCAACTTGGGGGTTAGGGGGATTGGAAACCCTTTCGTTTTCAGTTCCACTGTAAGTCACAGTTTCACATTCAACTTGGGGGTTAGGGGGATTGGAAACCCTTTTGTTTTCAGTTCCACTGTAAGTCACAGTTTCACCTCCAACTTTGGGGTTAGGGGGACTGGACACCCTTTCGTTGTTTGTCCCACTGTAAGTCACAGTTTCGCCTACAACTTGGGGGAGGGAAGGAGTGTTTCCGGAGCTCGAAGGAGGTCCTCCCCTTTCAGCCACGGAGCCGAAAGTCTCGGCACCCGTACCGTCCGGGTTGGTCGACCTTGAGTCCTTTGACATAGGATGGGATGAGGTGGGAGGTTGGGGCAGTGTTTTTGATGAGGGTAGCCCTTTCGTCAACATATCACAGTTCGCGTTGGAACCGAAAGTCTCGGCCCCTCTACTTGCTGCAACAGTCTTCTCCGGGGTCCCTACAATACGGGCAGTATGAGTGGAAGTGCTACAAAGAGTCACTGCAACTCTTCCACTGGTATGGGCATCCTCCTTAGGAGGGGCGTTAGAACCAGAGGGCTCTCCACATTTCTTGGTTAGCTTGTGAGGCCTTCCTTGAACTGCAGTCGGCTCCCCAGCCCTTCCGCAAATCGCTTTTCCTTTCTTCGTAAATAAATTTGTCACTGGCGACTTATCCTCTTTCGAGGCCAAGCCATCGCCGGCAGTCGCGACACCTGCCGACTTTTGAACGTATATCCCCGTTCGTTTTTTATACCTTTTATTTACTTTTTCCATTTTTTTCAGTTTTCAAGTTTTCTAACATTGAGGTTTTGTTTTGAGTTATGTTGGTTGGTCAGGTTCTGCAGCTGGATTGCTGGAGAAGATGTCCATAAGCACCCCCACCACAACAAGGTCAACTCATAGGGGGTGTATCGAAGCTTTCACATTAGGCAATTTTTTGAAAACAAACACAATCAAATAATTTTGTTTATTTTTCTTGAAAGGTAGCGCTTTTATCACTAGAATCCTGTAGTTTTTATAACGAAAGCTCTTTCAAAGTTTCAAACCTATTTTGAAAATTATAAAATTGAAGTAAATGTCAACTTTGTTTTCAAATTTTAAAGTTAATTGAGGCGTATTCAATTAAAATTATTGAACATTAACCATAGCCAGCTTCCAAAAACAGAAATTTTTCTTTTTTGACAAGTTGTTTATTGTTTTGTTTTGAAATATTTAACCGTCAAAAAGCTCTTCGGAGTTTTTCTAATGTTGCCAACAGGTGTCACGCAGTAATATGTGTGTATTTTAAAAGCTTTTACTTTATTTAATTTTTTACTTTTTTCACTTTGTGTTTCGATGTAGTTCAGGCTTAAAGCCTGAACTACATCGAAACACAAAGTAAAAAGTTTCTTAAAAAAGTCAAATGATATTTCAAACTCCTCTATCAAAATCAAATTCGTATTTCTTCCTCTCAGTTTAAAAAAGTGTGTTTGAAAAAGCTCGCACATATCGAAGCTTTCACTTAAGGCAAATTTTTGAAAACAAACACAATCACAAATCAAATAATTTTGTTTATATTTCTTGAAAGGTAGCGCTTTCATCACTAGAATCCAGTAGTTTTCATGACAAAAGCTCTTTCATAGTTTCAAACCTATTTTGAATATTATAAAATTGAAGTAAATGTCAACTTTGTTTTCAAATTTTAAAGTAATTTGAGGCGTATTCAACATAAAATAAAATAAAATCAATAAAAAATAATAAATAAATCTTGAAAATTTCAATATTTTTCGGAGGTCATTGTAGGAAAGTTTTATTTCCGTGGGCCTTTTAGAATATTTAAATTATTAAACGGTGGACTTTGAGAAAAAAAATCGAAGTTCCATAGGTATTTGCATCTAACATCACTTTCTTTTATTATATGCGTTTATATTAATTTTACTATAAATCCTAAATTTCCATAAATAATTCATATCTCCTCAACTCTTACAACACGTTAAGATCCTTATAACTGGGCTGTTACTTAGCAACCAGATTGTTTTTCAGAAATCAGCCTTTTGATTATATTCTAATTTAGGTGGTCATTTCTTGATTGTCCATCCAAATCAACCTTTTCTCCCATAAATCGAAATGAAAACATCAATTTTGATTTATGAATTTACTATCAAATGTTTGAGTGAAAAAAAGATTATTTATATACATATGAATGTACATTAGGGTGTGTCACTTTTGGGCAACTTTTTTTTCAATGAAAAAACAGGTTAAATACTTTCAGAAAGGTATAAAACGAAGCCTCTTAAAATTTGAGCTCTTAATATTAACATTTAAAGGTGCCTGTTTTTAAATTTAATTTTTCCAAAAAAATAACATGGAAAAAGAATTTAAATTTTTTCTTATTTTTATAGATTGACATTTGAGCATTGTAGAAATAAAGTGACGAATTATTTGAGTAGAAAATTGAACGCTCTACAAAAAAGCTAAAAATACTTTTTTTCTTAGAGCGAGCCGTTCTGAAGATATTCAAACTGAAAGTTGAAAATGTATGAAATTATGACTTTTATTTTATTAAGTTTGCTACTACTGCTCCTGTGCTGTCGGCTTCTTGTGAGCGGTCATTTAGTAAACTTAAAATAGTTTTCAATTATTTACGTGCGACGATGGGTAGTGATGGGTTAAATTCATCAATGCTGCTTTATTCCTCAAAGGGTATTGGTGATAATAATCAACTTAGTGAGATTGTCGAGCAATAGGCATTATTAAAACACCGCAGGGTTGGACTTAAAATTCAAATTTATGAACTATTTCTTAATCCTAACTTAATATTATAAATGTGAATGTGACTCTGTCTGTCTGGCTTTCTATTTAACCGTCTCACGCCCAAAATTTTGAACTGATTTAACTCTGTCTGTACGTGTTTTTTGTTACCATCTCCCACACAAACCACTGATCCGATTTAAATTCAGAGATAGCCTAGAGCTTGCAGAAGGGTATGGGCGATAAATGTATATGTAATCATTATATTTCTATGGGAACGGATACGTAAACGGCCACCTTGAGACTACTGGATCGATTTCGAAAGCTTTTTTTTACTGTGAGGTAATTTCAGTCAAACTGTCGACAACATAGTTGACCTGAGAAATGTCTATATTGATCTTCAAGTAAATATTGGCAATCGGGAATGGTTGTGTATAAGGTCGATTTCGGCGCCAACTAATGAGATAGTTAACTATAGAAACTAATAAATTATGTCAGGCGTGGTGGGGGATGTTATCAAATGTCTATCAGTAGACAATGTTATAAGCCCTGAGCAAGTCACATTATTTTCAATTGCATAGAGTTATCAGGTTTACCTTCCAATAAGTGGAGGCTGGAAGTTGGTGTTAAAGTGACAATAATGAGAAATCTAGAATTGTTCACAGCTACAGATTACACTTCTGGAATTAATACTATAAAAGGTTTAATAGTGACTGGAATGGCAAAAGGAGAAAGCGTTTTGATTCCCCGTATTTCTTTAATTAAAACAGATTTTTCATTTTAGTTAAAAAGAGTGCAGTTTCCTCATTATTTAATATTAGTATAAATCTATGAATAAAGCTCAGACGCATTAAGCTGCTGGTGTTCGGCTAGAAAGAAAAGGAGCACTCCGGGATGGTCGACAGAAGTGAAAACAGAATTGAATTTGCAGGAAATATTTTAATATTTAGTCTTTCAAATGAAATGTTTTTTCTTATTACTCATAATAAAAATACAAATACACAAAAATAAAATCAAACTTTTATTCAATGTTTTTTAAAATACATAATTATAGAAGAATATCAATGAAACTATGAATTTTTCTACAGATCATCGTATTTTAAAACCGAAATAATAGGAATAGGTATGGTAACTAAAATAGGAAACGAACAATTTTGACTCAAATCTATTTAAATATGTCGCCAAGACTGCATCAATTTTCGAATTATATTTCTAAGACTGCGGTCATTCGTCATTGTTAAATCGTATTCCTCTCTTAGAAATCGAATTAGTGGAAAATTTGTATCATCGGCGAAGTTGATGCTAAAATCACCACTCAAAATTATTGGCAAGTCATCAAATCTCTCCCCAATTTTATCGTGAAGGTATGCAGAAGCGTCTTCAGACTAAAAAGATACATTTTTATATAAAAACTGTCGTATTACACTTAAAGACGTATTCGGTGAAATATAAACGCCAACTATTATAACTTGCTGTCAATTTTCAGAGTGGCAACGACAAACACACAGATCGCCGATATCAAAAACATTAGTATGTACTTAACATACTAGTGTACCTCGTATCCAAATCCATATGATTTGCGCAAAATATGGCAGTTGTATCAGACAACCTTTTATAGATACTACTCCTGCTGCTGGACGATCGGATCTTCTGAAACTTGCAACTAAATCGAAATCAGGAATATCATATATTTCTTCGTCAGCCATGTGAGTTTCTGTTAAAATTAATACATTAATTTTTTTAACGATAGTGTCTATAGATCCTGTAACTGCGCTCGTAAATTTAGACAATAAAATGAAAAAAAGCACAATGCATTAGTCTTAGAAACGAAATAAATAATATTTGAGTAATAGTTTTCAAGCTATTTTTATGCAACCGTTTCAATTCCATCAATAAATCATTGCGATGAGTTGTAGATCTCTTTTAATTTGTTGTAAAGTTCGAATCATCGAAAAGTGCGTTTCCTACTCTGTCATGATGAAATTCCAGCTTCACTCATCCAGTTACTCTTCAATCTTCATTGTAATGGTAATGGTAGTAAGATATTTGGTGCTTTTTGTTTTTACTGTATTGCATAAATTTTTCTCTTTTTCTTCAATTCCTTTCTTTCTTCTCTGTATTTCTCTGAGTAGGTAAGCGGTAGGTACTACTATTGCATTGTTTGAACGTTTGAAGTCATTTAGCAACCTGTTATTTATGGTGTCCCTTAGCTCAATAGTAGAGTCGTTGCCTAGCATTCTCAGCGTCTCATGTTCGTATCCCAGCTGTGGCAAACATTTTTTGTTTATGTTTTCACTTCAAATAAATAAAAAAATGGAAGTCATGGCTGTGGCTGGGAATCGAACTTGAGACGCTGGGTTCTGAAGACTTTAAATACGATGAGCACCCCCCTCCCCCCTTCCCCCCAATCGTAAAAGTGCCAAACGCGTCTAAAGAAGTTTTCACTTTCAAAAATGCAAAGTGGTTACGATAATGAATCAAAGAAAGCTCTATTTAACGAACCACCCTATTATACTAACTGTGAAATGAAAAACAGAACTTATTTTTAACATTCATTGTTATTTAAACCTGCAACTGACCCAAATGTAATTGCTTCATCCGCGCTTCCGCTGTTGCCTTATTGAAAAGCTCACCCAATTTCCACACTTTCACAAAAGTCGAACTCAAATATCCATTTTTGGTAAATACTGAAATACTGGTACCAACACATACTCAAACTTACTAATTACTTCATATTTCTACATCCTTTCGTTTGCGATTTTATCAGCTAAAATTTAACTACCATTAAACTGGCCTCATTTGTTTTTTGTTAACCGAGAAGTTACTCATTACGTCTCACATTTTGGTTCCGCTTTTTCCCACTGACTGATAGTTACAGCTTATGAACGGTTTAGGGATTTTATATGCGGCAATAATCGTGCTCATGTTGATGTCAGCTGCCTATAATGTATATTAATGATTGCACAATTTAATATGTCTCTTCGTACTTCGTGTCAATGCTGTCACTGACTTGTGAGCGAAGCATTGTGTCTTCCTTTCCTTCCTATTTCCGTAGATATTGCGTTAGAAGGTACAACCAAATAAACGTCAAAAATAACGACTTTATGCTTTAGCAAATCATTCCTTTTGTTTGCTCGTGCCACACAGTTTCATGGCAAAACGCTGACGCAGCGTTAGGCGAGACTCACAAGAAATTTTTTTAACACAAGAAGTGTGAAAGAAAAAGCATAATGTACATATATGTATGTATTTTTATTTTAGATTATGTCCGGTTACAGTGATTAATACAAAATAATTTTGATTTTTTGTTTTCTTTTTTTCTCTTTCTTTTGCAAAATTACATAAGGTCGAAGCTAAGCGACGCTCAGACTGTCAAAAGTGGAGACCAGGTGAACGTATAACAAAAGCGGCTTCAAAATTCGAATATACCACCAAAGGGGTTTTGCACAAAGTTTTCATTAAAAGTGAAACTTTTCTCCGGAAGATAAAACGTAGGCATTCATCCCATTTCAATACACTTAAATGTTTCACTTGATTTGATTTTATAATACAACAGTAGGCTGACTTTTTGCCCATTTTGAATTTTGTATGTTACCATTAAGTTTATTTTCCATATGTTCGAGTATGGGTATGCCTTACGATAAAAAAAAAACATTGTGACGCATGAAAACGGAAGAATGCATGGTATGCGGTAACGTCATGACTGAAATAGCAACTCAGTTCATTTGATATGTGTTCAAGGCCGTAACCCAATTTTTTCCAAACCTCACTGGTTTTATAATTTATACACTTTGTGGAGAGACTGACAAAATTGAGATTAATGCATCTTAGGTATATCATTTTAAAAATTCGTTGAACCTATATGAATACTGAAATGATGCATTATCTTAGAACTCAGTAGAGTAAACGGAGCTTTTGTTGGCAACCCAATGATTGGGAGCTAAAGCAGAAACGAAGGGTGTAAATAGGTTTTTTTATGAGTTTTTATATAATAAATGAAAGATAAGTAAATTTTTCAGCAGTTAAAATACTTTTTATATATTTCTTCAAGTGTACAAGCATTGCTTCCATCGTCAGTGAGATTTATAAAAAAAATTTAATTATTAGTCAAAAATTCAATAAAAAACGAAAATGTTTCTAAACAAAACTACAATTGTGGTTGGTTAAATGGAGCTGAATCTATTGAAAAATTTTGAAAATATTGGATCTTTAATTGGGCCATCATCACTATTCACTAAATTATTTTTGTTTTAAATAAGTAAAAAGATTCTAAAGCATCTAATTTATGATTGCTATTTACATTTCTAGTTAATTTTAAATTTTGTAAACTAAAACCATGACTATTTTCTGGCATATATTCTGCAATACTTGACTTTTCTTTTTCACTATATTTAAGATGTGCAAAGTGTCCTTTTAATCTTTTTAGAATAGGTCTTCTTGCGCATCCTTAATATTTTTTCCTACAGTCGTTGCAACTAATGGAATAAATTCCTGATTGAAATATCAGATGTTTAATTTTATGTTTAGATCCTCCAATCAGATTTTTTATTTTTATTTCGCTGCACTCGCTCACACGGATATTATATCTATTAGAGATTTGATTTAGCTTTGATGTTATTTCTGGATAGAAATAAAATTTTGAATATGTATTTCTTTTCTCATTTCTTTCATTCCTTATTAGAACTAAGGCTGTATAATTTCACAATTCCTGTTTTCGTCTTGTGCAATTGTTAAATTTTCAATCAACACTTCATCACATCTATTAATTTTGGCAATATCTATCTTTAATTTTTTGGATTTATTTTAATTTCTGTTTCTGTAGTCATCGGAATATTAAGAGCTTTAAAAATCATCAAGTGAAACGCTAATATATATTGTGTTCAAATTGGAATGGAATACCACCAATTATTCTTAAAAAGTGTGCTGCAATGCTATCAGAGCCTCTTTCTTATATATTTACCAAATCTCTTTCGAATGGCGAATTCCTCTCCGAGTGGAAGAAATCTTTAGTCTGTCCTATTCACAAAGCTGGTTCCAAACAGGAAGTTTCTAATTATCGTTCTATTTGTAAACTATCCTCAATTCCAAAAATTTTTGAAAATATAGTTTATGACAAATTGGCATTTTTGGTCAAATAAGTTATATCTCTTTCTCAGTATGTCTTCGGTTCAGGTAGATCCACATCTATTAACATTTTAATTTTCTGTAACTATACTCTTAGTAATCTTGAAAAGGGTTACCAGATTGATGTGATTTACACTGATTTCGCAAAGGCTTTCGATAGAGTAAGTCATAATATTTTGATGAATAAATTGGAATGGTTTGGCTTCCATTCAAATAATTTAAAATGGATTCAATCCTATCTTATAGGGCGAATTCAGTTTGTGTCGATTGATCAATTTCTTTCTAGGCCTATTCAGATTTTTTTTTTTTTCTGTTGGAGATTTTTAAAATACCAGCTGGAGCACTCAGACCTAAATACCGGTCCATTGTACTACCAGTTAGCAACCTTCTATTTGTTATAGCTTTTCAGATGTTCGGAGAAAAGCCAAAAGACGCTGCCATGATAAGGAGCCTAAGCTACCAGCTCTCACCATGTCTGCGCCGAGTATCTGTAACCTCATGCGAGAAAAAGCACGACATTCACAGAGGAAGTGCTCTGCACTCAGAGAAAAAAAGGCAGGCTAAAATCAAGTATGTACAAATAAGCTTAGTTCTATTTTTTTGCATTCTTGGTTTTGTTATCTCAAAAACGACACGTTTTATTCCTAATTCAAGAATTTTATTCTAAAAACAAGTTCTTATTCCGAAAATAGGAACACAAAACTTGATTTTAGTATGACATTCTTAATATAAGATTTGTTTAAAGTAAAAGTAAGATATACGTTCTTAAATTAAGTACTTCATTATCTTGATTTAGTTTCGTTTTCTTATTAAGAACAAAACATTCTTAATTTAAGATTATTGAATGTTAAAACGAACCGATACGGTCTTAAACGAGCCGATACAATTTTAAACAATCCGATACGATCTTGTGCTAAGATTGATATTCTCAAATTAAGCCGGGGCGATCTTAAACTTGTTTGATGCAGTTTGATTACTATAGATCGTTGTTTGATTTTGAAGTGTGCTTTATTCCGGTTCGGACGTGATTTCTTATTGAATGATTAAGTGATATTTTTACCATGGAAAATTTTACTTCGGACGAAAATGACATTGAAAACAGTATCTATTGACGTATATGTGTTTAAAACCATTGACGGAAACTTTGTTGTAGTGAGTGACAAAGTGATAACGATGTAAGAAATGGAGTAGACATTGACTACTCAGCTGAAACCGACGTCATTTCTACCACCATGTCACCAATTAGCTTTACGTAATGATGTTACTAATAATTTTGAACTCTATAAATTAAAAATTTTTATATTTCAGAATGAAACAATTTATGTTTTATGCCAACGATTTGAAAACCTTTGATTTGACCATAATTTCCAATCATTTCAAATTGGTTGTTTAATAAGAACCATTGAAGAAAAAATTTTTACGGAATTTTTTGGTCCACCACTCAATTTGTATCCATTAAACAAAGGAAGAACCTATTTTAGATTTAAGTATATTTAAATAATTTTTGTAAAATAAAAATTAAAAAAATATAAATATTCTACAGTCTTTTCTGCTACGAGCTAGCAAAAATGTTGCAGTCTTCTTACTAACGTTGGGGAGCATACGCTTGGTTTGTCTGCATCCAATGAAGGCATGCCATCTACGGTTGTGCTCTTCACAGATCCAATCGCATTTCCAGTTATGCCGCGATGGCCCGGAACCCAAATGAGACTCAAGGAATTTAATCTTCCGACCGCATTCAGAGAGCTCTTGCATTCCTGGATCGCTTTCGAAGTGGGGTTGAAAAGGGCCTTAAGCACAGCTTGGCTGTCGCTGCCAACAAAGAACAAAGATACTTCTCCCCGTCCATCCATTGTTCGTTACGTGGCTCAAGGCTATTAGGATAGCATAAGCCTCCGCTTGGAAAACGGATGCGTATGACCCCAAAGATGAGTGCAGTCGTATGTCGTCGTTCTCAACAAAGGCACCAGCACCAGAAGCCAGAAGACTGACAGTGCTTTAGTAGTCTTAAGGCCCCAGCCCATAGAACGCGGTGCGTGCGTGCGGCACCGCTTTCAACTGACAGCTCGATTAAATACACACGTTCTTATGAGAGGTGACCCATAAGCACCGCGAGCAACGCGCCGCACGCGCCGAGTAGCCAAACTTCTATTTTGCCGCGGCTCTCACGCGGTGACAGAACCAATTTGAAATTTTCTCTTCTGTTAACATGAGTGGCCTTGTTGAGTTGAGACACCGCAACGGATTCTATGGGTCACCCCTATCAGTTGCGTGCGGCAAAACCCACCGCATCAGTTGCCGCGCCGCTCCTACCGCGCGCAACGCGTTCTATGGGCCGGGGCCTTTAGACTCGACATGTTTAGACCAAAGAAGCTTGTTATCCAGGATCACTCCAAGATGTTTGACTTTGAAAAGGAGATGTTGACGCCTTTAAGCGTATGTCAAATTTTCTAGGTCTCGTGAAGAGGACAACCTCGGTTTTAAGAGGATTGACGGAGAGACCGTTTCTGGACACACCAGGTGTCAATCATATAAAGCGCAGCCTGTGCTCGGGAACAGACAGCCTGGAGGCTGGAACCAACCGAGAGCCACCAGCGACGGCGACGTCGGCGTCGTCTGCATATGCTTGGGCGTGAACGTTAGAACCATTGAGCAGTACAAGTAGAGAGTCGATCAACATGCACCACAGAAGAGGAGATAAAACGCCACCTTGTGGACAGCCCTTATTCACTCCCGTTGCAACATATTGTCCACACTCCGCCTCAGCAATTACGGTTCTTTACATTAGCATTGCTTTAATCCACAACACTAATGAATAAAAAACTTTATTCTCAGATATCTCTATTTGATGATTGTGTTAAATTTCAACAGGATATAGATTCTTTTTTTTCGATGGTGTGAATATAATCACCTCCAACTAAATATATCTAAGTGTAAGATATTTAGAGCTTTTCGTTCTTCGCTTAGGGTAGTGTTTAATTACAATCTAGGTAGCGAAAGCCTTTCTTCCGTCAGTGAAATAAAGGATCTTGGTGTTATTTTTGATACCAGGTTGTCTTTTTCAGCACATGTGAATTATATAACATCTAAAGCAAATTCGCTGCTGGGTTTCTTGAAGCGTAACACAGAAGTATTCAAAGATTGTTATGCTTTGAAAACGATTTATACATCCTTGATAATACCTATATTGGAATATTGTAGCGTTGTTTGGTCTCCTTTTTATCAAAATTCTTTTGACAGAATTTAAAATATTCAAAGAAGATTCACCCGCTTAGCTTTAAGAAAATTGAGGTGGTCAGATGGTTTACCTAGCTATAGCTTTAGATGCGCGTTAATCGATTTACAACCTCTAAAAAGTCGAAGAGAAACTCTTTGTATTGTTTTTATAAAAAATATCCTCAACAACAAAATTATGTCGCCAGATTTATTAAATCTTATCTCTCTTTATGTTCCTGAGAGAAATCTGAGAAACAGGGATGTTTTCTTTTTAATTCCAAGTCAAAGGACGAAATGAACCCGTAACCCGTTAAATGAACCCGTAACCCGTTCTCTATCACTTTTTAACTTAATTCACAGTGAAGTCGACCTTCAAATGAATAAAGTGATGTTTAAGAGTATTGTATAAAATATTTTTTAAAATGTTTAAGGATAATTTAATTTAAGAATTAGATTAATTGTAGTCAACAGATTGTGTATCCATTGATGAAATAATAAATAAATAAATAAATAAATAAATAATGACTCGTCCACACCGTGTTCCCTGGCAGCATTGCACATACCATCGAAGCTAGCATTGTCAAAAGCACCTTGAATGTCGATGAAAATGCCCACCGCAAATTCTTTCCTGTCAAGCGCGCATTCAATCCTGCTAGCTAGATTTTGAAGTGTGGCCTCGCAAGATTTTTCTCTTTGGTAAGCATCTTGCATCTGAGACAAGGGTGTGTTTGGAGTGAGGTTTTACGTATGTAAATCTCAATCATTCTTTCCAGCGTTTTGAGCAGGAAGGAGGTAAGACTGATGGGTCTAAAGCTCTTGGCGAGTGAGTAGTCTTGTTTACCAATTTTTGGTATGAAGGCGACTCTAACACTTTGCCATGGAGTTGGTATATACGTTAGGGCTAAACTACAAGGGAAAATATTTTTCAAAGTAGGTAGCAAAAGGTTTATACTTTCTTGCAACATAGCTGGGTAAACACCGTCAGTGCCAGGTGACTTGAAATTGTCAAAAGATGCCATGGCATATTTGATGGCTTCGTCGGTAACAACTAACGATGACGTGTACCAGCTACGTTGAGTGGATTTATCGGATTCACTTGATCTAAGAGAGATAGATTGCTGTGGTCCGATTGATATCTGGTTTCCTGGAAAATGAGTTTCCAGCATAAGACTGAGTGTCTCTGCTTTGGACTCGGTAAAGGAACCGTCTGATTTCCTGAGCGTTTCTAGTTTGTTTACCTTGCTCCTTTTAAGGGTTTTGGCAAGTAGACTAGTCTCACTGAGTGTTTCTACACTTTCACAGAATTCTTTGTAAGAGGCATTCTTTGATCTTCGAATTAACCTTTTAAAGTCCTTCTGTTTAGATCGAAACAGGTTCCAGTCGACATCTGGTTTGGTCTTGAGGGACCTATTCAGAAATACTTATGGTTTCCCTGCGAAGTTTCTGTAGTTCACTGTTCCACCACGGAACCATAGATCTACTACGTAATTGTCTAGCTGGACATGCCAGCTCGAAGCTACTTGTATGGGCACAGTTTACTTCTAGAACTGCGTCTTCCACTTTTTGTGATGTTGAGAGCTTAGGTAGAGCTTTGACGAAATTACCGAGCTCATCGTTGAAAAGTGTCCAGTTAGTTTTTCTGGGATTCCTTGTAACTAAAGGAGTGTGAACCACATTTGCTACATGGAATTCAATGCATCTGTGGTCTGAGAGTGACACGTCCAGCAACACTTTCTAGTTGGTAATCTCCTTGGCATATCTGTTAGATAGTGTCAAGTCAATTACGCCCTGTCGTATAGCGGTAACAAGATTTGGCCTATTGCCAACATTGTTAATGTCTATGTCAGAAGACAGAATGTAACTAAGAAGATGGTTGCACCTCATGTTGCATTTGACGCAGCCCCAAACTATGTTTTGAGCGTTAGCATCGCAAGCTCCAACTTCCGGCTTTCACAAAACTCCACCAAATCCACACCCTGTCTTGAGGGAGGGGGTAAAATGGAGTTCCAGGGAAAGTAAACTGTCGCAACGACGAAACTTTTCCACTCACCGTTCGTTTCGAAGTTCATCATAGCCGCAACCATGTCTTGACCACAGAAATGATCAAGTTTAGTTGCTGCTAAAGAGTTCGGCATGATGAGACAGGTCCCGGGTAAGTGAGACCGTTCGTCATAGAGAGTATTAAACCCTCGTAGCCCTCCAAGACCAAGAACTCGGCCCTTCCAGGCCTATGGCTCTTGGATTGCTACGAGTCGAGTTTTTGTATTCAACACGGAAAGCCTGCTCCATAGGAGTGCAGTAGCAGCCTTAGAATGTTGAAGGTTAATTTGATTTATTATCATTGCTCCTTTCGAGGCTTTATCCCGTCCGGTCAGTGTCCGTAGACCAGACTGACTAGCAGTCACGGTTTCATTCACCAATGTTTCGGTTGGCACTCCAGGAGTCTTAACCATGCCGGTTTCGTCCTTTCCAGCCAGTGTCCGTTGACCGAATTTGCAAGTCTTGCGACCTGTTCCTCCAGTTTCATTCACCGATTTTCCAGTTAGACCAACAGGAAGATTCACAGAGCTTCCGGACACCTTCTTCCTTTTGACCCTGCTCGCGTTTGCAGAAGTTGTGGTGACTTCGGTTACGGGAGACCGTCCTGAATTGGTGGGTGAGACCTCTTCCGACGAGTCCCTTTTCGCCGCCGTCACCAAAGGTTTGCAACTTAATTCAGTGCCTTCGGCCACCCTGGTGTCCTCTTTGCAGTGGGCCTTTGCCACTCGCCTTCTCTCCGGCTTTTGTTGGCGCTTGGAAAGCTGTTCCCCAGAGGATGCCATCGTTGGAGTGGGATCCACTTGTTCAGCTTCACTTAGTCCGGTGATAGCACCGCTCTGGCCAACAGCCAAGCCCTGATGAGAACTTAGCTTTGGAGGTAAGACCTCCGAGCTGCCTTCTTCATCTTTCCAGCTCAAACCACGAAGAGCTTCATGGAGAGAACTGCTGGAGTCATCGGTTACGGTACCTTCGACTCGTGTGTAACCACCAGTGAATGCGTGCATTAGTATGTTAGATGGGGCCTCCAGAATCCGTACCCCTGCCATAGTGAAAACTACGGGTGGATTTTCGCTTTGACTGCAACCTGCAGAATAAAATTCCTCGTTTTTTGATCAATTCTTAGTTTTCATTCATTTTTCCCATCCTTCGACTACTTTTCGGCATCGAGCTCGGTTCAAATAAACTACTTAAGCCCCCCCCCCCCCCCCCCCCCCCCCACCGCGACAAGGTGACTGATCGTCGGGAAGGAGGCCTATTTGGATACACTCTGGTGTTTCTCAAGGTAGCCGTCTTGGTCCACTTCTTTTTTTTTTTGCTTATTAACGACATGCCTGATATTTTTACAAATTCTTTTAGTCTGCTTTTTGCTGATGATTTAAAATTATATCGCTGTATAAAGTCGATTGATGATTGCCTTTCTTTACAAGAAGAACTTCATAAGCTAATCAGTAAGCTATAAGGTGTATGTTAAATCCATTGTTTTTAAATGTTTCAAAGTGTCAATGTTTTTCGTTTTTCCGTTTGTCATCACCAATTTCCTTTGAGTACAACTTTGAGTACTAACCATGCTCTTGAAAGAGTATCTGAAAAAAAAATGTTTAATAATTAAAATTTTTTTGATGGGCTTATAGTTTTATTCAGTTTGTTAATGAAGTGACAGAGTTCATGTTTTTTGATAATGCATAATATATCTTAACCAAATTCTTTGAAAATTTACTAGACTTTTCATTTCAAATTCTTGAGGTTTTTTTTTAGAAATATAAAACTTCGAATTGAAATAAAACACAAGAAAATCGTTTTAATGTCCATCAATTTGACTGTATTGGAAGGATAAGTTTATGCCATTAATGTTTAAATATAATTGTGAGTATGTGGTTGCCGCATTTGACTCGAATAAAACCAAGTCTGGAAGTCCAATTTTCAACCAGTTTTTCGAGCATTTAAGCCTGGCTTCATAGCCCCCTTACGTCTCTGGTTTGTTGACATAGACGAGCGACTTCACATATCCCCAAAGAAAATAATCCAATGGCGTCAAATCACACGATCTTGGTGGATAATTGACAGGTCCATTCCACGAAATTATGCGCTCATCGAATGTTTCCAATTCGGGGAAAAAATAGTCGGTTATCATGGCTCGCCAGCATTAACCCTTGCGCAAACCAACGCGGTGAGTGCGTGCGATGCGATTGCGTTAAGTCAAATCTCTATGCATTAAGTCAAATGTCCATAAGATTACATAGAGATTTGACTTAACACAATCGCATCGCACGCACTCACTGCGTTGGTTTGCGTAAGGCTTAAAGCACACCAACATATGTCTATGTTTAGATTCGTATGTAGTTATATGTATAGTATATGTTTCTTCATCTTTATATACAAAATTTGGACATCAAACCATGCAGACAATTTTTGAAAAACTTCCCTCAATCAGAATTTTGAAATGCAAAATTCTTGTGGACATTTTACTGAGCTCAGAAAGCCTACGTTCATCAGTTCACAAGCTATTAACAAATTACCGTCGAATAAGGTAACGATTTTGGTTAACTTTGTCATTAGTGGTGAATTTATTTCCCAAATCTCTAAATCGAAAAATAAAAATGGATATTAAATGTATCTTTCTACTATTTAAACTATTTTTATACTAGAAGCTACTAAAGCACTGTACCAGCAGATTTGTATGGGTCGAAGCTGTTGATGGCCCAATACGGTTTTTCCCTTGTAACCAGACCGGGGTTGTTTTCTGTAGAGTCATAGTTGCATAAGTTTTTAGAGCTGTCTGGAAAATGATTGTCCAGTAGCAAATTGAGCGTCTCTTCGCATGATTCTGTCCAGCTGTCAGCTATTTTCGAACTGCTAGGCATAGTTGGACACTTTGAGAGCATTTTATTTAATCTAGAAGCTTCTGAACTATCTTCTTTTCTCCACAGAAGTTTTTTTATTTTTCCTTAGTTGATATTTTTCTATGTTTTAAGAGATTTCTTGTAGGAGTCCCAGTCTGTTGCGATTTTAGATTACTTAGCTCGGATAAAAAGTTTCCGCACTGAGCGGTTCTAGCTCCAAGCTTCACCACAGTGGTTTCTGTTTACCTCTTATTTATATAAAAGGGCAGGATTTCTGCAGTCAATGGTTAAGAGCGATTATAGTATCATTGACTTTATTGAACAGATCGTGTTTATTTATAGGGTTTTGTGAAAGGTCAGGTTACCCGGTATTTTTGCCACTCGGTCTTACGATAGTTTCGGAAGACTGGTTGTTTGGAAGGTTCCTCGTTAAGATTGATTTGAATGTATATGTGTTTAGAAAAAGAGTGATCTGTTGATACTTTCCAATTTGTAATCTTATGTTGAACTGAATCGGAGACAAGAGTAACGTCAAAGACTTCTTGTCTGTTTCTGGTCATAAAGGAGGTTCCAGGCGTGTCGATTTTCATGGATCAAGGGTCAACGGACGTGTTCAGAAGGTTCAGCCACTGAAGACATACTTGAGATGTCTAGAGACGAGGTGACGGTATATTCTTCATCTTTTTTGTACATTTTCAAGGCAATAATGCACCAGCCGAACCCAATCACGCCTTTCATCGCAGCCATGGTAGCCAGAGAGTCTCTATTGATGACTATTATAGCCGATAGTGACCATCCAGCTCTTCTAGCTTCGCAACTTTCCAGTCGTGGGTGGGTAAGGCTGGGTTGCCGAACTGAATCATTTTCATGATGGGTTCTTTATAGC
The DNA here is from genome assembly GCA_949752695.1 of Melanostoma scalare. Taxonomy (NCBI): domain Eukaryota; kingdom Metazoa; phylum Arthropoda; class Insecta; order Diptera; family Syrphidae; genus Melanostoma; species Melanostoma scalare. The sequence goes on along the minus strand of OX456985.1, from coordinate 94,934,985 downwards.
AGAGTTCAGCTGGTAGTCTGGCGCAGGCCCTGGGTCTGCAAGGTATTTCATCCTTCGAGACGACCTCGAGTTAAGCACCACGCTAGAGTCCCTCTAATCTACCTCGAAGTAGTACAGATCACACGATCTCTTTCCATCAAAAGCAACTAATTTAACGCGTCCTTGGTACCACCCTGTGACCTCAAATATGGCAGATTCCCCTTGGTTCTCCATTATTAGAGTCCAGAAGGAGGCTTGGAGTTTGTTCAAGATAGTCGTCCATTGATCGAAGGACGTCGTGTCATCTACGTTACTCTTGGCGATAACTGCGACAGTGGTCTTGTCCTTGAATGTGTCACTGTAGGATATGTCCTTCTTGGTGCTGATGGTGCTTGGTTTGTGCTCCTTTGGCCTTTTACCGTTCGGAATTTGTTCTTCGAATGGACGTTGACGCTTGGACGTTAAGTCTGCGCAGTTTTTCTCGCTGATGGCTAATAAAATAAAATGAATAAACAGTTAAGAGAAAAAGAAAGCCAATACTTCGTTCAAGTTAACTTACTGATTGGTTTTTGAGTAATCAAGTCTTAAAATTAAAATTTGAGAAAAAATCTGTTTTTTTAAGGAATATTTTAAAAAAATTTTGTTTCATTAAGGCAATTTTTTAATATAATCAACGCTTTTATTAGTTTTGAGTTAAACACCGAAAACCAAACGTGAGAATCTGTTTTTGTTTTTGAGAAATCAAACAATAGGAAAACAATAAAGTACTAAGCAATTTCTCAAAATCTAAATAAATTTTCTTGACTGGTTGTCTGTTTTTGACTGAGAACTAATAGGAGCATTGATAAATTTGTCAAAAGTAACTCTTTGTAAGGCAAACTTTTGTAAACAATATTTAAAAAAAAAATTTTTTTAATTTTGGCTTTGAGACAGGTCTTCAAATAAAGTTTTATTAAATTTTGCATTATTTTTTCACATTACATATGTGGTCTTTTTTTTAAATGGTCAGTGATCTTGTTGGGTCTGAGTAAAACATTGGATGCGAAAATCTTTCGTAGTTTTAGGGAAATGTGAAATATCTAGGCTTAGCTCGCTTCATTGTTCCAATTACTTAAAAATTAAGAAATTTACACTCTATGAAAGTTCAACAAGCGTTCTTATAGCCGAAGAGACAATTGTTATAACACTTTGTCATATGACTCCATATCGAAAACCCGGGCCGCATAAGTAAACTGCACCTATGTATGTATATGTACAAATTTCTCTGTCTCTTGCCGACAAAATTATCTAATTTTTTTTTTTAATATTTTAAAAAGACCGTTTTCTTATTTTAGAGCTTATTGAACACTGGATTTGATTCTCAGTTTAATTTTTATCACATTTTCCCTCAAGTTTTACAGGCAAAATAAACAAATTTGTTTCATTGCGTTTTTTCAAAAAAAACATTTTAAGCCTTGACATGAGCTTTCTTTAATTTATAACATGCTTTTTTAAACTGAGAGGTAGAATATAAATTTATTTTTGAACGAGCAGTAGGAAATATGATTTAATTTTTTTAGAAGCTTTTCATTTATGTTTGGATGTAGTTTAGGCTAATTTTAATATTTGTATTAAATGCAGCTAAAGTGTTCTATTCCCGAATTTTAACTTTTTGTTTGGGTTTTTTTTCTTATTAAATAAAAAATTAAAATTGTCATTCTCTGACATTTTTTCTGATTTTTTATTTACAGTTTACATTTTACTTCTTTCCGCAACGATTTCAGTCCTTTAACCTGTATTATCGACCATGTATAGCTCTTACTCACTGATGGAATCGAAAAGGGCTAAAACGAAAAAACTTGTGCGGATAGCTTATTATTATTTTAATCTCAATACAATTCTTTTAAGACTACTTTAATGCATAAACCAAAAACTTCGTATACTTATAAGTTAGTATATAAATTGGTTTCATTGTGCGTGTCGTGCCAAGTGCAGTCGATATTTTTACCAAATTCTTTTATTTATGCAAACTCAAAACACAAAAGCAAACAACTAGATCCCAAACGTCTGACGATGGTTACAAAAGATCATACACTCGTATGCACTCACTCACCTACTCAATCCATACCTTTTGTATCTGCCCCACCAATGCGACCAATCTTGGATTTCGGCTTCGGGTTATTTTTCAATTTCTTGACGAAAGAAGAAAACTACTTTTCAGATTTCAGTTCACTTTCGTTAGTGAAGCGGTTAAGTCATTTTATGCATTTTGTAATCGACGCAACTTTTCGTTTGGATTTTAATATGTCCACTGTTTCGGTCGTAAATCGTGAGTGATATATACCTTCGTGATGGTACAATCGTGACAACACAGCTGAAGCTTAAAGTTGTCGGCATCATTTTTCGTTTTTCTTTCGAGTCGTTTGTGCAAATAAGTAGTCTGGTTGAATATATTTGCTAGCACACCGCTAACGTAATCCACACGGACATAAGAGTAGGCCGCCGAAACATCTTTCGTAGAGAAAGTAAAAGTCTTTTCCACGAATGTTTATAATTCCGACTCAGAGTTTTAAGGTGTTGACTTAGTGATTTTCCGGAAGTGTGAAAGATTTCCGCTATTGATGCGAACGTCTGTTTTTCTCTGCTTAGACGTCTATTATTCGACGTGGTTAATGATGCCATTATTTTTATAAGTGCTAAACAATAACAATATAAACGTGAAACCTGTGTAATCCACAACTTGAATGAAGATACTTTTAAACAGCAAAATGGAAAAAACGGTATTTATTTTGTGTTTGGTTTTGCTAACGCTGACGTCCTTTGGTCGTGCAGAAGAAAGCGTAAGTGATAATGAGGCATCTGTTGAGCAAAAAAACAACAGTCAAACAATACTTGAGGATATAAAAACGGTTAATTTAAGACTCCAAAGCAATAAAAATGATAGTAAAACAAACGATTTTTCCAATATCCGTCGTTTGAATGATATGCTTGATGTGTTTAATATACAAAACATTGCCGAAAATTGGAATACAATTTTCAGAGAAAGAACAAAGATCTCTGAAAAATGCACAACAGATGTCGAAAATTATTTGAAAGGATTGAATTCAAGGCACATGTGGGCAATCAAAAGTAAGTGAAGCTTTTTATCCTCATTATCAACATAATCAATAAGGAATAGGTACACTATGTTATTTAAACGATATCCGGTGTTTGAATCATCCTTGGTTAAAAGTATCTCATAAAATAAAATAATAAATTTTCTGACGGAGCAGAACGAAAAGAAAAATCCCACAAAGATACAAAATAGACAAGACGGAATCATAAACGGAAAATTTCGCTGTCCTTTTCGTTGTCCAGTACGCTGCTGCTTTGCGAACTAGGTTCTATGGGTCGATAGTTGTAATAGATTCGTTCACTACAATTTTTACAATTCTGCACACTTTTCCGTCCATCTTTTATCTCCCGGTACAATAAATGCTTGCGAAATTTTGAGTTCTATTGTTTTAGTGCTACAACAATAAAAAAGCTCGGAAAATAGAATCAAATTTTTTTTGAAAAAAGACATCAAAGTAGACCCATATAAATCAGACGGTTCCTATACCGAGTCCAAAGCAGAGACACTCAGTCTTATGCTGGAAACTCATTTTCCAGGAAACCAGATATCAATCGGACCACGGCAATCTATTTCCCTTAGATCAGGTGAATCCGATAAATCCACTCGACTTAGCTGGTACACGTCATCGTTAGTTGTTACCGACGAAGCCATCAAATATGCCGTGGCATCTTTTGACAGTTTCAAGTCACCTGGCACTGACGGTGTTTACCCAGCTATGTTGCAGGAAAGTATAAACCTTTTGCTTCCTACTTTGAAAAATATTTTCACTGGTAGTTTAGCCCTAGCGTATATACCAACTTCATGGCAGAGTGTTAGAGTCGCCTTCATACCAAAAATTGGTAAACAAGACTACTCACTCGCCAAGAGCTTTAGACCCATCAGTCTTACCTCCTTTCTGCTTAAGACGCTAGAAAGAATGGTTGAGATTTACATTCGTAAAACCTCACTCCAATTACACCCTCTGTCTCAGATGCAACATGCTTACCAAAGAGGAAAATCTTGCGAGACCGCACTTCAAAATCTTGTTAGCAGGATTGAATGCGCGCTTGACAGGAAAGAATTTGCGGTAGGCATTTTCATCGACATTCAAGGTGCTTTTGACAATGCTAGCTTCGATGGTATGTGCAATGCTGCCAGAGAACACGGTGTGAACGAGTCATTAGTGTTGTGGATTAAAGCAATGCTAATGAAGAGAACCGTTATCGCTGAGGCGGACTGTGGACAATATGTTGCAACGGGAGTAAATAAGGGCTGCCCACAAGGTGGCGTTTTATCTCCTCTTCTGTGGTGCATGTTGATCGACTCTCTACTTGTAATGCTCAATGGTTCTAACGTTCATGCCCAAGCATATGCAGACGACGTCGCCGTGCTCTCGGTTGGCTCCAGCCTCCAAGCTGTCTGCTCCCGAGCACAGGCTGCGCTTTGTATGATTGACACCTGGTGTGTTAGAAACGGTCTCTCCGTCAATCCTCTTAAAACCGAGGTTGTCCTCTTCACGAGACGTAGAAAATTGACTGGTCTGACCCATCTTACGCTTAAAGGCGTCAACATCCCCTTTTCAAATGAAGTCAAGCATCTTGGAGTAATCCTGGATAACAAACTTCTTTGGTCGAAACATGTCGAGTCTAAGACTACTAAAGCACTGTCAGTTTTCTGGCAATGTAAAGGAGCTTTTGGCAAGACATGGGGTCTTTCACCGAAAAGGGTCCTTTGGATCTATACGGCTATGATAAGACCAATCATCTCCTATGCGTCAGTTGTTTGGTGGAATAAGCTCTCGCGTAAATACGTTATTGCCTCGTTTGCCAAACTTCAAAGAACAATTTGTCTGGGTGTTACGGGGGCCTTCCCCAGCACACCGGGTGCTGCTCTCGACGCACTGTTGAACCTTCCTCCCCTTGATACCTTCATCATGGGGTGTACTCTCAAGACCATTTCTCGTTTAAAACGATGTGGTCTCTGGCACAATTCGCACTGGAGCTTTGAGGAACTCGCAAGCAGCATATCTTTTGACCCACGTCTAATGGATATGCCGTCTGACACGATGATCCCAAGGCTCAAACTGCGTCAAAATTACTCAGTCAGCTTTCCTTCGGTTCAGGACTGGTTCGCTCCAGAATCTGAGCCTGGAAAGAACTGTTATCGTATCTTCACAGATGGCTCCAAGACCGACGAGGGTTCTGGTGCTGGTGCCTTTGTTGAGAACGACGACATACGACTGCACTCATCTTTGGGATCATACGCATCCGTTTTCCAAGCGGAGGCTTATGCTATCCTAATGGCCTTGAGCCACGTAACGAACAATGGATGGACGGGGAGAAGTATCTTTGTTTGCAGCGATAGCCAAGCTGTGCTTAAGGCCCTTCTCAACCCTCTAACCACTTCGAAAGTGATCCAGGAATGCAAGAGCTCTCTGAATGCGATCGGAAGATTAAATTCCTTGAGTCTCATTTGGGTTCCAGGCCATCACGGCATAACTGGAAATGAGATCGCCGATGAACTCGCTAGGCAGGGATCTCAGACAGCTTTCTCAGGACCTGAACCGTCGCTAGGTCTGCCAGCGTCCTCAGTGAGGGCTTCAATCAACGATTGGATCTGTGAAGAGCACAACCGTAGATGGCATGCCTCCATTGGATGCAGACAAACCAAGCGTATGCTCCCCAACGTTAGTAAGAAGACTGCAACATTTTTGCTAGCTCGTAGCAGAAAAGACTGTAGGAAGCTTATTGGCGTTGCCAGCGGGCACTTCTCTTTTGCCAAGCATTTAAACGTGTTAGGCTTAAGTGATACCACACTCTGTGAATCTTGTGGAGAAGATGAGGACACCGCAGAGCACTTCCTCTGTGAATGTCCTGCTTTTTCTCGCATGAGGTTACAGATACTCGGCGCAGACATGGTGAGAGCTGGTAACTTAGGCTCCTTGCCATGGCAGCGTCTTTTGGCTTTTCTCCGAACATCTGGAAAGCTATAACAAATAGAAGGTTGCTATCTGGTAGTACAATGGACCGGTATTTAGGTCTGAGTGCTCCAGCTGGTATTTTAAAAACCTCCAACAAAAAAAAAAAAAAGACCCATATAAAAATAATCCAAGAAAAACAGATTAGGTACTTAGTCCAATCATCAAGTCGGAAAAACATCTTAGAAATGCAAATGAACCGAGATAGTTCAATGTTGGATTTAACGTGGGGGAGGCCTAGAAAACCTAAACTTCAAACTTTCGGCCAAAATTTCCCATGTGTATTTTCTGCAATCTTAAAAAAAGGGTTGAATTCAGAATTTTAACAATAACTCAGCTCTCCGTTGAGATACAAACATAGTATTTATACTTTTTTGTTGCTCTTTGTACGCTTTGCATATGCGCGTCGACTTTGCGGCACGCCCGAGATCGTAACTTTTATCGGAAATAAAAAATAAAACCAATATTACTACCTGTGTAATTTTTTTTACTTTTTCGGTTGATATCTGAATAACGATAGGTAAATAAATTATTTGACCTTATTTGTAGAGCGTGCAAAGAGCAACAAAACAGTATAAGTATAATGTTCGTATCTCAACGGAGAACCAAGTTATTGTTAAATATCTAAATTCAATCTTTTTTTCAAGATTGCGGAAAATACACATATAGGATATCTTGGTCGACAATTTGAAGTTAGGGTTTTCCAGACGATTTCTTCGTGTATATGGAGACTAGCGAAAAATTCAATTTCGCATCAGCAGCGTACTAGGCTTTACCATGCACATGAAGACTGAAGTTGTCGTTTTTCCAGTTTCTAACATTAATTTCAAATATATACATATGTACATAGGTACATTTTCTTTTCTGGGAACATATTCTAGTGCAAACAAGGATTTGAGCAGTTATGTCATTACAATCTTCAACTACTCTTGTAGTATTATATAATTTTGGCTTCGTATTCCAAAAGAAGAAAAAAAGAATGCCATGACATAACGGTTTTCTTCTTTATGTCACTTGTGTATTTCCCTGCAACTGTTTTTTGATCCTGTGAATATTTAAAGTATATTTTTTTTTTTTTTTTTTTCAAGTTCTTAGGCCCCATAATATTTTCATATCTGTAGGTACTCATATGTCAAATCCACTTACCGCATTGGTTGCAGCAAACAACGCACTGCGGATAAGCGACGAATTATTCGCTGACGTCTTTCTGTGGGTAAAGTGTTTCAATTTTTTATTATTATAAAGAAAAACCTGAAATAAGGGGAAAAATAAGTTTTGTGACCGGAATCGGTAAAGAGAATTGTGAAATGCTCAAAGACTAGTTCTCTATTGCATACTACTGACTTAAGAAAACAATTTATTTTAAATGCAAGTTAGGAAACTTTCAGAAGAAAATTTAAAATAAATAAGTTCCACTTTTGACATTATGTTCTTTAGAAATGTATGAGTATTTTAATATCGGATGAAATTAAAATCGTCTTGTATGTCAGTTCTGGTTTAAGTGAATACAGGTTGTTTTGTAATTCGTGTTACATACTTAGGGATGTGATTCTTGGTCATATTCTAAGAAAAAAATTGTTTTACAGTAAAGTCCGTTTCTCAACTTTGACATCACATTTTGACGACTTAAAAAAGGCTAACTTTGGTGTACCCTGACCTGTGTTAAATTCGATTTCTCTGTCAATACTGATGGTAGAGACCTAATTTGAGACTTAATTTTTTGTAGAAATAATAATATGTAAAACTGTATTTAAGTTGGGCTCTTATAGGCTTAGGGTTGCCAGATTTTTATGGTGTTCAAATTTTCTTCCCCAAGCAAAGCTTTGACTTTGAGGAATTTTTTTTTCAGAAAATGCCTGGTAAACAAAGAATTTCTTTATTTTTTACAGATGAACAAAGCAATAATAAAAAAAAACTCGTTAATAAGTGCACTCAAAAGCCCATATATTTTATGATAGGTACTTGAAAAAATACAAAATGGGTAAAATTAAAAAAAAAGATTGTTAGCTTTGAGGTTTGTTGGAATAAAACAATAATATCGGCACTCTTAGTAGTTTTTAAGCGTTTTATACAAATAAGGAGATGAAAAAAGGTGTCCAGTAAAATTACTATGAAGTGGTAAAACTGAAATCTAAAGTGTTCCTATCAGTGAATGAAACCGGAAATTGCGAGTTTTGGATTGAGTTTTTTGAAGTCTACAGAAGTTTTCCAGAGATATGGCATATAAAAAGCGAAGAGTACAAAAATAAAACTCAAAAGTATAAGGCCTATGAAACTCTGTTGGAAAAATGTAGCGCACATCGTACGGAAAGAATATTTTGTCTTAGTTGTGCACATTTATGATGTTTTCAGGTAGTCCACCTCTTTAGTCCCTACACACTTTCTTTTGTTTTTCTTGCTTTTTTAAAATTTCATCCCTAAATTGCGCTACTACTGCTATGTCTTCATGGTTGAGATTCAGACCAGAATGAAGTTTGACGACTTGTTTGATGAGTGTGGACGCTATGGGTTTTTTCCGTCCAACTTTTCATCCAACAAATTTGACAAACAAATTAAACAGTTATACTATTCTTCAATACGTTAATCAAAATTCAGTTTTTCATGTTGTCGAACTTTTTTCACCCTCTGTTGAGACGCAAAGCTGTTCAGTTGACAATTCATCAGCTGTCAGTTTTTTCTAATTCAGTTTTAAGTTGGTAATTTTCGGTTAGTTTTTTATCGAACCATTTGTCACACCCGTGTGGCATTAAAAAGTATTTTTAAAATAGATTTTTTGTTCGAATTATGGTTATTCGCATATTTCTAAACACAAATACTGAAAAACGAGGCGATGAACTCTATCTAGTTAGCTTAAATTAAGGCAAATACAACAAATTATTTATTTTTATATTACCAATAGCAACGCAAAAATGCATAAATTGTTCAGTTATTATGGCAAACTGAATTTCGATGAACGTTGTAATGGTTAGTTTTTTCAGGCGCGTTAGTGAATAAAGTTTGTTTTTGAAAACAAAAACAAGCAACATACAACTATGTATATGTGAAAAACACGAGCTTATATTGGTACCACAAACACTCAACGATTTCCCTGCGATCGGCTTTCAGAAATTGCTAATTGCTGCGCACTATAATTGTAACCGTTCAAAGTCGAAATGCATGGCGTGTCGCGAAGTCATAGAGATGCCTACAATCAGTTTTTAGCATTAGTGAATATCTTTTTCCATCAACTAATTAATTGATTAGAAAATCAATTGTAATTAATTGATTAGCAATCAAACTCTTAATTGCATTTTCCAATTAAATTATACCTACAAGGTGTTTTGCATATGATGCGACAAAAACCCATGCCATGACTGATAGATCAAGGGCAAAGACAAGAGAAAAATAGTATGGAAAAGAGGTCTATCTCCCTCAATTTAGGCGGGAGAGGCAATTCGATTAAAAATGGATTTAGTTTTCTTAAAAAATTATCTTAGCGACTTTTTTGGAAGATTATAATTTGTGTCTAAATTGGCGTTTTAGTTCAAATTGTTTAAGTGAATAGCTTTTGAAAAATCTAGTCTCAAAATCCAAATTAAAAAAAAAAATGTTTAATTATTCAAAATTAGTTTCCCTTTAAATATTCCGTGCTCTTATTAGTTTGGAGTCAAGCACAGAAAACTCTTTTTGTTTTTGAGAACTTAAAAAGAAAACGCAATTTACTTTGTTCCAGAAAGTCTATTTTTGTGGTTGTTTCCCTGATTGGACTTTATTATCTGAACGAAAATAAATTTTCTGGAAAAAATAGTTCACCAAATTAACTTGAACTGAAATTCTAACTAAAAAACATTAAAGAAAAAGGTATGAGCTTTCGAAAACACTTTAGCATGTTTTTTATAGAACTGCCCTTTTTTCTTAGACAAAGGGAGATAGACTCCCCTCCTATACGATTCTTTTCTTGTCTATGCTCGCTCATCCTATTCGTCCTGATCTTTTGTCGCATCTTATGTAAAACACCCTGTATAAACTTTCCACCTTTTAAGCATTTTTTTGTCTAGATACCTTTCAAGCCTTGCCTTTTCTGATGCACTTCCTTTTTAATGCTACCATTTAAAAAAACTATAAATATGTACATACTTAAATGGGTTTTTGAGTGGACTTATTAACGAGTTTCTTTTTAAATTACTGTTTTGTTCATCTGTAAAAAATAAAGAAACTCTATGCTTAACAGGCATTTTCTGAAAAAAAAAAAAAAAAAAATTACGTCAAAGTCAAAACTTTGCTGGGGGAATAAAATCTGAACACCATTTAAAATTGAAAATCAAGCGACCCTAAGCCCATAGGAAGCCAATTAAAATACAGTCTTAAAGACTATTACTTCTTCAAAAAATTAAGTCTAAAATTAGGTCTCTACCATTTCGAATTCGAAATACTTTTATCCAAAAATAAGCAAATCGACTAAAACGCCTGTTTAAAACGATAAAAACATAAACTATGTTTGGGCATGTTATCGTCGAGAGTTGAAAAAATTAGAAAAAAAAAAATTAAAAATCGTTTAGTATATGGACGCCGAAATGTAAACACAAAACATAAAAGCAGTAGAAATAAAATCTTATTGAATTTAAAAAAAACTTCATTTTAACTAAAGCAAAAACGTCCCAAAGTGCAATTTTTGTAAGGGCACTGGCACAGAATCGGCAGAAAATGTAGGGTATCCTCCATTCCCTCACAAGACATGGTTGTGAGAAATGCGCTAAGACCCGGGGCTTCGCCTTTCTAATGCTCAAAAAGCATTAACTTAGTTAACTTGAATTTAAACGTTAATTAAAGAACAAAGTGTTAGTTTTGACAAACATAAAAGTATGTTATGTGGTAGTAGGTATGTAAGTGGCTTGGCTGCCTTTTGATAAATAATTATTTTTTTTTAAATTGGGTAAATTTTTATTAAATTTGTCCTCTCGGCTAAATGGACTGAGGGGCAATTTATTCCCCTACAATTTATTTCTTAGAATACGACCAAGAATAACATGTATGTAACACGAATAACGGGACACCCTGTATACTTACGGAGTTTAGACGTTGGCCCGTATTTTTTTCTTTCAAAGTCTGCCTTCATTAACCAGCAATCGAATATCGAAATCAAATAACAGGTTATATTGAGTTCCATACCTGGACTTTAAAAAATCCTTCACAACCAGCTTCCCCAATAGACAGGATTGGGAGAATGAAACACCTTACCTGAACGAGACGTCTATATCAATCTATACCGACGGTTCAAAAATGGTAGTTGGAACAGGGGCAGGTTTCTTTTCAGAAAGCGTAAAACTTGCCAGTTCATTCAGACTTCCTAATCACAGCAGCGTCTTCCAAGCCGAGATCTTGGCAGTTACAAACGCTGCAAAACAGGTGTCCATGATGGCGCTATCACATGCTGATATCACTTTTTTCATTGATAACCAAGCAGCAATAAAAGCGATTTCTGCCACTCTTGTCAAATCAAAGCTTGTTTCTTGCTGTCGCGAAGAGCTAAGGGTTCTTGGCACGCAGCATAACGTAAGACTCTGCTGGGTTCCTGGTCATAGTGGTATACCGGGAAACGAAAAAGCGGACGAACTAGCGAGGAAAGGATCAGCACTTGACCCTTCTCTCATTGATAAATCAATCAGGATTCCACCCTGTGAAATGAAACAGATCATTGGTAACAAAATAATGCGAAAATCCAATGAAAGATGGGAATGCCTAGATTTCTGTGTTACTTCCAGGAAACTATGGCCGAAATATGATGAGAAAGAATCTGAAAAGCTGCCATCATTGAATAGACCTTCATTGCGAATGCTTATCAGTATCATAACTGGACATAACCTACTAGGTTATCACAAAAAGAAAATGGGTCTTTGCACCGATGACCTATGCAGAGGATGCAATGACGAAGATGAACATGAGGACACAAGTCACTTCCTTTGTCAATGCCCAGCACTCTGCCATACTAGGAAAAAATTTCTAGGAAATTACTTTTTAAATGAACTAGAAGAATTATCAGACGCTCCAAAAAGCAGCCTGTTAAACTTCACTAAGGCCACAAAATGGTTAAATACTGAACAGACATAAAATCATAGGTTTCTAGGACGTTACAATACGCCAGGGTATCACAATGGATCTACATTGATCTAAGTGTGACGGTAATAAGATCAACCGTCAGCCCATTTTACCTAACCTAACCTATATTGAGTTCAACTTTATATGATTCGGAATTCGGTTCATTCAAGCCCATGACCAACTACTTTATTATTCATGTGCTATTTGTTTGTTCACGAGAGCTTTTCAAGCTCACAATACGACTACGAATTTTTATAAGAACGTGAGAATTATTCGATGTTGTATTTCTCTTTATTCATTATGAAAAATAGAAAGATTTGTTTAAATAATAAAGTTTTCTTAAAAATAATTTTAAAAAAAATTTACAAAGTCCACGCTCAAGATCCTAAGAAGATGAAAAGCGTGATTAAATTGTTAACTACTTTAGCTATTAGTGCTCATGCTCACATGACGGGTTGAATACCATTTATGTTAATACAATGAGCTTACAAAGCAATGCATGTAGTGAATTCATGTTGCTCTACAGCACTGGTGCTCAGAAATTAGCTGTAATTTAAACACACGACATTAAGCTCGTGTCAAGGTAACCACTGCCATCGCATCGGTGGAACTATTACTAGGAGCTTAATTGCACCAAATTACTTAGTTCTTTCTAATGGTTTAACTATGAGCTTAAGATTGATTGATGTTTGCGAGATATTTTAAGTTGAGCATATACATATATAGTTAAACAAAGTTGAGGTTTTTGTGTACAATTAGAGCCCTATATGAGATATTGAAATAGTTTGCCGTTATAATGATCTATCCTTAACATCAACTGGTGGCTGATTTGGAAAAACAATTTGACACACCCGGAACTTTTCTGTGTTTTATTTACAAATATTACTTGCGATTGGGTACTATAAGGCAATTTTTGCAATCGTGCAGAAAAAAAAATTGAGATAACAATAAAACATGACATTAAGATGAAGAGAATACGAAAAAAGTGGTCCTGCAATTCTGTGTCCGTCTGTCTGTACGTATATGGATCTACAGCCTGAACCGCTTCACCGATTTTCTTTAATTTAGTAAGGGTCTGTGGGGCAGCCTACAGAGGGGATTTTGGAATTTGGTATCTAGGTCTTAAAATAACGGTACCTGCCATATTACCCATATAACAATATTTATTTTTCTCGAAAACGGCTGTAACGATTTGGATAAAATTTTATGTGAAAAATTGATTTTTGACTGTCTTTTTGGAAAAATTTTAAAACGGTATCCCCATAGTACCCTTTTCTTGAGACCGACTTTCTCGTAAATGGCTTGTACGATTTTGAAGAAATTTTATATTGTAGAAGCCCTAGGTTGCTTACGAAAGACTGCAAACAAACATTTGGAAAATTAATTTTTTCAAAATTTAATTTTTTTTTTTTTTTTGAATTTTTGTCAGAACATCTTGTGACAAGATCTTAAGACTCGCATACTTGGTTTATGAAAAACTCATTTTTTAGCAATAAAAAAATAAAGCGGTTTATGAAATGATGGTTTGCTTTACTGATTTTGATAATATTTTTACCGTTTTTAGATTTTCGCTTAAGATCTTTGGAATATTTAACTCCATTTTTTTCAATATTTTGCGTCAACTTTTTTAGCAAATATGTAGTTGACAACCCTGTACCACCAGATATGTTACGATTAGCGAATACTAAAAATTTGAACTCAGCCTTAAGATTTTGATATTGTAATTAGCACACAGTGGCTTAGGATTTAGTGGTACCCGTGGCGTGATGGTTAGCATGTCCACCTGCTAACCCAGAGGTTCGAGGTTCGAATCCCAGCAGAAGCTTGGATTTCCACGGGTATCGCCTTTCGCGAGGAATTGGCAAGTCCTCCGTTAGAAAAATTCATTGCCATGAAAAGCGCTTTCTCAATTAGCCGAAAATTGTAGGTCCCCTCCATTCCCTCACAAGGCATGGTTGTGAGAAAGGCGCTATGCCCAGGGGCTCCTCGCTCTGTTGCGCCACCCTATTTATTTATTTAGCACGCAACCGCAAGTTCGTGCGACCCAGTCGTGCCCATTTTTAATGTGTACATAAGAGTTCAATGGCAAAGGTCAAACCAGACATGACATGACAAAAAAACAGCAGCCAACAACAACACTGGCTGCAAATAAAAAACTGCGGCCGTGCAGCAACAAGGGACGACAGCTAACAAAATATCTGGATGTTTAAAAAAAACTGCTACAAAGGAGCAGCCATGGGGGATCGCGGCTAAAAAAGCCGTGCCAACGACCACTATCATACCATCAAGAAGCCAGCAGACAAGCAGCAGAAACAACAACAACAACAGCAGAAGCCAAGGAAGATAGCAGCAAAGAGCAGCAGGGTGCCCCCAATAATATATGGAATTCCAAGCCACAAAAAACCTATGTAAGTCCGCCATTGGCGATAAACTTGTTATGAAACGTTTAGGTCAAGATCGACATGCGATCCAATGTCAAAACATTGGTGACCATAAGATTGTTCGAGAGTTGTTAGCGAAGACAACCACCGAGTATTTTAGTTACACTCCCAAAGAGGAGAAGCCCAAATGCATTCTATTAAAAGGGGTAGAGCTGGGGCTTCACAGTATTGAGTATAAAGTCGATCTGCTAGCTACTGACAGAGGTTCATATTCTCGAAGTGGCTCATATTAGGATTTATTACTTTTAGACTCAAGATTTAAACTGATCGACCACATTCTGCGACGGACGAAAAATTGTTTGATGACGGTTGAGTATGTCAATGACCACTGTGGACTTGCCGCCGTCATACTGCTTCGGAACCAGCTTGTGGAACTGGAGGAGTACGTACTGACTTTTACAACTACGGTAAGACACGTTGGCCGCGCTTTTCCGGTGCCGTCTCAAAGGAACTTCGTTCGAACGGTATTGCGCCGCCATGCAACAGGAATCTGTCGAACGCTGAGATAGATGGGTACCTGCAACCTATGGAGGAGGCAATCCGAAGTACAATTGACAGGACAATTCCTTAATATTGGCAAGATGAGTCTACGAACATGTAAAGAAACGCGACAATACACGCACTTCACAAACAAAAATATAGACTCATGTCACAACTCAAAATCTTGCACAGGAGGTTTACTGACACGATTTGGAGATTAGAACTCTGAAGTCACAGATTAAAAATCTCCAACATTTAATAAAAGAAAATTACTGAAAATTTATTGTATTGTATTGTTTTTTTATTGTAGCTCAAATTATTAACATTTGTACCTAACTAGTATTGCACAATTTACACAGAGATATGGTATAACTCTGCCTTACTACTGAAAAGAAATATAATTTTTATAACAATTATCACAGATTAATTAGAAAAGAGCAAAGGAAAAGCCACAAGAAAAAACTTTGAAAAATTGTGTACAGAAAATCTATATCTCTTTTCTGGAACAAAAAAAATCGGTCTGTACAGTCCAACCACCCGAGTATGTTTCCGAAAATAAATAAAATCTTTAGGAAAAAAGATCAAAATGACCTTCAGAGTATTAAACTTCAAAGGACGACAGAGAACAAAAACTTACTTCTAGCACTAGGAATAGATCCAAATAACGACATCTTGGATGATGACCACTTTATAGAGGAAGATGTTCAAGAGAAGGTAGAGACGGTGGGTGCTGTTTTCGAGCGAGTATATAAGGTGAATGAGTGCATTCAACCGAATTACGATCTTGAGAGCAGAGCCTTCGTCGGACACTTCTATCTTCTCGCATTGGCGATCAGAGAATCTGGGTTTCACTAGGTTTAATGATCACCGACTCGCAAATGCAGCCATCACCGAGCGAAACGGGGATAACACCCTGTTCGTTTCTAAGATGGACCTCGAGAACATCTTTCACAAAATAAAGAAAAAGAAGTCAGCAGGAGTCGACGCTCCCTTCGGAAGCGGTGGGCATCTACACCACGTCGTTTAAAAATGCAATGAATAATCCAGTGCGTTGGAAGACGGCAGTGGTTCCAATTCAGCAAATCTCCGGTCAATTAGTCTTGTTCCGAGTATCAGCAAGGTATTCGAGAAAGTTCTCAATAGAGCACTGTCCACATGGGCTGAGAACAAAAAAAAATTTTATTCCAGAAAATCAGTTCGGTTTAAAGGCGGGCCATGACCCATGATACAATATGTACATGCTGCGTCTAAACTAGTATCAGATATTTAATGGAACAAAGTCGAAAAACAGTGTACGGGTGCATGTCTGGTCAACGTCCAGAAATCGGAAACAATTGTGTTTAGAACCTCGTTGGCTCGGGCCTCATGGGATACGAGAAAGAACTGGCGAAAGTTGGCGATCGTTGATCTACATGGCCACCCACTGCCAAGCAAAGTAGTTGTCAAATACCTCGGTCCCTGGCTTAGTGATGCTCATGGAAAAAACACATCGATGTATTTTTCGATGTGA
Source organism: Melanostoma scalare (assembly GCA_949752695.1). NCBI lineage: Eukaryota > Metazoa > Arthropoda > Insecta > Diptera > Syrphidae > Melanostoma > Melanostoma scalare. Next base: position 94,918,450 of record OX456985.1, on the reverse strand, counting down.
TACATCGTATCCTTACATCGATGTTCGTCGATGCATCGCATAAAAACATCGATGTTTTCGATGTATCGATGTTTTTTGAGCAAAGCGTATGCGTCGCGTGTTCAGCTGCACATCGTGTAGTCTGTCTCTGGATATATAAAGTAAAGAAGAAGAGAGCATATTATGTATGACATGAATTAAACAGAAACAGAACACTGAAATCGATTAGGTTAGGTACTGTAACTGAGTTGTGAGTGTGTATTGTACGATGCTTGCTTTATTCAATATGGATCGAATAAAAAACACCATCCCACTGATATGAAATAAATTTAACTGTAGATTTGGCACTTTGAGTGAGTCTTTTCAATGCCTGCTTCACTCGATGCATCGAATAAAAAACATCGATGCATCGGTAAACATCGAAAGGGTGCGAAACATCGGATTTATTCGATACATCGAATGGTAAACATCGATGTTTTCAATGTATCGATGTTTTTTGAGCAACCCTACCCTGGCTAGATCAGTATCTATATTTTAACAAGCATATGGATGCGGCTCTGCCCAGGGCTAGAGGAGCTTTTGCTCTGACGAGGCGACTGTTTCACAGCAGGAAAATTGATAGCAGAGTGAAGGTGATTTGCTACATGGTCCTCATAAGGCCAATGATGTCTATTATCTATATTATTACAGCGTCTCAGATGGAAAAGATTCGGATGTTTGAGAGACAGTGTCTGCGTACCTGTCTTGGATTGCACAGAACACCAGAGTCGGAGTACAGAAAATATTACCCTAATGGGGTCCTTTACAACGGGGCTCAAATAAACAAAATCGACAACTTCATGATAAAACTGACTCGGGGTCAAACTGCAAGAGCGATGTCTTCGAACAGTGGCCTGATATTTGGGACTTACTACCCCAACATAGAATATATTATGGAGAGAACATGTTCCACTGGAGGCTTTCCTCTATTTGGATATGATAAGTTTGATACAGGAAAGTTTGGCGGTTCCGCTAATCTACCACGTCTGCCGTAAGTCCGTAGAACGACGGCTCCTTTAAACCGAGACGTCGCGTCGCCGCAGTAGGTGGAGAAATTGTAGAGCTCCTCCGGTTCAGTATGGTGGTCTCAGATTGCGACCGACGCCGACGGGACGTTATTAAAATGTCAAAACGTTTCTGGTGGTTGTCTGAGCAACTATTGAAAATATTACTGACAGCGGGTCGCCAATGGCTGGCTTGCAAAGGTTTAAACTGTAAGACTTAGGGTAAAGGAAGAGGGCACAGTGGCCACCAAAAAAATGTTAAAAACATACAAAAAAAAAAAGTAAAAAACACAGAAGTTAAAAAAAAAATGGGCACGACTGGGTCGCACGAACTTGCGATTGTGTTCTAAATACGATGACAAAATCTTAGCGCTGAGTTAAAGGTTTTGGTATTACATCTTCATAGTATATTTTGTGGCACAGGGCTGCCAACGACACATTAATTATGAAAATTTAATTAAATTCCGCAAAATAATGAAAAAATTAAATTAAATATCCAAATGTTTCAAGCAAAAATCTAAAAACGCCATTCTTTTGAGATTGCTAGTAAATATGCATTATGAAAATTTAATCAAAATCGTTGGACCAGTTTTTTATTTTTCACTTTTTTTTGAAAAACTGTTTTTTAAAAGTCAAGTATGAAAAGTTCTATACCTTGCTAGAAATTATTTTGACAAAAAAATTTTAAAAAAATCAAAGTTATAGTTTTGAAGTTAATTCCAAAAATCAAAATTTTTTTTTAAAATTTATAAAAATTTCCAAAACTAAATTTTTTTTAAATATTGATATGCAGTCTTTCTAAAACAGTTTACGACTTCTTAAATCTAAAATTTCGTCAAGATCGTGTGAGCCATTAACGAGAAAGTCGGTTTTGAAAAAAACCGGGGGGGTACCGTTTTTAGCTTTTTTCGAAATTTTTTTTATTACATTATAAGAAAGATTATCTAAAATTAATTCCTCACACAAAATTTTATCAAAATCGTTGGAGCCGTTTTCGAGAAAATAAGTATTATCATATCGGTTGTATGGCAGGTACCGTTATTTCAAGACCTAGAGACTCAATTCCAAAAACCCCTCCGTAAACTTCTCCACAGACCCTAACTGCAAATTCTGAAGAAAATCGGTCTATTAGTTCAGGCTGTAGATCCATATACAGACAGACAGATAGACAGACAGACAGACACACAGACACACAGACAGACAGAATTACAGGACCCACTTTTTTCGTATTCTCTATCATCGTAATGTCATATTTAATTGTCATCTCAAAATTTTTTTTCTGTACGATTGCAAGACTTGTCTTATAGCACCTATAATCGCAAGTAAAAATTATAGCAAAAAAAAAATATAAAAAGAAAAAAAAAAGATACTGTGGCTGCTCTAGTTTTAAGTAGTCTTAAGTTGTTTTAATTAGTTTTAAGTAGTTTTAAGAAAAACAAAAAAAAAAAAACGATCAAAGAAACTAGGTTCTTTAAAATTTTCCCAGTTTTAAATATTTGTTATTATTTTGAAATAGATATGGTATCCTTAGACCGAAAGGCATTAGAATTAAGTTATTGAGTAATTTAAAGTACCCGCCTAGGGTCAGTAAGTTAATTAAGTTATTATGTAAGCTGGTTTAAACAGTTTTGTTAGCAAGTAAGTTGTTATAAGTGATAAAAAGCCTAGTGCATTTATCACAACCATGCCTTACCTTGAAGGGGAATGGGGGGGGACCTACAATTTTCTGCCGATTCCGAAAGGCTTGTCGAAAAGCGCTTTTCATGGCAATGAATTTACTATCGATAGATTTGGAAATTCCTCGGGAAAGGCGATACCCGTGAAAAAACATTCTTATTTTCTGTTGAGATTAGAAATACGAGCCTCCTGAGTAACAGGCAGAAATGCTTACCATAACGCAAAGGGTGTAACCCGAACATCAGTAGAAATTCAGTTGTTTGATTTATTTATGAAAAGTGCTTCTTTGAGCCATTTTCTTCATGGAAATATGTACACTGTGGATGGTGATTTGACAATCAAGGTCGAGGTAAATAATACACATACAGTCAAAATTTTCTATAGCTAACTTAAAAGGGATCAAAAAATTCTATCGATATGATGAAATTGCACACAAAATTCGTTATTAGGAAACTTTTTTTTCTTTGAACTATATAGTCAATCTTATAAACATTTTTGCAGTGTAAAACGACAGAATAATTATATGCTGTAGAGATTTGTGTTTTTTCTTTTTTTATATTAAAACAAAATCTAATTATTATTTGTTCTAATGCACTTTTATGTGCTCTACAAAAAACATTTTTTGTAGTTAATAGATATCATGCAAACGGTTAAAGTAATCGATCATTTTTTGTGGAGCATGAATGTGTATAAGAGTAAATATACAGGGTGACTTGCATAAGGTGTGACAAAGATAGGGTGTGTAGGTTGGACCTAAACAAGCAAAAAATCGTTTGGGAGGGGGGGTACATTTTCCCCCGATTAGGCGGGAGGGGCAATTTAAGAAAAAAATCACTAAAAATGGAAAAAAAATTATTTAAAAATGACGGTAATACCTACAGAGTCGTGCTATAGCATTTTGAAAAGCCAAAAACCTATACATTAAATAAAATCTAAAAAGAAGTTGTTCAAATGAATAGTTTTTGAAATATTAATTTTCAAAGTCAAAATTTTGAAAAAAAACATTATTTTTTTCTACAAACCATTTTTTTTTTCAAAATTTTACGTAATTAGGTAGTATTTTTCTGGCTTATTTTCAATACTCTTATTTATTTTTGATCAAACACAGAAAACCGGATGCCAAAATAACCTGTAGCTTTTGAGAAAACCAAAAATTACAAAAATTACTTTTTAAAATTTTTTTTTTTTAAGGTTTTTTTTCGTTATTGGATTCTTAGTGTTTTTTTTCTTAAATTGCCCCTCCCGCCTAAACGGGGGAAAATGGATCCCCCCTCCCATACGATTTTTTGCTTGTCTAGGTCCAACCTACACACCCTATCTTTTTGTTATACCTTATGCAAATCACCCTGTATATATCGGATACTGAAAGAGCTTTGTTCGAAATAGAAGCCCAACAGTCAGAGAGTAGAATCTTGTACTCACAGCTCAACTACAACATGAAGGAAAAAACTATTTTTGTGACTTACTAAGTTATAAGCAAATTTCACTAATATTCAAAGCCAGGTGTGAAGTCCTTGGACTTAATGGAGCCCCATACAATGGAAGCTACAATCAGTTTTGTACATTGTGCAATATGAAATCCAAAGAAGATTGCTTCCATATCATAGGAGTTTGCCCCATCTATGCTACACAAAGACAAAATCATTTCGGAAAAAGATCTTTAACAATGCAGGAAGCTGTTTTTTACCCCAATGGAGACAATAGGAAAAATCTTTATTACTATCTGCAAAGTGTGTATGAATTCCGAAGGTTACTAATAACTGAATTTGAATAACACATACAACGTAAAAACCTATTTAGTTAATATATTGCCAACCGAGCTGACCTCAAAGCCATAGCTAATTAATTCATAATAAGTGTTTATTTAATGAAAAAAAAAAATAAAATAAAATGAATTCTTACTTACTTACTTACTTATACACACACCTTTTTAGTTAATAGTTTAATTTTTTTCAAAAGTACAGACATGTTGCACATTTCTTCTTCATTTTAAAATATTGTGGATAACGTACTAGACGACACACTAAACTTTGCTTTGCTACAGGCAAGTGACGCTGCAGGCACAATTGTAAGGTTCTAGCCACAGAAAAAAAAAATTTTTCCACAGGTATCGCCTTTGGCGAAGAATTGACAAGTCCTCCGAGCTCCCATATTAAATTCATTGCAGCGCTTTCTCGATTAACCGTTCGGTATCGTCAAAAAATTGTAGGTACCCTCCATTGCCGCACAATGTAAGGCATGGTTGTGAGAAGAGCGCTTAGACTCGGGTTTCTTCGCTTTGTTACGCCACCATAGTTGTTTATTTTTACGTGGTCAACAATCCTTTTATAAGACGCATTTAAAAATTATTTATTTTTTCAATTTGACAAACATGAAGAATTTGAGTTTTGTATACCTGAAATATACAGATTACTTGAAGTTTATTCTGTTGATGTTGATGAGTTGGTTTTTCCTGAGACACCCGGAATTTTTGATAAATAACTTACCAATATCAAAAACAATTTTGGTATGTCAACTTTAATAACTTGCCTTCAACTCGCGCTATGTTGTCAAATCAAATAATGTATTTTTCTTCAAGTGACAGAGGTATTTGTTTTGTGATTTGGTTACTATGCGTTTTGTAAGAACCGAAAACCCAGTCCACAGACAAATGAAATGTAACCATATCAGCAATTTGTTGGCTTCAGACATGGAACAATTGCGCGAAGTGGGTAAGATGAAATCACGACACATGGGGCGCAGTCAACCTCTTGTAGCCTCTTGAGACATTTCAGTAACAGTAACTTGAAAAGATGCTACAGAATCTGTTTTGGGTAACATCTATATTATTACTCTTCCCTAAATCAAAACTGCCAAGGGGGAATATGTCAGAAGGTGGGCAAAAATTCAACCCAGTTTTTTTTTTGTAGGATTTTCGCTTCGTTACATTTTCTTACGTTTGTCAAACGACGCGACGCGTTTGAAGAAAGAGCATCATTATGTGAGACTCTACAGACTCCCTGCTGTCATAAGCGAAGTCGACGCGCGGCTAAAACGTGACTTTAACGGTGACAACATTTTTGTAATCGGTCCAGTATTTTCCTGTTCCAACTTCCAATATACCAATAAAATGTGGAAAGCAAATAAAGCCTAGGTATGTCATTTCTCAGCTTCTAGACCATTTTTGTTCAAAACTTCATCGAAGTTGGCACATAAGTTCTAAAACTTTATTAATATTAACAAAAAGTTCTCTTATACGTTTCCGTTTCCGTTCTCGTTTAAATATGGGGATGAAATATAGTCTATGTTACTCAGTAGCAGTGAAGCACTCCAACGTTTAAAGAATTTTTGGAGTCGGTTCAGTATTTTACAAGTTCCTGGCTATGTCCTTTTTCCTGTCCCGTTCCCATGAGAACTTGGTGATGAAATATAGCTTATGTTATTGGGGGACAACATCGTATTGTAAAAACGAAAAACTTTGAAAACGGTCCAGTGGTTTTTGAATTTCTGTTCACTTTCATAAACAGATGAAATATATTCTATACTATCTGACCTACCCGGCGTAGCTCAGGCCCTACGTTTGTCAAATTGAAAGAAAAGTAGTTTCAAAGCTTCCATTCTAGTGGGAGAGTGGGGATGAAATATAGTCCATGTTACTCAGGGACAATTAAGCACTCTAACGATGAAAGAATTTTTGGAATCGTTATAGTATTTTCCAAGTTCTCGGATATGTTCCAGTTCCCGTTCCGTTCCCATATGGGGAATACATAAACTATGTAACACCGTATTGTAATGGTGAAAACCGTATTGAAATCAGTACAGTGGTTTTTGAATTCCGGTTCCCGTTCCTGTGGGTAAATGGTGATGAACTATAGTGTATATTACTCAGGGACATTGAAGCACTCTAACAATGAAAGAATTTTTGGAATTGGTTAAGTACTTTCCAGGTTCCTGGCTATGTCACCATTCCCGTTTCCGTTCCCTAAAGAATATGTAAAGAAAATAATTATAGTCATTGCTACTCAGGAGCAATGAAACACTAACGTTAAAAATTTTTTTGGAATTGGTCCAGTATTTTCCAAGTTCCCGCTTATGTTCTTGTTCATACTGTAATAGCGACAAAAATTTCAAATCGTTCCAGTGGTTGTTGAATTCCCCATCCTGTTCCCATTCCCGTTCTTGTGAGAATTTGAGGATGAAATGTAGTCAATAGTACTCAGGGGCAATAAATTAAAAAATTTTAAATCATTTTTCTTACCAGTCAAAAAATTAAAAGAATTTTTGAGAACTAAAAATCCAATAATCTTATTATTTGTTATTTATTATTTTAATTTGTTGTTGTCATGAAGTATTAAAAAAAGGCACAAAGAAAGCAGCAGAAATTGCAACCCATAATATAAACGAAATCAAGGATATTATTGGATTTGCTAAATATCTGTAAGTTTCCAAAGTGTAATGGTGCGAACCGTCATACCGCCGCGGTATCTCAGCCGCTAACACGTAGCGGGATGACGGTTTTTTGAAATTGTCGGTAAATCTAAGTCAGTTTAGCTATAGGCAGCAATTTTCTAAATTTATTTTAAGTTGAAGAGAGCTCGTTGCATTCTGAGCCTATCTACTTTATTGTCACTCACTAAATAACGCAATTCTGACATAGCAATACGACTATCTTGTTGATCTGTCTCTCTCTGTTCATGTAGCTCTTTGCACATTTGATTGACTGCGACGACCTAAGTCAGATCGTTTTCTCCTCGGCATCGTAAATTGTTAAAAATTTAAATCTCTATTCTTACTAATCAAAAAATTAAAAAGATTTCTTAAAACACACAATCTAATAATCTTATTATTTATTATTTATTATTTTAATTTTTTGTTGACAAAAGCGATTAAAAAAAAAAACAAAAGTATTGTTTGAATTTAATTTTTTATTCATTACAGTTAAGAGTAAAGAAATTGTTACTTTTATTGTATTCCAATTCTTTTTAAACCAATTCCAAAACCTTTTAAACCTTCCCTAGACCTCCACGAACATTTCAAGACCAAGATAAGATAAATCTGTTAAGACATTCTCGAGTTTTAGCCAGACTAACGATCAGCAATTCATTTTCATATATATAGAAGATAGAAGATTACTCAGAACTCAGGGGCCATGAAGCACTCTATCGATGAAATAATTTTTGGAATCGGTTCAGTATTTTTCAAGTTCCGGGTTGTGTTTCCGTTCGCGAGGGAATATGGAAAAGAAATATAGCCAATGTCATTTCTCAGGTTCTAGATAATTTTTGTTTCTGAATTTCATTTCCCGTTCCCCTTCACGTGAGAATATTGGAATGAATAGCATTCTAACGGTGAAAAATTTTTGAAATTGGCTAAGCAGTTTCTTAGTTCCTATGTTTGTTCCCGTGTATGTTCCCATGTATATTCACGTTCCTGTTCCAGTGGAAGTATAGGGATGTAATGTACAGACAAACATTTCTTTTGGATCACTCTATCTATTAAAAACAAAACCGCATTAAAATTCGTTGGGTAGTTTTAAAGATTTAATCATGCAGACAGTGAAAGCGGCTTTGTTTTATACTATGTAATGAAAATGATACGACGGACGTAATGATAATGACAATGTAGGCTTTTTTTACTTATAATATAGGTTGTGCATTTTGTGCTACAAGTCCCAAGTGCCGAATTCGAATCTTTTCATTATTAAGTATGTATATTACCTATTTATTTCATTTGTTTTGAAAGTTCTCTCCCTCTATAATGATCGTCATCTAATGTGAACAATTTAAGCAGAAAAAATAGGTTGGTAAACCAATGTCAAACTAAAAGCAAATAACTAAACACACACAAAAAAGTAAAAGCACATTTCACAAGCCAAGTTGGGTTGATCGAGTTGCCCAAACGAGAGCTATAATTCAAGTAAACGAAATAAGTCAACACATAAAATTGATAACCAAGCACTTACTGTTTGCTCTATCAACAAAGCTCGACAAACCAAAAATATCTTCTTTGTGAAATTTCGAACCTTTCACATGCTTAGGTATGCGAGTTCATAAATGAACCTTAAGCAGCTCATATTGACATCGAAACAACAATGGAAAACTAAAGCTATGAGACAAATATAATAATTAAAGGCTTCAATACAAAAATTGATAATTTTTATATGATTTGTACTTTTTGTCATTCAATTAACGATCCTAATTACTATTACTTTTTAAGTGAGGTAGTTGATTTGATTAGGTATATGGTACCTTAGTTTTTTTTTCTTGAAATTCAAAATTCAAAAGAAAGTAAGCTCGGGTTCAGGATTGGTTAGTGAAAAAAGAGTGTACCTAGAAAACCGTGCTTTTTAGATAACCGTTTGGTAACGATATTTACCAATGTTTTTCGAGTTTCTAGACATTTTGCCTTCTAATTCGTTTCTTGGTCTCCTTATAGTTGAAAAATAAGACACTGCTCTTGTTGTTGATATGTATACCTACCTATTGTTTAACTGCAAATTTAAAATACCTGTCAACTGCCAGTACTTCTCACCTATCAATTTCCAAATTTATTCATAAGGTTTCCTTGATCCGAAAAATATTGAAAAATATTAGGGTAGATTTTTATCGACCTTGATACAAATTCGAAATCAGTTCCGTGAATATAATATATGAAATCATAAGACTTTAAGTGTAAAAAAACTTTCTCCGAAAGACAACTTACTTAAAATCTGATTGAAAATGAAAAACATGCTTTTAATCTAACTCACTGATTAATTCAATTTAATAAAATGTACAGAGCACCACATAAAAAAGATGATTAAATATAACAAATAAAGTACTAGGAAATCAATATCAAATTAATGCAGTATATAAGATGCCGGTTTGATTTGTCAAAACTAGGCACACAAAAGCAATAATTGTATGGCTGTATCTCAGAAAACATATTTATGTGAAAGCACTTACATATATGTATGTAAGTTTTGTTAATATACTATGGATGTACTAAGTGTGATGCCTTATATATGGAACCTAGATTGTATGATCTAGCACATATATACGACAATGTTGTGGCAAATTAATTTTGCAAAATTGTCATATTTATATTTTCCTGTTACTACCTTACTAACTTAAGCTTAGGACTCGTTGGTTTCATCAACAACCAAAGGGTAACTAGAATTAAAGGTGAGCTTGATTTGCAATGCATTTGTAAAATAAAATAACGAAGAAATATAACATGAAAAGATCGAACATATTTATAAAAACAAAATAATGTTTGCCGTTCGTTTGGATCATAAATGGTTTACGATTATTCCACAAATCATCACATAATTTATGAAACTAGCCTGTGTTGAAAGTATTACATGTAAGCAAACCATGCGAGTCCTCAAATTTTAACATCTTTCACTTCTAAATTAGGCCAACCAGTAAAAAGCACTACACAAATTGTCAGCAACAACTACGAGTATTTCCCGAATCAAAAAATGCAACATAAATCACACTCAGCTCCGTTGATATAGAGAAATTGTTAACAAACAAAATTGTTACATAACATGATGTAATGCTTCGCACACTTTGTGACTTCAAATACAAAATTACGTACTTGATTGAAAGATAAACACCAACGACTTAAGCCAGGTTTGGTGAATCGACAACAAACCCACTTAGCTTTCCACTTTCGTTTTTTGAAGTGAAACTTCTTATGCGACTTGCAAACATCCAGCGTTACTTTTCCATGTTACATGCAGCGTTACACTTCCGTGTTAAACATATTCAGTCGTAAAATGAAAAAGTCGATCAGTGTTGAGTTTTACTCTTTTCTCCAATGAAACGATAGAAAATATCTAAAGTTGAAGTGAAACTTCTTATGCGACTTGCAAACATCCAGCGTTACACTTCCGTGTTACATGCAGCGTTACACTTCCGTGTTAAACATATTCAGTCGTAAAATGAAAAGTCGATCAGTGTTGAGTTTTACTCTTTTCTCCAATGAAACGATAGAAAATATCTAAAGCAGTTTCTTTTAATTTGTATAATATACATAAATGTATGTAAATATGTATGTACATATGTTGATAAGTGCTTACTAAATGTGTAAATCGATTGAGTTAAATTATTCTAACAAAAAAACCAATTGTTAAGTTTCTCCTCGAATGTGCTGACTGCGGAATTTTATTAGGAAGACAATATACATATGTATGTATGTATGTACAAATCAGAGCTTTTGGTGAGTGGTAACTGTAAGATTTTATTAGAATTTTGATATATGTAGTAATGAGTATGTAGTAGTTAGCGGAGGCATAATCATGTATATATAAGCAATTTCCATTTAAGCCCGGCCCAAAAATGTTCGATCATGTCTAAACATGTTTGATCATGTCTAAACGTGCTTGATCATGTCTAAACATGTTTGATCATGTCTAAACATGTTTGATCATGTCTAAACATGTTTGATCATGTCTAAACATGTTTGATCATGTCTAAACATGTTTGATCATGTCTAAACATGTTTGATCATGTCTAAACATGTTTGATCATGTCTAAACATGTTTGATCATGTCTAAACATGTTTGATTTTCCAAGTCTCATAAAATGATCAAATTTGTGCAATTTATAAGTGGAATTGTTGAAAGTAGTATTTTTGCACCTCAAACTACTTAATTTTTTCGGTCTTAACACCCTCAACAGTGTTTTATAACATGTTCAACAAAATTGTTTTTTGCTGTATCAATGGTCACTTTAGCCATAGTTTAGACAACCAATTTCGGTGTCTAAAGTTAGACATTTCTTAGACAGCGATGAAAGTGTTTATAAATACGATTTGGACTTGGACACTGTTCTAATTCTTTTTCTTTTAAAGAAACAATACGAGTTCACTCAAAATAAATTTCTACCCCTTCCTATTTTCATTTTCATATTAGGAAGTTTCACTTCTTCCGCGCGGGGGGACTGCACGCACTATTTTTTTTTTTTTTTAATGAGTAACCAGTATAGCCTATACCACGAACATGCTTGTGTTTACCAGCGTACAGCTACGCCAAGTGCCTACGTCTAGATTTCAGGGGCTTACATTAAGTTTAGACAAGTTTTCATGATAGTACTGTTTTTTTTTTTTTTTTTTTTTGGTAGCAGTTATGATAACGTAAAATCCGACCTGCAAATGAAAAGGATAAGCATGTGGCTCATTTTTGTTATTTGTTTATTTATACACCAAAAATAACTTATAAAATAAATTTAAAAAATTATTTTTTTTAATTGGTTTCAAGAAATAAGTTAAACGCTTTAATATATGTACATATATGTATATATTAGGGTGGGTCAAAAAAATTAAATTTTTTTTTTTTGATCCGACACACGAAAACTTGTTCTTTGGTACCTCTAGAAAGTACGTACAAAATTTGAGCTCTTAATATTAACGGGAAGAAGATGCTGATGGTCATATCTTTTTAAAAATAGATTGTTCAACCAGTCGCAAAAACAGTATTTATAGGAAATTAAAGGGTCTACAAAAATGGTCTCTAATACTTTTTTCATTAATCTAACCATTTAAAAGATATTCAAGGTCAAAAATTAAAGTATTTTAAAGAAAATAACTTTTTTGTTTTGAATCTTGTAACTCACTTAAAAATAGTTATTATCAAATGAGCATCAATTATTTCAATAGAAAATTGAACGTTCTACAAAAAAGGTCTTTTGTTTCTAATTGATTACTCTAATTAAAAGATATTCGCAGTAGAATTTTAATTCCTATTAATTTTAATAATTTCTTAATAAATACTGCCAATACATCTATTAAAAAAAATTTTTAAAGATATTCGCAGCAGAATTGCAACTCCCACTAATTTTAATAGTTTTTTAATTAATATTTCAAGTTTATCTGTTTAATTTATAGATTTTAAGGTAATTTATGATCTACTGCGGAAAATATCGTTAGCAAATTGAGTCCAATGAAAATATGAAATATATTCTCAAACAAAAGATACGACATAACTTGCAAACTGTAATTTTTTGGAATAAACTCAAGTTCACATGAATATTTTCAAAATTCATATATTAAGTAGATAAATTGGAAATATTTATTAAGAAATTTTTAAAATTAGTAGGAATTAAAATTCTACTGCGAATATCTTTTAAATGGTTAGAGTAATTGATTAACAACAAAAGACCTTTTTTGTAGAACGTTCAATTTTCTATTGAAATAATTGATGCTCATTTGATAATAACTATTTTTAAGTGAGTTACAAAATTCAAAACAAAAAGTAATTTTCTATAAAATACTTTAATTTTTGACCTTGAAAATCTTTTAAATGGTTAGATTAATGAAGAAAGTATAAGAGACCATTTTTGTAGACCGTTTAATTTCCTATAAATACTGTTTTTGCGACTGGTTGAACAATCTATTTTTAAAAACATATGACCATTTTTATATGATACTAAACTAAAATTGGAAAACTACGATGAGCATCATCTTCCCGTTAGTATTAAGATTTCAAATTTTGTAAGTACTTTCTAGAGGTACCTAAGAACAAGTTTTCGAGTGTCGGATCAAAAAAAAAAAATTTTTGATATTTTTGACCCACCCTAGTAAAGGGTGTTTTTTTAAGAGCTTGAGAACTTTTTTTAAAAAAAAAACCCATAAAATTTGCAAAATCTCATCGGTTCTTTATTTGAAACGTTAGATTGGTCCATGACATTTACTTTTTGAAGATAAATTTCATTTAAATGTTGACCGCGGCTGCGTCTTAGGTGGTCCTTTCGGACCAGTCCAATTTTGGTCAACTTTTTCGAGCATTTCGGCCGGAATAGCCCGAATTTCTTCAGAAATGTTGTCTTCCAAAGCTGGAATAGTTGCTGGCTTATTTCTGTAGACTTTAGACTTGACGTAGCCCCACAAAAAATAGTCTAAAGGCGTCAAATCGCATGATCTTGGTGGCCAACTTACCGGTCCATTTCTTGAGATGAATTGTTCTCCGAAGTTTTCCCTCAAAATGGCCATAGAATCGCGAGCTGTGTGGCATGTAGCGCCATCTTGTTGAAACCACATGTCAACCAAGTTCAGTTCTTCCATTTTTGGCAACAAAAAGTTTGTTAGCATCGAACGATAGCGATCGCCATTCACCGTAACGTTGCGTCCAACAGCATCTTTGAAAAAATACGGTCCAATGATTCCACCAGCGTACAAACCACACCAAACAAGGCATTTTGCAACACTCTCAGAAACAGACGCAATATTCTCTTCTGTACGCACTGTACGCATTCGTGTGGTTGGTTTAATGTCCAATAAAGTAAACTGAGTGCGAAACTTGGTCACAATCGCATTAATTGTTTGCTCACTTGGTCGATTATGTGACCATAAATCGGACGTAAAGCGCGAAACACATTTCGAACCGAACACTGATTTTGGTAATAAAATTCAATGATTTGCAAGCGTTGCTCGTTAGTAAGTCTATTCATGATGAAATGTCAAAGCATACTGAGCATCTTTCTCTTTGACACCATGTCTGAAATCCCGCGTGATCTGTCAAATACTAATGCATGAAAATCCTAACCTCAAAAAAATCACCCTTTATTATAATTCAAATGTTTTTGAACTTGTTATTCAAAATTGTGGATTCTTTAATACGCTGAATGGATCGCAAGTCAGAAGGATTGAGTATTTCAGCTATTTCTTACTTGCTGTTATATGTAGGTACTATAAGACAAGTCTTGCAATCGTGGAAAAAAAAATTGAGACAACAATTAAATATGGCATTACGATGATAGAGAATACGAAAATGCTGTATGTCTGTATTTTATTATATGGATCTACAGCCTGAACGGCTTTACCGATTTTCTTAAAAATTTCAGTTATGGTCTCTGGGGTAGCCTACAGAGGGGTTTTTGGAATTGGGTCTCTAGGTCTTGAAATAGCGGTACCTGCCGTTGAACTACTTATTTTTCAAATACTTATTTTTCTCTAAACGACTCTAACGATTTCGATAAAATTTTACGTGAAGGATTAATTTTCAATTGTCTTTCTTATGATGTAAATTTTTTTTTTTAAATAGTCTAAAAACGGTATCCCCATAGTACCGTTTTTTCAAACCAGACTTCCTCGTTAATGACTAACATGGTTTTGACGAAATTCTTTATTTAAGAAGTCATAGGTGACTTAAGAAAGATTGCATACAATCATTGGGAAAAAATTTTTTTTTGGAATTTTTATTAACTTTAAAAAAAAGTATGATTTTTTTGAATATTTTAAAAATCGTATTGCTGATTTATTTCAAATTTTTTTATAGAAATATCTTCTGGCAAGATCTTAAGACCTTCAAAACTTTTTTTTTATTAAAAGTGAAAAAAACCGGGTCTTAAAAAAAACTGCTCAAACGATTTTGGTAAAATTTTCAGCTTTTATGGCGGTATTAGATTTTCGCTTAATACCTTTGGAATTTTGATTTTCTTCAATGTGTTGCGTGATTTAATTCAATTTTCAAAATAAATATTGTACTTAGCATAGATTCACTCTCGTGCTGTCGAAGTGAATGGACATGTTTTTGCGGTGCTCCGGTGAATAAAAGTGTTTTTAGTGAATTTTTTGATTGGCTAGAAGTATAAAGTGTAGAGTTGTGGCGAGGAGAAATTGTGATCAGGTAGTGACTGAGCTAATTCTTTGATTGGTTAATCAGTATAATAGTGTCTTTGATTGGTTAAACCAGTTGAGAGAAACGGTTGCCAACTTAGGTAAAATTGTAGTTTAGGTGACCACGGCTGCCAACTGAGTTAAATTTTATTTGGAAAAATGTTGAAAGTAACGGAATTTGTATATTAAGGTGAGGCTCAAAAATGAGCAAATTTGTTGGGCTTACTACGGACTGTGAGTCGGAGGAGGAAGTTTTCCGTAAGCCGACTGCAAAAATTGATGTGATGCAATTTTTAAAGGGGAGTACTGAGGAGAATGGGACGGCTCCTAATCTTAGGAGGAAGAAAAAAATGAAAAAGAAGGGGGACGGAAAGGCGTCTGGGGTGCCAAGCTCTTCAGAGAGCTCTGTGGTTGTTGACTCCTCAATGGAGTTTGAAGAGGCGTGTATGAAAAGGAAGCGGATGGTAGCAGCTCCAAATAAAGGATTCATCTGCCTCTGATAAAATGTTGCCAAAAAAGGCTTCAATTGATGCAAGCTCGAATGTTGTGGTGCCTTTGTATGCTGAATGTGGTGGTGCCAACCTTTGGTGGCTGCCGGAGGAAGTGCCGTATTGGCATCACCGGGCAGGTCTGGCAAAACCGCCTCAGCCACGATCCCTGAGAAAGTCCCACAGGGAAATGTTACATTAAAGGAGAAAGTCGATAAGGTGGGTAAGGGTAAAAATGAGACGAGATCTGCACCGATCTCTATTGGGACGTCCAACTTGGACGAAGGTTTGACCTTGGCTGACGTCATGGCCAGGAGCGCTGCTATCAAGCTGGAAGTGGCGAGTCTGATAGCAGAGTTCCCCGGGGCTGGCAGACAAGTTGTGGAGCTGACCTCCAAATATGAGAGCCTTATTAGCCTGAGGCGGCGACTCGAGGGTGGCATGGCTTCCCACGTCAGGTCATTGGCTGCTACACCTTATGGTGCTGATAGGCCAGGTGGGCCTTCAAAGTCCCTGGGTGTCCCAATGGGATTGAGTGTTGCTGAGCGACCTTCGTTTGCTTAAATTGATGTCTCGGCCGCCGTTTCGGGTGGTTTTGCGGGTGAAATGATGGTTTCTTTACCTGATAATAAATCTGTCAAGCCGACTGAGACGTGGTCGTTAGTGGTTAAGGTGAAAAAGGGCGATACTCCAGCTGAAGTTAAGCGAAAGGTGGTTGAGGAGATAGTACCTGCTGTGGGTGTTAGGGTGCATAATGTGCGCACTAACAAACAGGGCTGCCTTCTGCTGTCGAGCTCAAGGCTTTCCTTGAGCATGATAACCTTGAGGCTGTCGGTCTCTCGGCAGTATTCAGGAAGTGTGCTCCTCTTGTTGTTCAGAGGATAGAGAAGAGGATCTCTCCTGAGGAATTGAGCTGCCTGACCTTGGTGATCTGCATAGATTAAATTTAAGCAAGCTTACCGATGAGGAGTTTCAGCGGAAGGCTGGGGAGGGCCTGGTGAATGTCGTGCTAGAGTGTAGCCCAAGGATCAGGAACCTACTTCTGGGTGGTGGGAGATGCTATATTAAGCATTTCTCATTTCGAAGCTTCTGCATCTGACTCCGCAACTTAGGAAAACGATTTTATTTGGAGACGTCACAACTCATTGCAAATTTCACTCACTTAAATTTTTTTTTGATGATTTTTTCGTTTCTTTCCCTGGTTATGGCTTTTGCAGTTTTGGTTTTAGAGACTTATGAAGTCTTTTCAAGTTGTGCAGCTTGTTGTATATCTTGCCTCTTTTTTCAGTACGGTATTACTCCAGCTTTTCTGTGGGAAAACGCTCTAATATTTCCTCTTCCAATCTATAGCTAGTTTTTAAACTTAAGGGAATACTGTTCTTACTAAATTTTCTGCCACAAGACTGATGAGTCGCTGCCGATGCTCTATTTGAAATTTGTTGTTTTTATTGTAGTACTCGATGACGTCGGGTCCATATTTTTTTACATTTAATATTGTAGAAAGATCGATAGATTTGCTTTGCGTTGTTTCGGGTGATGACGTAGATGATACACCTCTGGATGAAAAGTTCGATGGTGATGGAGAGGTTGGAGCTCGACATCGTACTTCCCATGATGTTGACGGAAACTCAGTGCCTGGTTGATGGGGCAGTCCAATTGAATCCCTCCACTTTTCTAATTCATACTCGAAGAGTATGCGCCGTTGGATCA
This sequence comes from Melanostoma scalare, assembly GCA_949752695.1. NCBI lineage: Eukaryota > Metazoa > Arthropoda > Insecta > Diptera > Syrphidae > Melanostoma > Melanostoma scalare. The sequence goes on along the minus strand of OX456985.1, from coordinate 94,900,974 downwards.
ATGTTTTATGTACGAAATACATAAAACCACAAGTACAGTTCATTTATCACAAATTACTTGATCGCGAGCCTTGACATTTGTACTAGTTTCAGCTGACAATAATTGTCAATTAAATTTTCAAATTTTTTAATTTTTAGTAAATATACCTACCTACACACCGGTATATGTTGTTCAAAGGTGACCTTGGCACAACGAACAAAGTAAAATAAACAAGAAATCATCGCATGGCTAACAAAACAGTTGTACAGTAATTAGTTGATATTTTTTAAATGCACATGAACCTATCATGTGTGATTTTGTCTTGAAGGCATTTGGGTGGTTGGGTATTACTTAAAATATTAATGGGACATACAAACAAAATTTTGGCAACCTACTTGTTTCAATGTGTTGTACTAAATAGAGTTTGATATTTGTTTGTTTTGAAAAAAGATTTCTATACTTTTTTTAGAATAAAAGTCGCTAATTTATTTATAATAAAGCAAAAAGAGGGCCATAAAAAGCTAACTTGAAAAGAAAACTGGACACTTTTTAATTGTTGGCATCTTTTGACGTTTGACTTCTAAGGAATGATATTTATATGAAAACTATAAATTTTTACAACCACACTCTCACCGATCCTTTTACTATTTCATTAAAAACCAATTAAAATATTGTAAAAGTCTACCTTTTGCTAAACTAAACATATTCTGTCATCTGTATTTAATGTATAATGTATATGGTTTCCTTCTTGTTTGGGTCAGCGGAATAAAGTCCATAAAAATCGAATCACCGAACCGAACCAGTATGGATGAAATATTTGTTTACTTTTTTTGTAATATGTGTGTATGCAGGTGTACATTTTTTGGATTGAGGCATTCTATCTATCTTCTATTAGATCAACCAAACAGATAAACAAGCTGATTCACGCATTCATCTACAAAAGTTACTACCGCCGAATTTTGACACAAAATTTCACTACCCCCACGCCCCACCTTATTTTCGGATTTTAACACTAGGAAAATCTTACCAACACTACTTTTCCTTCAGTTTAGAACCGTTTTTTTTTTTTTGCTTAATTTTTCTTTATATTTTTACTTAATTAATATATTTTTGTATCAAATTTTTTTTTCTTTCCTTGCGAAGAAAGGGTTAGGTTAGGTTAGGTAGAATGGGCTGAAGGTTGATCTTAATTCCGTCACACTTAGATCAATGTAGATCCATTGTGATACCCTGGAGTATTGTAACGTTCTAGAAACCTATGAGTTTATGTTTGATCAGTTTTTAACCATTTTGTGGCCTTAATGAAGTTTAAAAGGCTGCTTCTTGAAGTGTCTGACAAATTCTTCTAGTTCATTGAAAAAGTAATTGCCTAGAAATTTTTTCTTTTGAGTGGTATCCTCATGTTCATCTTCGTCATTGCATCCTCTGCACAGGTCATCGGTGCAAAGACCCATTTTCTTTTTGTGGAACCTACTAGGTTGTGTCCAGTTATGATACTGATATGCATTCGTAATGAAGGTCTATTCAATGATAGCAGCTTTTCAGATCCGTTCTTAGCGTATTTCATAGGTTCCTGGAAGTAACACAGGAATCTAGGCCTTCCCATCTTTCATTTTCCCATCTTTCCATTTTCGCATTATTTTGTTACCCATGATCCGTTTAATTTCACAGGGTGGAATCCTGATTGATTGATCAATGAGAAAAGGATCAAGTGCTGATCCTGTTATACCACTATGACCAGGAACCCAGCAGAGTCTAACGTTATGCTGTGTGCCAAGAACCCTTAGCTCTTCGCGACAGCAAGAAACAAGCTTTGATTTGACCAGAGTGGCAGAAATCGCTTTTATTGCTGCTTGGTTATCAATGAAAAAAGTGATATCAGCATGTGATAGCGCCATCATGGACAGCTGTTTTGCAGCGTTAGTAACTGCCAAGATCTCGGCTTGGAAGACGCTGCTGTGATTTGAAAGCCTGAATGAACTGGCTAGGTTTAGGCTTTCTGAAAAGAAACCTACGCCTGTTCCAACTTCCGTTTTTGAGCCGTCGGTATATGTAGATTGATATAGACGTCTCGTTCAGGTAAGGTGTTTCATTCTCCCAATCCTGTCTATTGGGGAAGCTATGGTTGTGAAGGATTTTTTAAAGTCCAGGTATGGAGTTATGTAATCCGTGCAGATATTGTTATCTGCGTATCGTGATAAAATCTGTGCGTGTCCTGTTTGGTTGGTTTTCCAGACATTACACTGATTTAGTGTAAGTGTGCTGTTTGCTGCCGCTTCTTGAACATAGAGATCAAGGGGTATGAGATTGAGGATTACTTCCAAGCTCGCTGTTGGTGTAGTTCTCATTGCACCAGTTACGCAAATACAGGCTGATCTTTGTACTTTGGTTATCGTTTTTAAATGCGTGGATTTCTCCAGCGCGTTCCACCAGACCAAATTGCCATAAAATAGGATAGGTCTAACAATGGCAGTATACATCAACAAGATGATTTAGAGATTTGGTCCTCAGCTTTTGCCTAAAATCCTGCTGCACGAATACAGTGCTATCATAGATTTTTTGTGTCTTTCTCGTATATTGGGACCCCAATTCAGTTTTTTGTCTAAGATCACTCCCAAGTATCTGGCTTGATCAGAGATCTTAAGAAGGGTCCCATTTAGTCAAGTAACTCAAAAGTAGGTATTTTTCTTCTATTTGTAAAGAGTACCAGCTCTGTTTTGAGGGGGTTAACTGCAAGGCCGCATCTTTTTGTCCTTGGTTAGGTTCCAGTTTTAACAATCAGGAAAAACCATCAGGAAAAGTTGGGACAAATGGAATTAGGAATTTTTTCCTGGTGAGGGTTTATAACGAACAGGAAAAATATGTTGCCAAACTGTCACCTCTTCACAGTCACATATTTCTCACTAACTGGGCCCGAATTACGGCATCAGTGATCGAGTAAGTGAGTGTTATTGTTTTTATTTTTTTTTTATTTGCGCGTAATTACACAATATTGGTGGGCTACCTACCCATCTATCTAATAAAATTCCGTTCAGTAAATGATAGGAGAATATTAAATTATAATAGTTTAGTTAAGTTTAGTTTAGTTTTTTTATCAAACAAAGTTACAATACTTTAGGGATTTTTTAATTTCTAGAAACGTAATAAATTTTAAACATTACCACCAACAAAATTATTTAAAATTAACAATAATTTTGATTTGAATAGATATCTACTGAGATTAAAATCAATCATATGGCAAACAGGTTTCGCTTCTATTAGACATCTTGATAATGGTTCGTTGGCAGCATATACAGTTCTGTGGAAAGTTATATTAAAAAAGACAGGGTTTCTAAGCTTTCTCATAGGAACATTGAAGTTAATTAAAGCTAAAATTTGAAAACAATCATTAAGGTCTGTTAATATGTCACATAATTGCATTAAACTTCCTTCGATAGTTTAGAGGCAAAATACCGAGTAATTTACATCTTATTTCGTTTAGTTTCATTACAAGGCATATTTATGTCCCAATTAAGTATTTTCACAACAATTCTCGTAAATCGTTTTTGGACTTTTTCAATATTTCTTTTTTTCCTCAGGTGAAAATGTAACAATCGAGATTTTAAAAATAATTAAAGTGGATCATGTAAGATCTTTGCTATCAAGTTTTAAGCACGGTGACCGCATACCAGGGGCGAACGTAAGGGGGGGTTTTGGGGGTTGAAACCCGTGATAGAAATATATGAAAATTCACTTACTTCCAAACACATCGCATCGGTCACTCCAAAACTAACAGCAGTCGCGACCGAAATGTACGAAAATTAAAATTTTCATCACACATAATAAAAGCCAGTCGCTCTGCCTCTGTATAAGAACGGGACCAACAACGGCAAAAAAGTTAAGTGTCCGGATAGGGACCGTTCAAGTAATACGTAAGCACTACAGGGGGGCGGGGGGGTCTTTGCTTTGCTTATTTTGGATGACATGAGAGGTAGGGGGGGTCTAGTTTTTTTTTTATTTAAGACTGTAAATCGCTTTCAAAATCCAAAAAGTCAGCCAGACGTGTCATTAAGGTGAATTTTGTATAGTCAGTGGTGGAAATTGCACAGAATAAGGAATTTGAATTTGAATAAGGAATAACGAAAAATTGAATTCTACCCTGTCCTCAAGGTGGCAGTAGTGAGATTTTGTGTAAAGGCAATGGTGAAAGCTGTACCTAAAGTAGTAGAGTTAAATTTCGGTTGACGTATGCACAAGTTTGCCCTCTATTTATTTTCTCCTCTGAGCGCTCGATTAAGAGCCGAGTAGGGGAATTCCCGCAATCTATTCACTTGTCTAAATTTGCTCTTCCAGTATACGGTCTTGTTTGGATACTATAGCAAGTAGACGTATAGTAAGCATAGCAAAGCAAGTAAACATTTGTGTAAAATATAATGTAAAAAAAATACATTAATTGAAAAATGTTTACGTAAGCATGGGGGGTGGGTGCTTTGCTTATTTTTGATGACAAGGGGGGTGGGGGGTAAATAATTGTAATAAATCTGCTTACGTAATACTTGAACGACCCCATACCAGAATTAACTTTTTTCTAGACTTTGACTGAGACCCATTTTGTAACCATAAATGCTATAGCGGTAACTTATGTTGATTGAAAGAAAATAGACTTTTCTCAATAATATAGCGTTCAAGTAAATTGCAATCAAATCATTGTTAAAATAAAAATTCTGAAAAGTTCCATTTTCGTCAGTATCCGGATACTAAAATTTAGTATCCTGGCGCTTTAGTTTTAGTATTCGGACACAATCATTTTAAGAGACAAGCTCTGTCCGGATACTGAAAGTACATAATAATCGCACATTTTTAGTATCCGGACAGCATGTCAGCATGAAAAACATCTTCAATTTAGGTTTTAGTGTCAAAGATCAAAGATTTTATTAAATTTGTTTTTTTTTGCAAATTGTTTTAGTTAATCATATTTCCTACGAAATAAATTAATTATTAATTGTTCAATTGTTTACTACTAAAATCTGTTCCCACTATTTTTTTTTTTTTTTTTTTTTCAAAAATCGACAATGCGACCGCAACTTCAAATCTTAAACAATACAATGACGTGTAGTTCTCAAAATATGCATTTCGAGTACCTGAAACCTTGCATGCCTGGGCCCATGTTTGTTGACGTTTGTGGTTTTTTTGGGTGATTTATCTATTAATCGCAAAAAAAGGTCAATGTGTCCGGATACTAACACTGTCCGGATACTAGTGCGTTTACCCTACTTATGTATGAATAAGATATGCATATCCATGAACATTGCTTGAGTATGCCAAAAGAAAAACTGCCAAACAACTTTGTAGACAGTGTCTATGAGACACCTTCAATGTTTACGATTCGTCCTTATTTAAAACAGTTCATTGTTTTATGCAGATCGGTGTGACACTTCCGGTATCCGTGGCTTCAAGCGAGCGATCTTTTTCATGTCTACGCAGATTAAAAACTTATCTGCGAGGAAGAACCAGCGAGGAGCCACTGAACGGTTTGATGTTGCTGAACATCTATAGGAGTATTGAGGTTGACTATGAGGACGTGATAAATATAATGGCAAAAGTTCCAAGGCGCATTGATTTTATTTTATAAAATGCTACTTCGTCCGCGTGGAATAGTGACTTTCGGCAGCATTTTTAATTTTTCAGTTACCAATTGTTATATTATTTTACTTAAGTGCATTTTTGCACACGATGTTCTTACCTTTTTCATTTTTTGCAAAATAAAATTGTTTTGCCGTAAGTACTTCCGTTCCCATGAGAATAATGGAACAAAGAAAAAAAACAGATAGATTTAATTTTGGAATTTTTGGAATATTAGCAACGACTGCCGTTCCCGTGAATATGATGATCGTCCTCATAGGAATATGGGAATGAGTTAAGGTTTATGTTACTCGCTCGGGGATAGTGTAGCATTCTAACGGTGGAAGAGTTTTTGAAATCGGTGCAGTAGTTTCTAAGCTCTCGTTTACGTTCCCGTTCCCGTAAAAATTGGGATAAAATGTAAAGTCTATGTCTTTTTTCAGGTCTTAGACTATCTCTGTACAAAATTTCATTTGAATTGGTTCAGTTGTTCGGGCGGGAGATGGTAACATAGAAAGCTGGACAGACAGAGTTACTTTCACATTTATAATATTAGTTAGGATTGTTCCTAGCAATGTATTTATACAAAGCAATACAGAGTATAAAAAAAGCATAAGGAAATTAAAAACAAATTGTTCGTTCATATTTAATATATTTTTTCAAAACCCCCCCGAAAATTTTTTCTGCGTTCGCCAATGTACATAATCCATTAATCTTGTGAAGAAACTGGATCTTGATTTGATTCCGTTGTACGAAAAAAAACTACCAGAAGAGTAATTTTTCTATTAAAACTGATTTGATATTCGTTCTTCTACTAGGTTTTCCAGATTTAATTCAGAATCTGATCCAATTTGAAATGATGTAATAACAATGTAATTGTGCAGCAACCAGCAAGAAACTTCCTCAACGCTGCAATCAAACCATAATATTTTTTACCAATAACGAAATAATTGATTTAAAAATAATCCATTAGTAAGTGCAATACATACATAGTTACTGGCTGCCTTCAAAGCGGTTTAGTCACACAAAGAGGTATATTATCAAGTCCAGCTTTATTTGCCCGCACACATACTTACATACGTGGACTATCCAGTTACACACACTGAACTTACCGATATACGAGATGAATACGATTCAATAATTGGATTTATCATATTTTGTGTTTGTTCCATCATTTGTTCGGTTACCGGTAGTTCAATGCTTTCGTATTTCATCGAATGTTATCAAAAGGGCAATATCAAAGAAACACCACACATCGAGCCATAAAATCCATTCTACAATCGAAACACGAATTATTTCCATCCATGAGAAGAGAAAGTATTGAGTAACGGAAACTTTGTTAGCACAAATATCCATTTCAGTTCACTACCATAAGGTTACTTTGATTGTATTTATGTATTTTATTATTTAAAGTCCGAGTAGAAAAATACTGCTCGCGTGTATAAATATGTATGTATTACACTTTACACATCTTTCCAATAAACCTTACACACAACGATAACAGCAGTGTCAGTCGGCTTTATTAGCGTCGAGAGTCGAGACACGAGATTTCTCATTTTTGGCAAGAGTTTATGGTCTCTACAAATTACCAAGGATTACGAGTATATTTAGGCAACAACTGACTTGGTTTTATGAAATGTTTTGAAAGTAGAAATCGGCACTGTTTCATTTGTTGAGACAGATAAAAAAGCAGTATTTTCAAAACACTAAGTCTATATATATATATATTTATATATATATATATATGTATATGCTAGCCATATTAGCAAAACCCGTGCAGCAACATGGAACAATTACTTCAGGTCCATTATTGTGAGCTTTGGATATGTACATTGGTCGACTTGAGTGTGACTAGGCTAGCTGAAGTCAGATAAACAGTTTCATGATGAAGTCTTTCTGACTTAATACCCGTAATTTTCACTCACCAGTCAACAGAATCGAGCAATGGCACAATAATGCCATATTCAAGTCAGACATAGGAATCAGATGAATGCCGTATAATGTGTTACCTAATAACTGCGGTGGAATGCGAGACGAGCTCATGCATAAAATAATGCCGCAGTTAAAAGTTGATTCAACCCAATTAGGTTCAAAACATTGAAAACAAACACCATGTGTATAGGCAGTAGGTATTTATTGCATAATGTAAAATACTTATGGTGCAGTTTTATATGTTAAAGTCAAGCGGCTTCTGTGGCAAATAAATTATATTTAATTATATATTCATATTTGATTAAAAGCGGTGTACTTTTGTAAGGTTTGCCTTTAATGAAAAATTTTTTAAGCAGTGGTAGGAACTAATAAAGGTAGGTACTCTATTATGCTATTTTTATATTTTTATATTTTATAGTATAAAACTGAAAAGTACCTATGCCAAATGAAAATAAAAGCATAGACCAACACTTTAATTTTAATTTACTCATCACTTACAACAGAGTGTCAGCAGTAACCAAAAAGAAGAAAAGAAGTATACTTTTTTTACAAATGTGTATTCAAAATAAGTACCGTATTTTAACCAAGCAAAAGTGTAAATGTTTTTGAGCATTGAGTGAATCAGTTTCTTAATAACATCAGGAGTTATCTGTTGCTATTCTCTTACAATTATTGCTTTCAAAAAGTGTTTATTTCTCAACTCGTGATTCCGAATACCTACGTCTTTTAAGATTAACGGGATTAAAGTCAGGTCTTTGTGGTGTGGTTATCCACACTTTCACGTCTAGAGCGGTTTATTTATTTATTTATTCAGTTATCATTATTATTATAACTTAATTTTGTTGTTTTTAATATTATTATTACCATTATTATTGAGTTTCTCAATTTCTCAACCTCTTTGTTTCTTATTTTTTTGATAACAACATTATAAACCCAATATCGACAGAAAATATTCTCAAATTGAAATGGAGATATCAAAATGTAAATAAACGACTTTGTAGGGGAGAGATGGGCACATTCGAATACTTTGTGCTTCCAACTTTCATAAAAACTTTTTTCGTTTTGGCTATTGGCATTAAAAATAATTCAACTCTTAGAAATTAATGTAAACATTAGTCTGAGTCTATAAATTTGTTATTTTTTAAATGATTTATTATTATTTTTGAAGTGAAGCAACAAGCAAGTAATTATATGGTCAAAAATGTACCCCCATGTGTGGAAAATATTTGTTACCCAATCCAAATCTAAACATAGTTAGTTTTGACATTCCAAATGTAATGATACCAGAGTTAAATTCCTCATTTACAACAATGGAATGAAAATCATCTCTGTTAAAAATGAAAAATAACAAAGCAGTGCAATAAGGCCAGCGGCAATAAGACCCGTGGGTTTTGAAAGTAAGACCCAAGGGGGTTATTTCCATAGTGAAATGGCAGTAAGAGCAGCGGGCAGTTTTACATTTTGTGGTAAAACTTCCGAACCTCATTCCTGTCATAACTCATAACATCTCTCAATTTCCTCAAATGAGCGCTTCTCATGCTGCATTTTAGGGCGGCCATGGTGCAGTAATAGAGTGTTCAGTAGGTCGGTCAGTCGTTCAGCAACAGCTATCGAGAGTAGACGTGTTGACGACTTTAGCTGTGTATTTCCAAGTGAGAAAGTGTTTTACTAAGTATAAAATCAGTGAATTTTAATATAGGCATAGGCAGTAGCCTAACGTGTAAAGCAGTAGGTACCCAGTGCAGAGGAACGTGGGTTCAACTCCCAGCCGGGGCACTCCACTTTTTTCTTTAATATAAGAAAATAGCCAAGATTAAAGAGAAAATTAGGTGAGAGGTGTGTGTGATGGACCAATTTGGTTCATCAACATCGAATAAAGTGTTGGAGCAAAATCCAACACTTGGAACAACAACAAGAAGTAAAGCAGCGGCAACAACCGCAATGCAAATTGCGGTGCCAGCAACCGCAGCAACAATAGCAGCAACAGCAGCAACAACAACTGCAAAGAAAAGGCGGCGCTTAAAAGTTTAGCCGAATTTGGTGTCCCGTAGCCAAAAAACAAAACCAACTGATAAGGAGGTCGACGATGACGGGATGTCGATCAGCAGCGAGAGTATCGTGAGCATGAATTCGACTTACGAATACGAGTCCAACGGTGGTGAGGGCCGTTACACCGGTAGTGGGAATTTCTTCGCTGCATTGGCAGACGAAGGGGACGGTGTGGACGAGGAGCGGAACGATAACAATGTAGAAGACAAGAGACTTCGTACGATATCTATCATCTTGGAGAAATTGTACAAGGAAATCGAAGAGATCAAAGAAAAACAGGTGGCCCGCAGGAAAGCAGATAGCGAGGCAAAACAACAACTGTTGGCAAAGTCAGACAATGCCAAACAGCAACAGCCAACAACAACAAAGTCAAATGCAAAAACAGCTCCCGTGCAGCAACAAGGTACGACAGCTAATAAAATAGCACAACGAAAGAAGGAAAACTGCTACCCAAGAGCAGCAACGGGGGACCGCGGCTAAAAAAGCCGCGCGATCGAAGCAGCCAGGGAAGACGGTGCCAAAGCAGCAGCAGCAGCAGAGACAACAACAACAACAACAGCCAGCACAACAACAGCAGCAGCAAAGAAAGACAGCAACTAAGAGCAGGGTGCCCCCATCAACACCCACAGAATGGATTTGAAAGCAACATTAAACCTATGTAAGTCCGCCATAGGTGATAAATTTGTTATTAAGCGTTTAGGACAAGATCGACATGCGATCCAGTGTGAAAACATTGGTGACCATAAGATCGTTCGGGCGTTGTTGCAAACAACAACCACCGAACATTTTACTTTTACTCCCAAAGAGGAGAAGCCAAAAAGCATGCTTTTAAAAGGGGTAGAGCCTACCTCTGACCCGGAGGAGCTCTTAGCGGAACTCCAGGTTGGCGAGCGACGATCTCGAGTTTATCGGGGTCAAGTCGTTCACCACGGCTAAGGCTAGACGGGAGAGGCGGCTATTGCCGATGTTCCTCGTCACCCTATCACCCAGTAGCCGTCTGGAGAGTCTAAGGAAAATCTCCGTCCTGGACTACCAGATGGTAAGATGGGAAAAAATAAACTAGCACGGAGACATTTTACAATGTCTTCGTTGCCAACGGTTCGGGCACGCCGCATTCAACTGCCAAATGCAGTCGAGGTGCGTAAAGTGTGGAGAGAACCACAAAGAAAAAGAGTGCAAGCTCGGTGAGGAAAGGGTCGAAGATAAGACCCAATTGAAATGTGTTCTCTGTAGTGGAGACGGACACCCTGCTAACTATCGGGGATGTCCTCGATACCAAGTTATTAAAAAATCATTAAAAGCTGCTCCAACAGTAACCAAGGACGAGGGAAGGCATACAGCCAGACCAACTCCAAGGGCCGTCGTTCCCCAAGTTTCCTACGCCCAAATGGCGGGTGGAGCTGGGAAAACGGTACAGCCTCCCCAGAAAGAGGCCGCACAGCCATCTGTGTCAAAGGCAGCTACTGGGGAGTCAGAAGTGATGGTCGCTCTGCGTGTCATTCAGGCACAAATGAGTGAACTATCACGGCAAATAAGTGAGCAGGCGCGTAGGGTGGACTTGATCTACCGTGCAGTGCCGTCGCTTGCGCAATTTTTAGGTTAACGGGCGCGCTGTCGGAGAGGCCTTTTAAGATCCTAGTGAATGTGAATTCGCAAGTTAGGACGGAACGACGAACCAACTTCCTTGAGTTGTTAAAAGACCAACGTCCAGATGTATGTATGGTTAGCGAAACTAGGCTAAATCAGCATCACAAACTGACGGATAACAATTACATTATCTTAAGGAGGGACCGACCCAACTCGACTTTCGCGGGTGGGGTTGCGATCTTCTTACGTAAGGGCATTGCTCATAAGGTAATATATGGTAATATATATGGAAACGTGTATCATATGCATCCCTCTCCAACAGGGGAGGCGATTGTATGTGGTCTCGCTCTATGCACCGCCGGAAGCTTCTCAAACCTCATGTTTTATAACAGAGCTCGAAACGCTTTTTCGATGTCTGAATCTGAACTCGGATGAAAACTATTTCCTTTTGGCAGGTGATTACAATGCTAAACACCAAGATTGGGGAAATCAATTAGCCAATCCAAGGGGGACCCAGCTATTAATTGGCTGGGGCTCCACAGCATTGAGTGTAAAGTCGATCTGCTAGCTACTGACAGGCCTTCATATCCTCGAAGTGGCTCTTATTTGCATCTATTGCTTTTAGACTCAAGACTGAAACTGACCGACGACATTCTGCGACGGACGAAAAATTGTTTGACGACGGTTGATTACGACAGTGACCACTGTGGACTTGCCGCCGTCATAGTGCTTCCGAACGACCTTGTGGAACTGGAGGAGTACGTGCCGACGCACTCTTACAACTACGGTAAGACACGTTGGCTGCGCTTTTCCGGTGCCGTCTCAAGGGAACTTCGTTCGAACGGTATTGCGCCACCATGCAACAGGAATCTGTCGAACGTTGAGATCGATGGGTACCTGCAACGTATGGAGGATGCAATCCGTAGTACAATGGACAGGACAATTCCTAAATATAGGCAACTTGACTCGACGAACATGTACAGAAACGCGACAATAGACCTACTTTACAAACAAAAAAGTAGACTCCTGTCAAGACTAAAACTCTTGCACAGGAGGTTTACTGACCGACACGATTTGGAGATTAGAACTCTGAAGTCACAGATCAAAAATCTCCAACAGTTAATTAAAGAAAACTACAGAATATCTATATCTCTTTTCTGGAACAACAAAATTCGGGCTGTACAGTCCAACAACCCGAGTATGTTTCCGGAAATAAGCAAAATTTTTAGGAGAAAAGATCAAAATGACACTCAGGGTATTAAACTTCAAAGGACGACAGAGAACAGAAACTTACTTATGACAATAGGGATAGATCCGGATGAGGCCATCTTGGATGATGACCACTTTATAGTGGAAGATGCTCAAGAGAAGGTAGAGACGGTGGGTGCTGTTTTCGAGCGAGTATATAAGGTGAATGAGTGCATTCGCCCGAATTACGATCTTGAGAATAGAGCCTTCGTTGGACACTTCTATCTTAGAGACGAGATCTCGCATTGGCGATCCGAGTATCCTGGTTTCACTAGGTTCAATGACGACCGACTTGCAAATGCAGTCATCGCCGAGCGTAACGGGGATAACACCCTGTTCGTTTCTAAGATGGACCTCGAGAACATCTTTCACAAAATAAAGAAAAAGAAGCCAGCAGGAGTCGACGGCATACCCAATGTTGTGCTGCGAAACCTCCCTTCGGAAGCGGTGGACATATACACCACGTTGTTCAACAACGCGCTGAATAATGCATAATAATGCATATTATCCAGTGCGTTAGAAAACGGCAGTGGTCCATCCTCTCCTTAAAAAAGGTAAGGATGGTTCCAATCCAGCAAATCTCCGGTCAATTTGTCTTCTTCCGAGTATCAGCAAAGTATTAGAAAAAGTTCTCAATAGAGCTCTGTCCACATGGGCTGAGGACAAACATATTATTCCAGAAAATCGGTTTGGTTTTAAGGCGGGCCATGAGACCACACATGCCGCGTCTAAACTAGTATCAGATATTCAATGGAACAAAGTTATAAATCAGTGTACGGGTGCATGTCTGGTTGACTTGGAGAAGGCTTTCGATACCGTTTGGTTAGACGGTCTTTTCTATAAGTTGATCAGATATGGCATGAGTAAACCACTGCTATATATTCTGAATGACATGCTTCATGGTAGAACGTTTGTTGTGAAAAGTTGCAATAAAACTTCTACCAGAACTTTTAAAATACAGAATGGTCTGCAACAAGGAGCGGTGAATTCGCCTATTTTGTTTAGCATTTTCACCGGCGATCTAATTGGTTCCCTTCACCATGCCATAGCGTACGCCGACGACCTAATAGCGTACAGAACAGGTCCAAAATTCGAGGTCATCAGAATACTCTTACAGCGTGACTTCGATAAGATTCAGCAATATTGTGATGACTGGAAGTTGAAAATCAACTTCCAGAAATCGGAAACAATTGTGTTTAGAACCCCGTTGGCTCGGGCCTCATGGGATACGAGAAAGAACTGGCGAAAGCTGGTGATCGTTGATCTACATGGCCACCCACTGCCAAGCAAAGTAGTAGTCAAGTACCTGGGCATCTGGCTAGATCAGTATCTTTATTTTAACAAACATATGGATGCGGCTCTGGCCAGGACTAGAGGACCTTTTGGTCTGACAAGGCGACTGTTTCACAGCAGTCAACTTGATAGCAGAGTGAAGGTGATTTGCTACATGGCCCTCATAAGGCCAATGATTGTCTATGGGTGCCCTGTGTGGTTCAATGTTACAGCGTCTCAGATGGAAAAGATTCGGGTGTTTGAGAGACAGTGTCAGCGTACCTGTCTTGGATTGCACAGAACACCAGAGTCGGAGTACAGAAAATATTATCCTAATGAGGTCCTTTACAACGGGGCTCATGTAAACAGAATTGACAACTTCATGATAAAACTGACTCGGGGTCACACTGCAAGAGCGATGTCTTCGAACAATGGCCTGATATTTGGGGCTTACTACCCCAGCACACGTTTCAGTGGCTTTGTCCCACCGGAGGCTTTCCTCTATTTTGACATGATAGGTTTGATACAGAACAGATTGGCGGTTCCGTTAATCTACCACGTCTGCCGTAAGTCCGTAGAACGACGGCTTCTTTAAACCGAGACGTTGCGTCACCGCAGTAGGCGGAAAAGTTGAAGAGCTCCTCCGGTACAGTAGGGCGGTTTCAGATCGCGATCGACGGGACGTTATTAAAACGTCGAAAATGTTCTGGTGGTTGTGTGAGCAACAAAATGTAAATGTTACTGATAGCGAGTCGCCTATGGCTGGCTTACAAAGGTTTAGTGTGTAAGACTTAGGGTATAGGGGGAAGGCATAGTGGCAACAAAAAAAAAAAATTATAAAAACCAAAAAAAAAAAAAAAATATAAAAATTATTGCGGCGTCGAAAATCAAAAAAAATTGTAAAAAATCAAAAAAAAAAAAATGTTAAAATTACTGTGCGTCCCCATAATTCAAAAAAAAAATAGAAAAAATACAAAATCCCAAAAAAAAAATTATAAAACACAAAAAACAAAAAAAAAATATATATATATAAAAAGCTACTATGGCTGCTCTAGTTAGCTCTTAAGTAGTTTTAATTAGTTTTAAGTAGTTTTAACTAGTTGTAAGTAGTTTTAAGAAAAACAAAAATGGGATCTATGAAACTAAGTTTTTTAAACTTTCTTAGTTATTAATATTAGTTCTAGGGTGAAATAGATATATTGTATCTTTAGGCCGAAAGGCATTAGAAATAAGTTATTGTATAATTTAGAGTACCCGCCTAGGGTCAGTAAGTTAATTAAGTTATTATGTAAGCTAGTTTAAACATTTTTGTTAGCAAGTAAGTAGTTATAAGAAAGAAACAATAAAAATGAATTTAAAACTGAAAACTGAGTGTTCAGTTGGTAGGCCGGACGCGTATGTTCAAATCCCGCTCTAGGTATCTACTTTTCTTTCAGCCTCCCAGTTTCATCTGGACGCCGTCCTTGAGGTTATATGTGAAATGACTAACACCTTATTTCAATCTCTGCATTTTATTTTTGAGAATTTGGTGTTCTTACCTTCTTTTATCCTTGTAAATTTCTTTGTACTGGTCAAAAACAGCCCTTGCAAATGCAGCCAATTAAAAAGAAAAAGAAAAATGAGAATTGAACCTCAAAGGTAGCGGTTCTGACTTGTGGGCATTCCTGCCACTGGTCTTCAATCCTTGACGATGGCGGCATAACATTCAAGGATTCGAGCATAGGTGGAGGGACACCTGATTTGAAAAGGCACTGGCAATCTCTTGTGATTGTGGTTTTGCAACTACATATCTCTTCACAGCGTTGGTTCGCACGGGTCGTGAACAGCATATCCTCATTCGTACCTTGGCTACAGGCTAGTGGTTCCATTCAGAGTTGGGCCATCGAAAAGTTCGGGCATCTATCACACTGGAAGAGTGTCTTGCGTAGATCGCAACATGGTAATTTGGTTGGCGGTTGATTGATCTGGGGATCGCCATGTAAAGGGTGTTTGTTTTAGAAGTATAGAACTTTGAAATGGAAGAAAACAAAGATGATATTTTTTTGATATGAAATTTACTTTATTCCGAAAACAATCTTCTGTCATTGTAATTTAAATATGATTTCTGGCATATGACCACGGCTGGCTCCGACGTAGTCTAATCTGTAGGTCCAATTTTCGATTACTTTTCCAGCATTTGTGGCCTTATATTGGCAATAACGCGCCTTTTGTCCTCCAAGTGGTCAATTGTTTCGGGCTTATAGGCGTAGGCTAGCGACTTCACATATTCGGCGTAGACCAGCGACTACACATATCCCCACAGAAAATAGTCAAATGGCGTGAAATCGCACGATCTTGGAGGCCAATTCACGGGTTTGAAACGTGAAACTATGCGGTCACCAAACGTTTCCTTCAATAAATCAATTGAGGCACATATTGCGCCGTCTTGTTGGAACCACAACTCCTGCACATCATGGTTGTTCAATTGATGAACGAAAAAGTCAGTAATCATCGCTCTATAGCGGTCACCATTGACTGTAACGTTCTGGCCAGCATCGTTTTTATAGAAGTACGGACCAATTATTCCACCAGCCCATAAAGCACACCACACAGTAAGTTTTTCAGGATGTAACGGTGTCTCAACATACACTTGAGGATTATCATTACTCCAAATACGGCAGTTTTCCTTATTCACGTATCCATTCAACCAAAAGAGCTTCATCGCTAAACAAAATTTGCTTATGAAAATCGGGATCGACGGCAATCTTATTTTGCACAATTTGGAAGCGTTGTTCAGATGCCAAACCAAACTTCACATATCACTTGACAGCTGACAAAATGGCCGCCAAATAAAAAATTGTTGCCAACTTAAAGTTTTATACCTCTAAAAAAAAAAAACACCCGTTACCTTTATGAATTTTGAGATGCGGGAAGCGTGTACTAATAACAACAAGATTTAGCCCTGCAGCAAAATTGACTAGCCAGAGCCCGTTTTCGGATGTCTTGTCATGAAGGTTATGCCTACCGATTGTATTTCCTAAGATGTCCTCCTTCCCTAGTTTTGCGTTGAAATCGCCAAGAACGGTTTACACGTCATGTCTAGGGCATTGCTCATATGTTTTTTCAAGGAGCTCGTAGAAACAGTCTTTCGAATTCCTGTCTTTCTCTTCCCTTAAAGGGAAGGGACAAAATTTGGAAAAAAAATTTACTTAAAGAGAAAAACTTTGATTTATTTTTTCAAAAATACCTATGACTAGATTGCTTAAAAACCGTGCACTTAACTAACTTTAATCTTAATGTATTTTTATATCTTTTGTAGAGAACCCGTTCAGCTGCAGCGTTATTATGTTTCTTTGTTCACAATGTTCATACACTCGGTTGGTAACAACTTGTAAATGGTGTTAAGGGAAGCTA
Source organism: Melanostoma scalare (assembly GCA_949752695.1). Classification (NCBI taxonomy): domain Eukaryota; kingdom Metazoa; phylum Arthropoda; class Insecta; order Diptera; family Syrphidae; genus Melanostoma; species Melanostoma scalare. The sequence continues at coordinate 94,883,913 of OX456985.1, read as the reverse complement.
TGTGACGGCTCGATGGGTCCGTCGTATATGTTGTTTGTTAATTTATCTGGACCAGGAGATTTCAAATTAGATCTTTCTTTGAATACATTGCATACCTCTTCGGCTGCGATTATAGTTGACTGAATCGGTCGGATATTTGTAATGATAGTTTATTCAACGTCAAGCCATGTTGTCTCTTCGTTAAAACATTAAGGGTCACTCCATAAGTTTTCCAAAACTCAAAGACGTGGTGTTTAGTTGGTGAGGTAGATGTGGAATTGATTGACTAACCGCAAGTGTTTCTTAAGTGTTTCTTGAACTGCTTTTTCGGTATCTTCCATTCCGTTTGGCACAAGCAGCGAGTTGTTGGGTTGTTGCCTGTTTGTATCTATGCTGTTTTGTTACGGAAAGGAAAAATTTAGCATGAGCAAGACAAAAAAGTAAAGGAGAAGTAATATTATTATGTAAAAAATTCAAGAAATTTATTGATTATTATTACATTTCATAAAAAACTGAAGAGCAGGCTACCTCAAACACTAGGAAATTTTCGAGGTTTTTTGAAAAAATCCACTAGAATTTCGTCTTCGGTAAGTTCAATATGTGTGGGGATATTTAAAGAAGCAAGACCATTTAGTCGTTCTTGTCCCATCGTATTTCTCAGGTTAGTTTTAATCTTCCATCGAAAATGATCTAGAATTTCGTCTTCGGTAAGTTCAATATGGGTATGGATATTCAAAGAAGCAAGACCATTTAGTCGTTCCTGTGCCATCGTATTTCTCAGGTAAGTTTTAATCTTCCGTCGAAAATGATCGTTCTGGAGTTGCTGTATTTATAGGTAGTACTGCCACGACTCGCAAAATATAATCGACTTTCTTGAACGACTTGCTATTGATAACCTGAAAAATATCGTCAGGTTGATGGATCATGATTGATTACACAAGTTCTTTTACTGAATATTCATAAAGCACAATCAGAAATTGTAACATCGCTATTAGGTATTTCACAAAATATAAATTCAGAGAAACGATTTTTTACATGGGTTTGAATGGTACATCAGCGCCTTTCAGAGCGTGCCGTGTAAGCTTTCACTTTTGCCTAGAAGGTGCCTTTTATCGGATCGCGTCACATATAAACTTTTTTGCATGTAAATTTTTGACCGGAAGATACTAACCAGTAAAGCATCAAGTGTATTTTGGATGTTCTGGCCGTGGATTCGTTGTCTCCACAGTCCACATATATAAAATTTTGACTAATAGACCTCCCTTGCTCAAATCCTGGATCCGCCCCTTCCATTGATATACGCCGTCAATCTGCCCGATTCATAGTTTATCTGTCTTTTTTTAAAGTCTTTTTTGACCATTGTGGTGTTTTTCATATTGTATGTAGACTGTTGTAGTGTCGAAAGGGCTAACCCAAGAAGTTGTGGTTTCGTATTTTTCTCCATTGCTGTCACAATTGCAACTGCAGCTGCTATACAATGTCAGACAAAATAAAGTGCAAATGCACTTGACTCATTTAAAAAATGCAGAGAATAAACAATGAGAAAGATTTATCACTCTATTTCATGTTCCTACGTTATATTTTATCATTTTTCATCAAACCTTTAAAAATACTCCGTTATTTTTGTTCTCTTTTAAACATGAACTGCATTCATTTTCAAGCAAATGACATTGAGCTTGGACAAAATAAAGTGCAATTTTTAAATACCTGTGCAAAGTATAGCTAATAATAATTCAAAATAAAAACATATGCCAAAATAATCAACAATTGAGGTTCTGCCCGTTTGCAAAAATTTTGCTTCAAGTTGAATTTTATTTTCGTAAGCTTTGACATGGAACAAGTCTCTCCTGAATTGAAAGAATTTTTAGTTTCGGACCGTTGGCGTGGGTTGACCTTTCGTAAACTAGGAGAAGAATATGGTCTGTCAATTTCTGAAACCAAGAAGGTTTATTTGAACTTCATTGAACGGGGATCTGCTGCGAGTTTTAGAAGTCAAAGTGGAAGAAAGAGAAAAACAACACCACCTGGTGACCGCAGAATCAAAATAGAGGCCAGAAAAAAACCATTATCCACAGCTAGAAACATTTAAGAAAACCTAGAATTAGACTTAAGACCAAGGACAGTCCAAAGGTGACTTAATGAAAGTGGGCTGCGAAACTATTTGGCAAGGAGAAAACTTTTGCTACGCCAAATAAATACAAATACTAAAAAAAGTCTTGCTTTCGCAAAAAAGTATTTAACGAAACCACAATCGATTTGGGAAAGCATAATAAATTAGGCCCTATGAGTCTAAATTTGAGTTAACAAATTCCAAATCAAGGAAAAGAGTTTGGTGCAAGCCCAAAGAAAAACTCGACCAAAGATGCATTGAAAAAAATCGTCTAACATGGTAGAGGGTCTATTATGGTTTGGGGATGTTTTCCCTTTAGTGACGTTGGGAATATTGTAAAAATTGACACCAAAATTACGGGTTCTCATTACATCAACATTATTAGAGAAAAATTAGCTTCCTTGGCATCAAAAATATCGCTGGACAACTACATTTTCCAGCAAGATAATGATCCTAAGCATACTTGCAAAGTTTTTTTTTTCCAAAACAACGTAGAAGTATTGGAATGGCCACATCAATCCCCATATCTCAATCCGATAGAACATCTTTGGTCCATATTAGATGACAGAAATCCGTTAGATGGTCGGCGAAATATACCATCTTTTTGGGAAAGCCTCCAATTTGAATTTGAGAGGATTCCGTCTGAAGATTTGAGAAATCTGGTTCGCAGTATACATATATATATATATTATCATATTAGTAATATAGTATATTATCATATTAGTAATATTGGGGTATAAGTAATATTGGGGTAGACTGGGTACGGTCAAAACAAAGGACGGTTGAAACAACTCAAATATTTTTCGAATAGTAGTCGGTGCGAGAATGTATCCCGAAGGAAAATAAAGTGAAAACATATTCGAACAAACGTCAGTCTGGCTTAGCACGTGGCACGCGGCAGTAGTTAAAAATTGAACTTTTTTTAATTCGATAATCAAAAGTAAGTATTTTTGTGCGGTTTTTTTTCCAATAACTATGTAACTATGTGTTTATGTTTGAAACGAAGAGTGTAGAACGCATTGCAGTGGCTTGTTTCAACTTGTTTCCAATGTGGCCATAATTATATACATTTTTGTAATTAAAGCGTGGTTGGGACGGTTGAAACATTTTGCTTGGGTACGGTTGAAACATAATGTTTATTTAGTTTCCTTGCTTTCATCCAACCAAGAGTCCGTGTTAGAAAAACTTCAAGCGAACAGGCTGATTTGACAAGCTACAGCAAGGCCTATGACGAAGTTAAAGCAGGCGATTCGTTGCGCAATTTGGCGGAAAAACGTGGACTGAATCATTGTTCACTTCATAGATACATAAAAAAGCGAGATGCATCTGGTGAGGGAGAAAAACAGAAAATGGGATACATCACACAACAGAGTTTTCATGGAGGAGCAAGAACGGGAGCTCTCAAAATATCTAATTCGATGTGCTGATATATATTTTGGCCTTAACAAAAAAGAGGTAAGAAAATTATCATTTGAGCTTGCCCTTAAGTATAACTTGTCTCGGTCTCGGACTTGGGTTGACAATGAGATGGCTGGGGAGGAATGGTTGCGGAATTTCATGAGGAGGAGCCGTGAACTGTCCGTACGCGCAGCGCAAGCTACCAGCCTCGCGTGGATACTTTTTATGACAATTTGACCACCGTCATGGACCGTTATAAATTTGAGCCGCAAGATATTTATAATACAGATGAAACAGGAGTTACAACTGTTCAACAGCCTGACAAAGTGGTAGCTAGGCGCGGTGCTCATCAAGTAGGTTCAATGACTTCAGCAGAAAGAGGAACTTTAGTTTCAGTATAGCATGTGCTGTGAATGCCATCGGAAATGTCATTCCTCCATTCTTTGTCTTTCCGAGAGTGCGTTACCAAGACCACTTTATAAGGGATGGACCCTTAGGATCTGCTGGAACTGCAAACCCTTAAGGCTGGCTGCAGGAGGAATCGTTTTTGTGTTTCCTTCAACACTTCAAAAAGCATTCAAATGTGTCTCCGTCCCATAAAGTGTTGCTCGTGCTCGACAACCATTCCTCACACATTCACATCAACGCATTGGACTTCTGTATGGACAATGGTATTGTCCTACTTTGTTTCCCTCCCCATTGCTCCCACAAGCTTCAGCCGCTTGATCGATCTGCGTTCGGCCCTTTAAAGAAAGCAGTTAACTCTGCCAGCGATGCTTGGATGAGAAGTCACCCAGGAAAGAAAACTTGCTCTGACTTCATCAAACATTCAAGCCGGTTTTCGTAAGACTGGAATTTATCCGTTCAATAGACATCTGTTCACAGAGCTGGATTTCGCTCCTCCTTTTGTATACCATATACCACAAATGAAACGCTGGCATCGATAGAAATTGCGGTTCAAGAAAAGGCCTTGGACAGTTCTATTATCACTGGAACCGAAGAAGAATACGATATTGAGAGCTCAGAAGCTTTAAAAACACCACCTAGACGTGACAGCAGCAAACCCTCCACAAGTGCCCAACATCTTACTCCTACAGTTCCAATCGTTTTCACACCAGAATCATTGTGACCTTTCCCGAAAGCTCTTCCGAGAAAATCTAGCAAAGGGCCAGGAAGTCTACCATCTACACTGACACTCCGGAAAAAGAACCGTTAAGAAAGGAATATGAAGCAAGGAAAGCTAAGCAAGTAAAAAAGGAATGTGTGGAGAAAAAAGGAAACAAAATATCGATAAGAAGAAAACAAAGAGACACAAGGATCCAGTATCATCTGAAGAAAAGGAAGTTTCTGCCTTGTTTGCATTTCTCCTTATTCAGAAAGCAGATCTGGGGAAAAGTGGATACAATGCACTGTTTGTAAAATGTGGGCTCACGAAGAGTGCACAGCAGGTGGAAAGTCATATATTTGCAACAATTGCGACTCGGAATATTCCGATTGATTAATAATATTTTTAAAATTACTTTCTTTAAGTTTGTTTGGTTTGCTAAATATGTAAATTATTTATTAATTTATTTCCGTTATTTTTAAATACTTTTTTTTGTTTTTTTCTTAATATTAAATAGATGTCATATGTGATAACTATTGTCAAACAATAGTGCAATAATATTACTTAACAGTACAAACAATAAAAGAATTATTTAAGCGTGTTAACACTAATATGTATATGTATATTATTTCCGCACTTGTTTCAACTGACCCCAATCGCTGTTTCAACCGCCCCTGGTATGGGTACGGTGGACACAATTTTACTTTTTTTAAATTCCATATTCTACAAAGAAAAATGGACGGATCATTGAAAAGGCACTCTCTATTTGTAGATATAAACCCACTTTTTCATTGAACATGCCTTCTTCATCGCTCGGATCACGTAAATCAATGTTATGGGTGAAATTGTCTCAACCGTACCCAGTCTACCCTACCAACAACCTAGGCAGGCAACTAGACCTCATTTTCTCGTCTGGCCCTCACAACTCAGCAGTTACTGAAAGTTTCCATCTTCTCTCGACCCTTGACCACTTCCACCCTCCTCTTTCTCTTGTCTTCACATTCGATCAAAGTATTTCTGCTGCTGATTCTGAAGCATCTTTCCTGTTTAATTTTCGTGAAGCCGACTTCAATGAACTTAATAGTTTAATAAGCCATATTGAATTCAACAATTTTATAAACTCTTTCACTCCCATCAACATTGCACTTAACTTATCACTTCGTAATCTTAGAAATAAATTATGGAAAAACGTTCATTAAATCAAGAACAATTATTGATTACATAAATTACCAACAAGCTTTCTTAAATTTTTCAGCTTTATGTGATTCTCTTTTACCTCGCTAATCTTTTTGCTAATTTTTTTAGTCTACCGTATAGTGCAGATATAATTGAACCCGATCTTAATTATTTCAGTTATCTGACAAACAGATCGAACACCAGTCTTGTTTCTCTCTCTATCCTCCCATCTCCTCATCCTCTGATTTTCCCGGGGAGCACAATGGATCCCTGAGATCCAAGTGAGGTGATGTCACTTGTGGCTGCACCCCCCATTCAACCTTACCTAACCTAGTCTTGTTTCTCTAGGGGCTAGTCGGGACACTGTCTACGAAAAAATCAACTCACTAAAAGATGACTTCTCTCCTGGTCTGGACGGTATCCCTGCCATATTTCTTAAAAAATGCATCAACACAATCTGTGAATCTGTGAAAATGCATCAACACAATCTGTGAACTTACAAATCTGTTTCAACTCTCGCTCACACAAGCTGTTTTTCCAACAGTATGGAAAAATTCTTTTACTTTCCCTATTAACAAAAAAGGTTGCAAAAATTAAATTTCCAACTACCGTCCCATAGTTAAACTCACAGCAACTCCCAAACTCTTTGAAAGTATAGTTTATGATATGCTTCATTTCCATTGCAAGTCAATTGTTTCCCCACTACAGCATGGTTTCTTAAAGGGCAGATCAACCACAACGAACCTTACACAATTCGTTTCTATGACGATCTGTGCTTCAGAAAAAGGCAGCGAGGTTGATGTAGGTACTACTGACATCTCTAAAGCGTTTGATAAAATCTCTCAAGACATTATCTATCTTAAGTTAAGAGCTTTTGGTTTTCCACCACTATTCATCCAATGCAATGGGTCAAATCCTATTTGGAAGACCGGTTTTATTGGGTAGTTTTCCAAGGTTCTATTTCGACCCCCATTTCCGCCACTTCTAGTGTTCCTCAGGGCAGCCATCTTGGCCCAATTTTATTTGTTCTTGTCATAAATGATGTGGACAAGATTATTTCGTACTCGAACCTTTTTATCTATGGAGATGACATAAAAATAACAATGGTAATTTTGACACCTTTCGACCTTCCCCTGCTTTAACATGATTTAAATTCCTTTTTAACTTGGTTCAAAAAAATTTTCTTGAACTTAATGTTAGCAAGTGTCAATTCATGGCTTTCTCACGGAAACGGCTTCCACTCCCCCCTCGAACTTACGGCTTTTGCGACGTACCCGTTCCAGCAGTGTCTTCCAATCGCGATCTCGGTATCTATTGTGATAAAGAACTCATTTTCCGTTCCCACATTGACCAAATTATAGCAAGAGCTAACTCTTCCCTCGGTTTTATAAAACGCTGGTCTAAAGAATTTTCAAACCCTTACGTCACAAAGTCACTCTACATAACTTTCGTCAGGCCTATCCTTGAGTATGCGTCTCAGGTATGGTCTCCTTATCAAACAACCCACTCTCTTAGAATTGAAGCTGAACAGCGAAGAATTCTTCGTGTTGCTTTACGCAATCTTCCTTGGTCAAATTCCCTTATCTTACCTCCCTATGAAGATAGATTACAATTGATTGACTAACACACCCTAGCTAGACGTCGCGATGTTGCCGACATACTCTTTGTGCACCAATTTATAACTGGCGACATCGACTCCCCCGCACTTCTAAAAAACATGTTCCTCAATAAAAAAAAAAAAACTTTACCTTTCCATTTAATTCTACCACTTTTATTCAGTATCTACTTTATTGGATTTCAACTCTACCAAAAATCACATTAACTCACTCTTACTTACTTACTTACTTACTTAGGTGGGCATTACAGTTCGGGGTGAACCTGGGCCTCAACCAACATCCTTCTATAACGACTTCGATTTCGGGCGAGCTCTCTCCAGTTTCGCACTCCAAGTCGGTTGAGGTCTTCATCCACTTGATTGCGCCACCTAAGACGAGGTCTTCCCCTTCCACGATTTCCCTGCAATGTGCTTTCGAACACCCGACAGGCCGGAGCGTTTGGGTCCATCCGCTCTACATGGCCCAACCATCGTAGCCTCGCGATGCGTACTCTTCTGGCTATGCCCATGTCGCGGTACAGCTCATACAGCCAGTTGTAGTATCTTCTTCTCCACATATTGTCTTCGCATACGGGACCAAAGATCATTCGGAGAATTTTTCTTTCGAAACGACCAAGGGTTTCCTCATCCGCTTTCGATCAGGTCCATGCTTCCATGCTTTACGGCGCAAAGCAGGACTGGGATGATTAAGGTCTTATACAAGGTTACCTTGGTTTTTCTGGAGAGGGTTTTGTTTCTCAATTGCCTTCTTAACCCAAAGAAGCAACGGTTGGCAAGAGTTATTCTCCGTTTGATCTCCGCACTGAAGTTGTTTTCCGTGTCTATAGCGGATCATAGGTAGACGAAGTCTTGTACTATCTCGATGTTATGTCTGTCTATTGTGACGTTTCGTCCAATTCGTCGATGTTCTGTGTCCTTGTTTGATGACATATACTATAAACTTCGTTTTGCCCTCATTAACCATCAAACCCTTTTTGGCGCTTCTGTTTCAATACTCGCAAAAGCACCTATGACTTTACGCTTTTTTCTTCCCATTACGTCAATATCGTCTGCGTAGGCGAGTAACTGCACAGACTTTTGAAAGATTGTTCCTCTGGTGTTGACGTTTGAGTTTCTTACAATCTTATCAAGGATGATGTTGATAAATTGGATGACAGTTTGTCGCCTTGCCTTAAACCTTTTTCGACATCAAAGGTCTCGGTGAGTTCTTTTCCGACCTTGACTGAGCAGCGTGAATACTCCAAAGTCATCCTGCATAGTCGTACGAGTTTTGCAGGGATGCCGAAACTAGACATGGCTCTTTACAGCTCGTCTCTATAAATGCTGTCATACGCGGCCTTGAAATCGATAAAGAGGTGGTGAATATCGATATTATATTCTCGGGTTTTTTCCAAGATCTGCCGTAATGTGTAAATTTGGTCTATTGTGGACTTCTCTGTTCTAAAACCGCATTGATAAGGACCTGTCAAGTTGTTGACGTGGGGTTTCAGATGTTCAAATATTACAGCAGACAAGATCTTATAAGCGACGTTAAGGAGGCTTATCCCTCTGTAATTGGCGCAATTGTGAGGGCCTCCTTTCTTTAGGATCGGGCATACGATACTGAGGTTCCATTCATCGGGCATGCTTTCTTCCGACCATATCATGCAGATCAGCTGGTGCATGCTCCTTTCCAACTGATCTCCAGCTGCCTTGAAAAGTTCGGCATCAAGGCCATCTGCACCTGCTGTCTTATTTGATTTAAGTTTGCATATAGCAAGCTTAACTTCTTCTAGGTCGGGAGGACGGCATTCTTGATCATCGTCCAAGCTGAATGGGGCAATCTGCCTGACAGCGGAATTTGTGTCCTCATCGCCGTTAAGCAGTCTGCAGAAATGATCTTTCCAGATCCTCAGTAGCGACTGTGACTCTATAACTATGTTTCCCTGCTGGTCTTTACAGGCTTGAGTTCGGGGTTTGCCACCCTGGCAGGATCTTTTTACCTTTTGGTAAAGCTTCCGAATCTCGTTCCTGTCATGGCACCTCTCTATTTCCTCAAACGAGCGCTTCTCATGCTGCTTCTTTTTCTTTTTGAGAATTCGGTGTTCCTCCTTTCTATTCTCCTTGTAAATCGCGTTTTACTGATCGTAAGCAGCCCTCGTTCGTGTTTGCATAAGCATTTTTCGTGCTTTTTGCTTGGCTGCATTTGCCTGTCTGCATTCTTCACCGAACCATGGGTTTCGTTTTGGTGGCCGAGTGAAACCCAGCACCTCAGGTGCAGCGGTTCTGGTGGCTTCTTGGCATTGCTGCCACTGGTCTTCAATGCTTAATGCTGGCGGCATGAGATTCAAGGATAATTGAAGGGACACTCGATTGGAAAAGGCATTCGCAATCTCTTGCGATTGTAGCTTTCCGACGTCATATCTCTTCACAGCGTTAGTTCGTGCTGGCCGTGAACAGGATATCCTCATTCGTACCTTGGCTACAACAAGGTAGTGGTCCGAGTCAAAGTTGGCCCCTCGGAAAGTTCGGACATCTAGCACACTGGAAGAGTGCCTTGCGTCGATCGCAACATGGTCAATTTGGTTGGCGGTTAATTGATCTGGGGATCGCCATGTACCTTTATGAATTTTGAGATGCGGGAAGCGTATACTACTTACAACAAGATTTAGCCCCGCAGCAAAAAACTCACTCTTAAGTCTTAACATTATCACTCTATAATCAAAACTGACATCTGGTTGCCTCGGGCGGCCTATTTATATCGAATGACATTTCATCTAGAACTCTCCAGTAATTTCCACATGGTCTCCACTCTCCACTCCTGTCTGCACAAACAAACAAGAAACGAAGAAACAAAAGTGGTTCGATAAAGATTGCATGTTGGCAAGACGAAAGTCATTTACATTTCTAAAATTACTTAGAAAGCATAACAACAATATATTTAAAACATTGTATGCTAATGCAAACAAGGAATTCAAAACGATATGTCTTGCAAAAAGACTAGCGTATGAACAACAAAATATCTCAAAAATAAACAATTGCAGATCTTCAATCGACTTTTGGAAGGCAGCCAAACTTCTGAATGGAAGAAAAAACAGTATCGCAACTGGTCTTCAAGCACAAGAGCTACAAACACACTTCAGAACACTTTTAAATACTGCTCAGACTTCGCTTGATATTCAGTATGCAGAGCCTCAAATAATTGATGTGTTTCTAGACGAACCGTTTGAACTATCTGAAATATTTCAAGTATTGAACAATGCTAAGAACAACAAAGCCCCAGGAGAAGATGGGATTCCCTTCGAATTCTACAAAAACTGTACTACTGAATTCGCACAAGCTCTTCTAAAAGAGTATAATCGACTTTTCGAAAGCACAGACTTCCCACAAAGCTTTAAAAAATCAATAATATTCCCGCTCCATAAAAAAGGAAGCCATACAAATCCAGCAAACTACAGAGGAATTTCATTTCTCAATACAACCTGCAAACTATTTACCGCTCTAATTTACAAGAGACTTAAAGACTGGATCAGAAATAAGAACATCTTACACGAGTTTCAAGCTGGATTTAGAGAAGATTACTCTACAGTTGATCAAGTTTTCACTTTAATAAATATTGCTCAAATGTACAAACAAAAACATAAGAAACTTTATGCCATATTTGTCGACTTCAAATCAGCATTTGACTCTATTCCACGCGAGGCACTCTTTTACAAGCTATATAAGATTGGTATAAGTAGCAAAATTGTGAACATCATAAGAGCTTTATACGGAAATAATAAAGTTGCGGTATGGGATGGTGAAGGTTTATCTGATGTTTTTGAAACTACGATGGGTTTGAAGCAAGGCTGCATCTTAAGCGCACTTCTTTTCATATTGTTTATAAATGATATAACAGATGACATTGGTGGTGGAGTTGAGGTTAACGGCACTATGATTCCAGGACTTATGTATGCTGACGATATTGTTTTTCTTGCTAGTTCAGTTACAAGTTTGCAACTTATGATCAACAGACTTGAAAAGTATTGTAAAGCCTGGAATTTATCAGTGAATCTTGAAAAGACCAAAATTCTCGTATTCAGGAACGGAGGTGGCAGACTCTCGAGAAACGAAGCATGGACCTTCCAAAGGCAATCTATCGAAGTTATAAGAGAATATAAGTATCTTGGAGTTCTTATTACAGCTAATCTGAATATGGAAAAACACCTGAAAGTTAAACTATCAGAAGCTAAACGGGCTATTAATTCAGTCTGGCGTCCCTGCATCCAAAACAAATTTGTATCCCATAGCTCTAAGTTATACAAGCAACTGCCCAGACAGTTCTTCTGTATGCTGCACAAATTTGGGGGCATAGCTATTTTGAGCCAGTAGAAAAATTCCAACGGTACTGCATTAAACGAATATTTAGATTACCTAATAGCACCCCAAACTACATGATTCATCTGGAGACAAGTTGCCCACCCCTTATCTTAGAAACGTTGAGGTTACACTTCAAATATGTAATTAAAGTGATGGAAATGGAAGAGCGCCGCTTACCAAAGATTATTCTAAGGCACATGATAGCAAATAACTCACACTGCATTCAAGAGTGGCAAGAACTTGCTAATTGCTATGGATGTGACATTAATTTTGACCGTTGTGATGGAGCCTCTTCACTGAGGGTGAAATTTGAACACATTCTGGAAAAAGCTGGAAAATATCTATACAACAAATACATGAATGAGGCACAGTCCTCGCAACACAGAATGTACTACAGTAATGCGAAATATATTCTTCAAGACAACACTTACTTTCTGGATAAGAATAAAACCGAGATGATAAGAACAATCTTTATGTTAAGAGGCGAACTAATCCCACTAAATTACGTACCACATCGACCCGAACTACCAATCTTATGTGATATCTGCAACCGGGGTGAGAGGGAGGACATTTTTCATTTTATTGCTGTGTGTCCGATGCTAAATGAACTTCGAAGGATCTACTTTGGAGTAAATACTTTAACAAAAGACGATATAATGGGTATTTTGAATGGTGATCGAGGATGGGAACCAGTTTATAGATATACGAAAACTGCTTTGGAATACAGAAATCGATTAAGAGAAGGAGATTTTTAGTTACAAAATACATTTTAACTTAAAGTTTATTATAATTGCATCAATTTTGTTTCAAACAAATTAATTATATAATAAATAATGTTTATCAATACAAAAAATGTCAATCTGGTAGACGGCTTACTGCTATAACCTTAAGACTTTCTGCTAAAAAATATAATATTGTATTACTTTGTATTAATCAAGTTAAATAAAAAGTTATATAAACTAACTAAAAAACTCTCCACTCCTGTCAAACATTTTTCTCTCCTGGTATATATCTACACTTACACTAGTGTTGCCGTTTGTGTTTTCGGTTGATGGTTTTCGATTAGGAAATTGGTATTGAATGTTGGGTTCGCGTTACACTGCCCCCTCCTTAAGATTGTTCGTCCCGAATAATTCCATCTGCAGCCTCGCCACTATATCGTTGCAGCCGGTCTCAATGAACTACTTTTAACTTGCCTCTTAGTCCTCTTTGGATGCGGTAAACCACGTCGTTAATCCTCGTGACAACAGTATAAGGACCTTCTCAGTTCTGCTGAAGTTTCGGTGACAATCCCTTTTGACGATGAGGATTATAAAGCCACACACGATCTCCTGCTTGGAATCCTGCCGTTGTCGCTTTTGTGTCGTACCGTGTCTTCATCCGGTCGCTGTAGCTTTTTCATCCGTTCCCTTGTTCTTTTATGGATATCAGCGAGTCTCTCCTTGAGGTCGTCCACATACTCGTTCCTGTCCTGTGGCTCCTCTGTGGGGCATCCAAATTTAAGTTCGCTGGCGTTTGTCCTGTCGAGCTATGTACTGCACTTCTATAGGCCATCAGGAATAGCGGTACGTGCCTATCCCAGTCTCTTTGGTAATCGCCTACGACCTTGGTGAGGTGTTCTTTCAAGGTTCGGTTGAATCTTTCAACCATCCCATCAGATTGTGGATGAAGCGGTATGGTTCTGGTCTTCTTGATGCCAAGTAGTCCGCACACTCCTTGGAAGATGTTTGACTCAAAGTTCCTCCCTTGGTCGTGATGGAGTTCCATAGGCACGCCAAACTTACTCACCCAGTTAAACACAATCTGGTCGACCACCGTTTTGGCTTCTTGATTTGGGATGGCATACGCCTCAGGCCACTTGCTAAAATAGTCCATTGCAACTAGAATGTACTTGTTTCCAGCGTTGGTCTCTGGAAAAGGCCCAGCCACATCTACTGCAATCCTCTCAAAAGGTGATCCAACGTTGTACTGATGCATCTTACCTTGAGTCTTCCTACCAGGTCCTTTGGTTGCAGCACACTTGTCACATGTTCGGCACCACTTCTCCACGTCATCTCTAGCATGTAACCAGTAGAACCGATGTCGTACTTTCTCCAGTGTTTTGTAAACTCCCAGGTGGCCTCCAGAAGGTCCGTCGTGCATCTCCCGAAGAACTTCACTGACTTTCGATTGCGGTACGATCAGCTGCATCACATATGATTTACCGTCAGCGGACTCCCATCTTCGCCTGAGGACACCTTCTTGCACATATAGTGAGTCCCACTGTGCCCAATAGGCTTTGAGAACTGGACTCTTGTCAGAAATGTCTCCCCATTCAGGTATCTCTTCATTTTCTTTCCATGCGAGAATGGGTTCGATATCTGGATCCTCCTGTTTAGCAGTCCTCACTTCCTCATTGCTCCATTCGCTTATTGGGTCAGCTCTTAGTCGCCGAGCGGTAATATTTTCTTTGTCTTCTTGCCGCCTACAATGCTTGCAATACACTTTGCAAGGTCTTCGGGATAATGCGTCGGCGTTTGAGTGCAGCTTTCCTCTGCGGTGTTGAATCTGGTAATCATAAGTCTGCAGTCTTTCTATCCACCTTGCGACTTGACCTTCTGGATTTTTGAAGTTCAACAGCCAGTTCAGAGCACCATGGTCTGTCCGCAGAATTAATTTCTGCCCATAGATGTACTTATGGAAGTGCTTAGTTGCCAAGATAAGAGCTAGCAGTTCCCTTCTGGTCACGCAGTAGTTTCTTTCGGGCTTCGAGAGGACCTTGCTGTAATATGCCACCACTTTCTCCTCGCCATCATGCACTTGGGATAGTACCGCCCCGATTCCAACGTTGCTTGCATCTGCGTCGATGATGAATGTTTTTCCAGGTGTTGGATGTGCCAGCACTGGAGCGTTACAGAGGTGGTATTTGAGTTCCTGGAAAGATTTCTCACACTAACCTGACCATTTAAACTGCTTCCCTTTTTCGGTGAGCTGATGCAAACTCTTTGCAACTCCAGCAAAGTTCTTAACAAATCGTCGGTAATATGTGGCAAGACCAAGAAAGCTTCGGAGTTGATGTTTGTCCTGTGGTGTTGGCCAATTTTTGACGGAGTCAACTTTTTCAGGATCAGTCTTCAATCCTTGGGAATAGATGATGTGTCCCAAATACTTAACTTCGGTTTTGAAAAGTGCACATTTTTCCGGATTCAGTTTAAGGTTAGCCTCTCGAAGTCTCTGAAACACGGCTTTTAGATTCTTGCAATGTTGGTCAAATGTTTTCCCGTAAACAATGACATCGTCCAAGTAGACAAGGCACGCTTTCCACGTCAGTCCTTGAAGAACGCACTCCATCAAACGCTCGAATGTCGCCGGAGCGTTGCATAGCCCAAACGGCATAACTTTGAACTGCCAGAGCCCATTACCTGTAGAAAACGCCGTCTTTTCCCGATCATCAGGGTGGATGTCAACTTGCCAATATCCGCTCTTCAAGTCCAGCGTCGAGAACCACTGGGCTCCCTCCATGGCATCCAGGGTATCACTGATTCTCGGCAGGGGATAGCTGTCCACTGTGACGCCCAAGGACTTTTGGAATTTTCGATAAGACCGTCCTTCTTCATTGTTGTTATCATTTCCTCAACCTCACCTTGTTTGGCCAGTGGAAGGCGTCTTGCGGGTTGACGAATCGGTCTTGCATCTCCTGTGTTGATGCGATGCTGCACCAACTGTGTCCTACCATATTGCCCCTTTTGCGATGCGAAGATATCAGTGTACTCTTGCAGGAGACTTTCAGCCATCCTTGTTTGTTGGTGATCAAGGTTTGATGAATTCAGTATTTTAGCTCTGATGGTTTTGAGCTCCTCCGGAGTTATAGTTTTTCTCGGGGCTTCATCTGTGATCTTCGTAATTGCTGCAACCGATTCGCAACGTCCAACGACTTCTCCTTTCTTCAACTTTACATCGTACGGTCTGGTGTTTAGTAATCGTACCATTTTGTTTTTCGGTGCTACCAGTGTTTTCCCAATGATGACGCTTTGTGAGGATAACACTCTGGGCCTGGTTCCACCATGAGGTATCTAAGGCTTCCAAACTCACCTTCCAGTTTTGTCCACTTCAGAAGAAGGAGGAGAATCAGATCTTCCGTGATGACAGTTCTCAGTGTTGACGTATTTTGATTCGAATAGGTCATTGGAATTTCTTTATTTTGGTATTTCAAAATTTGATTACCGATATCCAAAATAACTCCGTGCTGTTTCATAAAGTCGATTCCAATGATGCACTCGTCACATATATCTGCCACCATGATTGATGAGTAAACACTAGATCGGCCAGTCGGATCTTAATACACACTTCTCCATATACTCTCGCTGCTTCTCCCGTTGCGGTTCTTAGACGGTAGCTATTGGTGTTATGAAGCCACGTCATTTTAACCAGGTCTCGACGTACTATGGATGCTGTGGCACCGGTGTCGATGGTAGCCACATGTTTGTCCCCGTTAATAGTAGTCTCAACAGTCAGACTTTTGTTGTCTCGTTTGGTCTGAGAGACCTGGATGGTGTTTCTGGGGCCATCGATTCAAGAAACCAGCCTCTGCCCTTCGAAGTTGGTTCTTACTCGTTTCCCTGATGGGAAACGGGCTGATAGGCAACGCTGGTGTTGTTTTTACCTGGGTTGGATCTCTTGCTTCCACAATGTTGACAAGCGGCTTATTTGGTGGTAGTCGGCATTGACGCTGTAAGTGCCCGGTCTTGTTGCAGTTCCAACATCTTCCTAGTCCGCTCCGCTGGTTCTTTTATATTTCAGCTCTTTGGCACGAGCATTCTTCGACTATGGCTTCTCTTAGTCGATGTACTTCATGAGAAGCCTGTTCTGCTGCTTCAATTGTCAATGCGAATGCTAAAGTTTCAGAAAGAGTACGTGTTCTAGCAGTTCGCACAGACCTCTGAAGATGTATATCGGAAATGGCACGAACGAAGGACTCACAAGCAAGCTGGTTGATGATTTCTTCTCCAGCATCCGGGCATGCCAGGTGAACCAGTCTTTCGACGTCTACTTGGAGCTGCTGTAGACTTTCGCCCCTTTTCTGGACTCTGTTATTGAGTTGGACTCAGAAGACTTCTTTCAAGTGGCTATCTCCAAAGCGTTTATATATAGCTGCCACGAGAGAACTGAAATCAGCGCTCTTACCAGCTGGAACTGTTTGAAGTAATTCAGCTGCTGGTCCTATAAGAGCATGAGTCAGTGCTATGTACTTGTCTTCGTCATCCCAGCCATTTGTTGTCGCGGCTGCCTCAAATTGTCTCTTCTAAACTGGCCAAGAAGACTGTCCATCAAATGTTGGGGGTTTCATATCCTTTTTCCTTGAAAACTCTCCAGCAGATTCTCGAATTTTGATTTTCCGGATCTGGTCTAATTCCTTGGTCAGAACAGAGAACTGTTTATCGCATCGGCTTTCCAAACGATTCTCTACAACAGAAAGCTGTTTTTCCACAACTTCAACGCGTTCGTCTAGGACACATACATTTTTCTCAATGTTACCCAATTTACCTTCCAGAATGTTTTTCTGACCTTCTAAAACATTCTGTTGCGCCTCAAGTCTTTCGAGAATATTCTGTTGTTCTTTCTTTTGTTCGCTTCGTTGTTGTTCAACCAGCTTCTTTTGCTCGTTTCGTTGTGCTTCAATTTGTTCCAAAACCTTCTGCTGTTCCGTCTTTTGTTCTAATAAAAGCTTCATTATACTAGAAAAATCTACACTTTCACTTACATCCTCTTCCTCCACTTCTGTTTCAAAAACAAAAGTGTTTACGTATTCCCCTTGCTGTTCCAAATAGTTGCGCAAGCGCAGGACGAGCTCATTTTTCGATCCCGCCCTAGAAAGATTTCGCTTACTTTTAAGCTCAATGCAGTTGAGCTCTTCCAACAACTTACCCATTTTCACTGTATTTAACTTTTTTTTTTTTACACTTTACTAGTCTTTTTCTTATCAAATAAGTTTTATTTACACTTCTGACACCAATGTAACGTGCGCTTAGTTCGCAAAATTAAAACTTTACTTTTCAATTTAATTCTACCACTTTTATTCCGTATCTACTTTATTGGATTTCAACTCTACCAATAATCACATTAACTCACTCTTAATTATACATTTATAACATTATCACTCTATAATCAAAATTGACATCTGGTTGCATCGGGCGCCCTTTTTATATCGAATGACATTTCATCTAGAACTCTCCAGTAATTTCCACATGGTCTCCACTCTCCACTCCTGTCAAACATTTTTCTCTCCTGGTATATATCTACACTTACACTAGTGTTGCCGCTTGTGTTTTCGGTTGATGGTTTTCGATTAGGAAATTGGTATTAAATGTTGGGTTCGCGTTACAATACCAATTCACGCAACCTAATATCCATCCCTTTCTATAACCTTCCTACTCACCGCACTAACTATGGGCATTTCAACCCTAGTACTCGTATGTTACGTTTAGCCAATATTCACAACACATCCTCGACTTTAACAAAAGTATATCTTCCATTAAAAGAAATTTGTACTCCAATCATCCATAATCCCACAAACACATTTAGTTTTTAAGATAGATTCAAGCTATTATAGTTTGTTTAAGTATTGTTACATAACTTAAATTAAGCGAATAAATACATAAATAAATACTATTAGAAGTAAAACTCTTACTTCAACGTTTACTACAGAAAGAAATTTTATTGACTAAAAATATATTACAGACATTTCATAGAAACACAGAAAACGAAGGTGCTTTGATTTGATCAAAATAAAATATTATTCAGCAAGTGAATATGAGCAAAGTGTTTTTGGTCTACATAAGAATTATTTTATCTAACACTTCCCCTCAAATCAATACTAATTTATTGCAAAAGAAAGACCTAACATTTTTGAAAATTTTAAATGTTTTGTTCTTCCTAAATTCTTCGTTAAGATGTCTGCTGTCATGTCTTCAGTGTTTTTGTGCTCAATTTCAATTACTCCATCTTCAAAAAGACCTCTTACGAAATGGTATGAAATATCTATATGTTTCGTCCTCGGGTGATGAATAGGATTTTTCACAAGATGTTGAGCTCCCAAATTGTCGTTAAACATCGTCGTTGGATCTTGAATAAGTTCATTAAAATTAAGTTCCGTGATTAAACTTCTCAGATATAGAGCTTCCCTACTGCATTGTGAAATAGCTATGTATTCAGCTTCAGTGCTGCTCAATGCTATTGAAGTTTGTTTTTTCGACTGCCAAGTTATCGCTCCTCCAGCAAGAATAAAAGTAAATCCGGTGTATGACTTTCTATCATCTGAATTTGCCCAATCCGCGTCTACATACGCAATCAGATTCCCTTTAGTTTGATTATAATTATAATGTAGTTTTGATTTTATAGTCGTTGAAAGATAGCGAATCAAATGTTTCAGGGCACTTAAATGGTCTTTATTTGGGTTTGAATTAAATTGGGCTAATTTATTAACCGAATGGGTTGTGTCAGGTCTGGTAGCGGTGGACAAGTACATCAATGTTCCAATTAATGACTGATACAGAGTTTGGTCAATTGTTTCGGTAATTACTTGCGAATTTTTGTTCAGTTTCATTCCAGGATCTAATGGTGTATAGCATTTCCGGGTTGTTTCCATGTTTAAATCCTTCAAAAGTTCTCTGATGTATTTTTCTTCTCTTTCCAGTTCAATTCCAAGATAATATTTCAAAGGTCCTTTGTCAACTGTGTCAAACTTTGAATCAATTTGTTCTTTGATGGATTCCATAGATTCACTCGAGCTGCATGCTAAAATTATGTCATCTACATACACGCCAATGATATTGATTTCATCTTTTTCATTTTTTACGTAAACGCAACTGTCAGCAACACATCTTTTGAATCCAATCCCGAGAAGTACTTCATTCAGTCGTTTATTCCATTCTCTTCCAGACTGTTTAAGTCCGTAGATGGACTTCTTGAGTTTACAGACTTTGCTGGAGTTTTTGACATCTTCGAAACCTTCTGGCTGTTTCATGTAAACCTCCTCCTCCAAAACACCATGAAGGTATGCAGTGGTAACATCCACGTGATGGAGCAAAAGCTTATACTCAACAGCAAGAGCAATAATTAAACGAATGGTTGGATGTCTGATAACAGGTGCAAAAGTCTCAAAATAATCTACTTGGTACTTCTGTGCACATCCTTTAGCGACTAGTCTACATTTATATTTCTCGATAGATCCATTTGGGTGCTTCTTGACATTGAAGATCCATCTGTTGCCTATCGCCTTGCAGTTCTTAGGTAAATCGACCAAATCCCAAGTTCCATTCGAAATTAATGCGTCGATTTCCCTCTTCATCGCAGATTTCCATTCTTCCACATTTTGACTTTTATATGCTTCGGCGATGGTTGTTGGAGTTTCTTCAGTAATTGAATTCACAACTTCGAGAACGTTATACTGCTTTCTTGGGCGTCCTGGTTTTCCAGTTCTTGTCAGTGTTGGACGACCTGGCCCAATTTTAGAAAATGATGCCGCGTTTTCAGATTCTTGTGGGATCTCTGGGCTGCGATCCGGGTTCGGTTCCGGATTATTACTAAGCTGAGGTGCGTCGACACGCGAGATCTCTTCAAAATCGAAAATAGTAAGGTTGTCTTGAGAATCGCAGTTGTTTGCAGTATCGGCGTTCTCATAGAAAATAACATTCCTATCCTTGACTACTTTTCTTGTCCTTGGATCAAACAGCCTATATGCCTTGGACTCTTCAGAATAACCTACCATGATGAGTTCCTCTCCCTTTGGATGAAATTTCGATTTGCCTGGTTTCTTGTTCAAAATGACAGCCCTTGTTCCGAAAATTCTCAAATGAGAAACGTTAGGTTTTCTTCCATGCCAGCTTTCATAAGGTGTCACATCTCGGAGACTTTTTTAGCTGACCTGTTCCGTAGATATGCTGCTGTGTTAATTGCTTCGCCCCAAATATATTCTGGAAGGTTCGTGGTCATAATTAAACATCTCGCCATTTCCACAAGCATTCGATTTGCCCTCTCGGCGACACCGTTTTGCTGTGGTGAATACTGTACTGTCAGTTGTCTCTGAATGCCATGAGCTTCTTAAAATGAAGAAAATTTGTTACTCAAATACTCACTACCATTGTCACTTCACAAAGCTCTGATTTTCTTTGAGGTTTGACACTCCACCATCTGTTTGAACTTCTTGAAAATTTCAAAGATTTCATCTCGAGTCCTCATGAAATAAACAAAAATCATCCTGCTCTTGTCGTCAATGAACGTGACAAAATATCTGGCTCCTCCAGAAGAAGTAACTTGCATGGGTCCGCAAATGTCGCTATGGATAACCTCTAAAATATCTGAACTTCTCGTTGTCGAATGTTTAGGAAACGGCTTAGTTGTTATCTTCCCCTTAGCACAGATAACACAATCTAGGTCATTTATGGGGTTGATTTTGTCGATTCACACCACCATGCTGTGAGAAAACATTTCCTTCAAGCTCGAAATGTTGAGATGACCAAACCGAGAATGCCATTTCACTAAAGAAGGCTGAGTTGATTTCATCGCCGCAACAATAGCTTTTGGTTTTACTACGTAAACATTTCCGACCTGCGTAGCTTTCATGACAATTTCGCCTTTAGAGTTCTTGATGAAAGAGTTTGCACCAACAAACTCAACGGTATGATTTCTTGCCGCAATCTTTGCCACCGATAAAAAGTTTCCCTGTAGTTGTGGAACATAGATTACATTAAGCAATTCAACACAACCTGTCTCTAATTCCAGAAGCACAGTCCCTATGCCACTTGCCATAAGAAATTTGTCGTCGGCAAAATAAATTTTCTGTGAAAATTCTTGATTCAATTTAGAGAACATATCTTTTTCTGAACACATGTGCGACGTTGCACCGCTGTCAAGGCACCATTCACCAAGATTGACAATTCTGAAGAAAAATGACCTATTTTTCCACACGAAAAACATTTTACACTTTTCTTGCCTTTCGATGATTTGAAGTTTCGCTTATTATGAGCCAATAAAACATGGCTGTCCCCGCTTTCCGATTCTTTTTGAAGTTTTCTTGAATCTTCTTGAAGAAGTTTTGTCATAAGCACTGAAAGTGGTGGCATCTCGTCTCTACTTTCCATAGCAACAACAAAACTTTCGTAGTGGTCCGGCAAACTACATAGCAATATGATTGATAAAATTTCCTCCGGAACATCAACTTGAATTTCCCTTAACTTTTCCGAAACGCTGTAAAAATCCTTCAAATAGTCCGACATTGACATAGTTCCGGTCATTTTAACTGTTAATAATTTCTTAAATAGACATATTTTGCTTGAAGGTCCTGCGGGTTGAAAAATTTCATTTAATCGAAGCCACGCCTCTCTTGAAGTCTTGGAGTTTTTCACATGAATCAGTTCGGTCGATTTCATGCTCAGAAAAATCGAAGAAAGCGCTTTTTCATCCAGATTGGACCATTTCACAGCTTCAGCTTCGTCGTCAGGCTTCAACTTTTCTCCAGAAACGTACGGCCATAATTCTTGAAAAATCAAAATGCTCCTCATATGAATTTTCCAGCTTGTGTAATTGTTTCCATCAAGCTTTTCAATGCTCAACATCGACGCAGCCATACTAAACGAAAAATATTTTAATTTTACTTGAAAAGAAAAAATATTTCAATTATTTCTCTGGAACTTTCCAATTCAGGAAGCCTGGGCCCATAGCCTATTAGAAGTAAAACTCTTACTTCAACGTTTACTACAGAAAGAAATTTTATTGACTAAGAATATATTACAGACATGTCATAGAAGCACAGAAAACGAAGGTGCTTTGATTTGATCAAAATAAAATATTATTCAGCAAGTGAATATGAGCAAAGTGTTTTTGGTCTACATAAGAATTATTTTATCTAACAAATACGTACACCTATCACCTACTGTGACTTGAAACGTCTCAGTCACCGCAGCTGAACATCTTATTTTCGTCACTGTTCCTTTATTCATATATCCTCGATCATCCGTTCATAGATCTGTAGAGCTTCTCGTTGTCTAAGTGACACTGTTATCAGATCTCGCGGTTTTCCAACGAATACTCATTCGTGGTCAACCAGCACGACATGTAAGTCTTCTAAGGAATCACTGCGTTTATTCATTGTAATCCTTATACTTTTGATTGCATCTGTTGTTGACTGATTTACCAGCAACAAACCGGCATTGATTATAATCTGATAATTATCAGATATCCAAATTATATTTCGCAGTCGTCAATGACATTCAAAGTTTATGAACATCAGTTTGATGTTTGATCTTACCTAAATTAGTGTATATCCTTCTCCTTTGTACACTGGTAGGAGGCAGCTACTTTGTATATATATCCTATAGTAATATCACTTTCCAATATTTTGTATTAACATTGTTCGTCACTAGGGTGCGCCAACACCGGCGGAGAAAAAGGAATCAGCTGTTATGCTCATGGTGGAATGTATCACTTTAGGTGAGCATTTCCTATGGGTTAGAAAGTAATGCATATATGATGAAATTTAAACGTTGTTATTTGCTTCCTACTCTTACATATATGGACCTCCTGCTCTGGAAAAATAGGCTTGTGCAACACATTGGAAATTTTGTGGACCACTTTCGACTTCCAAGCTCCGAAAAAAATATTGTAAAGTGATAGTACTATAGGATATATGTATATACAATGGCAGCTATCTCTTCTTTGCTTGCAGCCTATTACTTTCTTTATAAGCTCGAAAGTCAGAATAATCAGCCATCTAAGCCCAATGTTTTCCATCTTTTCCAAACCTCATGAGGTATCTGGTCTGGAAGATGCATTTTTTATAGATTTATTAGTAACTTATAGAATATTTTAGTAACTTCCAGAATGTGATATCAGTTATGTGCGTTAACTTAGGGTCAGCTGTCAAAAAGTTCTCGAAGAAATTGTTCTGTACTGTGGCCATCTGTGCAGAATTTTTTCCAAGAACAAGTCCTGAGTATTTCACCATTTTTGAACGGCTATTTTGAAAATGGTTGCCCCCTTAATCTAGCTATTTCGACAGTGCAAACCTTAGGAAAAAAGGAAAGGATAACTTGAGACACCGATATACATTGAGTCTTTGCTGACCTTAGTGTAGGGGAAAAACAGAGTCAGGTAGAGCATTCCACATTCGCGTGAGCGGCTAAAATATGAATCTGTAAGCTTAACTGTACTGTTAATCTTTAAATCTATTCGAAAGCACATTGCAGGGAAATCGCCGAAGGGGAAACCCCTATTTTAGGTGGCGCTATCAAGTGGAAGAAGATCTCAATCGACTAAGTGTGCAAAACTGGTGAGAGCTCGCCCGAAAGCGAAGTCGCCATCAAAAGATGCGCGCAGACACACAGCTCTCTGTCCATAGAAAAATGTTCTGGGGAAGTGTCCCACTTCATATTTTTTGTTTAGTAAGAAAGTACTCTTCTATAAAACTGGCTAGCATTTGAAGAAAAATTTTGTTTTCGACCACAAACCGGTTTTACTATTCCAGTTAAAGAGCTTTCATATTACAAAAAATATTGAGTATTTTTTTTTATTTGCATACACCGTCAAGGTCTTACACCAGAAAAGACTTTTTCCTTGAATTCCGAATTTTAAACTAAATACTATTAGATTTGTAAATAAAAACAAAAACTATTCTATATTGAAACTAATAGTGCCTACCTTAAAATCCGCAGGATTGTCTTTTTCTTCCCAATATTAATTTTTTTTTGTTTGAGGGAGAACAAACAAAATGTTTGACTTGTGTCTCACTTTCCAAATAAAAATTATATACTTACATCGCAATATGAAGGGGCATAGATTCATAATCGAATTATGAATTATACTTTACAAATAATAGTAATTTTTAATTTTTTGAGGCTGGTTGTAACAGTAAATCACTAATAACTGGTTACTGGTAACAGTCATTGATACATCGTAAATCTCTAGTTCGCTCTCTTTCAGTATGTTGTGTGTTGAAAATGTATCCACTGATATAAGAGTAAAAGGGCTAGACAGGTATAAGATTTTTCTCTTTCAGACATAGCATAAACATAATAACAAAGAAAATTATTGTCACCAAATTGAACTAAACAATCTGATTCACGTGACTAAATTAATTTCACTCCACGCAGAGTCTTCAGCATATATATATGTACATACATAGATGTACTTCTCATGGAAAGTATGTAGGAAAAGTCTAAAAGTGGCTGAAGATGGATTCGCCTTTGAATACAAAACGCATGCTGTCACAGTGACATAATTACATCATCAAATAAATGTTTGCTAGACTGTCGATTATCCTATGCTTTATACACTTTTAAGTCAACTGTCGTCAACTAATCAACAAAGCTGTAAGTAAAAATTTATGGTGAAACAAAATTTAGCAAAACTAGAAACAACATTTTATCAAAACTAGAAAACATTTTATCAAACAACGTACTGCAACAGATTTTCGATTTCATCAATATTGTAATTAAGGAGCCATGACCTAATTCGTTTTATAAATAATGATGCAATCCTTATGCTACGCATATTTTCAGGGAGTTTATTGAACAATTTGCGGGACACTATCGTGTAAGAGTTTCTAAAAAGTGTAGTTCGATGCCAGGGTGGGCACAGAGCGAGTATTGCTTCTTTATTTAAGTTTTATTTAAGTTTTTATTTGAGTATAATCGTTACTCAAATAGACCAACCTGTTTTGTTGAAGAAAAAGTTTAATTTAGAATAAATTTAAGTTTTTTTTCTTAATTTCTGACACCGTGTTAAAACTTATCACTTAAAATCATAAAATCTTTCATGAAATGCATCATTTAAAATCATAAAATCATTCATGAAAAATTTATGCATTTCATGAATGATTTTATGATTTTAAGTGATATTTTTTAGATCACTTTGTCAGAAATCAAGCAAAAGAACTTAAATTTACTCCAAATTAAACTTTAATCTTGAATGTCTTTTGAAGGAGTGAATTTGTCGAAGAATGATTAGGAACCTTTTTGGTAGAGCAACTAATTTTCTATGAAAATATGTATCGTTCATCCTGGCAATTTCCTTCTACACCGAAATATAAAAATCCAAAGTTTAAATTTTTTTTTTAAGTGAAAACTTTTTTAGGCGCGTTGGAGCACTTTCGCGATTTGGGTAATTCATTGAATTCGCGTCCGACACCATTTATTGGTTATCCTAAGTAAAATCGTCAGAGCCCAGCGTCTCAAGTTAGATTCCCAGCCATGACTTCCATTTTTTTTTTTATTTAAAGTGAAAACATAAATAAAAATTTACCGACACGGCTGGGATTCGAACATGAGACCATTATTTTTTATTTTTCGTTATCTTATAACTACTTACATGCTAACAAAAATGTTTAAACAAGCTTATACATATAATAACTTAATCGACTTACTGACCCTAGGCGGGTACTCTAAATTATTCAATAACTTAATGCTAATGCCTTTCGGCTTAAAGATACTTTGTAATGTTTATAAACTACAGTATACGCTCGATATAGTGAAGTAATAAAAACCAGTCATTTTCACTATTTGAAGATTGTTCACTATTTCGAGCTGTAGGCTAGAAACGCTTTCCAAAGTTAAATTTGATCAAAAATGCACATTTTGTTCAGTTGTGATGATAATTATATTTACTTAATCGATAAACAAACACTTTAATGAAGTTGAAACAGCTGTCACGATGGCCTAATAATAAAATAATAATAAATAACGCACGCTTTAGCTTAATAATTGATCTGCTTTCTTGTAATTCATATCACCGACTGACTTCTCTATCTTCTACAAGTATCTTTTTCTTTTAAAATCGGAGAGGGAGACAGACATATCGTCGGCTGAGTTCTATCTTGTTCAATGTCCATTTTTCAAAATGTTGGGAAATCGATTTTTAAGGTTCAGATCGAAATTTTTTTATTATATTTGAAGATTATTGTTTGGAAGTAAATTTTTTCTGCAAGCGTAGACAATTTTAGTTTTAAAAAAAGTCACACTAGATGTTTTTCTTTTCTTTTAAAAAAGTTAAGGAAGTCGTTTTGAATATTGAACAATTTTGTATGGAGCAATGACAAGTTGGAAATCACTTTGTAAGTAATTGAACAAAGTAGAATTGAACATTGAACAAGATAGAAAGAAACTGTTCAACATAATAAAAAATGAGTCATTAAGTGTTTATTGAACAAAAAAACAGTTAGAAAATTGTACTAAAGCAGTTTTCCATAACTTAAAAACCAAAAGAGATAGGACAAAATAATTTGCGCCAAACGAAAGAGCGCCCCCAAATTATGAAGACTGCATACCTAACTCAATTTCGTGAAAAATGGCCTATTGAACAAGATAGAACTCGGCCGACGATATGGAATGACAACTCGGCCCTTCCTGACTTAACTCGTCCCGAGTTATTCTTCGTTGTCAGTATCTTCGTCGTTGGTTTCATAGTCTTCATCGATCTCGGGATACAGAGCACACCATGGTTTCAATTTATCACTGCTTGCTATGGTACTAAACGCTGCTTCTGATGTGAACAACGTATCGATCAAATCGTAGAACCTTTGCTATGGTATATGGTCCTCGGTATTTAGCATCTAGTTTTCGAGATTCGCCTGTGCTTGGCATAGCACTTTCCATGAGCACCATATCTCCTTTGTTGTATTTATGTGGTAACTTATGTTTACTATCGAACCGAATTTTCCACATTTCTCTAGCCTTCTTGATATTTTTGATGGCTTCTTCTCTTCGCTCGCTTAGCGGTGGTTTGTTCAAGTCGATCTCGTCATCGTGAAGTGCTGCTAGAAGCTTATTGCCCCCGATATCGCGAAGTGGAAAATCATAAATTAATTCGATTGGCGAGAATTTTGTTGTCGCGTTAACCCTCGTATTTAATGTCCATTGTAGTCCTCGGAGCTCGGAGTCCCAATCTTTTGCGTTTGCTGATGAAGTTCTTAAATACGCTAATATGCTTTGATTTACCCGTTCTGCGAGCCCATTCGCACGTGGTGTTCGCACCGCTACCTTTATATGCTCTATACCATTGCGATTACAGAACTCTTCGAACAGACTGGAAGTGAACGCCGTTCCTCTGTCGGTTACAATTTTAGATGGTACTCCGAAATTCAGCGTGAGCTGATTCAAGGTTTCGATGACTGGTTTGCTTTTTGTTGATTTGACTGCCGTGATGATAGAATATCTTGTGAGAGCGTCCACAATAACAAGGATGTGTTCGTTCCCTTGGCGGCTTCTGACAAATGGCCCCAAGTGATCCATGTGAAGTATTTCGAAAGGTGTCCTTGGAACATCCAACCCATACAGCTGACACTCTTTCTGTTTCGGTTCACGGTTAAAACAGCATTCGACACACGACTTGATGAATCCTTTTGTGAAATTTCGAGTTCTCGGAAACCAGAAATGTTGCGCAATTCGTTTGACAGTCCCGTCGACTCCCGGATGCCCTATATCATCGTGACACATTTTAACTACTCTCCACCGCATTCCACGAGGCATTACCAGGAGCAGTTTACCTTCGTTATCCCTTTTGAAGAGGCGATTGGATTTTATTACGTAGTCGCTAAGGTATTTTGAACGTTGACTTGAGACTGTTTTGTTTTCCATTATATTCATTACTTCGATAAGTTTTGGATCCTGTTTCTGCATGGTCCAAAGCCAATCATCTGTGGATGTTCGAATATTCATTATACGTGCACCAACATCTTCGGGTTCTTTGACCGGATCCACCGGAGAACGGCTCAATGCGTCTACATGCATCATCGTCTCCCCGGGGCGATGTATTAAGTTGAAATCGTACTCAAGTAATTTGAGGAGCCAGCGAGCTATTCTTGAGATAAGTGATTTTGTTGACTTTATGCTTGATATCGCGGAACAGTCAGTGACTATAGTGAAATGTTTGCCTAACACATATAATCTAAATCGTTCGCAAGCTTCCACTACAGCCATTACTTCGAGCTCATAACTATGATATTTTCTTTCAGATTTGTTGCATGCACGGCTAAAGTATGCCACAGGTCCCAGTTCCCCTTGTTGGCTCTTCTGAAGAAGAATTGCGGCAAGACCAACGCTACTTGCATCCGTATGTATCTGATGCTCTTTGGTTTGATCGTAAATTTTAAGTACTGGTTCTTCTGTTAAAGTCTTAATAAGCTGTCGAAACGCATCGTCACATTCAACCGTCCAACAGAACTCGGCGCCCTTCCCCGTCAGACGCGTCAGAGGAGCAGCAGTGTGAGCGTAGTTAGCCACAAACTTTCGGAAAAATCCAGTGAGACCAAGAAATCGTCTTATCTCCGTGGCGTTAGTTGGGACAGGGTATTCTCGAATAGCGTTCGTTTTGTTCTGCCCTGGTTTCACACCATAAACATCGATGTCGTGTCCTAAAAACTTCACTTGCTTCTTCATG
The DNA here is from genome assembly GCA_949752695.1 of Melanostoma scalare. Lineage (NCBI taxonomy): Eukaryota > Metazoa > Arthropoda > Insecta > Diptera > Syrphidae > Melanostoma > Melanostoma scalare. Next base: position 94,854,786 of record OX456985.1, on the reverse strand, counting down.
AACGAGCATTTTGAAAGTCGCAATGTTAATCCTTCGTGTCTGATGACTGATAGAAATTCAGCTAGATTCTGAAGACCTTCCTCAAACGTATCGGATGCTGACCCTATCTCGTCTACGTACAAGCAGACTTTACTTTTCAATTTTACTTTCAGTCCCTGCATCATTTCTTGGAATGTGGACGGAGCATTCTTGAGCCCAAATGACATTCTATTGAACTCAAAATGACCGTCTCTTGTCACAAGCCCTGCATATTTTTTGCATTCCTCCCTAATCTCTATCTGGTAATATCCTGACATCATGTCCAATGTATTAAAGTAGCACTTACCTGCCATAGCGACGATATCTTCTTCTACTGTAGGCATTGACCATGGCCGTTTCTCAGTGATCTCGTTCAGTTCGCGATAATTGACGCAAAGTCTCTCTTCTCCATTTTGCTTCCTCACCAGCACTATGGGCGACGCATATGCGGACGATGCCAGACGAATTATATTTGACTCGAGTGGTTCTGTAATTATGTTGTTCACTATCTGTTGTTTAGGGAACGAAATCGAATACGGGTTTCTTACGATGGGTTTAGTTGACGTGAGTGTTATATTCATTTTTACCGTCGCGCACTTTCCGATTTCTTTAAGATTATCTCCGAAACAACCGGCGAATGAGTTTAATAACCGAAGCAATTTGTGTTTTTCATCGGCGGAGAGATGATCACCCATGTCTATTTTATCATTGTCCAATTCAATCACCTCACAATGTCCATTTTCGATCACTACACGTCCTTTAGCGAGAATATTGGTACCGATTATAAGGCCATAACCCATCAGTTCATTATCAACTACCATTAGCCCTCAAACTCGCGATTGTCAATTGTAATTGGTATGGACAGCATCTCGCGGCACTGAAATTCTCCCCCCCGCGAAGCCTAATAGTTTCTCGCAACATGGAACAATATGATCGCTGAAGTATTGAGCCACTCTTCTAGCGATTAGCGAGCTGCAACTTCCCGAATCTATCAACGCCATACACTTAACTCCTTTTATATGCTCGTCTTTTAATGTTTCCTTTTCCTTCCATGCACTATTCACTATAGCATTTACCGAAGCACTGTTTACGTAAGGGCAGTTCTTCGTTTCGTGTGTAGTTAGTAGTAAGACACTTCTCACACCGCGGCTTCTTTTGAGGTTTAAACAGTTTCTCGACACATGACCGCGCTCCCGACAGTTGTAGCAAGTAGGACCTAAATTTTCCCCCGTTTGTCCAGACACTTGCGCATTGTTACCTGGAGTGTAAGATGGTGCGCCCGCATACAGGCCTTCACACGCACATACCCGGTTCAGTGTTTTTAATAAATCAGAGCACTTGGGAAACACATACGCCGACAGCATCCGGCGCAAGTCGTCGTCGTATAAACCGTTGATAACGTAGCTTATAATTGCATTGTCTTTTAAACCTCCGCGACGTCCGATAGAAAGCACTCTATAATAAAATTCAATTGCGGTTTCACCCTTTGCTATACGCGTTTGCATCATTTGCCTATGGGTATCTGCAGTATTTATAACGCACGGAAAATCTGATAGAAATACTGATCTAAAATTCGACCACGACTGAAAAACTGCTTGAGCCTCTACCCACATCTTGGCCGCTCCCATCAATTTGCTTTGTACCGCGAATAAAACTGAGGCTTCGGACCATTGATAGGCGTTCTTTAACTGTTCCACGCGTTCGATAAACTGTACCGATGTTATACTTCCGTAGCAAGGATCGAATTCTGGTAAAACACGCAAGAGATCGCGAATATTATTGTTTTGAGCCGGTATCTGAACTTCCTTTTCAGTTATTTTAACGTTTTTGACATTTACCACTTGGTCTGCGCTTTTCTCTATTTCGCCCGACGGACTCGCTATATTGTCGTTGAGACGAGCACTGTTTGTTTCGATACGCTGCGTTGTGAAAGACGGAAGTATTTCATTAGAGCGAGAGAGTAGTATGTTTGAGTTTTGCGTTTCTGTTTGTAGTGGTGGCGTCAGTTGTATTATAAATTTTGCGCATTATGAATTTCTTTTTGAACATGTTAAGTTTTGTCCCCGCCTATGTCCGTTACATTGTCTGGAATTGATTTATTACTAGAAATAGCGATATTTTCATTCCCGTTTTTTTGTGCCGAATTTGCTTTTTCGAATTCTTTAATTATTTTCGCATTCTGTTCTTGCTATTGAGCCGATTGTTTTATGAAAGAAGTAAGGTGTTGGGTCAGTAACTCCATTGACCGCTGGAGTTCCCCGACATCGTCCCTTAACTTACCTATTTCATCTTCACGATCTGGATCTTTCTCAGTTTGGCTATTAGAAACTGACTCCGCTACCTTTTGCACCTCTTCGAATTCATATTTTTCCAGGCGAGCCAGCAATTCATTTTTGCTGCCAGTTGACTTTTCTCCTAGCTGCCTCAAAACGTCCTTCAACTCCTTTGTTGTTAGTGTCGACAAATCCATTTCCAAAATATTATTTTTTTTTTTCTTTTTAGGATTGACTTGGATTGGATTATCCCACTTCTGATTTTGTCACGATGGCTTAATAATAAAATAATAGTAAATAACGCACGCTTTAGCTTAACAATTGATTTGTTTTATTGTAATTCATATCAGATATAACCGACTGACTTCTTTATCTTCTACAAGTATCTTTTTCTTTTAAAATCGGAGAGGGAGACAGACGTATGGAATGACACAGCTAAACACAAAACAATTCATAATACATACTTATATAAAATAATATAGAACAAAAACATTGTAACTCATAAAAAACGCTAGATTTACAAAAATGTGCATAGATATAACATGTTCAAATAAGCATCTATTTTCTCTATAACAATCAGATTTTTAGAAAGTAGGTAGTCGTTACTTTTGTCTGCTGTTGTAGAAAAGGAAGAACACAGCAAGAACTTGTGTTCTACTGAGTCAAGTGACTACTTTCTTTGGTGATTTAGTGTGAGATATACCTGAATGAACGGTAAAATTTGCCCAAAGGCAGTCGACGTGCTGTAGACGCATTGCAGCTGCGATATTCTTGTTTAAACCTGAGAAAAATTATTTGTTCACTATATCGAGATCTTTATTGTTCACTATTTAGAGTAGTGCATGTAAAATTTTGGGTGTTCACTATACTGGATATGGATAGTTCACTCTTCCGAGAATCGAGCGTCTATTGTATAGCTATAATTAAAAACTAAGAATATTCAAAAACTTAGTTTTCTATGTTTTATCATGTTTTTTTTTGTTTTTTCTTAAAATTACTTATAACTAATTAAAACTACTTCGAACTACTACTTAAAACTAGAGCAGTCACAGCAGCTTTTTTTGTTTGTTTTTTCTTTTCTTTTTTTTGGATTTTGTTTGTATTTATTCGATTTTTTATTTTCGATTCAACTTTTTATTACTAGTTTTTTTTTTGGATTTTGTTAATATTGTACGATTTTTCTTTTGTTTTTTGATGCCGCTTAATTTTTTTTTCTTTGATTTTTGTGTTTTTAAATTTTTTTTTTGTATATTGTTTGATCTTTTTGTTTGCCACTGTGCCCACCCCCTACCCTAAGACTTGCACTCTAAACCTTTGTAAACCAGCCATTGACTATCATCCTGAATATCAATTTGTTGCTCGGACAACCACCAAAACATATTTGATATTTTAACAACGTTACGATGATCGCGATCTGCGATCGCCTTACTGAGCCGAAGGAGCTCTTCAACGTCTACGCCTACTGCGGCGAAGTCTCGGCTATAAAGGAGCCGTCGTTCCACGAACTTACGGACGCGTGGTAGATTAGCGGAACCGCCAATTTATCCTCAATCAGCCCTTCCATATCAAAATAGAGAAAAGCCTCCGGTCGGCGGGGACAAATCTACTGAAGCGTGTTTTCTCCATACTACATATACTCTCTGTTGGGGTCATAAACCCGAAATATCAGGCCATTGCATTGGTCGAAGACATCACTCTTGCAGTGTGACCCGGAGTCAGTTTTATCATGAAGTTGTCGATTCTGTTTATTTGATTCCGTTGTAAAGGACACTATTAGGATAATATTTTCTGTACTCAGACACTGGTAATTACAATTAAATAACGATCACCTTAAATTGATTTAACTTGTCCGGTTAAATCAATTTAAGGTGATCGTTATTTAATTGTAATTATTGTCGGATTTAACGCTGTTCAACAACAAAATTTGATTGTATAACAGACACTGGTTTTCTGTGCAATCCAAGACAGGTACGTAGACACTGTCTCTCAAACACCCGAATTTTTCCATCTGAGACGCTGTAACATTGAACCACACAGGGCACCCATAGACAATCATCGGCCTTATGAGGGACATGTAGCAAATCACCTTCACTTTGCTATCAAGGTGCCTGCTGTGAAACAGTTGCCTTGTCAGAGCAAAAGCTCCTCTAGCCCTGGCCAGAGCCGCATCCGTATGTTTGTTAAAATATAGATACTGATCTAGCCAAAGGCCGAGGTACTTGACCACTACTTTGCTTGGCAGTGGGTGGCCATGTAGATCAACGATCACCAGCTTTCGCCAGTTCTTTCTCGTATCCCATGAGGCCCGAGCCAACGAGGTTCTAAACACAATTGTTTCCGATTTCTGGACGTTGATTTTCAACTTCCAGTCATCGCTATATTGCTGGATCATATCGAAGTCACTCTGCAAAAGTGTTCTGATGACTTCGATATTTGGACCTGTTCTGCACGCAATGAGGCCGTCGGCGTACTTGCTCAAACAAGTATATAAGGTGTTAGCATTAGCTGTAGATAATAAATAAATAAATAAAACAGCACCCACTGTATCTACTTTTTTTGAACATCTTAAACTATAAAGTGGTCATCATCCAATATGGCGTCATCGGAATCTATTCCTATTGTCAGAAGTAAGTTTTAGTTTTCTGTCGTCCTTTGGAGTTTAAAGCCTTGGCCAAACCAACGCGGTGAGATCGTACGATGCGATTGCGATAAGTCAAATCCCTATGCATTAAGTCAAACGTCCATAAACGTTTGACTTAATGCATAGGGATTTGACTTATCGCAATCGCATCGTACGATCTCACCGCATTGGTTTGCGCAAGGCTTAATACTCTGAAGGTCATTTTAATCTTTTCTCCTAAAGATTTTGTTTATTTCCGGAAACATACTCGGCACTCGGGTTGTTGAACTGCAAGCACAGCCTGAAATTGATTGTTCCAGAAACATGAAATGGAAATGTTATAATTATCTTTAATAAGCTGTTAAAGATTTTTGATCTGCGACCTCAGAGTTCTAATCTCCAATTCGTGTCGGTCAGTAAACCTCCTGTGCAAGAGTTTGAGTCTCGAGAGGAGTCTACTTTTTTGTTTGTAAAGTGCGTCTATTGTCGCGTTTCTGTACATTTTCATTGGGTCGTAAAACAGCCATAAGGAAATAGTTTTCTTCTGAGTTCAGTTTCAGAGATCGAAAAAGTGATTCGAGGTCTGTCATAAAACATGAGAATTGAGAAGCCTTCGGCGCATAGATCGCGACCACATACAACCGCTTCTTGAGCAAACGAAGGCACTGCACGGTAGATTACATCAACCCTACACGCCTGCCGATAGATTCGAGATCGTCGCCCTTCAACCTGCGGGGTTCAGTTTTTCTTTTTTTTACTTTGCTTTATTTTATTAGACATGATTTTTTATATCTCTAACAACATTATTTAAGAAAAAGGTAATTTAAAAAATAAGAAATTAACAATAAAATAGTTAAGTGCATCCGGTTGTCCGATAGATAGATAGATATTGTTTATTCTTCAATTCAAATTTTATACAGGTACAATTTCATTGATCTTGAATAATGAATAAAGGCATGACATGAAAAGTCGTCTGCCTGAGGGGCATACTTGCTTTTAATTATATTGTTAATTTAATGATTATTTCTTTTTTATAACAAAAAAATTTAGGTGGTAAGAACAATATTTTCCAGCAGTCTTTTTTTTTGTTTTGTTTGTTTTTTTTTTTTTAGTTTACAAAAGCGTAATGTTTTATAATTAAGTACTTTTTAGTTTAGTTAAAACAAAAATAAAATGGACTTTTAGTTTAGTCAAAACAGAACAATTTTTTTTTTTGTTTTTTGAAACAAAACAAACTTTAAACAAAAACAAAAGTGATTCTAGTTTTTTGTAAGCTAAATTGAAATGATTTTTAGTTTGTGATATGAACATTTTTTGGATCAAAAGCTTTCTCTTATAATTTGAGATCTGTAAGACATTGCTTCGTTGAAAAATTGATAAAGGTGCATCCAATTTGCACCATCCAGATAATTACGGACCTCGTTTTCTTGCAAGGAACTCTTCCCAAAATGAACACGTATTATCTCCGTCAACATAGGGCACACACCAATAAAATGTAAAACATCTTCTCTCAATTGAAGATTACAGAGCGTGCAAATGTCTGAACCATCGTTGCGATGGGGCTTAAAGTTTAGATTTATCAGCTCTCCTCTAATTTTAAATAAAGTGCTTATGGTTTGACTGTTGAGATTACTGCTGAAATAGTTCCTGGAGTTAAGATTATACTCGCACTTATTGTAATAGTGTCTTTCAGTGGATGCACGTGCTTTTTCTATAAAAGAATATATCTCTGTCTGTAACTACTATTACTTCGTAAAGTGCTCTTTTGCATTGAAGGGCATTCACATTCGAGTTTATAGTGAAGCCGCAGTCCGCGGCTAGCAAGTTCCAGTCGTTTACTACTAGCTTTTTTTGACGAATCGCGTACTGTAAAAATGTTTTTTGTAGTCTATGGTCCTCCATTTGTAAGACTCTCGCTATGTAGTCTGCATTCAGCTTTAGGGTAGATATAAAAAATGTCGACAATCCCGTTTCCAAATAATACATGTACTTTGGTGTGTTAACTGGTAGAAAGAAAATTTTTCTTAAGAAAAAACGCAACAAGTATTCCACTAGTTCATATCTCTGTACACCCCACACTTGCGCTCCATAAAACAAGACAGCCTGTGCTGTAGCATTAAAGACTCTTTGCTTCAATTCTGGTGCAATTAGTTTGTTGTTATATATTCTTTCCCAGTTCACACAAATTGCAGCTTCAGCTTTATTTAGTTTTATTTTTAAATGCTTTTCTAGCTTCAAGTTGTACGTGAACTCAATTCTAAGATACGTATAGGATTTCACTACTTCTATAATTTTTCCATCATACTTCCAATGCTCCTCACCCGCCGTTCTTCCGGAACCATTCTTAAACAAGGACTTTTGACTTTTCTGTATTAACAATCAAATTCCATACCTAGCAATAGCTTTGCAGCTTATTGATCATCATTTGGAGAGATGTTGCCACCGCGAGTATGACAATGTCATCTGCATACATAATAACTTTCACTCGTTTATTTCCAAACTCCACTCCACAACTAAGGCATTCTACAATGTCATCTAGGAAAAGAGCGAACAGCAGCGGGCTAAGGTCACAGCCTTGCCTATCTCCTTGGTTAACTTGAACACAATCCGATCTTTCTTTGCCGTTGTAAATTGTCCATAGTGGAATATCCTTTGCGAAATCCACTTTGATATTCATTCATTATTCATTCATTCATTTACATATAATAACACAAGAAAAATTTTAGAATTTTTTTTAAATCGTATTGTGTATTAAAGTCTTAAGTGAGAATATTCAGTAAAATACCAATTACAACAAAGTTCAATGAAAACAATAAACTCTTAATATTTCTTAAATATGAAGATTTGATTGCATCACATCGGATTCTTTCTGGCAGGTTATTAAAAAGTCGAGGTGCAGTTACTTCGTAGAAGTGAGAAAATAGTGATTTTTTTACAACAGGTACAAAAATAAGGTGTCTATTTTTGTCTCACAAATTATAAGATTCAAACGTCCTTGCAGCCAGATAGCCAGATTTTTCAAAGAATATTTTTAAAACTTTATAAAAATACAAATGCTGTAGTGGCAGAATTTTAAGGTTTAAGAATAGATCAAAGCTTGGAGTTCGGCGGTTAACTCTGCAAATAATTCTTAAGGCATGTTTTTATTGGCTAAGGCCGGCCACTGACTACACAATATAACTGCGCAAACTGACTTGAGCAAAAATCAAATCGTTTTGATTTTTACACAGTTAACTGCACAAACAACCCCATTCACAACAAAAATGAACTGCGCAAACTCCAATTTGCTCCAATTTTGTAGTGAGTGGCCGGCCTAATAAAGGTTCGATTTTATGAGTTCCACCCCAGCAGGAGAGGCCGTATTGCAGTTTGAATTTAAAAAGGCCATTGTATACTAAACTCAGAATAGGTTGATTGCAATAGAGACACAAATGGTATATTTGCCTCACAATCTTATTCAGATAATCTTTTAAGTTAGAAGTATGGTTCGTCCAACTCATCCGAAAGTCCAATAACATACCCAAGTACTTAAAGCTTTCGACGCGCTCAATTTCAAAACAACTGTTAGAACATACCAAATTTTCATTAAAAGTTAAAGAAACATGTTTGCAATCATTTAATGAAAACTTTGAACAACTAGGAGAATGGTATGAAAATGTTATATCGTCACAGACATTTCCCATTAAATTAAAAATCATAAATTTTGTTTTGTCACTAATCACAAGACGATGCAGATAAAACCATTTGCGAAGAATCTCTAAATCAGTATTTACACCAATAACTAACTGGAAATAGTTTTTCGATAAGTAGGACAGGGCGGTATCATCTGCAAAGGCTGTAATTTTACCTTTGAATGGTTGAATAAAAAGAGAGTTAACAAAAACTAAGAACAGAATTGGACCCAAAACTGATTCTTGAGGAACGCCCATGTATATAGGCTTTTCCGAACTTAGTTTGCCTTGGATTCTTACCTTTTGCTTTCTGTTCATTAGATAAGAAGCAAACCAATCATATACCTTACCTCTAAAACCGGCTTTGTACAATTTACTGAGTAACAAAGTATGATCTACTGTATCAAAGGCTTTAGCTATATCAATAAACAGGGAAGAGGGTATCTCTGAGTTGTTCAAACTATGGTAAATTTCGCTACATAATTTCAATAGAGCATCTTCCGTGGATTAACCGCTCAAAACACCGTACTGATGGCTGCTGAAAAAGTTATTTCTTTTAAAGAAAGAGATCATTCTGTATTTCATACCTTTTTCAAAGACCTTTGAAAAAACTGAAAGGAGTGATATTGGACGATAATTATTTAAGCTTGAAGTAGCTCCTTCTTTATGCAATGGTATAACAACTGCACGTTTTAATGCATTAGGAAAAACACCCTTTTGCAAACTGAAATTGAAAATATGACATAAAACATCTGATATGAAAAAAGAAATTTGTTTCAAAACTGTGCTAGACATCATGTCTTCAGAAGTCGAGTTTGAATTTTTTAACGAATTTATGATTTTATGAATTTCATGGGAGGTAAAATCATTAAAAAAAACTATCTGAATTCAAACTATCATCTTTCAAAATATTGTCATAACACAACGCACTAGAGTTAGACTGAAAGTTATAACTATTGTGCTGAAATATATTTGAGAAAAAATCATTGAATTTATTCGCTACTTTTTCAGAGTCGGACACCAATGTGCTGTCGCATTCAACAGAAAAGCCTAATTCAGTTTTATTTCTATTTAAAATGTCATTTACGATCTCCCACTCCTTTTTTAAGTTTCCTAAATTTTCGCTTAACTTATTTCTATAATAAGAGCCTCTACAGAGAGGAATTTCAGTTTTAAGTTCAAAGCAAAGTTTATTGTAGAGAGCTTTTAGTCTTCCATTATTTGAATGTTTTTTAAGACAGTCATGTAGTTTTTTCTTCTTATTTGTCTTTTTTAGCAAAAGGATATTCATCCATGGCTTACGACACGTTAATATTAAATCTTTACTTTCACGGACTAGGCAGTTGTTTGAAATGTGTAACTGGAGTTTATCTAGAAAAAAATCGAAAGCCAAAGATGGGTCTTGTGCATCAAAAACGTCGTCCCAGAACTCATAAGTCAAATCAGATTTAAGGGTCACAAAATTAATTCTGTGATTCTGTTTCGAAAAAGACTGACATGTCCTAGAAACAACGTTGTCAAACTGAAGACTTATTAATTTATGATCTGTTATTTTGAAATCAAACACATCAGCCCTATAGTTTCTATCATTATTCCTTTGAAATTTTATAAAAGCATGGTCTAAGCATGATGATCCTCTTGTCGGTTTATTTACCATTGACATAAAACCATAAGACGATAAAACAGCATGGTAATTATCTGTAACAGATGCTTCTGACAATAAGTCAATATTAAAATCACCAAGATAAGAGCTCCTCTGGGTCAGAATAAGGCTCTACCCCATTCAATAACATGCATTTCGGTTTCTTCTCTACGTATATACGTAAAATGTTCGGTGGTTGTCTTTTTCAGCAATTCCCGAACGATCTTATGGTCACTAATGTTTTCACATTGGATCTCATGTCGATCTTGATCTAATCGCTTGATAATGAAATTTTAATGGTGGACTTACTTACATAGATCTTTCGTCCCTGTTCTGGGGCCCTACTCTGTATTTCGTTTCGAAAGTCGATCCTATTCGAAAGTGATTTTCGATCCGTGTATGAATTCGTACCCCGTAAAACTTTCGAATCGAACAGAAATTGCTTAGTACAATTTCCATTTACGGAATAGATTTTTGAAGTATTTTTCATATTTCTCATGAGATCTGTCAAATCAAACAAAGTAAAAAACATCTAAAAAAGTTGGAAGATTCAACCAAGACATCAATTAAGTTTCAAACAAGGCATTTTTATTATTTAATAAAAACTAAAATGTTCGGCATGCAAAAAACAGAAAAGAATGGGTTGAGCGGAAATTCATACGCGATATATATTATGTATGCCAGAATTTTATGGGTGTCAAAGATTTATATCAGTTTTTAACTATTGTTCGTTTTTATGTTTTCAGTCCCACAAATTGTTGGAAGAGTTTACTTGACGTCCGAGATGTTTAAAAGTTCCTCAGCTAAATTGGGATGAGGAAACTCCACCATCTTCGAACTGCTTTTGTTTTGGGTGAAAAAATTTTCCTAATTAATCACTGTGCACTGTGATAAAATTTTACATTTTATTTATTTATGGAATAAACAGCTTGGCTTGGACCTCCTAATAGTTCATTATACAATATACATATTGACTAATTGAAAATTGTAACCACTCAAAACAACCAACAACCATTGCTTTTACAGTGAGTGTTTGAAATTCGTTAGCTACATAGTTGTCGAAAAAAAATTTTCATTTTCGAATGGTTTTGGCATTCGAAAACGCTTTGCACGGTGCCAAAAATCTGTTTTCGAATTTGCTTTTCCGAGTGTAGTAGATTCGAGTCCGCTTTAGAAATAGAGAGTACAAAATATTCGTTTTCGGACATTTTTGCTTTCGAAACGAATTACAGAGTAGGGCACCTGCTTTGTTGTTGCGTTGGCTATTGTTACCAGGAACTTTATCCTAGCAGACGACTTCCTTCTCATTTTGGAATTTCCTTTCGAAGGCAACGTATTTCCGAAGGATCACTACAAGTAAGTTTCTCACTTGTAGTGATCCTTATCGAGAGCAAACACCCACAATGAAATACAAAAACGGGCTTTGGCATGCATTCAAAATGAAGGAGGCCACTTTGAGCACTTGTTATAATTGTATTTGTATAAAATGCATAAAAAACTGCTAAAAGTGCCCATATTATTTTTTTATTCAAGCAAACCTCAAAGCAAAAATTTTTTTTTTTTTTTTTTCTAACCCATTTTGTATTTTTTCAAGTAACACAAAATTTATGGGTTTTTAAGTGAATTTATTAATGAGTTTTTTTTTTTATTATTGTTTTGTTCATCTGTTAAAAATAAAGAAACTCTATATTCACCAGGCATTTTCTGAAAAAAAAAATAACCTCAAAGTAAAAACTTTGCTGGGGGAAGAAAATTTGAACTGAAAATCTGGCAACTCTAAGCCTATAGGAGCCCAACTTAAATACAGTTTTAAAGATTATTATTTTTAAAATAATTAAGTCTAAAATTAGGTCTTTATCATCAGTATTGACAGAGAAATCGAATTTAACACAGGTCAGGGTGCAACAAAGTTAGCATTTTTTTAAAATTGTCAAAAAGTGATGTCAAAGTTGAGAAATGGACTTTACTGTATAACAATTTTTTCTTAGAATATGACCAAGAATCACATTCCAATGTATGTAACACGAAGTACGGAACACCCTGTAGAAATTTACACTCTATTATAAAACGAGCAGGAGAGAAATGGAGTATAAAACAGCTTCAATATGGAAAAAAAACAAAAAAAAGTGGCCTGGCAGCCCCAAAAAATTTGTTCACACAATATCATCTTGTTTCTAGTAGCAACTCAAAACTGTTTAAAGACAAAATGAATGATCTTAAAAGTTTATTCGTTTTTATGCCAATGGTAGATCAAAACAAGAAGCCTTGTTCAAATCAAAAACATAAGAATGAAATCAACAATAATTTATTATATAATACTTTATTTTTTACTGCTGTGCTATGACTATGTACCTACCTATATAGTGTTATTTATGTAAACGTTAGGTTTATTAACCAAAGTGAAATTTGTTTAGTCTCATAGATTTAATTTTATATTCCATAGTCATAGAATGACTTTCCGTAAGTTTTTATAAAACAAAATGTGATTTAAATTTTGTACCTATATTTACATTCATATCTTATAGTCATATTAGGACTTCTTTTATTGTTTTTTTTTTTTTTAATTTTTTTTTTTTTTATTAATCAAGTTAGTTTTTTCACACGAAGATTGCTTTTAATCAAAAAAACTCTTGTGATGTATGTACAGTGAAATCTCCCTTTACGGACACCTCCTTTAGGCGGACACTTCCCTTAGACGGACAAATCTTTTTGCACGGAAATTGCTCCATATAAGTTTCATTGTTTTCAGTTTCCTTTAGACGGACACTCTCTTGGACGGACGCGGACAGAAATTTTACGTATGAAAGACAAAATGTTTTCTCTTAGACGTACACCAGAGCAGGATTGAACATGGCATCACGCTGATAATTTTGGCAGTGATATTTTTTTTTAAATGCAGTTTTCAGCGAGCATAAAATTCTTTGAAAAATATGTACATACGTGCCAGTTGCGAGTCCAGAAACTCTATTATGTATGTGTTAATTTTGTGTAACTGTTGAATGAGTATTTGATTTGAAGTCATGTATGTGTTGGATATTTTAATATATTTATTCTTTCATTCTCTCATTCATGTTGTGGAATTGATCTTGTTTGGATGTAAAAAAGGGTTAATTTTTTGATTTTAGTTTATTTGCGCTCAGGCAGTTTAAAATTCTTTTAATAATTTTTACCTACGTAGATTTTATAGAAATATATTTTTTGGATGCCATCAAAAAAGAGAACTTTGACTTTATAGGGAAAGGTAGACGTAATTAGCTTTAATCAAAAATATAAAAAAAATCATACGAGAAAAAGCAACAGAATTTAATAAAAGAAAAACTCAAGTTGCTGATCTACTGAAAAAAAAAAAGAATGAGCTTTTGAGTGAATGGCAGTCAAACTACAATGCAACTCATCTTAAAAGACGATTTATTTCGTCAAACTGCCTTGATAAAAATGTTTTCGAGTGGTTCAATGCATTACGAAACAAAAGGTTTAAGATATCTGGAAGAGCAATTCGACATCAGGCAACAGAAGTTGCAACGCGCTTAGGAATCACAGATTTCAAAGCATCAGCAAATTATACTTAAAATTTTGTGTTTTAGTTTGATTTCCCTTAAACGGACAACTCTCTTAGGCGGACAAAAACTTCTGCACCATGGCTGTCCGCCCAAGGGAGATTTCACTGTATTCCTATTTTAAAATTTATAAAATAAATAAAATTCATTTATTGAAATTGGAAATTACCTTTTTTTAATTGGTTCTAATACCAATTTCTATAGGATTTAAACAAGACGCTTGAATATTGAAATGTCGTACGTGCGTTCACTTTGTCGTATGTGTAGGGGATGGAAACAGAAGCTTATTTTGGTGGCGTATACGACAAACTCATTTTGGGTAAAAAGGTTTATAATTTTAAAATCAAAACAGCTAGGACAGTTCTGAATACATAAACAAAAATAAGATACTCCACACAATATATTCTAATAAAAAAAAGAAAGACTTAAGCCCTACGCTTTTTTCTGTAGTAACGTAAACCTTTAAATGCGATTTTCCAAATTAGTGTGTCTGGAAGAGACAACAAAACAAACGGGCGCCACAGTGTGACAATTCGCATAATTAGTGGGATTTAATTCAAAAATCGATATGCGCCAATGAAAACAAAAACTGATTTTTCTTACAACTCAATCTCCCACCAAATAAATAAAAAAAAAATATGTAAAAGTCAATCACAACGACAAAAAAGACCTAAAACTTCACATAAACTGCAGTTGTTGGTACAGAAGGTCAGTTTATAGAGCAAGAGTTTTTTTGATTATCAAAGTGGTTAGTGTGATTTAAAGTGGAAGTTAAATTTTTTTAAATAGATATTATCTTACAAATTATAAAGGTAAGTTGTTGTAATGATAAAATATGTTTTTGTTCAAACAAAGCTCGTTAGGTAAACTAAAACTCGAAAAAATGCATTTTAAGAGTTCATTAGAAGAAAAGTATAGTTTATCAGCGTTGTTCAAGTTGAAGGCCTTATTTTTTTAAAAGCTTAGTAAACTAGGAACAAAACAGCGTTTAAACTTTTTGCGCACAGGTGCGACACCAATACTAAATTTTTCACATTTTAGGATGATAACCAAAGTTATGAAAAAAGAACTTTACGAAGTTTGGATTGGATTTCTAAAGTCAGAGAAAAGCCCTTGGATGCGGTTTTTTCATTCGTCTTGGATTCCTTTACTAATTTTTTGCTATCTGAGGAAGCAATAAATAATTCAGTAAAGTCAACAGCAAGGAATTTATGTTTGAGGTTTCAAGAAAGGATGTCCAAAAAAAATTAGAAGTGAAACTGGGTTAAAGATTGATATGCCTACACAACAGTCAGGCAATACTAATGATGGAAACACACCAAGGAGATTCTTCAGAGATGAAGAAAAAACAGCACAAATAACTGGGATTGATATAGAAATCAAAAATTTCATATCATTCTATTTTATTTATTTTTCTGGGTACCCAATTGACAAAGATTGACTTCGAAAAATTGGCACAAGAAACAAGGGATGTGTATCTTAGAAAGTACGGCTAGTTTTATAGGCCAGTTAGTGTACACAAAGTCTTATTTAATGGAAAAGAAATTATTGCCTCCTGTATTCTGCCAATCGGCCAACTTTCTGAGGAAGCACAAAAAGCTAGAAAAATAAGGAAAACAGAAAATTTAGGGAACTGTTTACAAGGAAAACTTCGCGACTTGACACCAAAACGGACATTTTGAATAGGTTGGAGATATCGTCTGATCCATTTTTGGCAAGTTTAAGATACATACCGAAAAGAAAACAAAAGTTATTGAAAATGAGGTACTGCAATTATTAGATATCCCAAATAATTAAAAAAAATTATAGCTGTTGGTTATTTATCTTGTTTTGCGTCGAAACTTTTAATGATATGTCCAAATAACACATTTTTTTGTGTTCTTTGGAAAATTCTAATAACGATAACCCAAAAAACATGAAATAATACATACAGCTCTCAGTGTTATTAATTTAATCCCGCTAAATCAGCGAAATGCCACACTGTGGCGGGCTATGCGACGATTTATTTATGTTCGGTACTAAAGTAGTTAATCTTTTTTTATTTTTTTATTATAATATAATCTGATGAGCTAGATTCCAACTCAATGAAATGAAATAAAGAAATAAATAATCCATTTATGTATTTCGAATTTGACAGGAAAAAACATACCTTCCAGTGAAAGTATTTCAATATCAGCACATGATTGTAATTCGAATAAGAAACCAAACAACCAAAAACAATGTTTAAGAAAACAAAAAGAACTGTTTACTAAAGTTACATACACTTTCTACCTACTTTTATTTCCAGTAGGTAAAAAAATCAACCTATTGCACATCAGTTCCAGTTATTAAAACAGCTGAGATTTGAAGTAAAATTAAATTGAATTAAAAAAAAAATCAAAACAAACTCCACCTGATTTCATTGTTGCCTAATAAAAAATATTGTTTTCTTTAATTGGTTTTTCTCCTCCATTAAACCATAAGAAAAAAAATATTCTCAACTTGACCTCCTTAAGCCGAATAAATCAGATCACCGTTAAGCGCAACTTCGGTTACGTGTTTTTTATTGGGTACAAAGACAATGCTGAATCAGCTAAGAGCTTACATAACAGACCAAATGATATGAAAGAGATTAATTAATTTTTTTTGCTTTTTCAGTGGATGACGCATCTGGGCATTATACATCGGGGTTTTTCTACGGTAACAACTATTGGATGGGATCAATGTCACTATGCGAGTCAATTTACAAAGAAGAAAATAAAAAATTTAAATTGAATGATGAAAAAGGAGCCCGAAATTCAGGTCTGCCTTTTGCAAAAGCTCACCAACAGGTATACAGCTCAGTTCGACACGAAAACCCTCCATTCCAGCCAGGATTTTTTATTTTGAAAATGTTTTTGAATGAAACCTTCAATACACCAGTGGTAAGCTTTTTAAGCTCTCATTTTCATTGTAAATTAAACCTTTAGACATATGAATCTTCTTTCTATTTGATTTTTGTTCTTATACATATATGTTTTAGGTTTATAGTTGTTGTTTGTCCATGTATCGATTAAGTAATTTCCATATACTGATGACGATATCAAAAACTGAGATTATAGTGCTCAGTAATTATTTGTTGAGTGTCAAAGTGCAATGCCAATTATATGTATATTATTTCTATGATGCGACAAAAATGCAACTTATAAATCATGATGTTTGCTCGGTATGAACTTTGAGCTGTACCGCGATATGAGCATAGCTAGGCTACGTGCTAAGATGGCTGTGCCATATAGAGCGGATGGACCCAAACGCTCGGGCTCGACAAGCATTCGAAAGCACTTTGCAGGGAAATCGTGGAAGGGGAAAACTTCGTCTTAAGGTGAATTCACATGAGTGCGACCAACGAACGACGAATAAATCAAGAAATGTGATTTTAAGTACCTTACAAGCATAAATTCCTCACGAATTTTTTAGGAAACGATGGAAATATAGTTCATACTTATTTTTAGATGGATAAACTCTTCTTTTTGTGCCTAAAATTAAAGCAATAGAGAAAAGAAATTTATTCGTTACGAATAAATTTTATTCGTAACGAATAAATTTATTTTCTCTTTTCCCAAAAGCTTAGGCACAATAATAAGAGTTTGTTCACCAAAAAATAAGTATGAACTATATTGCCATCGTTTCCTAAAAAATTCGTGAGGAATTTATGCTTGTAAGGTACTTAAAATCACACTTCTTTATTTATTCGTCGATCGTTGGTCGCGCTCATGTGAATTGCCCTTTAGGTGGCGCAAACAAGTGGAAGAAGACCTCAACCGACTTAGAGTACAAAACTGGAGAGAGCCCGCACAAAATCCAAGTCGTTATAGAAGGATGTTGGTTGAGGCTCAGATTCACCCCGAACTGTAATGCCCACCTACGTAAGTAAGTTACCTTTCGCACTCCGCCTTTCAAATCACACATAAGCCAAAAATTATGCCTTTGAAGCAAATCGTTGTCAACCAGATCGAAGGCTTTTGTCATGTCGATAAAAACACAAAAGTGTGTTTGTTGTCATATTCTAAAATTCGCATTTGTTGTAGACTTGACGGAATCTGAGTGGATTATTAATTAAAATTTTGATGAGTCCCATATTTTTGCGATTTTCCACGGGCTTTTTTATCAATTGAATGATTAGTAAATTTTTAACAATTAAAAACACTTTTTATATATTTCTTCAAATGCACATTTCGGAAGCAATGCTTCCATCACTGACGATAGAAGCATTGCTTTCGAAATGTGCATTTGAGGAAATATATAAAAAGTGTTTTTAATTGTTAAAAATTAAATAATATATCATTTATTTAATAAAAATTTTGCTTTTACTAAAGGAATATAATAATTGATAATTGTTTTTTCAAAGATTCTAGAAGCGGTAGGAAGAAGTGAAATCGGTCTAAGGCTAACCATATTTTTAATCGTCTTTCATAAAAAAGAGGGTATGCACATTTCAGTTGCTGAGGGAAACATCCTTGTTCATGCCACTTTTTACAGTATAAAATAAAATAGAATAAAAAGAGAAGTGCAACCTTTGAGAGAGTGGCGCAACTTTCTGAGAAGTCTTGTGAGGGAATGGAGGGACCTACAATTTTTTGCTGGTTCCGAACGACAAATCGAGAAAGCGCTTTGCATGGCAATGAATTTACAAACGGAGGACTTGCCAATTCCTCGCGAAGAGATTAGTAGAATACGAAATACTATATTTTAAGCACACTTTATTCTTCGACGATGAAATAGTTTTATATGTATGTTTCGAAAGAAATAATTGGTTCAAAGCGAAGCTATGGGGTTGTGACGCAAACTTATCAAAACAGTTACAATTAGATTGTGAATTTATCAAAGGCCTTAGGTTATCAGCTATGTTAGCAAAATATTCATAGAATTTGTTTTCCATTAAATATGAATCCGTAAATACTTTAGAGATAACATTACCATTTACCAGTATAAAGATATGGTCTAGAAGATTCCGTTACGCGAGTAGCTTAATATATGAAAGACGTTAAGCCTTGTGCTTTCATTAAAAAAGATAATTTTAAAAATCTTTATCAAACGAGTTAAAATTGTTTAAATCACCAAATAATATTAAATTTTTTCAAACTTCGAGAATATGATTTGTCATCAATTCTGTTAATTCGTGATTAAATGTTCAAAAATATAAATTGCCACGCCGCGCCATCTGATGAATAAGATTCATTGCAGTACCTCAAAAGTGCATATCCCGGTATATTATAACCCAAATCTCTGTATAAACAATGTAGCTGGAATTTTATTAAAGACTAAACTTCTACAGTCTTATTTATTAACTCGTATTTATCGGTGCAGGAAGAGTACTTCGACTTTAAGGGGGAGACCACTAAAATTTTCAAAAAATAAATTTTTTCTTATTACATATTTCGAAAGTATGATATCTAAAGAATGTTATGACCAAAGGAAAACTGAAAATATCGAATAGATGCAGAGTTATCGCATTTAGAGTGCGAGAACAACATGCGGTCGGGTGAGGAGTAAGATAGCTCCGGCCGTTTGAGGAGGAGCGACCTTTGCTTCACAATGCCCTCTACTGTTGACCTTTTGTATTGTCAGGCAGCTGTTTCGGGGAAGAAAGTCGAAGATCTCCTGGAATCCGTAAGTTACTACCATTAATAATTTTCTCGTGGTGAAACTTTAAACGCAATTATCTCGAAACTACTTTTTCAAAAACTGCTCTTGTTGCAGCTCAAAAAGTTAACGACCGATTTAGATGAAATTTTTGGGACATTACTCTCAGTAATATTATCAAAAGGATATACCTACCTAGAGTTTGAAAGCTAGCGTGTAAGAAAATAATTTTTCGGAGATCAAATATGCCGAAAAAATTATCGAAAATTCAAATTTTGGAGTAAAAAGGCTCCCAAATTTAGAATTTTGCACTTTTTCATTCATTTTTAGGTATATCCTTCCCCTTACTATGTCAGTAAAAGAATTAACTTTGTTAAATCTTTCTCAGATCAACCGAAAAAGAGTGGCAACTGCAGCAGTTTTCGATGTCGCCGGAAACAGGTGTTCGGAAAACTTCAATAGGTAATGCCGCCATTTTGTTGGTCATCGAATAGATAAAATTTTTTTTGAATACTGGACAACTCTAACAAACATTTCACCTAATTTTGAAAATGATTGAGTTAGTAAATAATAAATAAAAAAAAACATGTTTTTCACGCTCCTAAAGTAGTCTCCCCTCTTAAAACGCCTTTAATACTGCAAACCTTATTTTTTTTTACTCTAAAACTGGTTCGTAGGAGGATTAAAGTCGGCGCCAAGTCGTTTTAGTATCTAAATGTCATTTCGAGAAAAAAGTTTAAAGGAAATATTTTTACAATTTTGAGCAAAAATAGATAGTTATTTTGATTTTGTTAATGATTGAAATTCTTTGAACGTATAACTACAAGAAAAAGAAGGCTAAAGCTGTATAAAACTCGGTTGAACCTCATGACAAAGAGGTTGAAGATTTCCAGTCAAAGTATCGATTTTCGGAAGAATATGTGAAAAAATTAATAAACACACATATGTATGTATGTACTATGTACTTGTATATATGTAGCTCGGCCTTCCCTAAGCGATCGATGATCAGAGAGGAGGGCATAGATATCACAGTTGTTTTGCAAGTGGTATAGCAAAACGATATTGGGGACAGAAAAAAATATTAATACCATATAAACCTAGTCAGACCTAATTTAATATCTGTACCTAATTTTTTTGTGAAGCCTTCCCTTATTTTAAGATTCAATGAGCCAATCCACTCTCCATCAGATACGCGAATGTGTTTCTAAAGCGTTTGCGTCCAAAAGGCCTGTTTATGTGAAAATGTCAACAACCGTATCTGCACAGACACAAGACGGTGCCATGACATTTGGCCATGTGCCATATGGCCATATTTCAAGATATGGCCATTTGACACTTTGAAACTTGTTCTTAAAGTGCAAAAATTCAAAACAGAAATAAATTACAATTTTTAATTGAACTCAAAAACTTTATTCAATAAAAATAAAAAAAAAAACAATCAAAAAAAAAAAATAAAAAAACTCGAAAAAAAACAAAATTTTCAGAAATACATAAATTTGTTAACATAATGTGCATAATTCTTAATAAATGTAAGGTATAACAAAATTTCTTGATTTAACAATAAATAGACGTGCTATTTTTAACAATTGTCCTACAAATAGGACAAAGTATAGGACTATGGTTTTTTGTGTACTGTTCTGACAGCCTTGTATAACACTCTAAACATAATTTAAAGTGGTTACAGGGCTGCAAAAGAATCGTTCGCACATTGTCAACGCAAATAACACATAAAATTGGTCTCTCCTCTGAATTTACAATATCTAAATTTTTTGGTCTTATTCCTCGTCCGAACCACCATTTTCGTCGAAACGAATAATTTCTTCTTTTACCAACTTGTTGTTTTCGTTCGTTAGTTGGTTTTATAAAATCTGTTATTGAAATGACTTTTTTTTTATCAAGTTTTTGTAAAGATTTTTCAATTAAATTATGTTTGTCCATAAATTTTTTTTTGGGGTGCTCAAAGATAGAAAATGTTCCATCCAAGGACATAATCAATTTCCGGGATTTGATGCACTCCTCGTCCAGCAAAATATCTAAAAACTTAAAAAAATTTCCTTTTTTAGAACGTTTTGCACTTAGTCGACTGTTGTAGCCCTCAAGGGCACTAGTGCTTCTCATGAGGCAACCAAAAACCGAAAACGCCGATGGAGTTTCCTAAAAAATTAACGTACTTAATTAATGACGATACGTATATTAATTAAATTTAAAATACCTTATCCATCCATTGTCGTTTGAAATAACTCAAAAAAACCATTTATTTTAAATCCAATTGCGTTTGCTTCTGTATAAAAAATATCAAACGCAAGAGAAATATCCCTTGGTTTCATCAGAGGAAGTACCAAAAACTTGCGAAACAATCGGAGTGCTTCCTTATTTTTGTGCATGAAAGTAACAAACTCTGGTATCTTCGTTGCTCTTCTTCGTAGAGCCTGGCAATAGTGAAACCAGCAGAAGCTACACTTCGCTCCTGGAAAAACACTATGAAGGCTGTTTCGCATTGCCTGTTCATAGTCAGTTACAAAAGTGGTTGGCTCAAATTTGAATAAATTAGCATCTACATATACAGGGTGTCCCGTAATTCGTTTTACATACTTTGGGATATGATTCTTGGTCATATTCTAAGAAAAAAAATGTTCTACAGTAAAGTCCGTTTCTCAAGTTTGACATCACTTTTTGACAATTTAAAAAAAGGCTAACTTTGGTGTACCCTGACCTTTGTTAAATTCGATATCTCTGTCGAAACTGATGATAGGAACCTAATCTTAGACTCAATTTTTTGTAGAAATAACAACCTTAAAGACTGTATTTAAATTAGGCTTCCATAGGTTAAGGGTTGCCAGATTTTAAGTGGTGTTCAAATTTTCTTCCCAAAACAAAGTTTTGACTTTGAGGTCATTTTTTTGGAGAAAAGGCCTGATAAACATAGAGTTTCTTTATTTTTTACAGATGAACAAAACAATAATAAAGAAAAAACTCAGCATTAAGTTAGCTTAAAAACCCATACATTTTATGATACTTGAAAAAATACAAAATGGGAAAAATTAAAAAAAAAAATAAAAAAAAGTTTTTGCTTTGAGGTTTGTTTAAATAAAACAAAAATATTTGCACTTTTAGTAGCTTCTTTTATGTATTTTATACAAATACAATTATAACAAGTGCTCAAAGCGCCTTCCTTCGCCCCGAAAAAACTAGAACAAATGGGTGTATGCTTGTTCGGATTTTCGACTCATCAGTACATATATAAAAGGATAAACCTGGAATTTGAGTATCGATGACGTTTTAATAATATTAAATTTAATTTATTTAAAAACAAAAATTCCTGATTTATAGTAAAGTTTTTTTGATATAGAATTAATGTTGAGATTTTCTAAAACATTATCATTATCAGTTTTCGAAGAAAAGATTTTCAATTGGATATCTATAATAGTAGATAAGAATACATAAACATAAATACATATGTATGTATGCATATTTATATGTACATTCATATTTCATACATTAAGTTTAAAGGTGAATGATAAACAAAAATGATCGTCATCATCTGCACGAAACGCAGCAAGCGCAATCTTTTTTTTTTTGTTTTTTCCATCAGATAATCAATTTTGGGTGTGAAAATAAAAAAATTCGCGCGAATTTTATGTCCAATTGAAAATCTTTTCTTCGAAAACTGATAATGATAATGTTTTAGAAAATCTCAAATTCATTTTAACTTAACATCTTTGCATATGTTTCCAAATTATAAATATTATTTATAATTCTTTTTTAAGAAATCTCAATCTTTATTTTAACTAAATGTAAATTAAAATGTTTTTACTCACGTGGTTATCATGCGCGAAGTGCACAATTAACAATTGCTTGTAACAACAAGAAGGTACAACACTTAAAGTACCATCTAAGAGATAGTTCCTGCTCGAACCATTTTCCAAATTTTGAATTGCGGCTGCTATCGTCGGTGAAAGAAATATTGTGTATGCAAAATTTTCTTCTACTATAGTGCTTTGATAGAAGGGCTTGCTGTCATAGCGGGATACTCCAAATTTGTTCATTACAGCCTCACTTTTGAATAAATCTAACACTTCTTTAGCATTAACCGGTGTTTTCGGAAAAAATTTGTTTCTTATTCGAATCAAATTTCTCCTTATCTTTCCAAACGGCACCTTATGAAAATAAATCATTTTTAAACAGATGTGTATAGGTAAAACCTTGTTGCTTTAAATAATGTTATTGATCAAATTTTCGTTGATTATAAAAGTAAGTAAGTGTGTTCATAATTATGGACATTCATACAAATGCATCTATCCTTAAAATGAATATGTACCGAAACCATTGTGTATTTTTAAGAAAAATCAATGAATACCTTACCTGTGGTGAATGCGGAGCACTCACACTGGCGTTTACCTCGTAAAACACTTCGCGAATACCACTTCTTTTTAGTGAGATGTTTTCACATTCTTTTTTAATTTTATTAATATGGTTCATTTTTAATTTTAATTGTTCATTATAAGGATGATTATGCACAGCACTTTTTTAGGTATTCGTACCAAATTAACATTATTAAAATCAATGACAGCGCTTGCATTACAATTTTGATCATAGCACTCATAGTATGTACTGGTTTTTGAATTATATTTAATTCTATAAATTTGTTTAATATCTGGAATGTAAAGCAGTTTACATCCTCTTTTCAATCCTTCTAAAAATTCAAAATTATAAATTTCTGACGTGTCCACCATGATCAAGTCCACTCTGCACTTTGTAACAAAATTAAGAATGATGAGATCGCAAACAACTTCTTAGAATAAGTAAAGTAATTGGCAATTTGTCACGTTAGTCTCTTCTTTCATGGTTGCCACTTTAAATTAAATTCGTTAAAAAATAAAGCAATATACATAAATACATATACCAAAAAAAATATAAAGTAAAAAAATTTTATAATTTTATAAATGCGTGTGTATGTTTATTTATAAATTCTTGTTTTTATCCTATTAATGTGTGTAAATATTAAGAACTAAGAAATAAATAGATATTGAAATGGTTGCATATTACCAAATTGGCAACCATGAATATACTTGTTCAAATTTCTTGCAACTGTAAAATTAGTTACTTACAAAAAAAAAAACAAGACGATAAAAAAAGGTTCAGTTAAATAGCCCATCCAAAATATAAGCATAACATTTTGTTTTTGCTCGAAACACCTGCAAAAAATATGGTCAAACGACACTTTGAAAATGTATCAAATGACCATATTCTAATATATGGCCATTTGTCACTTTGAAAAGCGTCATTTGGCCATTTGGCTAAATGACACAAAAAAATATGGTAAAATGACACATTGCCTGCCAAAGCGACAAATGGCCATATGGCCATGTGACACAATTGAAAAGTGTCAAATGGCCATATTTTTAAATATGGCCATATGGCACATGGCCAAATGTCGTGGCACCACACAAGACATAAGCCATTAGTACCTACAATTATTCATTGTGGAATAATTTCCGACATCCGCAACAGAAAATAATTCGAACAGCCGGAGTTTGTTATTGTTAATAATAATAATAAAAAAATTTTAATATTTGTCATTTCTTGTGACTGTGACGGATTAGAAAATTTTTTATAAATAAGGACTTGTTTGACGTAGTGTAAAGGCGGTGTAAGTATTTCAACTCGTTTTGACTAATCCGAGGTTGAGACGATTATTAGTGAAATCTAATAAGTCTGTGATACCCATGGAGTGATGGAAGGCATGTTTGCTTTTTAAGCGGGAGGTTCGCAGCTTGAATCTCGGCAGAAGCAAAAATGTTTTTCCACGGGTACCGCTATTCGTGAAGAGTTGGCAAGTCATCCGATAGTAAATTCTTTGCCATGAATAGCACTTTCTCGATAAGCCGTTCGGATTCGGCAGAAAAAATTGTATGTCCCCTCCATTTCCCCCAAGACATGGTTGTGAGAAATGAGTTAGGCCCCGGAGCAGCCCGCTCTATTGCACCACTCTTTTTATTTATTTATTTTTAGTAAGAATGCGAATGTTTTGTTAAAAGCAAAAACAGCTATCAAAAATACTACTAAAATCTGGCGTATAACAAGTTATACATGGGTTTTTGAACTAGAGCGCTACAAAAGTTTTTATAAATAAAACAAAAACGGTTTTGGATATCAATGAAATTCTTTATTCCCGTGAAAGTACGTTTGATACCATTATGTATGGAGCTCGATTTCTTTTGCACGGCCACCACGGGCACGCTTGCAGAAGTCCAGACGCTGAACCCAATTTTCGACGGTTTTCAAGCATAAATCGGCCGATACTGCTGCAATTTCACGTTCGATATTTGTACGAAGTTCATCAATCGTCACTGGCTTGTTGGCATAGACCATAGACTTGACGTAGCCCTACAGGAAATAGTCTAACAGCGTCAAATCGCACGACCGAGGCGGCCAAGCAACTGGGCCATTTCGTGAGATAACACGTTCTCCAAACTTGATTTCCAATAAATTGATTGTAACTTTCGCTGTGTGGCTTGTGGCGCCGGCGCCGTCCTGTTGAAACCAACAATATTCGGTTATCATTGAACGGTAGCGATCCTCATTCACAGTAACGTGCCGGTCTTGATTTTCACGGAAGAAGTACGGCCCAATGACGCCGCCGCGCCAGCCCATAAACAACACTAAACCGTAATTTTTTCGGGATGCGATGATGACTCATGGAATACGTGTGGATTGCTGCTTGAACAATACCGCATATTTTGTTTATTAAGAAGCCATTCAGCCAGAAATGAGCCTCATCGTAGATTGGACGCAGCGCCCTTAATGTTGAGGTCACTGACTCCAAATTTTGGTAGTAAATTTTAATAATTTCGACTCGTTGTTGGCTTGTATATCTTTCCATCATGAAATGGCAAACCATATTGAAGAGAAATGTCAAAAGACCGACAAGAAATATGGCGTCGTTTGCTGTCTCTGTCGCTCTACTTTTGTAGCGTCCCTTTTGAGAAACCCTGGTGGTGGCAGTACGTAGAAATATAAACTAATTTGAAATTTGTTATTTAAGAAAATAAATAAATTTTTTTAAATTTTCTTCAAAGTTCTGAAAGGTCTCTTTTTTCCTTTACGAAAGAAAGAAGCATTATAATCATTTCCTGTATAGCGAGTGAACAAGATAATTGACCCCCAAGTTTTTTAAAAATTTAATTTATGTTTAAGTACAGTTTGTTTTGACTCGTAATTAATAATTACTTTAATTTGATCTTTTAAATACTTAAAATTTGCCAATATGTATAGGACCGGGATAACGTACCACGGAATTTGTAGGACAATGCGACAGATAAAATATATAAATATTAACAAAGTTATAAAAAATAGGCATAATAAAAAATAATATTTTTTTTCTATGATCTCGTTATAGATACATGTTGGAAGGAGGGGACTCTTTGATAAAACCATAGATTTTGTATGAAAAATATTTTTCAAATAATTCAGATAATTATTTTAACATTCAATAAACAACAATCCAGTTTGTTAAAAATTATTTGATAATCATCAAGTCGACATACAGTGGTGGCCAAAATAATAAGAGTGAAACCAATTTTTTCCATTTCTTCTTCCATCAGCTCTTCATTGGGCCTCTTTCTTTATCTTGGTTTCATCACTAAAAAAAACATTTTGCCAATTTCTGTAAGCCGATTGTGAAGGATCTACTTTTGCAAATCGTATACGCTGCTTAATATTCTTAGAACTAAGTAACGGAACCGTCATAGCAATTCGACCAAGTAAATTTTTATCCTGCAAACGTCTGCGGATCGTGTATGAGCTGATATCCAATGATAGATTTGCTTTTATACCGCTTGATGTTGCAAAAGGATTTTTAAGCACCTCTCTTACAATCCTTTTGTCCAGTTAAGTTGTTGTTTTTTTGGGGATACTCTTTTTTCGGTGAAATTTGTTGGTAGACCTCGCTGCTTTAGCACTATAGCAACAAGCAACAACCCATTGAGATCGGTGAAGAACATCTTGAAAAAAACTGAATGTTTTGCCTTGATCTCCTTGTTGGAGGATCAAACGGCGTTCTTCCTCAGAGCAATGCTTTTCGCGTCCTATTATTCAATAAATTTATGAGTTTTAAAACACTTAAACACAAGTCTAACGGTAAATTTGATAATTAAATTGCGTTCGGAAGTGAAAAAGACCAGAAATAATGCAATTCTACACAGCACTCTTATATTTTTGACCATTGCAAATCTGACATTTCTAAGTGAAACTAACGGTACATTGCAAGTGACCATCATTAATGTTTGGTAGCACTGGAAATATTTAACAATCAGGTCAAAGAAAATTCGTATATATATATTTTGCTCCAATTAAAAAGGTTTAAAGCATAGATTCTATTGTAAAGAAAACATAAAAGTCCACTCTTATTTTTTTGGCCACCACTGTATATTATTCTTGCTACCTCTGTTAGCTACCCACTGTCGAGAATTTTCGAACAGGAAATAGTTGGACGTCTTATCAAAAGAAGCTACTCACGGAAGATTAGCTTGATAGTAATCAAGTGAAGAAATGGGCCTTCGATCCTGGAGTAACAATGCAAAAAGTGGTCGAAAATTGGGCCTCACGGCTGGAATTTATAAACCAAATGTTGTTGTTGTTGTTGTAATCAAGTGAAGAAATGGGCCTTCGATCCTGGAGTAACAATGCAAAAAGTGGTCGAAAATTGGGCCTCACGGCTGGAATTTATAAACCAAATGTTGCCAATGAACCAAAATCCTCCTCTTCAACTTTTGTGAACACAAATTCGTTCAACATGGCCCGATAACGATCGCCATTGACTGTAACGGCCACTCATTTTCGAAGAAAAATGGCCCATTTATGCCTCTGAACCAAAATCCGTACCAAACAGTGACTCGTTTTGGGTATATCGACTTTTCAATGTATGCGTGCGGGTTTTCTGTGCCTCAAATGGGACAATTTTGCTTGTTTACATACCCGCCAAGATCAAAATGAGTTTTATACTTCAACTGAAAAGATGATTATTTTGGCAAAATCGGCATCTTCTCTAAGTCGAGCGCAGGCCCACTTAGCGAAGCGAAAACGCATTGGATGGTCAGTTGGCGTCATACCAAGGTCTTTATGCAAAATTCGTCTCAATGATGTCTACCAAATGTTCAGTTGTTGATAACGACGGTGATTTGATGTTGATGGAGCTTCACGCTCGCTTTCTGCCACAGCAGCAATATTCTCGGGTGTACTCACTGTTTTTGGCTTTTCACGTTTTGGTTTATCGATGAGGATGCCAGTTTCTTTCACTTTTTTGACAAGATAACGAACATACGGAGCTGACGGTGCTTCTCTTCTTCCAAAATCCGTAGGCAATTTTCGCACACATTCTGCAACACTACCATGATTTTCAAAGTAATGTCGCAATATCTCCCAGCGTTGTTTGAGCGTACAACCATATTCGTTCAGCGGAAGGATAAAACTATCTGTCAAATAAGACATGATCTTAGTGTTACCATTCACGAAATAAGCACTAGTTGAAAAAAAAACCTTAGATGGCGGACCCTTTATAAGAAGGTCCAACCAAGCTAAGTTTGTTCCATAAATAAATAAAATGTAAAATCTGATCACAGTACACAGTGATTAATTAGGAAAATTTGTTCACACAAAACAAAAGTAGTTCGAAGTAATGGTGCAGTTCATGTTTGCTCATCCAGATTTAGCCAAGTGGGAACGTTTGAAGACTTAGGGCAGAAAGTAAACTCTTCCAACAAATTGTGGGACTTGAAACTGATGTAAATGAACCCCAAAACACCATATTCTAGTATTAGAATATATTTAGTAGTAGATCTAAAATATGATACTTCCACCTGTCGCTTTATAACCTCTTCTTGAATAACCTTAAAAGACTTCACTTGGTTTTCTAACGTCATATTTTCTACACCACATTTTTAATAGTCTTATTAGTTAATAAAACATACTTGAATTATATTACTGAGAGCTCTGAGTTTCACTTGTTAAATCATAACATATTGGCGACGAGGAATTTGGAAATATGGACGAAGCCGTGAAAGCATTAATCGAATCGAATCAAAGATGGATGGAACAAATGCTAAGAAGAACCACTGAAACAATGGAAAACTTGGTAAAAACTAATCCATCTGCATCGACCTCTATTCCAAAGTTTCGTCAGTTCGAGGTTGAAAAGGAATTTTGGGATACATTCCTCTTTCAATTAGAGCAACACTTTGCGGCAAATAACCTCACTGACGACAATTTGAAAAAAGCAGATTTCTTATCAACATGTGGAAATCATGTCAATAAAGTTCTTAAAAAACTCTTTGAAACAAATGATGTAAGTAAAAATTCTTATAAAGCTATAACTGAAAAACTTACCACTCATTTCCAAACAAATATCCACATACTTGCGTCGAGATGTAAATTTTTACGGCAAAAAATTACTCCAGGACAGTCTTATTCCAACTGGATAGCAGACTTGAGAGGCTTAGCACAAAACTGCAACTTTATCTGTACCAAAGAAGATTGTAAAACATCATATGCAGATAGTATGATCAGAGATATGATTGGGTTCTACACGCCTCATGATCCTGTGCGTATCTCAGCAACCCAGAAAAAGAATCCCACTTTGGAAGAGGTTTTCGACATGGTTACGGCCAATGAATCGACCCAGTTAGCATCTGAAATACTCAAAGGGAGCAGTACTTCGACAACAGTACAACCTGCAGATGTTAATCAGATTACAACACGAAGTCATTAAGCAAATACAAATCAAAGTAAGTCTATTGAACACTCATCTCTTAGAAAATCTTGTCCAGGATGTTTCACACACCACGATCGCAGCAAATGCAAATATCTGGATTCGATTTGTGATAATTGCAATCGACGTGGACATCTCAAAAGCGTATGCTTATCTGCACAAGGGATAAACACTGAATCACGAAAGAAGTAAAAAAAATAATTTCAAGAGGCGCAGGCATAATACAAATAATGATCGTAAGCATAACACTGCTCATTCGATTAATCTCGTAGAAGAAGAGACAATAGATAGTAAAAAAGTTCCTACAGTGCCTTGTTCAAGTATAGCAAAACCGGTTGAACAGGTTATATCAGTGGCAGCTCCACTGCAATCAGTGCGAAGAGGGCATAAAATTTTCGCTTCGCTCGAAATTTATCAACAACATTTATGATTTTTCAATTGGACACAGGTGCCACATGTTCTCTTGTTGGCTTTGATGGATACCACAGACTTGGTAGTCCAAAATGCGTGCCAACAAACCGTGCATTGAAAGCTTATTGTGATGTGCGGGTGCCTGTGAAGGGTGAAACACAAGTGAAAGTCACTTGGCAAAACAAAACATGCAATTTACACCTCATGGTAATTGACAGTTCCCGTGATGCGAATATAATTGGTATTGACTGGTTCGATGCCTTTCGGTTGCAAAATTATTCTGCAAACAATGAGTTCGTGTCGCTCATATCTACTGAGACTAAGGAACAACTTGAATCTTACGCTTGAATTCTTTGCCAAAAATACAAAAGCGTATTCAGTCCTGAGCTTGGCTGCAGTAAGTATTTCCAAGGCCATCTTACGCTCAAACCCAACAACTAGCCAAAGTTTTTCAAACATCGACCAGTGCCTTTTGCCATGAAGGACAAAGTTCTCAAAGACCTTGATCGTTTAATAGGTTTAGGAGTCTTTAAGCATGTGGACACCTGTCAGTGGGCAGCACCCATTGTGCCGGTCTTAAAGTCTAATGGTCGACTTCGGATTTGTGGGGATTTTCGAATCACAATCAATCCCCAACTTATGATTGTTCATCATCCATTACCACGCGCCCAAGAGCTTTTCCACAAAGTACAAGGAGGTCAGTATCTTACAAAATTGGACTTCACAGACGCATATCTACAGATTCCTCTAGACGAGGAATCCAAGAAATTATGTGTTGTCAGCACGGAGATAGGTCTTCTGGAATATCAACCTTTCGGAACTGGAAGTTCTACAGGTATTTTTCAGAAGTACCTAGATCAACTCACAGCTGACATCGAATTTTGTGGTGCTTATGTCGATGACATCGTCGTGTCAGGACGAACAAGTGCCGAATAACCTTGAGAAGATCCTCGAACCACTTGATCGACACGGCCTAAGGTGCAATATGGAAAAAAGTCAATTCGCACAAAAACAAATTGAATACTTAGGCCATATAATCGATGGAACAGGCATTCGACCCTCCGATACGCGATTGAAAGCGATCGGTGAGCTGTCAAGTCCAACAAATTTAAAAGAACTGGAAGCCTTCATAGGAAAATTGAACTACTACAACCAGTTCATCGATAACTTTGCCCAAATAGCGGCTCCCCTCAATAAATTGCGGTCTCCAAAGGAAGTTTTTGTTTGGGGCAAAGAACAACAACGAGCTTTTCAGCAATTCAATGACAAAATTATGAATATTACCCGATTGGTGCATTTCAGCAACGACCTACCAATAACATTGGCCACGGACGCATCATCACATGGAATCGGTGCAGTCATCTCTCACGTCTTTCCAGACTCAACAGATAGACCGATTGCATTTGCATCAAAGACTCTCGAGGATTCACAAATAAAATATAGCCAGATAGAGAAAGAGGCTCTCTCGATTATATTTGGTGTAACAAAATTTCATCAGTATTTGTATGGGAGACAATTCGACAATGTCTCGCAGATATTGTTGGTTTCCTAACATCGATAACGACATCCAGACAGCTGTTCAACATTGCCATTCATGCCAAATCAACGCAACCCAAGCAACCAAGGAATACACTAGCTGGCCTTCTACAGCTAAAGTTTGGGAAAGAGTGCACATTGATTACTGCGGTCCTTTTCAGAATCATATGTGGCTCATCGTTGTGGACTCAAATTCAAAATTTCCATTTGTAATTAAGATGTCTTCAACGTCATCACAAGCAACAATCAGTGCTTTAAGATCCATTTTTGCACTGGAAGGGTTGCCTAAAACTCTAGTCTCTGACAATGGGCCTGCGGCCCTGAGTGTCAACTGAGTTTCAACAGTACTGCCGAATCAACTCCATTGAACATCTGACGTCAGCTCCGTTTAATCCAGAGTCAAACGGCGCAGCAGAGAGAATGGTGCATACCTTTAAGACTGCCCTTCTTAAGATACTGGGTGACGTATCCAAATGTGACGAAGCTCTGTCCATTTTTCTATCGACGTATCGGACAACCCCTGACGAAAATGGAAAATCTCCTGCAGAAAAATTACACAGCATAGACCATCGAACAATATTATCAGCGATAGTTCCTGAAAAGTCAAATAATAAAGAGGGTAAGAAGCAAACAACTAACAAGTTTTCTATCAATCAACAGGTGTTCGTGCGACAATATTTACCAAAGAAAAAGTGGGTACCAGCTGTGGTCAAAAAGCTACTTGGTAGACGCATGTATCTTGTTGAAAATGACACTGGTATGTGACGGCGACATCAAAACCAAACAAAGCCTCGTATTGAAAAAATTGATGTTAACCCTGATCATCTCGTGATTTCACCACAGAATAAGCTGAGCAAAGTTTTGGTGAATGCAGAAGGAACATCAACACAACAGGCACACCAACAAGGCATCACCGATGATGATGACAAAAATTTATCCAGAAAAATGTATAAAATAAAAAAATATATAGAAAAAGTCAACGTTGTAGTCTGTGCTCAGCGTTTGGTTTCAAATTATCCGGAAGATTTAAATTCAGAGCTTGCTGACGAGTTAAAACAATTCCATCCTTATGTGATACATCAAAATGGAAATAATTTTAAGATTTTCAATCAATTTATATAAGATTATGTTGGAAGATGAAATTACATCAGCGTTTCCGAGCGTAGACACGGCATTCCGTTTATTTTTAAGTCTGATGGTGACAAATTGTTCTGTGGAAAGATCATTTAGTGAATTTAACGCATCCTTGTCGACTAATGATAATGCAGGAAATACTTGTTGATACTCTACTCTGTATTGAGAGTGATTTGCTTCATGAAATAGATTGCGATGAACTTATAAAAGACTTCGCTGCTAAAAAACAAGAAAACAATATCTCAAAAATTAAGTAAAAAAATATGTTAAAAGAAGTCATGTACATATGAACATATTCTTGTAACTACCATTATAGATATATATATTTTTTTCAAATTCGTTGTAATTTGTTTTCTTAAGTAGGTATTTAATTTTGTATGTAGTAATCCAAACAATATAAGAGAATATATGCAAAGCGGGTACAATTTACACTTTGGGCCTAGGGCTTAAAAAAGCTAAATCCGGGGCTGTGCATAAGCATAGAAACAATTCCAAAAAATATTTCGCGGCTTATTTAATATAATTTCGTGTCGAAGCGTGCAAGCAATATGATCTGCTCATAAACACGCATACATTTTGTCTGCCTATGCATTTTCCCATGCACTCCCGGTGCGATCCGATGACCCACGATGAGTCGAGGTCAGTTCAACGATCGTGATTGGATCGTTTTATCTTTGATTTTGTGAATCCTGCTTTTAGTTTTGCCGCTGTTTATGTTGACGTCAACGGTCGTACATGCTGATGTTGATGTTGCTGTGCCTAACAGGGGCGAACGCAGGGGGGGGTTTTGGGGGTTGAAACCCCCCCCCCCCCCCGAAATTTGTGAAATAAAAAAATAACCACTAGTTTTTTAAAACAAAAACCAAAATATAAAACATGGAAACATAAAATTCATCTGAAAATTTCATTCTGTCAACGAAAAAATCCCTCCAAATGCGGAAGCAATTTCTTTTCTATCGATAAGTAAATTTTCAGGTATTTCACACGTTTTGGAATGACTTTTTGGTTTGTTGATGTATAGGTAGTATTGGGTCGTATACAACGGGACCTGCTATAGAAATATATGAAAATTCACTTTCCTACTTACTTGCAAACACATCGCATTTGTCGCTTCAAAACTAAAGGCAGTTGCGATCGAAACACATCGTATCGGTCACTCCAAAGCTAACGGCAGTCGCTACCGAAATCTACGAAAATTAAAATTTTCATCACACATACTAAAAGCCACCCGCTCTGGCTCTGTATAAGAATGCGATCGACAACGGCAACTAGGAAAGGGTATACTTATGTATGAATAAGCATATGCATACCCATGAACATTGCTTGAGTATGCCAAACGATAAACTGCCCAACAACTTTATAAACACCTTAAATGTTTGTGATTCGTCCCTATATAAAACAGTTCATTGTTTTATGCTTCAAGCAAGCGATCTTTTTCATGTCTGCGCAGATTAAAAACTTATCTGCGAGGAAGAACCAGCGAGGAGCGACTGAACGGTTTGATGTTGCTGAACATCTATAGGAGTATTGAGGTTGATTATGAGGACGTTATAAACATAATGGCAAAAGTTCCAAAGCGCATTGATTTTATTTTATAAAATACTAGCTGTGCCCGCGACTTCCTCCGCGTGGAATAGTGGCTTTCGGCAGCATTTTTAATTTTTCAGTAACTTATTGTTATATTATTTTACTTAAGTACATACATTTTTGCACACGATGTTCTTACTTTTTTCATCTTTTGCCAAATAAAATTGTTTTGCCGTAAGTACTTCCGTTCCCATGGCAATAATGGAACAAAGAAAACAAATACAGACAGATTTAATTTCGAAATATTACGAACGACTCCCGTTCCCGTGGGAATATGGTGATCGTTCTGGGAATGAGTTAAAGTTTATGTTACTCGCTCGGGGATATTGTAGCATTCTAACAGTGGAAGAATTTTTGAAATCGGTGCAGTAGTTTCTAAGTTCTCGATTACGTTCCCGTTCCCGTAGGAAGTGGGATAAAACTTTAGATTTAAAAGACTTTATCTATGTCTTTTCTCATGTCTTAGACTACCTCTGTACAAAATTTCTTTTGAATTGGTTCAGTTGTTTGGGCGGGAGATGGTAACATAGAAAGACGAACAAACAGAGCTACTTTTGCATTTATAGTATAAGTTAGGATTGTTCCTAGCAAATCAATACAGAGTATAAAAAAAGCATACAAATATTAAGAACAATTGTTCGTGAATATTTAATATATTTTTTCAAAACCCCCCCCCGAGAAATTTTTCTGCGTTCGCCCCTGGTGCCTAATCATGAAGCTGATGCTGCCTTCCTGTTGGCTGTAGCAAATATACCTCTAAATATAAATAAGAACAATAAAAAAAATCATCCTGTTTTGATTGGTGCTGATTTTAACTCTGGATTTAATGTTGTTTACTGGTCGAAATGGATACATATATCTAAATTTCACCATAATACGGACCCTGATGACATCATTAAACATAAGACAGGCATTCCAACAAATGTTTTTAAATGTTTCAAGCTGATCAGGAAAGGAATGTCGTTGAGTTGGAAGACATGAAATTCGTCAATTTTAAACTGTGTGTACCAGCTGAATACTTAGAAGTTTTTTTTGAATGATTCAGCTATTTGGCCTTACGATGTACATTTTATTATTAGATCAATTTATTAATCATTTACAAATTAGATCAATTATTCTTATCACTTTCTTCTGAGCTATATGACGTTGTAATTTTTACTGAAACATGGCTTAGTGATAATAATTTTCTTACTACTGAAATTTGTAATTCTTCTTATAACATATTTAGGAAAGATAGATTTCCACATATAACTGGGAAAAAACGTGGAGGGGGAGTTTTAATAGCTGTAAAATCGAGTTTTGTTTGTAAACATGTTTCTTTAATATCTGAATCACCTTCCTTGCAGACTACTTACACTGCCGCTCATCTGAATAGGTTCATAGTTTATCGTACCTTACTGTAAGACTCCTTAAGCTAAGTGTACACGATTGGTAGGTCTGACAATCATTGTCAGATCTGCAAACGTCTGACAATGTGAACAAATGAGCTGACAATGAGGGTGAAAATGGAATTTGTGTGTACACGGTTTGCAGAAATCTACAAGTATCTGTAAGTTTATTGCCAGCTATTTGACTGACAATGTCGACACACTAATTTGGACAAATAGCTGGAAATAGATTTGCAGATATTTGTAAATTTCTGCAAACCGTGTACACACAAATTCCATTTGTGGATCTGCAAATTCATTTTCAGTTCATTGTCTCATCGCATCTGTCAAAAAAATTTTAAAGCTAAAAGTGAAAACAACATAGATTTCGTTTTCAATCGTTTAATATTCAACTTAAAGTGAAATATCAAAAAATAATATTAATGGATAAAAACGTTGCAATCGCAACTATTTTGACGGCGTATTTGTTAGAAAGCAGTGATGATGAAAGAGCCAAACAGCAAACACCCGAAAAAGACGTATCGTAAGGTATGGACGAAGGATTGGGTGGCCCGTCGTGAGCAGGAGGGATTCTACGCAAAATTGATAGTGGAATTACGAGCAGAGGAACCAGAACTCTACCGAAATTTTTTACGAATGGATTACAAGCAATTTGATCACCTTTTAGCTTTGGTGGCTCCACATATACAAAAAAAGATACGAATATGCAATGGAAAGCAACATTATTTGAGAACTACTCCAAGGTTTTTTCTTATGTCGTTTTCATGAAGTTTTCAAAGATCTACAGAAAAAATAAGTTTTCATTCGGTCCGAATGGAAAGCTAGCGTTAAGATTAGATTTCCGAGAATAGAATACAAATACTAGTACAACAAAATATATCCCTTTGTTTTATTTCGATTTTACGTTAACCGGCCAGCGGATTACATACAAATTTAGCTAATTTTTTGATGCACCGCAGTCTGAATTCATAGCAAGACTTTTTCGCCTCTGTGAGCTCACCTGGAGCATTATAAATTTGATTACGAGGTGTCATAAATACTCTTCGTCTGAGATCTTCTGCTACAGATTGCAAATCTGAATGAAAACTACTTGCAGCTTCGTCTAGAAAACATTGGTATGAATATTGATTCAATACCGAAAATAAATTCACTTACCAGTGACTTCTGGTATCAAAAAAGAGTTAACAATCTTCTCTGAGTCGGAAACATTCGATGAACTTCTTTTGTTCATCTGTTTCACCAATGAATATTTTGACTTTGGTTTCTGCTTTTTTGGTTTGGTTGGCTTAGCATTTTGTGTTGCATTTGTTTCTCTGTGTCCAGGAAATCTATCTGCTTGGCTCGGTTTTTTATGAACAAGACGTTTGGATATTAATCCTCAACAAACGGCTTCGTATCCTGATTAGGTTTAGTTGTTTCCGCCATCTGGAATAATCACACTAGATTCATGTGGAAATGGTCGTTCTGCAGAAAGATCATAAGTGACATACAGAAAGGAATAAAATGATGTTATGCATGTCATCCATTTCACTGGTTATCTCAACTTTTTTATATCAGTTAGCATCCATAACTAAAAAAATGTTCAATTAACACATTTTCTATAAAAACAAAAATCACCTTTAAATTTTCGATGAGTTTTGTAGTTGACAATGTAATTGTAGAGATAATCCAAGTGTTTTTTTTCCTGTAATCCTTCTCAGATTTGTCTGCCAATGAATAAATTTGAAAATGTTTCTGAAACTGGGTCTGCAAATTTATTTATTGCCAGACATTTGCAGAAGCGTCAGAAAATGAACAAAATTTGTGTACAGACGATTGCCACATTTGCTAATTAATTTGTCTTCAAAATGATTGATGAGCAAATTTTTCTGCAAAAAAATTTGGTGTGTACACGGTTGTCAGCTTGCGTGTACACGACTGCCAGATATCTGCAAATTAATTAGCAGATATTTGTCTACAAATTTGCAGCCAAATAGTTTTTCTGCAAATTCATTTGGTGTGTACACGATTGTCAGCCATTCGAGACAAATTTTTCACTGACAGATCTGGCAATATTTGCAGATCAGGCAATCGTGTACACTTAGCTTTACATACATATGGCAATGACAGGTCTGTGTTATGTATGTAATAAAAGAGCATTATTATGCGCTTACTTTGGGAAAAAAAATTCTCTTAATATTTTCCGTTGCTCTCACACCCCTACTAAGCTTAATTTACTAAAAAAAAAGCAAGGGTTTTTTTGGCTCATCTGAATAGGTTCGACAGCAAAAAAAATTTATTTCAATTGATGTGCATGGGTCTTGAGTAGCTAAGGCTAAGTTTTTTTTAGTAAATCGAACTTTTTAAAACCGTAAGTTAGAAAAATGGGCCGCGGAACCCTTAACCGAGGAAGAAAAGGGCAAAATAAAAGCATTTCGTGAACTAGGACTAAGCCAAAGTGAAATCGCGAAAAAATTGAAAGAAGCCAAAATTTAGTGGGCCTTTACTAGCGGAACATTGAAAACTACGGAAAAAACATGAAGTGTGGAACTTATAAGGCCACTTCAATGGCCGATAGGCGTGCAATCATCAGAGCTGCTTCCAATTCGCATGATTCCCTGTCAAAAATTAGAGTCAAAACTGGTGTTAAGTGTAGTGTGCCTACAGTGAAACGAGTAATTAAGAGTGCTAAACATTTAAAAAGATTAAAGATCAAAAAATAACCGCCTCTGAATAAAAAGCAAAAGGAAAATCGTCTCCAGTTTTGTAAAAAATACATGTCGTGGAAATCAGAGTGGAGGCGAGTTATGTTTTCAGATGAAAAAAAATTCAACTTGGAGGGCCCAGATGGCTACAATTACTATTTTCATGACCTTCGTAAAGAAGAGCATTATTTAAACCGTTTGCATAGTTGTGAAAGCAGTGTCATGGTGTGGGGAGCGATTTCATACTATTGAACTTTTGAGCTTCAATTCCTTACATCGCGAATGAATGCAAATGTATACAAAGGTGTGCTGGAAAATGCCTTCCAGCAATTTTTTTTTTCAATTTGTTTTTTTTTTTTTTTGACCAATATTGTGGTCATTCCAGCATGACAATGCGTCAATCCATACAGCGCGATCTGTAAAACAATGGATTCAGAGCCAAAATGTAGACGTGTTGGTATGGCCTCCTTACTCACCTGACCTGAACATCATTGAGAACGCTTGGGGACTTCTTTCGCGTAAGGTATACGAGTCGGGGAGACAGTATGAAGACAAGGAGTCCTTAATCAAGGGAATCAAGAAGTCGTGGGCGGAGATTTAGCTAACCTATCTAAAGAAACTCTATGACTTCATTCCAAATCGGATTTTCGAAACAATTTCGAAGAAAGGTGGCAGTTCCCACTATTAACCTAAATTACTTTGTCGTGGAAAATAAAATATCTAATTACAGTTATGTAATTTTCTTGTTTTCTTCCACTTTTTGCTATTGAACCTATTCAGATGAGTCAAAAAAGCACTTGCTTTTTTTTAATAAATTAAGTTTAGTATAGGCGTGTGAGAGCAACGGTAAGTATTAAGAGAATTTTTTTTCCAAAAGTAAGCGCATAATAATTCTCTTTCATTACATACATAGCATAGCACAGACCTGTCATTGCCATATGTATGTAAAGAGTTTTACAGTAAGGTACGATAAACAATAAACAGTGAACCTATTCAGATGAGCGGCAGTGTATGATATTGACCAATTAATTGTCAATGTTTTGTTGTGCAATAATGAAGAACTTTATATTATGTGCAGTTATATACCACCAAGAAGTTCTATTGAATTATATGATATACATCTAAGCAATTGTAAGGATATTCTTGATAATTTTTCCAATCTCCAGCGTG
This sequence comes from Melanostoma scalare, assembly GCA_949752695.1. NCBI lineage: Eukaryota > Metazoa > Arthropoda > Insecta > Diptera > Syrphidae > Melanostoma > Melanostoma scalare. The sequence goes on along the minus strand of OX456985.1, from coordinate 94,814,729 downwards.
TTTCTTATGCTGGTGATTTCAATCTAGGTAATATTAGTTGGACTTTTGATCATGAAGAAAAATATTTATTTCCTTTCGATATAACTAATGAGACCGAAGCATTGGTAGTAGATTTTTTCAGTCAATTTGATATTATTCAAACAATTGATTGTGTAAATCAGGATCGGATACTTGATTTAATTTTTGTCGATAAGCAATTCAAAGTTGCAGTTGAAAATTGTTTGCTACCAATGCTCCAGAACTCAATCTTTCATTGTGCTTTGGTGGGTAGTCTTAGTTTATATAGTTATTTCAAGAAGAATAATTTAAAAAATTCAAAACTTGTTCATTGTTTTGAGAATGCTGACTTTGGTGCTATCAACGCTAATCTTGCCTCGTTGCCTTGGGGGAATATTATGAGCTAACCTCATTTAAATCTCGCATACAAAGACTTACAAGGTGTTATTAATTGCACAATTGAACGATTTGTTCCTAAAAAAACAAAATCGTGTAATTAAAACCCAATTTGGTTTAATGAAAGGTTGTCACGTCTAAAAAATCAGAAAAATAAAGCATATAAGAGATACAAATTCAATAAAAGTAACCAAAATCTACTAAATACATATTTAATGTTGCAGCGAGAGTTTGAATCCCTTAATACAATTCTATACAGGAATTGTATAACTTCTACTGAGAATAAAATAAAAACCAATAGTGGCCACTTCTGGAATTTTATTTCGAAAAAATAAAGGTTTTCCAAATTGTATGACTCATCTAGACACATAGTTCAAGTAATTTACCAGAAATATGTAATCTATTTGCTAAATACTTTGAATCAGTTTATAGTCATGAGTTGCACTCTCATAATCTTCCGAATGTATCCGAGAGATTTAGTTTGGGTTGCCTTCGAGTCCGCGCAGATGAAATCTTAGATGCTCTAAAGCAAATCGATACTTCAAAATCAGCTGGGCCGGATGGATTCTCATCCCAACTTCTTAAAAATGCAGCGAATTCTATCGCCGAACCTTTTTCGATTTTATTTAATCGATCATTGGAGAATGGTTTGTTTCTGAGCAAATGGAAAGTTTCGTTCCTTACACCTATATTTAAGGCAGGTTCTAGACAATTTGTTTCCAATTATAGGCCCATTTGCAAAATCTCAACAATTCCAAAATTTTTTGAAAAAATCATAAGTGAAGAAATCCTTTTCGTTGTCCGAGAGCACATATCAGTCTTTCTTGGTTTTATGCCTGGCAGATCAACGGCTATTTGTTTATCTTTGTCAACGCTGTTATCTCGAATTTCGGAAACAACTCGCAAGCAGATGTAATTTTCACTGACTTTGCCAAAGCATTTGACAGAGTGAAACATACCTACAATTCTAGCTCATAAGCTCGCTTGCCTTGGTTTCCATTCTAATTTACTAAAATAGATTGAATCTTATATAACTGGACGTGTAGACCGTGAATTGATAAATATTTTTCCGATATTATCTATGTGCCATCTGGAGTTCCACAGGGAAGTTACATTGGACCATTGCTATTCCTTTTATTCATTAATGATATACCTGATATATTTATAAACTCGCAGTGCCTTCTTTATGCTGACGATTTAAAGCTCTTTATAAAGGTTGAATTCATACAGAAAATCATTCTGAAAGAGTATACATACAGTCTATACTCTTTCAGAATGATTTTCTTAGGCTTTCACAATGGTGCGATGCAAATTCCCTTCATCTAAATGCAGCCAAGTGTCAAGTGTTAACATGTTTTAGAAAAAAGTCTTTTTTAGTTACAATTATAATTTGAAGGATATTATCCTGGAAAGACTTCATCAGAAAAAAGATTTAGGTGTAATTCTTGATGAAAAATTATCCTTTAAACCTCACATGGATCTAATTATTCGCAAAAGTGATTCGATGCGAGGCTTTATTAAAAGAAAAGCTCGGGAGCTCTCTGACATCTTATTATAAACAAGAAAGAGAACGGAAACTTTAAAGTTGCTTGACCGATTTCAAAAATTAACTCTAGGATGTTACATTATCCCTCACTGGAACGGGGTTGGAAATGGAAACTTAGAAACTACTGGATAGATTTCAAAAATTTTTCAGCATTAAAATGCCACATAATCCCACAGTAAAAAAGGATATATTTCATCCCCACGGAAGCGGAAGAACGAGAACGGGAACCTTAAAGCTTACTAGTATGTTATATTAATGATTTTATATTTATACTAGGTGTGCCCGCGACTTTGTTTCTTGTGAAATAGTAACTTTCAGTAGCATTTTTAATTTTTTAGGCTAATTATTTTTCAAATAAAACACATTCATGCATTAAAGTAACCTATTGTTATATTATTTTATTTAAGTACATTTTGCACACGACGTTCTTAATTTTTCCATCTTTTACAAAATAAAAATGTTTTTCGGGATTGATACACGTGACCGTGCCACATACAGTTGCCATGGGATTTTTTCTAAACGAACACCTGCAACTTTAAGTAGTGTCTGAGTCTTATTTTGTTATTTAAACTAATATCTAACACTGGTTTCAAAGGATACCGCACTTTTTCAAATTAAAATGACAAATCAGTGCGAATTAAAGGAATACGGGGAATCAAAACGTTTTCTCTTTTTGCCATTTCAGTCATTATTAAAACTTTAATAGTGCCGCATTCCAGATGTGTAATTTGTAGGTGTGTAAAGTTCAAGATTTCTCGTTATTGGCACTGGAACACCAGCTTGCAGCCACTTCTGATGCTCCTAAGCAATTGGGAACGTCTATAGGGTATGATGTGACTTTCTCAGTGTCCATAATTTTGTCTACTGATAGACATTCGACAACATCCCCCACCAGGTCTGACATAACTTATTAGATTATATTGTTAACTATCTCATTAGTCGGCGCCGAAATCGACCTTTCGCACAGCCATTCCCGATTGCCAATATTTGTTTGAAGATTAAGATAGACATTTCTTTTCAAACTTTCGAAATCGATCCAGTAGCTTCAAGGTTCCCGTTTTTGTTGCCTTTCCCGTAAGAATATAGGGATAACGAATACAGTCCATGTCCTTCCGCAGGCTCAAGACCATATCTCTGCACCAAAATTCATACAAATAGGTTCAATAGTTTGGGCTGTAGATAGTTACAAAGTAAAACAGACAGACGGAGTTGATTTCGGATCTATTGACCACAAAGTAATATTTGGTAAGTACGATGATTTAGGTTGCTGGAAGCGTGTATCGCATGCATCCCTCTCCATCAGGAGAGGCTGTTGCATGTGGTCGCGATCTATGCACCGGAAGCTTCTCAACCCTCATGTGTTGTTACTTGAAACTAAGTTTTTTTCATAGTTCTAATTCTAGATATAGGTTGTAGATTCAGGAAAACAACTATCCAATCCAAGCGGGACCCCAGCTATTCAATTGGCTTAGATTTCACCGTATTGAGCGTAAAGTCGACCTGCTGGCTACTGACAGCCCATCATGTCCTCGAAGTGGCGCATATCTTAATATATGGCTTCTAGACTCAAATTCTTGCACAGGGGGCTTAGTGACCGACATGATTTGGTTATTAGAACTCTGAGGTCACTGATCAAATATATCCAAAAGCTTGTTTGAGAAAACTATAAAATAAATAATTTTCGTTTTTAGAACAACTGAATTCGGGCTGCACAGTGTACAGTCCAACAACCCGAGTGTGTTTCAGGAAATAAATAAAATTTTTAGGAGAAAAGATAAAAATGATCTTAGTATTAAACTCCAAAGGTCCAAAAGACGATAGATAACAAAAACTTACTTCTGATAATAGGAATAAATCCACACGACACCTTTTTGAATAATGTCCAGTTTGTAGTGGAAGATGCTCAAGAGAGTATTGTGGTTCTTATTATTATTTTTTATTTTTTTTTGTATGAAGAAAATAACATGTTAAATCTTTGTAGTTTGCACTCTCTATTACGACTAACTTAATTCTTATTCTTAACCTAAATTACACCTAGTTGAATTCACCATACCGGATATAGACAGGAATTGAGTCTTAACCATCATTACAAAATATTCGAAATAAAGTTCAAATCATCTAATATCCAACCATCCACCATCTAATTTCTAATATTTCAAATTTGTTTTGTGATCTATTTAGGTATTCTTCTGCTGTATGACGACATTCAAATATTTTGATGTATGCGGATGATGTAAAAAACTTTATTTCAACATCTTCACTATTACAGCATTTAGACTTAATAATTTTTACTTGCGATTATAGGTACTATAAGGCAAGTCTTGCAATCGTGCAGAAAAAAAATTTTGAGATAACAATTAAATACGACATTACGACGATAGAGAATACGAAAAAAGTGGGTCCTGCAATTCTGTCTGTCTGTATGTCTGTATGTCTGTCTGTATATGGATCTACAGCCTGAACCACTTGACCGATTTTCTTCTAAATTTGCAGTTAGGGTCTGTGGAGCATCCTACAGAGGGGTTTTTGGAATTGGGTCTCTAGGTCTTGAAATAACGGTACCTGCCATACAACCGATATGATAATACTTATTTTTCTCGAAAACGGCTCCAACGATTTCGATAAAATTTTGTGTTAAGGATTAATTTAGGCTTGTTTTTCTTATGATGTAAAAAAAAATTTTGGAAAAGGCCTAAAAACGGTACCTCCCATAGTACCGTTTTTTTTTAAACCGACTTTCTCGTTAATGGCTGACACGATCTTAACGAAATTTTTGATTTAAGGAGTCGTAAGCTGTTAAAGAAAGACTGCATATCAATATTTAAAAGAACTTAGTTTTGGAAATTTTTATAAAATTCTTTAAAAAATTTTGATTTTTGAAAGTAATTTCGAAACTATAACTTTGATTTCTTTCAAATTTTTTCTCAAAATAACTCCTGTTAATATCTAGAACTTTGCATACTCGACTTTAAAAAAACAGTTTTAAAAAAAAAAGTGAAAAATAAAAAACCGTTTTTTGGAAAAACTGCTACAACGATTTTGACTAAATTTTCATCATTCATGTGTATTAGCGATTGCAAAAGAATGGCGTTTTTAGATTTTTGCTTGAAACCTTTGGAATATTTTATTTAATTTTTTCATTATTTTGCGTGATTTAATTCAATTTCCATAATTAATGTGTAGTTGGCAGCCCTGTACCACAAAATATATTATGAAGAGCCAATACTGAAACCTTTAACTCAGCCTTTAGATTTTGATATCGTATTTAGAACACAATCGCAAGTTCGTGCGACCCAGTCGTGCCCATTTTTTTAATTGGTGTAGGTACAATCGTCTTGATTTGAACTTTTCTAAATCTCCATCTCTTATAAATTTTGAATACAAACTCCACGATTTAAGTCTTTTGAAAGTCAGTATATCTACTATAAAAGACCTGGGAGTCCATTTTGATTCAAAGTTGGACTTCAGCAGAACACACATTGATTAAGTGGTGTCTAGACTCTAGAGGTAATTCTTTCAGCCCTATTCTGCTATTCATCGGGGGGAATTTTTCTTGAATTTTCACTAATCACTATTCTGCTATTCATTCGAAGTGAATCTGTGTATACAGATTGTGTACACAGATTCACTTCGAATGAATAGCAGAATAGTGATAAGTGAAAATTCAAGGAAAATTCCCCCCGACGAATAGCAGAATAGGGCTGTTTGTTAGGATATTTTAAACGAATTTCTACTGATTTTAATGATGCGTATACGCTTAAAGGCCCCGACCCATAGAATCAGTTGCGTCCGTTCGCTGCCGGATTCACCTGACAGCTGTGAGTTTTGCCGGACACAACGGATTGGGGTGACCCATAGAATCCGTTGCGGTGTCTCAACTCAACAAGACCACTCATGTTAGCAGAAGAGAAAATTTCAAATTGGTTCTTACTGCGCATGTCATCAGAGAGAAAATTTCAAATTGGTTCTTACTGCGCATGTCTCTCTTCTGCCGGACGCAAAAAGTTAAAAGTTGGGCTACTTTTTGCGTTGCGTCCGTTGCATCCGATGCTTATGGGTCACCTCTCATAAGATCGTGTGTATTTAATCGAGCTGTCAGGTGAATCCGAGAGCGAACGGACGCAACGGATTCTATGGGTTGAGGCCTTAAGACCTTTTTTATGTCCTTAGTATAATATTCTAAGCTATTATAAAATACTTTGGGATGAAATATTTAATCGATTTGACATCAAAAATGAAAAACTTTCTATATTTGGAGGATTGTGTACACAGATTCACTTCGAATGAATAGCAGAATAGTGATAAGTGAAAATTCAAGGAAAATTCCCCCCGACGAATAGCAGAATAGGGCTGTTTGTTAGGATATTTTAAACGAATTTCTACTGATTTTAATGATGCGTATACGCTTAAAGGCCCCGACCCATAGAATCAGTTGCGTCCGTTCGCTGCCGGATTCACCTGACAGCTGTGAGTTTTGCCGGACACAACGGATTGGGGTGACCCATAGAATCCGTTGCGGTGTCTCAACTCAACAAGACCACTCATGTTAGCAGAAGAGAAAATTTCAAATTGGTTCTTACTGCGCATGTCATCAGACAGAAAATTTCAAATTGGTTCTTACTGCGCATGTCTCTCTTCTGCCGGACGCAAAAAGTTAAAAGTTGGGCTACTTTTTGCGTTGCGTCCGTTGCATCCGATGCTTATGGGTCACCTCTCATAAGATCGTGTGTATTTAATCGAGCTGTCAGGTGAATCCGAGAGCGAACGGACGCAACGGATTCTATGGGTTGAGGCCTTAAAAGACCTTTTTTATGTCCTTAGTATAATATTCTAAGCTATTATAAAATACTTTGGGATGAAATATTTAATCGATTTGACATCAAAAATGAAAAACTTTCTATTTGGAGGCATTAAGACCCCAAAGTAATCAAGTCGAAATAAGAGTTCACTTATTTTAAACTTGTTTCCGTTCTTAGTAATTCTACCATAAGTCCCGAGAAGGTAATCGAGCAATATAAATTGTTTGGTTTGAAATAGGTAACATTAAAAATAGTTTGAATGAATACCTATTTTCCGACTTTTATGAATTTGTTGCAAAAATATGAACCTTAGCTCACAGCAGTGCCTGCGCTGAGTAGGTTTTTTCCAAGATAACTTTGATGAAAAGTAGACTCACCAACAGATTAAAAACTGAAACTTTCGAAAATATGTTGGATTCCTTAAATTTAGTAAGCAAATGTGACACAGCTGAATGGAGTCCTGATGTGCTTCTTATAAAAAAATATAGTGAAACAACCATCACAAGAAAGTAAAGTGTAATACGAATTCTTTTAAATAAATTATTACTTATCTCTTTCTTGTTATTTATTCAAACTTTTATTTATTTATTTGTGTGAGTTATCAATAAAAAATGAGCTGTTAAATTAGTAGTTGGCAGCCCTGTACCACAAAATATATTATGAAGAGCCAATACCGAAGCCTTTAACTCAGCCTTTAGATTTTGATATCGTATTTAGAACACAATCGCAAGTTCGTGCGACCCAGTCGTGCCCATTTTTTTAATTGGTGTAGGTACAATCGTCTTGATTTGAACTTTTCTAAATCTCCATCTCTTATAAATTTTGAATACAAACTCCACGATTTAAGTCTTTTAAAAGTCAGTATATCTACTATAAAAGACCTGGGAGTCCATTTTGATTCAAAGTTGGACTTCAGCAGAACACACATTGATTAAGTGGTGTCTAGACTCTAGAGGTAATTCTTTGTTAGGATATTTTAAACGAATTTCTACTGATTTTAATGATGCGTATACGCTTAAGACCTTTTTTATGTCCTTAGTATCACCAGTTTTAGAGTATTGTTGTTTTGTTTGGTCACCATTTTATGAAAATAATATAATGAGAATTAAAAGTATTCAAAAAAGATTTACTAAGTATGCCCTGAGAAAGTTTAATTGGGTTGGATCCTTACCTGACTAAAAATCAAGGTACTCTCTCATTGATTTGAAAACGCTCTAATGTCGTAGGCAATGTATACTTTTTGTAAAAGATATTTTAGATAACCGAATATCTTTTATGGAATTACTTTCTTTAATTCCTTTTTATGCTCCCACAAGAATGCTTCGAAACAGAAGTGAATTAGGTATTAATTTTGACCTTCGCACTGCGCGCCCATTTTGTTCAGGTGTATAAGGCACTGTCCTTTGATGCACGACACAATTTTCAGATAAAATATTTTGAACTTCTGTACTCTAATCCATTATCCGATCGCAAAACCTTCACCTTTGCCCCTGTTTCAGCTTCCATCATTTTCAAGTACCTTGCAATTGTAGGGTTCTTAATAAAGTACCATGTAACTTCTTAATACGATCTATAAATCTCCTAGATAGATCCGTGCACTTGCATATTCGCCTACACATCTCTATTTGATGACATTTCTTATGTACATGTCTATCGGATGATCTATGTATCTTTCTTATGTAAATAAGTAACGTTCGACATTGCAGTTCTCATGTTTCATGTTCTGTTAGCAGCGTTGCCGCTGTGCCACTTTAGTGTCAGATTGCCACTTTTTTTTAGGCTGTGCCACCGAGCCACCACATTTCAGTCTGTGCCACTTTTTTAGCATTCCCCAGAAGTAAAACTAAAGTTAGCACTTCACCATGCCATTTTATCATACCTTTTCATATCTTTCATGCGTACAAAAGTTACTCACAGAACTCAAAGTTTTAAAGTTCAACATAACACACACATTGAACAAAAATCATTTAAAAAAACGAATCCCGAATATATGGCACATATGCTGTGTAAGTCACTCCTTAGCTTAAGTCAACGAATCAGCGGCCGAGGTTTTGCCGCGAAAGAGGAGTTTCGTCAAATTGTTTCTGAAGGTTTTAGGCAAGGTGACAAACTGTTATGCGATTGCTTCAACATCATACTTGAAAAGATTGTAAGAAACTCAAACGTCAACACCAGAGGAAGAATCTTTCAAAAGTCTGTACAATTACTCGCCTACGCAGACGATATTGACGTAATGTGAAAAAGAAGCGTGATGTCATAGATGTTTTTGCGAGTATTGAAACAGAAGCGGCAAAAATGGGTTTGATGGTCAATGAGGGCAAAACGAAGTTTATGTTGTCATCAAACAAGGACACTGAACATCGACGGATTGGACAGAACGTCACAACAGACAGACATAACTTCGAGGTAGTACAGGACTTCGTCTACCTAGGATTCGCTATAGACACGGAAAACAACACCAGTGTGGAGATCAAATAACTCTTGCCAACCGTTGCTTCTTTGGGTTAAGAAGGCAATTGAGAAACAAAACCCTCTCCAGAAAAATCAAGGTAATCCTTAATCATCCCAGTCCTGCTTTACTGCGCGGAAGCATGGACCTTATCGAAAGCGGAATAAAGTGCATGCTTCCGCGCCCGTAAAGCCGTAAATCCTTGGTTGTTTCGAAAGAAAAATTCTGCGAATGATCTTTGGTCCCGTATGCGAAGACAATGTGTGGAGAAGAAGATACAACAACGAGCTGTATGAGCTGTACCGTGACATTGGCATAGCCAGAAAAGTACGCATCGTGAGGCTACGATGGTTGGCCCATGTATAGCGGATGGACCCAAACGCTCCGGCTCGACGCGTTTTTGAAAGATTATTGCAGGGAAATCGCGGAAGGGGAAGACCTCGTATATATACTTTGGTTCTGAAGCCGAAAATTGTGTTGTAAGTCAAAAATTAACGGAAAGTGAACTTGTTGAAATTTAGAAAAATATTCTAAGCTATTATAAAATACTTGGGATGAAATATTTAATCGATTTGACATCAAAAATGAAAAACTTTCTATTTGGAGGCATTAAGACCTCAAAGTAATCAAGTCGAAATATGAGTTCACTTATTTTAAACTTGTTTCTGTTCTTAGTAATTCTACCATAAGTCCCGAGAAGGTAATCGAGCAATATAAATTGTTTGGTTTGAAATAGGTAACATTAAAAATAGTTTGAATGAATACCTATTTTCCGACTTTTATGAATTTGTTGCAAAAATATGAACCTTACCTCACAGCAGTGCCTGCGCTGAGTAGGTTTTTTCCAAGATAACTTTGATGAAAAGTAGACTCACCAACAGATTAAAAACTGAAACTTTCGAAAATATGTTGGATTCCTTAAATTTAGTAAGCAAATGTGACACAGCTGAATGGAGTCCTGATGTGCTTCTTATAAAAAAATATAGTGAAACAACCATCACAAGAAAGTAAAGTGTAATACGAATTCTTTTAAATAAATTATTACTTATCTCTTTTTTGTTATTTATTCAAACTTTTATTTATTTATTTGTGTGAGTTATCAATAAAAAATGAGCTGTTAAATTTTAAGTTTTTATCTTACGTTGCAATAAACCTTAAAATGATTGTTAAGGTTATGTGTTTTCTTCAACTCCTATGAATTCGTTGGGATGTGTGAAATTTTTTCATATATTATTATGGTGTTGTTTCGTTTTTAATTTCAAGTGCCACCTTTTTTTTCTCGAGTGCCACTTTTTGTGCTACTTTTCCAAAATATCCAACGGTAACGCTGTCTGTTAGAATAAGTTAAGAGATCAATTGTAATAAAGCGCTCATTCGATCAACACCGTTTGTCCTAACATTTTATGAACTTATCCTCTGCTTATCTTACACAATTAAGGTTTTTACCTCCGATTTCTCCTTAAAAAAAAAATACTTCTCTAAAATGCGAGAAGTCATCTTTAAAAAGCAGGAAGTACTTGGCTCCTCCAACTGAAGTGCACTGCATAGGCCCGCAAACATCTGAATGTACCAGTTCCCCTACATAACTCGCCTTATTTTCACTTGAATGAAAAACTGTTCGATTCTCATTCCTAGCAAATGTCAAAGAGTAACTTTTTCAAAGAAACCTACTTATATTCGATTTGTCAGCAAATACTACGCAAGGTGTCCAGTATTAAAGACCTCGGTGTTTATATTAGTTCTAATTTTGAGTCTACACCTCATATCAACTTGACTGTTGTAAAGGAAATTCGATGCTAGGCTTTATTAAAAGATGGGCTTAGTAGTTAACGGACCTCTACATCACACTTTCGCTGTGTAACTGTCATATTCGACCCCATTTTGAATATGCTTCTCAAACATGGTCTCCTAATGATGCAGTTCACAATTCAAGGTAAGAAAGCATACAGCGAAGATTCATTTGCTCTCAAGGAACTTCCTTTTGTTGATCCCTATGACCTTCCACCGTATGAGCATTGTATTCAACTTTTACAGATGCAACTCCTTTCGCATCGGCGATTGAATAATGATTAAGTTTCGCCAGCTTACAACAGGAAAAATTGATGCTATTGACTTGCTCTCACGCAAAGGTTTTAAGTTTTAACTACCGTGGAAGCTCATACTAATTACGCTACTTGGAGCCTCCTACTCATTTGATAAGCATCTAAAATTTATACTCAAATTCCATAGATTTGTTCATGTAAGTAAAGCTAACTTAAAGTCATTGATTTAAACCAGATCTCCACTCTCTTGACAATGTGTTTGTTTTATTGTTTGTTCTTTGTTTATAACTGTCATATTAAATGTTTAGTTTCTTGCAGCTATCTAATTTAAATTTAAAAATAAATTTGTCAATAGTTTAAAAAAAAAAAAATGAAATCTTGTCTCCAGTTGTCAGTTATTGCAATTTCTCTTTATTGCTGTCATATTCGCCTTGTATTGAATCCAACAATCAGCAAAATCAAGTATCAAACTAAACCATCTCAAATAGTTAATAAAGTTATAAACATATCGATCAGTGTTTTTTTTTACAGATACACTTTTTTTGTTGTAATATGAATGATCTAGTATCTAGTTGAACTTGAATGAAGAAGCTAACATCTAAAAACTTTATCAATGATTATCGCGACAACTTTTATTTGAGAGTTGTCTATAAGCTTGGTTTGGTTGTAAGATTTATAGCGAGTAGCGGAGGGGGTGAAAATCAACTCTGCCTTGCGTTTTTCGGCTGTGGACTGTGTATACTTTTACTAACTCTCAGAAATCTACCGGTGTTCCTTTTATACAAATCCTTCATTTAGCCTTTCAACTACGAGCTTCTTTTATTTGCTGAAAAGCATATACATATGTATGTACCTACCAAAAGTTATTTTGTAAGCCTTGATTATTTTTTGATATGTCTTAAATTTTTATATTTCTATTAACTTTTCTTAGACTCGTACAATCTACATTGGTGTTTGCCTTCCGTCGTCTTGCTCCATCAATGATGTCCGCAATCTGGCCACTAGCTCACAAATCGAGCAGCCATACCGTCAAGTCGACTTAGTTGACATTCGCGTGCCCACAGGAAATGTGTACAGCCTTTTCCAAGATACCACATTCTGGATCCTGACGTAAAACAAAGAAAACCGATTCTTCCAGTTTTTACTCGACTAATTTTCTTTTTTATTGCATATATCTTTTCAGAGTTGTTTCAACTACTGTTTTCATTCTCATGGTCCTTGGGACCATCTACGAAGCCTATTTAACGAAACGTCTTCAAAAAGCTCTCCGTGAGCAAGACAAAGAGATGATGAACAATAGTGAGACCTCGTCAGGTATTGGTTGTGCAGCATCTGACTACAGTGAAACGGGAACAAGCGATTTAAAAAAAGACCTAAAAGATCTTAACATCGTGTTAAACCTTCCCAACGAAGCCACTACTATAAATAATAACAGTTCTGATGAACATCTTGAAGGGCATTTACATGAGCCAGAAAAACTAAGCGTTTGGTCAGAACTTCTATTGTCGTTTTCCGTTGTAACAAACTTTAATGCAATTTGCGATCGCCACGTTGGCCCCGACACAATTCCATCATTCCATGGTTTAAAGGCATTTTCAATGGCATGGATCATTCTGGGACACACGTGCATTGTGGTCTTTAAGTACTCAGATAACATGGAAATGCGAAAGGAGGTAGAGAAGAATTTCTTCTTCCAGGCAATAACCAATGGCCCTTTTAGCGTGGATACGTTTTTCTTTCTAAGTGGTGTATTGGTATCGTACATTTACTTTAGGACCAACGCAAAGGGAAACTTAAATAATTTGACTAAAGGAGCAAACGAATTCACTGCTGGCCTGGTACATTTTTGTGGATTGGTCGGATACCGGTTTGTAAGGTAAAAATAAGAACATTTATTTAAATTTGTCGGTTACCAGTTCATGTTTGCTAACCAAATTTCTTTTTTCAACATTGAAATCTGTTTGGTTTCTTAATTCTTTCCAGGCTCACCGCTCCATATATGTATGTGCTTTTTGTTGTTCAAGTAACAATGAAGTATTTCGATGCCTTTTCGATCTTCGATCCACCAACTACGGATCATATTACATGCCCTCAATACTGGTGGAGAAACCTCTTATACATCAACACTCTTTTCCCTGTCGAACAAATGGTGAGCTTTTTTTTATATACCTACAACTTTAAGTGCAATTAATTATTGTAACTAACCATTGGAACTTTTCTACAGTGCATGTTGTGGAGCTGGTACTTAGCAAATGACACTCAGTTCTATATCATTGGAGCTATTATCTTGATTGTTGCTGTTCGCCACTTTAAAGTTGCTGCCAGTACCATGTTTGTATTTTTACTATCATCATGGATAACGACAGCAATCATTGCATTCAGAAACAATCACAAGCCCAACACCGATGATCCTTTGGCGCTTTTTGATAAAATATACGACAAACCATGGACCAGATTAGGACCTTATTTAATTGGGATGTCTGTTGGATGGATACTCTTTAAAACAAATTGCAAAATTCGTTTTTCAAAGATCACAGTGTCAGCAGCATGGATATTAGCTATGACCAACTTACTTGTTCTTGTCTTTGGATTGTATAATACAGAGCTGTCAAAATTTACAGCTGCAGCTTACAGCTCCTTAAGTCATTCAGCATGGGCGCTGTCGTTGGCTTGGATAACGATAGCGTGTTCCACAGGATATGGTGGACTTGTGAATACAATTTTATCAGCTCCCTGCCTGTATCCATTTTCAAGAGTGACGTATTGTGCATATCTAGTGCATCCAATAGTGATACGAGCCATGGCACTCAGTGCTGATGCGCCAATGCATTTGGGGGCGGAGTCAATGGTAAGTAAGATTGCAAACATCATTTAATGGCAAAACAACATAGCGAACATTTGTAGTCATCGGGTTTTTAAGAGAAAGAGCCGGCTCTTCACTGACTTTATCACTCTAACTTTTAAATGTGGTCATTAAATACAAACGATTTATAAACACCACATTAACTATAGTCACAACTTTCAAATAGACTTGGTTTAAATGAATGTGAACAGTACCAAAATCTTGACAGTTTAGGCAAATGAAGTAAAGTAACAGATATACCAAGCAAACAAAAAATAAAATCTGATAAAAAATGGCATATATGTATGTATTTATATTGCAAACAGAAATGTGTAATGAAAGTTTTTTTTTGTCGAGAAATACATAGGTACTTCGTTCTGAACAAATATTTGTTCGGAAATAACACATAAAATGTCAAGCAAATGAGAAACGTCAGATGATTTAGAGCAAGGTTTTAGATATTTGAAGTGAGGGTTGTCTGACTTTAAATTTAGAGTGACTCTAAAAAAGTGTGAAGTTAAAATCAATTATAAATTGATTCAAGTGTCATTTCATTAAGCTAGTGTGGAACTAAGGCTCATTTTAACCCTTTGAGTCATGCTTTTTTCTACTGCATATTTTGACCAGAAATTTTGTACTCGGTGATTTTTGGGGTCGCTGATCACGAATTTGAGTCCATTTTCTGCCATTTTCATTTTTTGAAATCTAACCTAAAATTCGTCATCTCGAAAACTCATATTGTATTAAGGTTGAATTTTACAAAGCTAAAAGTAGTTTGTGATCTACGAACCTGAAAACCCTCGTGTACAAATATTCAGACCAAAATATGCAGTGAAATAATGTTTGTCTGGTTAGTCTAAAATATAAGTTCAGTGTTAAATTTAGTATGTGAACTATGCCCACAATCTTGGATCCGCCATTTTGAATTCCGTCAATATAACCTCAGATTCATGTTTAACGACCCTAAAAACTCCCGAGTACAAAAACTCAGACCAAAATATGCAGTAAAAAATTTTTGACATCGGTTTGAATAGGTAGTAAGTACTCTGGCAGTACCACTGTGACTCAAAGGGTTGGCGACTTTAAATGACTATAAATTTGCGCTCATTTCTTTTTTTACAATCCAATCCTTAAGGCTGCCAGAGTGGCAGCAAATTAAGACGGTAATTCTTAGCAGTTTCTGGTTTCTAGGCTTTATATGCTGAACTAATCGTCGCAGAACATTATATGATTGCTTTTTGAGGAACTGGGCCGAGTTACCCTAGATACCTTTTCATACGATTCAGATATCTTTTTCCAGGCTTCTGCCGACAACAACTTTGAAAAGCATATAAAAATTCTACTTTTAAAAACAAAAACACGTTCAATAAAGTCGAAATTTTTTTTTGGTTTTACTTAATTCTTAAATGACTCTCATACTGAAATAAATGCACTCCATAACGAAAAACTAACATTAAAAGAAACCGAAGTAAATTTTCTATCTAGTTGATCACTTATATAGAAAGCCATAACGAAATATCTCATACACATTCAGAGAGCTTTTTTGTTTAAGTTCCAACATCCTTCTGTAACGACTTCGATTTCGGGTGAGTTCTCTCTAGTTTTGCACTCTAAGTCGGTTGAGGTCTTCATCCACTTGATTTGCACCACCTAAAACGAGGTCTTCCCCTTCGGCGATTTCCCTGCAATGTGCTTTCGAAAACCCGACGAGCCGGAGCGTTTCGGTCCATCCACTCTACATGGCCTAACCATCTTAGCCTCGCGATGCGTACTCTTCTGGCTATGCCCATGTTGTCTATTGTGACGTTTCGTCCAATTCGTCGATGTTCTGTGTCCTTGTTTGATGACAACATATACTTCGTTTTGCCCTCATTAACCATCAAACCCATTTTTTCCGCTTCTGTTTCAATACTCGCAAAAGCACCTATAACATCACGCTTTTTTTTCCCCATTACGTCAATATCGTCTGCGTAGGCGAGTAATTGTACAGACTTTTGAAAGATTGTTCCTCTGGTGTTGACGTTTGAGTTTCTGACAATCATTTCAAGTATGATGTTGAAGAAATCGCTTGACAGTTTGTCGCCTTGCCTAAAACCTTTTTCGACATCAAAGGTTTCGGTGAGTTCTTTACCGACCTTGACTGAGCTGCGTGAATCCTCCAAAGTCATCCTGCATAGTCGTACGAGTTTTGCAGGGATGCCGAAACAAGACATGGCTCTGTACAGCTCGTCTCTGTAAATGCTGTCATACGCGGCCTTGAAATCGATAAAAAGATGGTGAATATCGATATTACGTTCTCGGGTTTTTTTCCAAGATCTGCCGTAATGTGAAAATTTGGTCTATTGTGGACTTCTCTGGTCTAAAACCACATTGAAAAGGACCTATCAAGTTGTTGACGTGGGGCTTCAGACGTTCACATATTACAGCAGACAAGATATTATAAGCGACGACGTTAAGGAGGCTTATCCCTCTATAATTGGCGCAATTGTGAGTGTCTCCCTTCTTTAGGATCGGGAATACGATACTGAGGTTCCATTCATCGGGCATGCTTTCTTCCGACCATATCATGCTGGTGCATGCTCCTTTCCAACTGGTCTCCAGCTGCCTTAAAGAGTTCGGCATCAAGGCCATCTGCACCTGCAGTCTTGTTTGATTTAAGTTTGCGTATGGCAAGCTTAACTTCCTCAAGTTCGGGAGGACGGCATTCTTGATCATCGTCCAAGCTGAATGGGGCAATCTGCCTGACAGCGGAATTTGTGTCCTCATCGCCGTTAAGCAGTCTGCAGAAATGATCTTTCCAGATCCTCAGTAGCGGCTGTGACTCTATAACTATGTTTCCCTGCTGGTCTTTACAGGCTTGAGTTCGGGGTTTGCCACCCTGGCAGGATCTTTTTACCTTTTCGTAAAATTTGCGAATCTCGTTTCTGTCATGGAACCTCTCTATTTCCTCAAACGAGCGCTTCTCATGCTGCTTCTTCTTCTTTTTGAGAAGTCGGTGTTCTTCCCTTCTTTTCTCCTTGTAGATCTCGTTATACTGATCGTAAGCAGCCCTTGTTCGTTGTTGCATCAGCATTTGTCGTGCTTTTTGTTTGGCTGCATTTGCCTGCCTGCATTCTTCTTCGAACCAGGGGTTTCGTTTTGGTGGCCGAGTGAAACCCAGAACCTCAGAGGCAGCGGTTCTGACGGCTTCTTGGCATTGCTGTCACTGGTCTTCAATGATTTATGCTGGCCGCATGGGATTCAAGGATAATTGAAGGGACACTCGATTGGAAAAGGCATTGGCAATCTCTTGTGATTGTAGCTTTCCGACGTCATATCTCTTCACAGCGTTAGTTCGTGCTGGTCTTGAACAAGATATCCTCATTCGTTGGAGGACGAATTGGCTACAACAAGGTAGTGGTCCGAGTCAAAGTTGGCCCCTCGGAAAGTTCGGACATCTAGCACACTGGAAGAGTGCCTTGCGTCGATCGCAACATGGTCAATTTGGTTGACGGTTAATTGATCTGGGGATCGCCATGTACCTTTATGAATTTTGAGATGCGGGAAGCGCGTACTACTTACAACAAGATTCAGCCCCGCAGCAAAATCGATCAGCCTCAGTCCGTTTTCGGAGGTTTTGTCGTGGAGGCTATGCTTACCGATTGTATTTCCAAAGATGTCCTCCTTCCCTAGTTTTGCGTTAAAATCCCCAAGAACGATTTTCACGTCGTGTCTAGGGCACTGCTCATATGTTTCTTCGAGGAGCTCGTAAAAACAGTCTTTGGAATTGTCGTCATATTCATATTGCATATTAGGCTAATGTTGGCGAATTTAGCCCTGATGCGGATGGTCATTCAATCAATTATACGCTCACTAATGGTTTTTGGCTAGTTTCCTTATCCCTGAATCTTCCTCTGACGACAAATCCGCACCCAAATAAGCGCTGTTTCTGTTGTCTGTAGCAGTCGCCATAGTAGATGTCACAGTTTTTCATCTTCTTCATGCCCGGTCCACTCCGTGGCACTTCTTGGATGGTGGTTATGTCTGCTTTGCAGCAGTCCAAGGCGTTCGCTAATTCTCCAGCTGCACGTAATCCACTAAGAGATCTGACGTTCCACGTGCAGATCCGGAGGTCATTGTCCTTTTTGGATAGGATAAGGCAACTTTTGCAATCGTGCAGAAAAAAAATTTTGAGATAACAACTAAACATGACATTACGATAATAGAGAATACGAAAAAAGTGGGTCATAATATTCTGTCTGCCTTTCTGTGTGTCTGTCTGTATGGCTGTCCATATATGGATCTACAGCCTGAAATGCTCCACCCATTTTCTTCAAAATTTGCAGTTATGGTCTCTGGGGAAGCCTACATAGGGATTTTTGGAATTGGGTCTCTAGGTCTTGAAATAACGGTACCTGCCATACAAACTATATGATAATAACTATTTTTCTCGAACACGGCTCTAACGATTTTGATAAAATTCTACGTGAAGTATTATTTCCGAATAGTTATTCTTATGATGCAAATTTTTTTTTTTTTTAAGTCTAAAAACTGTACCCCTCATAGTACCGTTTTTTTTTTCAAAACCAACTTTCTAGCTAATGGCTAACACGATTTTGACGAAATTTCATATTTTAGAAGTTCTAAGTTGTGTAAGAAAGACTGCATGTCATAATTTGAAAAATTTGGTTTTTTCGGATTATCAAACAAATTTATAATAATAAAGAGAAAGCTGCCTTTATTCACGCTATTTTTCGACAAAGTCTTGAAGTTGTCTATAGTATTCGATCAATCTTGGGCATAAAAGTAAAAATTGAACCACTGCGAAAATCAAAAATTGTTCCGCAATGTAAACGATGCCAAGCATTTGGCCACACCCAAAAATATTGCAACCGAGAGTTTGCTTGTGTTAAGTGTGAAGGAAAACAGGCAAATAAAAACTGTCCATCAAGCAAAGAACAGAAAGCAGAATGTGTAAACTATCAAGGTGTAAGGAAGCTGTTCAAAGCAAAAGCGATGAAAATAAATCCTATTAGCAGATTGTTAAAAATGTGCGGAAGAATGAAGAAACTTCCATTAAAGAAATTGTACGACTTAATCCTAAAAGAATTGACAATCAGGATTTGAACATCAAACGGCTAAGTGAAGAAGTCGCTCTTAAAAAGCAATGATGGACAGAACACTAAAAATTTTAACATGGAATGCAAACGGTCTTTTACACCATTTATCCGAATTAAAAATTCTTTTAGACATCAAACACATAGATATTTGTCTGGCGTCCGAAACTCATTTCTCAAGTGGACTGGTTCTTTATGATTTAATATCAAAATATATATGCTGCCACGCTCCACATCCAGCTGATAAGGCTAGAGGTGGATCGGCAGTCCCGATAAAAAAGAGCTTAAAACACCATGAAGAAGCTATGTTTACAAACGAGAATATGCAAGTAACAATAATTAGTATCGGTATGAAAAAGAAAGATTTCAAGTTGGCATCAATATACTGCCCGCCAAGGCGTTCCCCGACAGAAAATGATTATACGGAATTGCTAAATCTACTAGGACATAACTTCCTGGTTGGCGGTGACTTCAAGGCTAAGCGCACCCATTGGGGATTCAGAATTATAACAACAAAAGGCAGAAGGCTTTACAAAGCATGCCTCAAATACAATTGCGAGTTTTATTCTTCCAGATCACCAACTTACTGGCCATCGGTTACTAGTAAAATACCAGACCTTGTTGACTTTTTCGCAGTTAAAGGTATCAAACGAAACCATATAAGAGTCGAAGGTAACTATGACTTATCATCAGGTCATACACCGGTGAATTTATCACTTAATGAATCAGAGATAATGAAAAAAAGTAATCCTAAGCTTGTAAATAAAAAAACAAACTGGAGTGGTTTCAGAAAAAAGCTATATAAATCTCAGATCCCCTATGGAAACAAAAGAGCAAATCGACCTTGAAGTAGAACAATTCATTGCCGATGTTCAACAAGCTGCAGTAGAAAGCACACCAACTTACTCGAGTAGGAGGCAAACTAAAACAAAATGCCTTGTCGAGATAAGAGAGTTGATATTGGAGAAAAGAAGAGCTCGAAGAAAATGGCAAAATACTAGATTTCCAGACGACGAAACAGCGTTTAACCGTCTAAGCAACGAACTGAAAAAACAAATCTACGAATTAAAAAATGATTCATTAAGTAGATTCCTGAAAAATTTAACTACTGATGCTTCAACCGATTATTCGCTCTGGAAAGCAGCTAAGCGCCTGAAAAGACCGCAGTCACAAAATCCGCCAATAAAATCTCTAGATGGGAATTGGATCGGAAATCCGAAAGAAAAAGTTAACCTGTTTGCAGAACATCTTGCGAATGTTTTTAAGCAATCCCCAGCAAACACATCTGAAAACAGCTTTCAGTTTACTGATAAAGTAGATGAAGTTGACATACCAATTGTCACACTCAAAGAAATAAAAAGTAGATATGTGTCGAAATCAACTATCGAAAAAAAAATCACCTGGATACGATCTAATAACTGCTCAAGTTATGAAAGAAATGCCATCAAAAGCCTTCACAAAACTCGAATTCATAATAAATGCATGCCTAAAGACCCAATATGTCCCACATCATTGGAAAATTGCTGAAGTAATTGTTATACCAAAGCAAAGTAAGCCACCAACAGAAGTGACATCTTACAGACCTCCCATAATGGCAAAAGTCTTTGAAAAATTGCTACTAAAAAGACTAAGCAAAGTCATACAAGAAAGAAATCTAACCCCAAATCATCAGTTTGGATTGAGAAATAAACATTTAACGATAGACCAAGTTCATAGAATAACGGATGCAGTTGAAAAAGCATTAGAAGAAAAACAAGTATGTTCGGCTTTATTTTTAGATGTTGCTCAAGCATTCGACAAGGAGTACAAACTGCAAAGGGCAGTACTATGAAATACTGAAATCTTATGTCTCAGACCGGCTCTTCAGAGTACGGTATGATCAAGAATATACAAATCTAAGCAAAATACCAGCCGGTGTTCCACAAGGAAGAGTCCTAGGACCTACCCTGTATTTGCTATATACAAGGGATATTCCAGCGGATAACAACACCATTATGGCTACTTTTGTAGATGATACTGCAATTTTGGCACCCAGTAAGTGCGTCGTCAAGGCTGCTGAGAAATTCCAAAATGCCGTCGACACAATTAGTGATTGGACCAAAAAATTACGTATCAAACTCAATGAAGCTTAATCCTCACATATAAGCTTTACAAATAAAAAGTTAAGCTACGTTCAAATATTCATTAACAATCAAGCTGTTCCTTACACCAATACGGCCAAATACCTTGGGATGAATTTTTATGCAAAGCTAAAATGGAAAGAGCATATCAAAAAGAAAAGGGAAGAGCTCAACTTGAACTATCGAAAAATGTACTGGTTACTCGCTACAAATTCTGACTTATTTGCCGAAAATAAAATAATGCTTTATAAACAAGTATGCTTAGACCTGTTTGGACCTATGAAATCCAATTATGGGGCTGTACAAAGAAAACAAATATTGAAATCATCCAAAAGTTCCAAAACAAAGTCCTTCGTGGAATAGTAAATGCACCATGGTATATAAGAAATATCGATTTACATCGTGACCAACAATGAAATGGTTACAGAAGTTGTAAGAAAACATGCTGTATCACACAATCAGCGACTGCATAGTCATATCAACTCTGAAATGGAGTACGTATTAAATACGAGAGGCAATGTTCGGAGATTAAGAAGAACCAAGCCACACGAGCTAATGGTCTAAAAGTCATGGGAAGCATTGAAAATTTAAGCTTCCCCTAGAGAGATTATACTATTGAGAAAGAAAAATCTGTTGTCGATCGTTCATAGATTGGTTCTGATTACGAGGAGTTTTTAGTGTGTTAAGAATCCCACACTTGGTGTCGAATACTGCCTAGTGTCTTTTAAAGATCTCCTCCTGAAAAAAAAATAAAAATAAATAAATTTAAAAAAAAAATTTGTTTTTTCGAATACTTTCAAAACGTTACATTTGATTTATTTCAAGTTTTTTGACAATACATCTTTTAGCAAGATCTTAAAACTTGTATACTTGAATTTTTAAAACCTCATTGCTTAAAAAAATAAAAAACGGTTTTTTTTTAAAAGCGGCTCTTACGATTTTGATTAAATTTTTAGGGTTTATGTATTAACAACTGCAAAAAAATGGCGTTTTTTGATTTTCGCTTGAAACTTTTAGCATATTTAATTTAATTTTGTTCAATATTTTGCGTGATTTAATTTATTTTTCATAATTAATGTGTAGTTGGCAGCCCTGTAGCACCAAATATATTAAGAGCGAATACTGAAACCTTTTACTCAGCCTTAAGATTTTAGTATTGTACTTAGCACACAATCGTAAGTTCGGGCGACAGTCGTGCCCATTTTTTCGTTTGCTTAGGTCGTCAATTTAAAATCATTATCGTTATCCGAGGCTATTGGTTGTTTCGGAACCAGATGTTTTTAGCGTGGTTGGGTAGTTAACCTGGAGTGCCAATTCCTTTTGGATCCCTTCGGACATAAAGGGCTGGAATATCAAGTGTCAGTACCCTGCTGCAGGGGTGTGAGTGCTGCCGTCGCCTCACCAGGACCTCATCCGCCACCATCTCTACTTCAATACCCTGTGCCAGTATTGAAAGACCCTGAAAGACCTTTAAGCCAAACATGTTGGAGTAGATCCTTCAGGGGTTTCTGCTTCTTTTGATTGCTTGATTCTGTCATTCGAATTCATCCGCTGGGACACTTACGCAAGAGCTCTCGTAGACCACTGAGATTCGTGCAGTCAGTCATTGTTCGCAGAGCATTATAGTGTTGATCGCAATTCTTTTTTTCAACACACGCACCTACTAGTTTAGCAGGTCAGCTCCGGACGAAGCATCCCATGGCCCAGTGGATACCGCGTGGAGGTATAGTAAGCACAATTGACGTGTTCTATATAAGAAATGTAAACTTATCATTTGACTTTATTCTAAAGCACCCTATAATTCGAAACCTTGCATATTATGTACTTGTCAGTAACCAGCTAATCTTATGTCCGTTTAACGTACCTCATTCATTATTAAGTTTATAATCCACTAATCGAATGATGTTACAGTATACTTAAGCCTTATCTTATGTACCTGCATGCATTCTCGTAAGCAACCATCTAAAATGAATAATTGTACACTTTTAGTTAGTTGTAATAAAGCCTTTGAGACAGAAGCATCATCTTTTCTTGCATTACATTCATTCTTTGCCTTCCACTCAGTGCCCCTTACAACTTCAGAAGTGGGATTATGTTAAAGTACAGTCACTTACATTTTTAAAGTATTTTTTTTTTTTTGAGTTAAATGCGCCAGGAAGCATATGAAACATAGAGTATTAGTTTATGCAAAATTTTATGACTGACGATTTAAAATAAAGAAAATTTTTTAGTGCTGTAAGAATGAACATGCAAAAATTGCAACCGTACAGCAATTAAAGGACAAGCTGTCTGAAATTGGGCTTGCAACAAATGGACTTAAGTGGGCGCTAAAGATTCGTTTGGAGGAAGGGCTCGAGCAGCTTGGTGAGCAGCAAATTGCAAATCTTTTTCCACCAGGCGAACTTGATGATGAAAACTACGAAGAATCTTCTCAGCTTGAAGAAGAAAGCAGATTAGTGCTGCAGCAACTTGACAGTTTAAGGCTGATAGTGTCAAGAAAAGAGGAGATTCGTTTGCTTCAAAAGAAACTGGCTGAATTGAACCAACCCGGTTATATAAATCACTCAGTTTTTTCGTTTAGAGACATCGAGGAATCCCTTCAAACATTTTCTGGAGACGACAACTTTTCTGTGACGAGGTGGATCAAAAGCATTGAGGAATCACAACAGATCTATAAATTTGATGACGCAAAGTGTTTTATATACGCCCAACGTTTGCTAAAGGGAACGGCGAAACTTTTTTTACGATCTGTTTCATGCCATTCGTGGAGCGATCTTAAAAGAGCTCTTATCACCGAATTTCAACAGCACCGACGCGTTGTTCATCGTTCATCATCGTTCGCGACGTCCACAACACATTACGAAACCGGAGAAAGCGAAGAGATGAAAATATGCAGCAATATGTTCTCAACATGCAAGAAATTGCCAGCTCAGCCGATATCGTAGAGCGAGACGTCATGAATTACATAGTAAAAGGTTTACCTGATACGATGTCTAACAAGCAAATTTTATTTACAGCCAACAGCATTGCGGAGCTAAAGAGAATGATGAGAAAACATGAAAAAATTAAGGCGTCTGAGTTTCAACCATCAACATCTGGGTTTAAGACTATGAACACTGAACCGAAGCCGATAGCATAATATGCTATCTCCAAACCTGAAACTAGATGCTTTAACTGCAATGACATCGGACATGTGCTAACTAACTGTCTAAAGCCACAGTTAGATAAAGGCCAAGGAGAGATAAAGGCTCATGTTTTCGATGCGGTAATATGGGACATGTAATAAAAGATTGTCCATAATCAGCTGTGTGTATTTTGGAAGACGTCAACATCGCCAAACAGCAACATCGGGCTTTCTTAGAAGATTTTCAAGGAATCTTTCAATACACGTTCCTTAGCGACGAATTGGAGCATATTACAACCAAACTAGAAGTCAAGACAATGATTGACACAGGGAGTCCAATCAGCTTCGTGCAACTAAAATATATATGTATCACCTTATTTGATGGCATCGATCGAATCTTCAATGCATGACTACGTGGGAATCAATAATTCTAAATTAATTATTTATGGTAAGGTTATTTGTGATATTAAGATTAATGATTTGAGTTTTGCGAATGTATGCTTGTACGTCGTCAAAAATGACACAATGAAAAGTTCAGTTATCTAAGGACGAGATTTTTTACAAAAAACAGATTTGAAATCAACTTTAAATGATAAACCATTGGTTTCAAGTCAAAATGATAGTCCAGACCTAGAAGAGAGTGATTTTTGTGAAGAGATTTTGAATATTGATACGTTTGATGAATGCGAAGATAAATTAAATTTGAATATTAATGAAAAATTAAGCTTATGTGAACAGAATAACAAAAGGAACTTAGTCTTTGGAAATGATTTTATTACCAGTGCTAGTGCTTCAAATAAATCCGATGAAGATGAGATTAAAATGCAAATAAGTTTAACGGATACGAATAGTGTTTTCAACTGTGCCAATAGAAGATTACCATGTGCTCATAAGATCCAACTTCAAAAAATTTTAGATGAGCTTCTTGAAATGAAAATTATTCGCAAAAGTAACTCGCCTTATGCATCACCTATAGTGTTAGCTAAAAAAAAATCAGGTGAGCTGCGATTATGCATAGATTTTCGACAGTTAAACATAATAACATTGAAAAATAATTTTCCGATTCCCTTAATCGAGGATATGTTAGATGGGTTAAGATAAAAACGGGTTTTCACATTTCTTGATTTGAAAAGTGATTTTAAGCATGTAAAGATGTCTGACGAGTCGATACAGTATACTTCATAAGTGACACCTTTGGGTCAGTATGAGTATCTTGTTGTTCCATGCGGACTCAAGAACGGCCCAGCTATTTTATAGCAATTTATAGAACAGAAGTTCAAAAGTCTTTTACGCTCTGGAAAGCTGAAAGTATATTTTGACGATTTACTAGTTGCAACGAAAACCAAAGAAGAACATTTTCAAATTTTGCATGAAGTTTTTTTAATATCAAAATGAAAAAGTTTTTTCAATAGCACATCAGAATCACTTAGAATTTCGTTTTAATAAATGCATTTTTATGCATGAATCTATTACGTATTTAGGTTATGAGGTTTCTCTACACGGTATAAAACCGAATGCTGATGGTAAGCGCTCTGTAATGGAATTACCTGCACCAAAGAATATTAAAAGCTTGCATTCATGTTTAGGACTTTGCTCCTACTTTAGGAAATTCATTAAAAATTTTTCAATATTGGCTAAGCCTTTATACGAAATTTTAAAAAAAGATGCAAGGTTTAAGTTTGGGAAAGAAGAACTACTTACTTTCTAAACGTTAACAGCCGTATCTATAAAGAACTTTTAATCATCGATTAGATTTAATTGCCATTTAAGTAACACTTAAGTAACGAATCCGTATCGATAATCAAATTTCACATTTAAGTAACCTTGCTAAGAGCCCTCTTAACTTAAATGCCAATAATGACGTTTAAAGGTCTCTTAAATCCAAATTAAAAATTCATTCTGACGTTTCGGGAAAATCGGTGTCAATTTCGCTCTGTTGTTTTGGTAATAAAATGAAACTTTTCTTAAAATAAAAATATGGAAGATTTTCGTCGCGATTTAAATGTTTTCAATGTGCTAAGAATTTTTCAGATGTCATGATTTATAAATAGAAACATAAAAAGCTGGCACAAAAGCTCCACAGAGCTACAAGGCCAAACGCGTTGTTCTCGCAACAACCATTCTCGTGCGGGTCTGAAAGGTTAAATTGGAATAGCATTCTTCAAGGCATATTTTCCTGCCTTGAGGTGATACCTACCAGAGAAAAATCATTTTGGATGTTTATGGTGGTCGAACGCCCACGCAGTAGTTATGCTTTATCCATTTCGCTATGGATGTCGTGTGCCTACAACCAGAGCTAAGAGATTGTCAGGGAATTGCAGTTTTGCTTGGCAAAGAAAGATTGTTCCATGGTCGAGCGGTCGATTTGCCTAAGACGAACAATGCGTTGCGTTAGTTTTGAATGAATATTCGAAGAAATCCTCATCACATTTTAGGTTGATGATACTCGTACATAGTGTTTTTTTTTTTTTTTTTTGATAAGCAAAAAGGCACCACATCTGTTTACAAACGAATGGTTGTCAAAACGCAGTTTAAATTGGACTAGATTTCTGTTTTTACTACTTTATTTTGACACAACTATCAATTAGTTTAGCATCAGCGCAGAATCGATTATCGATAAGAATTTAATCAACCTCTCTTAAGTTCCAATTAAATTTTAATTGAAACTTAACTAATCGACGTCTAAGAGACGTCTTAAGAAAATCTAATAAATACGGCTGTAAAAGAAAAACTTGTTGACGCTCCAGTTTTGAGCATTTATAACCCCAAAGCAGAGACGGAACTACACTGTGATGCGAGTAACCTTGGTTTTGGTGCTGTATTAATGCTAAGCCAAGAAGACAAACTTTTTCACCCTATATTCTGTTTTTCCAAACGCGCAACTGCTCCAGAGTCGAAATACCACTCGTATGAGTTGGAGACCTTAGCTATCATCTATGCGCTGAGACGTTTTAATATACATATACCTGATTGGAATCAAATTTAAGATTATCACTGATTGTAAGTCGCTTACCTTGAAACTTAATAAAAAACTTTTGAATCCTAGAATTTCGAGGTGGGCGTTAGAACTCCAAGAGTTTGATTGTTCAATTGAGCATAGAGATGGTAGTGAAATGAGTCATGTTGACGCTCTAAATAGAGCTCATAATATTTTAATGGTCACTGAAGTAGAATCTTTCGAGAACGCCTTAGCTGCATCGCAACAAAATGATAAAACTGTTCAGCGATTAGTCGAGATGTTGGAACAGAGAGAGAGTTCGTCTTATGAATTGATTAATGGACTAGTTAATAGAAAAATTAAGCAAAAGATTTTTTTCTATGTTCCATCGCAAATGGAGCGTAACGTAATACAAACTCATCACGATGCATTATGCCACGTAGGAGTTGAAAAATGCTACGACTTCTTAAAAATGACATATTGGTTTCCCTTTATGAAATCAAAAATAAAGGCTTACATAAATAGCTGTTTGAAATGTATCCATTTTTCTCAACCGACAGGCAAAAAAGAAGGTGTTTTGCACAACATTCCAAAAGGTGACAAGCCTTTTGATACCATCCACATCGATCATTATGGTCCATTGCCTGGTTCTGTTCGCAATGTAAAAAAGCATATCTTTTTAGTTGTAGATGGATTCTCCAAATTATCAAAATTATTTTTCGAAAAATTGAGATTCCATGCAAATTGTGAACTTATGTCTCACCTAAAATAAAAAAAAATGTGGACTTATGTCCCATATTGGTGGGATATAAGTTGTATAATGTCCCACTAAAGTAGGACACAAGTCCATAATGGACTTATGTCCCGTGGAGTTATGTCCCTGCGCCGTACAATTATTCATTTTAGATGGTTGCTTACGAGATAAATAATAGTAAAAAAAAGCCTTATGAAATACTACTAGAAAACCAAAGGTTGTTAGAATACCGCAGCTCTTCAAGTTTATAAGCCAAAAACTATTTAAAAATTTTAGTATTTTAAAAAAAATATTATAAGATTGAATTGATATATAAAAAGCTAACTTTTTATATAAAATTTCTTAATTTTATTAAAACTTATTTAACCCCCTGAAAAATCAAATTTTCGTTCAGTAAAATTTCTAAAAAAAAAAAACTCCTTGCATGGTATTCCTGATATTGCATTATTATAATTGAATACAATGACTTGGGTAATTTTGCAACAAAGTTATTTATTGTTTTTCTCTTGAAGTGAAACAAAATCATTCTGCTTTCTTTTGTTTTCCTCAAACAAAAAAATATTGAATAAAATTAGAAAAAAACAATAGAAAGCGGAATAAGATTTTGTTTCTGAGAACTAAGAAAAATAAAAGTTAAATATCGCAAAGTAGAGATATGGTTTTCCGGAATTTAAAGATAATACATATTTTATTTTTAGAAGTTAGTAGAGTTCCTTTGTTTAAAAAAGAAATTTAAAAATTTTTAATTTTTGAGAAATTGAGAAATTAAAATTAAAAAATAGGCGAACAAAATCTTATTCCGCTTTCTATTGTTTTTTTCTAATTTTATTCAATGTTTTTCTGTTAAACAAAAGAAAGCAGAATGATTTTGTTTCACTTTTTTCTTTTTCCTTTCCCTGTTACATTTTAATTTTTCTTCAGTTTTTTGCTTATAAATTCGAAGAGCGAGCGGCGGTATTCTAACAACCTTTGGTTTTCTAACTATAAGACATAACGCTGACTTCTTGACATATGGTAGCTCTGCCTAGTAACTAGCAAAGAAAAAGCCCGTTAAACACGTTTTTAATGTAGTCCAAATATCTTTTGATTGCCAATTTTTTGGAAAAGGTTCATCTCGCCAAAGGTTTTGTATTTCCCTCAAACACAACATGTAAAATGGGACATAAGTCCAAACATTTCTTTTATGGACATATGCCCCACCGCGGTGGGACATAGATCCATAATCCAGTTTTGGACTAATGTCCCACTAAAGTAGGACACAAGTCCATAATGGACTTATGTCCCGTGGAGTTATGTCCCTGCGCCTAATTGTACACTTTTAGTTAGTTGTAATAAAGCCTTTGAGACAGAAGCATCATCTTTTCTTGCATTACATTTATTCTTTGCCTTCCACTCAGTGCCCCTTACATCTATAAGTTGCAACATCTGGGCGCGCCAAGTTGACACCAGTCAGAGCCTTTCCGAATAGTGCAACGCCCATCCACCAAATGGGTAAATAAGTCGTATAAAAGAATAAGAAAACAAATTTGTTTATCAAAATAAGTCACGATTGCAGTTTGATCAGAGCTTTTTCATTTACGAAAGAAGAATACGCGCAGACATTTTATTCGTATAAACTACTAAAAGTAACCATATTATTGTTTTATTAAAACTAACCTCAGGGCTAAAAGTTCTCTTTTTTCTAAATTTTACCGGTTTTGTATTTTTTCAAGTATCTTATCAGTAAGTTTTTTTATTATTGTTTTGTTCATCTGTAAAAAATAACGAAACTCTATGCTTAACAGGCATGTTCTGAAAAAAATAACCTCAAAGTCAAAACTTTGCTTGGGGAAGAAAATTTTAACACCATTTAAAATCTGGCAACCCTAAGCCTATAGGAGCCCAATTCAAATACAGTTTCAAAGATTATTATTCTTATTATTCTACAAAAAATTAAATCTAAAATTAGATCTCTATCTAATCTAAACATATTTAACACAGGTCAGAGTACACCAAAGTTAGCCTTTATTTAAATTGTCAAAAAGTGATGTCAAAGTTGAGAAACGGATTTTAATGTATAACAATTTTTTTCTTAGAATAGCAAAAACAACAGCACCGACTACTAGTGTCAGGGATAAAAGAATGGACAGAGTCCTGTTTCTTTTCACATTTTTCTGTGAATGTTGACATTTTTTCCAAACGTATTTGTGGTGACTTCCCTTAAAATAATCTAATCTAAGAATTATTTATTATTCCAATTTAATTCAAAGTATATCAAAGATCATAGCACATAGCAGCATAACCTAATTTTTAAATTGGGAGCTATGCACTTATGTCCAGTTTCCTAAGCCGCTTTAAAAATATGTTAGGATTTTAAACTCTTACGTGACGTATTTTGGCCAAGTTCACGCCGCTTAAAAGTCCTTGTGAATGGTCAAATTTCTTTATACAATTTGGCATTATTTCATTTAAAAGTGATTCCTTCAAAACAAAAGCATAAAAGAAAGCCATTTCATGCATTCGTGCTAACTTCAAGGAAATTCGAGCATTTTCTTTTATTTCAGAATAAATTTAAGCTATATAAAACAAATTGCAGTATGTTTTCTTACCTCGCACACAAATTTCAGTTTTCATGTAAAATGAACCCAAGCATGTAAACAGAGATAAAGAATAACCAGAGAAACTATTTGCATACTTTTGTGAACGACCCCATTTTTGACTTTTTAAACTAACAGAAACAAATTGCTAACCTACATAAATTTCAAAATGGAACATTTTCATTTTCCATTCTATATATAACTGCTTTAGGTTTTTAACAAACATTTTTAGTATATTTGTGCGAGCTTGGTAAAAAAAATTCATTCGTTGACTTTTATTGGATTTGGCAACTGATCAAGAACACCAACCCTTAATAAAAAAAAGTGTGCTGTCCGGGATATTTTTTTTTTTTGATATCATGGTATTTATTAAACAGTCTTGTGAAAAGAACACGGCTATTGTCACTTCCACACAATTTTTTTTTTCGCGACCTACAAATTTTACTTATAGACCGAAGTACAATCGGTAATAAGCTCAAGATCTAGACACGACCAACACACTGTGGTCCCAATTGACTTTTCTCGTTGCAAAAATCCTAATTTTTGATACTGGCACAACTTTTTTCTCTTCAAAAGAAAATGCCAAGTCTATAAAAGCGGAGAATTAAAAAAAAATTATTCATCACAGGGTGTTTCGCAATCTTTGGCTGAAATAAGACTTTCGTGGAAAAAAAATTGCGAAATAAGGTATTGAAATTAAAATAAATAGAGTGGCGCAACAGAGCGAGGAGCCCCTGGGCGTAGCGCATTTCTCACAACCCCATACCATATGAGGGAATGGAGGGGACCTACAATTTTCTGCCGGTTCCGAACGGCTAATTGAGAAAGCGCTTTTCATGTCAATGAATTTGCTAACGGAGGACTAGCCAATTCCTCGCGAACGGCGATACCCATGGAAAAACATTTTTGCCTCTGATGGGTTAGCAGGTGGACATGCTAACCATCACGCCATGGGTACCACACAAGGTATTGAAATATACCTTTAAAATTTGTCCTAAATCTTAAAGTCTGTGACTTTTTAAGTATTCACAATATATTCTAAAGTAAAGTTGATAACAACAGTGGATGCTAAAAGTCAGCAAACAAATTTCTCAAATAAAAAGTAATATAAAACATATTTTTTTAATTTTGTGACTGATCAGTAGGTATATTCTGTAAAGCAATAAACTGTTTGAGTTATATGTTAAATATGAAACAGTGAAGAAAAAAGTAAACGGACGAAAATAAATTAAATCAAATAAAAATTCAAAAAGTATATTTTTACATAAATGCAATAAGCATATACATTTTTTTTTAAATTACTACATCTTAGTTTTCAGTATCAGTTTTCAAAGTTGGCTGAATTTTCAGAAATTAATAGTCTTATTAGTTCAGGACAATAACCCTTTTTCAGCTCTTTTTTGTGATCCAACATGCCTTAAAGATGAATGTGCCGTGAAATAAGGTCGAAGGCAACAAGGCCGAATCGGCCTTGTTACCTTTTTTGGGAAATAAGGCCGAAAACAACAACAAAAATATTTTTCTACCTTATTTCCTATTGAAAAGGTAATAATTTCGAAAAGAAAAAACGAAAATATTTGACAAAAATAAGAATGCCAAAAGTTGAGAAATAAAGTCGAAATCCGTTGAGTAATTAAAACGAATTTAATTTCTGTTGGATAAAGAAGAAAGAAATTATTGGCAATGACATGCGTTCGTATTTATACATTTCTATGTGCTTTAACTTGTCCTTACAATTGATTTATTGCTATTTTTAACTATAAAATAGGAATATCCTGCCATATGACAATGAACCGAACAACAAGCTCTTTGGAAGGATTCAATTGCATTTTGTCCTCGAAGCTTATAAAAATTTTTCAAGTTTCTGGAAATGCTCCTTGAGCAAGATGCTAGCAAGAGTATTGACTTCATCAAATCTTTGGACGGTTTGGAGATTAAGATAGATAGACCACCGTTTGACTAAAAATGATAATTTCGTAACTGAAACAAAATTGAATTATGTAACTATTTTGGCTTCGCATTGTTTTGTTTTCTTTTTTTTTTTAGTTTACTACTAATATGTACAAAATTTTTGTGGAAAGTGCTGCGCCTCGACGGCCCGCGCCGCGCCTGCCGCGCGTCGCACCGCCCCTTACTGCTTACTGCACTCCACTAATCGTTATTTCTTTAGAAAATAGTTGAACAGGTTGGAGTGTTTGTAATTCGTTTTCACATATCTAATCGAAATGTTTTCTATGTTTCGGAACTCATTTGATCATTATCGTGTAGTATTTGGCTTCTTTGATGTCATTTAAAATGCTATTTCCAACTGTTTTTGCCTTTATGGCAATTATTTATTCTGAATTGTTTCTGATAAATATGATACTTGTCCCTTTTTTAAGTGTTCTAACTGAAACTTGAGAGTTGAGTTATGTTTTGCGAGCAGGGAAATTAAGTTCAAGAAGTTACCTTGACTAGGCTGAGAAAATTGTCGCTAGGAGTTCCTTGGGACCCGCGAAAAGAAAAGCGATTTGTAAATAGACACAAATACAGCATCCATAACAATACGCAGGATCTGTCTCCATTTTTCTTTCTCTGAGTGAATCAATTTCTCAATGTCTTGATCAATACCTTGACATGATTTCATTTGCTGTACCCGTGTTTTCCACTTGATCATACAATCTTTGGTTAATCTCTCTGAAACTTTTTTCCAATTATTAAACCCTAAGAACCCGGGGCGAAGGCAGGGGGGGTTTTGGGGGTTGAATTCTAAGCGACTGTGACGTAATCTTAAATGAAATGTTCACTTTTGAGTTTATTGTTGCGATACACGTATGGTACGAGGTTTTACTACGTGTAAACAATATAACCAGACTATGGCAATCGGTTCAAGTCAACTTGAAAGTCGTTATTGATACTTTACGGTCATTTTGCTGCTGGATTCAAGAATTTCGTAATACCGGATTTGACGACTGTGTTGTCGATTATTTGTAGAGAAAAGTTCTTTCGAAATTGAGTCTTAATTTAAAGAAAAACGAATAGCCAGGAAAAAACGAATCTTCGGTTATGAACATGTTGATGAACCAATTCAATCTTTTGAAATGCAATACAGAGTGAACTTCCTTAACACAATGATTGATGCAATTATGTATAGTCGACACCGAATGTCGTTTTGAATCGCTCCATATAGATATTTCGAAAATTTTGGTTTCATTTATGATGTCAATTATTTAAAATCTATACCAAATGAAGATCTTCTCAAGTATTGTACTGATTTGGGTACAGTACTTCGGGATGGCGGAGACAGTGACATTCAGCCTTTCGAGCTTTATGAAGAACTCCAACTTTTAAAAAATAATTACAAAATTACTCTATAAACGATGCAAAACAACTAATTCAATACATTTTGGAAAATAAGTTAGAAGATGTATATCCAAATGCTTACATAACAATTAGAATCATCTTCACAATACCCGTCAATACAGCTTCCGCTGAAAGAAACTTTTCGAAGTTGCAATCGATTAAGACATACTTAATAGTAGGGAAACCCAGGATGCTAAATTTGCAGTTACTAAATTGTCATGGGAACTGAAGTTTACGTTCTAAAATGAAAAAAAGTGTATGGCAGTTTTCCATTTTAGTGGGGCGAAGAGCGTGTATGAACTTTTAAAAATGTAAAAAAAACAGTCACATTGAAATAATCGCGCATGGAGTATTCGCGCTTTGTCTTTCTGATTACCGATAAATATTAATCTGACGATTAACTGGGGGCAGGTGGGCGTATAAAGAGGTCGAAAAATAAGCTATTCGAGCGTGTTAGATTTTTAAAGCGAATGTAAAGTGTACTCAAAAAATTCTATATTTCAATAATCTGACGATTTAAACGTGGCCATAAAGTACTCTTAGTCTGACAATTTTAAAATAACAATTATTTATTTGTCGTTTCTATTTTTTATTACTGGATGCAAAAAATAAATATGTACACATATGTAATATGTATATACAAATTTTGATTTGAAATTTTGTTGAAAATACTAAAAAAAAAAAAAAAACCCCGAAAGTTTGAGCCCTTAATAATATTAGTTTTAAGTGCTCGATCAAAAGGTGTGAAGATTTCCGATTGAAAATACACGGAAACTCTTATTTTTTATTTTTAAATGTCTATAGCTCAGCGCCATTTCATAGGATCGCTTTAACCAAAGATCGTTTTTTCTCAAAATTAAACGCTCTACAAAGTGCTTATTGCGGCAAAGTCGTTACTCACACCGGCGACGTAGTACGGGCCACTAAACCAGATTTTTCTATAAAATTCACGTTTTTTATAGTTATCTCGTAAATAACAAAAGTTGTGGAAAAATTATAAGCTACAAACTTTTAGAGAATTTAGTTTTCTTCAAAAAAGGTCTTAGGACCAAATTGCTAATATCTATATTAAGCGAGATATTAACCATCATATATTCTGATAGGATTACCTTCAAAATAAAAAAAGTTAATCATGCTCGAGTATTTCACAATGTCGATTTTTTTTTACATTTTTGTGACTCGCCTACTTACTTAGGCCACGCTCAAAAAAAAAAAAATTATAAGCTACAAACTCGTAGAGAATTTAGTTTGCGCTATCAGTTTTAGCAAAAAAAGGTCTTTGGACTAAATTGCTAATATCTATATTAAGCGAGATATTAACCATCATATATCCTGATAGGATTACCATCAAAATAAAAAAAAAGTTAATCGCGCACGCGCTCGAGTATTTCACAATGTCGATTTTTTTACATTTTTGTGACTCGCCTACTTACTCAAATTGTCAGATTATTACATACACTTTTCTGGATGTAATTAACTTACCTTCTCTTAATCTGACGCACTTGAGTTTTTCTGAGGATCGATTTTTTTTACTAATCTGACGGGTTGCCCTCAACGTACATACATTAAGGGTTCATATATGGTGGGAGTACATTACAGGGTGCAAGTTTTCTCCCCATATGATTTTCTGACGCGCTCGAGTGCAAAATCACCTCTTTGGCACCACTACTATGAGAAGCACGATGACTCAAGAAAAATTATCTGCGCTATCAGTTTTAGCAATTGAAGCTGAAATAACGGCTAGCATTAGTTATCACGAAATCCTGAAAAAGTTCAGTAAGGCCAAAAGTCGAAAAGTTCGTCTTTTTTAATGTTTTAATTGAGAAATTAGTTTTCGTAATTTGATTAGCAATAAAAATCGTTTAAACATACTCTAGTTTTACTTTAGGGTAGTTTACTACTGTGTAGGGTATGAAATTAATCGTTTTCTTGAAGGGGGCCCCCTCGAACATTATCTCACCGACGTCCACGCGAGGTCTAACGCCGCCACTGCCGGTATCCGTGGCTTCAAGCGAGCGATCTTTCTCATGTCTGCGCAGACTAAAAACTTATCTGTGAGGAAGAACCAGCGAGGAGCGACTGAATGGTTTGATGTTGCTGAACATCTATAGGAGTATATAGTTAATATAATGGCAAAAGTTCCAAGGCGCATTCATTTTATTTTATAAGCTAGTTGTGCCCGCGACTTCGTCGGCGTGGAATAATGACTTTCGCCAGCATTTTCAATTTTCAGTAACCTATTGTTATATTACATTATTTAAGTACATATTTGCACACGATGTTATTACTTTTTCTATCTTTTGCCAAATAAAATTGTTTTGCCGTAAGCACTTCCATTCCCATGGGAATAATGGAACAAAGAAAAAAAAAAACGGACAGACTTAATTTTGGAGTTTTTGGAATATTAGTAACGACTCCCGTTCCTGTGGGTATATGGTGATCGTTCTCATAGGAATATGAGAATGAGTTAAAGTTTATGTTACTCTCGGGGATAGTGTAGCATTCTAACGGTGGAAGAATTTTTTAATTGGTGCAGTAGTTTCTAAGTTCTCGTTTACGTTCCCGTTCCCGTAAGAATATTGGGATAAAATATAAAGTCTATGTCTTTCCTCAGGTCTTAGACTACCTCTGTACAAAATTTCATTTGAATTGGTTCAGTTGTTTGGGCGGGAGACGGTAACATAGAAAGACAAACAGACAGAGCTACTTTTGCATTTATAATATTAGTAAGGACCAGTTCCCGTATGAGTATTTGGATGAAATGTAGCCTATGTCCTTCTTCTGGTTCTAGATCATCTCTGTATAGAATTTTACTTTAATCGATTCAGTGGTTTGGGCAGGAGATGGTAACATAGAAAGACGGACAGACAGAGCTTCTTTCGTACTTATTATAGTATTAAGGACTACCGTTCCTGTAGGAATATGGGGATGAGTTAAAGTTTATTTTACTTGAGGATAGTGGAGATTCTAACGGTGGAAGAATATTTGAAATTGGTCCTGTAGTTCCTAGGTTCCTGTATATAAGTTCCCGTTCTCATTAGAATATAGTGATAAAATGCATAGCCTATGTCCTTCTTCAGGTTCTAGACTATCTCATTCAAATTCGGTTTAGTAGTTTGGGCGGAAGACTGTAACATAGAAAGCTGGACAGACAGAGTTACTTTCACATTTATAATATTAGTTAGGATTGTTCCTAGCAATGTATTTATACAAATCAATACAGAGAGAAAAACCATAAAAATATTAAAAACAAATTGTTCGTTCATATTTAATATATTTTTTCAAACCCTCTTTTTTTGCGTTCGCCCCTGCTAAGAACACAATGCAGATGTAGCAGTAGAAGACGGTTTCTGGTATATCTTGCAATACGAGCAAAAAATTGCCTTTTTTTAGAATATAAAAGCCAAAATCTTTTAACCCTTTTGCAATTAGCAAACGTCCTGAACCACAAAGAAGATGTTAAATGTCCGCCATTGCGTTCAGTAGACCTAAATTCAATGCTTTCGGGGTGATTTTCTGCTAATAATACTGCCTGATTGCTAAAGTAAGACAAAGACCGTTGTTGGTAGCTTGTATTTTTTTCCACTGCTGGCCAATTGCCTGGTTCCGTCAAATCAAATCCGGTTTTTTGCTGTTCATCCGAATCCGAGATCGGGGACTTAGATCCTCCGTATTGTGGCTTTGTTTTTCGGTTTTTTATTGTTGCTGTTCGCACATAGATAAAGATGTTGAAGTTTACATTGTGAAATCAGACTGTGAAAAATTTTGATCCGTTTGATCGGGCAAAGTACGAGAAACATCCTCTATATCAATATCAACTTCTGAAGATGCAGCAGATATTAACGGTCACCCCCTCTGAAATTTTTCATATTATCTGCACTTTGTTCTCCTTGCATCTTCTGATTTTAAGTATTTTTCCTATATTCCGCTCCTTATAGCTTTTTTCTTGGCGCGCTCATAATTACGAACTGTAAACGAAAATATTCAATTTCACTGATGAAACATTTCAGCCTAAAAATATTTTTCAAATAAATCGACCGGGAAAAAAGATCATTGCATTCAACTCAACGCAAAGTAGTTATACTACAATTTGACTACAATTTCACTAACACCACAATTTACGAGCGGAGAAATGATAATAATTTCTTAGTTGTAACTGGAACAGGACTTAATCAAGGACGTAAACGGATAGGCGATCGATGAGTTTTTTTTTTTTTATAATTAACGCGCACATCAAGGGGTTGTGACTACCCTTATAATGTTATAGAACACAGTGCGAGCATTTAGGAAAGTAGGAGAGGGTTTAATAGGAGACACCGATGCACGTTGCTTTCGAATCTTTGTGAATCGTAATGCAGGGGAAACACAGAGCCAGGTAAAGCATTCCACATACGGGTGGTGCGACTAAAATAAGAATCTATACTTGACTGTACGCCCGAAGTTGGGCTCAAGGTAAATCTGATGAGCATTCCTAGCGAGGCGGGTGTTGCGGCTAAATTGTTTCAGGGGAGGAATGCAACTGGCTATTTCACTAGAGCACTGTTTGTAAGAAAAGCGATAAAAGAGAGAGAGAGACAGGTGATTTTTCGACGATGTTCAAGAGAATCAATCGATTCTAAGATTGAACTATCACCTATCAGTTTTAACGCTCTATTTTGTACCCTATCAAGAAGGTGCAAAGATGTTTGAGGAGCACCTGACCAGATATGGGAGTTATACTCCAGTTTTGGGCGGATGAAGGCCTTATAAATTGTAGCCAGATCAGAAGGGGTGAAGAACTTCCTGCATCGTCTCAAGAAACCTAAGCATTTAGCAGCGTTTTTGGCGACTTCAAATGTGTGGTCATTCCAACGAAGATCATCGTTTACACACATACCAAGTACTGACAGCTTTTCGGTTTCTTCGATGCAGGTACCATTCATGGATAATGGCAATGGGGGAATGTTAAGCTTCAACGACAAGAGACAGCATTGAGTTTTCGAAGCATTGAATTCTACTCGGTGCTGTCAAGGTGAGAATTCAATGAGCTTATCATACGCAACCGATCCAGTTCCACATCCGAAGAGCAGGGACGTGAATTTGGAAACGAATATGAAAAGCTGAGGGTCGAGTCGTCAGCAAAACAGTTAAGCGGATTAGAAGTTTCAGACAAGAGGTCATTAATGAAAACTAGGAAGAGAGTCGGAGACAAAACGGAGCCCTGGGTCACACCAGCGTTTATGAAGTTGGTATCAGACTTGAAGCCATCCAACACAACTTGTATTGAGCGGTCGGAAAGGTAATTTCTAATCCAACGAAGAAGAGACTCATCGATACCAAATGCACGCATTTTCGAAATTCATTTTCGAGAGCCTGATGCCAAACTGTATCAAATGCTTTAGAAATATCAAGCGCAATAATGTTACTTTCTCCAAAACAATGTAAAGATTGGTTCCACTTTTCGGTGAGATACGCCATCAAATCACCAGTGGACCGTTTGCTACGAAAGCCGTACTGACGGTCATTAAGAAGCTTTCGTTCTTCAAGATATTTCATAAGTTAACGGTTTATCAACGTTTCCATGACCTTGGAAAGAAGGGATGTCAGTGCAATTGGACGGTAAATGGAAGGGGAGGAAGATTCGCCTTTTTTAGGGACCGGCTGGACAAATGCAGTTTTCCATCTGCTCGGAAAAATCCCAGCAGAATAGGAAAGATTGAAAAGTTTACGCAGTGGTTTTGCCAGCGTAGAAGAACACCTCTTCAGAATAACGGCG
This sequence comes from Melanostoma scalare, assembly GCA_949752695.1. Taxonomy (NCBI): domain Eukaryota; kingdom Metazoa; phylum Arthropoda; class Insecta; order Diptera; family Syrphidae; genus Melanostoma; species Melanostoma scalare. Next base: position 94,774,953 of record OX456985.1, on the reverse strand, counting down.
GGGATAACATCTGGACCAGCGGATTTATGTATGTTGAAATCTTTGAGGACTCTCGCAACCGAGTGAGTTCGAAAAAATATCTGCTTCATCAAAGAATTTGCAGACTCGAGCTCAGGTGGAGCCAATATGCTATGAGGAAGTGTCGAGTTGGCAGCAAATTGAGCTTTGAGCTGCTAGCAAATTGGCTTTGTCGATGGATCCCGTTGGGACCGATGACGTGGTCGAGTTCTTAATGTTCTTGACAAAAGACCAAAAGTGTTTACTTCCTTTTGGACACAATAGTATTTTTTGCCTTACTTTTTGGTCATGTAAAAACTTCAGCATTTTGTATATAAGCATTACAGATATTTTTGGCCCGTTTGAACAAATTTCGGTTTTCTACTGTAGGGTTATCTTTAAATGCTCCAAAACTTCTTTCTCTATCCCTAATCGCCTCTTTACAGCTTGAATCAAACCACGAGTTCTCTTTGGGGATGATACTTTTTGTTCTGTGAGGAACAAAATTTCTCATGCCGTTGAGAATTACGTTAGATATCATATCAGCTGATGCATCAACGTTTCCGTCGAGAAAGCACAATGACCAATTAAAATTTCGAAAGAAATTATTCAGTCCGTCCCAATTGGTTTTCTCATATTGCCACACAGTTCTTTTGGGGACTTTATCTTTTTTTTACCGTGACGGAAAACGAAAAATCTACCGATATGACACAATGGTCCGATTTGCCTAAAGGAGATGATACTATAACCCTGTATTTTTCGGGATGAGAAGTGAGAAATAGGTCAAGAGTGTTGGCCGCATGGCCTTTAATATCTGGAACCCGAGTGGGCTCATCATCAATCAAGTTGAGTTAATTCGTTAAACTCAGCGAAGATCTCAACATATTTTCCTTCGGGTGTTGTCTGGCCAGAATGTCGAAGCCAACCAGAATTGTGTACATTGAAATCACGCGCAATTGCGATTTCAGTGTGAGGATAAAGGGAGACAATTCTTATTATGGACTCAGATAGCGCATCAAACTCGTTAGAGGTTGAATTGCTATCTAAATTGGGGCTTCTATAAATGAAACAATAATGAATGATTTGCTTACGGACGGTGAATTTTAACCACATGAAATTAAAGTTCGTATTAGAACAGAGGCCGTATTGTGGTAGAAGTTGGTAAGCAATATCATGTCTAACATATACGGCGAGGCCATGGGAGGAAAAGAATAGTGGCACTAAGCGATATCCAGGCAGGTTGAACTCTGAGGGATCAGAATCAACACCCACCTGTGTTTCACTTAGTGCCAAAACAGCTGGCCTGCATTTTGCAGTGTGAGCGTACACAGCAAAGAAATTCGATCTTAGCCCCCTTATGTTGCTAAAAATCGACCCGAAATTTACCCGACATTACCATTCACAAAAAAACACAAAACAAAGTATCAATCGCAGACGCTTAATCTAATTCCAATCCACAAGTGGAGATCTAATTGGAAAACCAAAAACAAGTTACTAGCGGTGTTATGCCCAGCCAGCAACTTGATTTTAATTAACCAACGGAATCAACACCGTTGATTGACTATTCATCTGACAAACTCACAGCCTCATTGCCTGCACACACTGCCTCGGTACGATAAGATCGAACAGAAGAAATGTGTGCAACCAATGAGACTATGCGAGTGGTGTGGGAGAGGAGATGATATGAAGGTAATGCACTCAGTGTTAAGTCTATTATTCATTTTTTTTTTTTAATATTGGGTGGCACATAGCACTGAATAAATTTATTTCACAGCACAGTAGTAATTATATTATTCTTATCTGGATGGCTTGGTTGGTATGTTTTGATATTTATTTCTATTGTTTTTTTTTTTTTTTTATTATGTAGGGAAAAGAGCACAGGTAAATTTAATCGGACACTAGCGCAGCGCATGTTATCGCGAATGATAGCTGATCGGCACTGATAGATTTATTGATATGGCAATAGCACAATCAGTGTGATGTTGATGTTCGACAAGAAAGTACAAAAAATTATAATTTCTTTTTTTTTTGTCAGGAGAAAATTTTTAAAAGACACTTGGCAGAATTCGACACCAAGTAGTGTGGGATTCTTACCTCACTAAAAACTCCTCGTAATCAGAACCAATCTATGAACGATCGACAACAGATTTTTCTTTCTCAATAATCGCTTTAGGGGAAGATGCTTCTCATGACTTTTAGACCATTAGCTCGTGTGGCTTGGTTCTTCTTAATCTCCGAACATTGCCTCTCGTATTTAATACGGACTCCATTTCAGAGTTGATATGACTATGCAGTCGCTGATTGTGTGATACAGCATGTTTTCTTACAACTTCTGTAACCATTTCATTGTTGGTCACGATGTAAATCGATATTTCTTATATACCATGGTGCATTTACTATTCCACGAAGGACTTTGTTTTGGAACTTTTGGATGATTTCAATGTTTGTTTTCTTTGTACAGCCCCATAATTGGATTTCATAGGTCCAAACAGGTCTAAGCATACTTGTTTATAAAGCATTATTTTATTTTCGGCAGATAAGTCAGAATTTGTAGCGAGTAACCAGTACATTTTTCGATAGTTCAAGTTGAGCTCTTCCCTTTTCTTTTTGATATGCTCTTTCCATTTTAGCTTTGCATAAAAATTCATCCCAAGGTATTTGGCCGTATTGGTGTAAGGTACAGCTTGATTGTTAATGAATATTTGAACGTAGCTTAACTTTTTATTTGTAAAGCTTATATGTGCAGATTAAGCTTCATTGAGTTTGATACGTAATTTTTTGGTCCAATCACTAATTGTGTCGACGGCATTTTGCAATTTCTCAGCAGCCTTGACGACGCACTTACTGGGTGCCAAAATTGCAGTATCATCTACAAAAGTAGCCATAATGGTGTTGTTATCCGCTGGAATATCCCTTGTATATAGCAAATACAGGGTAGGTCCTAGGACCCTTCCTTGTGGAACACCGGCTGGTATTTTGGTTAGATTTGTATATTCTTGATCATACCGTACTCTGAAGAGCCGGTCTGAGACATAAGATTTTAGTATTTCATAGTACTGCCCTTTGCAGTTTGTACTCCTTGTCGAATGTTTGAGCAACATCTAAAAATATAGCCGAACATACTTGTTTTTCTTCTAATGCTTTTTCAACTGCATCCGTTATTCTATGAACTTGGTCTATCGTTTAATGTTTATTTCTTTCTTCTATGACTTTGCTTAGTCTTTTCAGTAGCAATTTTTCAAAGACTTTTGCCATTATTGGAATAAGCGATATTGGTCTGTAAGATGTCACTTCTGTTGGTGGCTTAACTTGGTTTGGTATAACAATTACTTCAGCAATTTTACAAAGATGTGGGACATATTGGGTCCTTAGGCATGCATTTATTATGAATTGGAGTTTTGTGAAGGCTTTTGATGGCATTTCTATCATATTCTGAGCAGTTATTAGATCGTACCCAGATGATTTTTTTTTTCGATAGTTGGTTTCGACACATACTTTTTATTTCTTCGAGTGTGGCAATTGGTATGTCAACTTCATCTACTTTATCAATAAACTGAAAGCTGTTTTCAGATGTGTTTGCTGGGAATTGCTTAAAAACATTCGCAAGATGTTCTGCAAACAGGTTAGCTTTTTCTTTCGGATTTCCGACCCAATTCCCATCTAGAGATTTTATTGGCGGGTTTTGTAACTGCGGTCATTTCAGGCGCTTATAGCTGTTTTCCAAGCATCAGTCGTTAAATTTTTCAGGAATCTACTTAATGAAACATTTTCTAATTTGTAGATTTGTTTTTTCAGTTCGTTACTTAGACGGTTAAAAGCTGTTTTGTCGTCTGGAAATCTAGTATTTTACCATTTTCGTCGAGCTCTTCTTTTCTCCAATATTAACTCTCTTATCTCGACTGGGAATTTTGTTTCAGTTTGTCTCCTACTCTAGTAAGTTGGTGTACTTTCTTCTGCAGCTTGTTGAATATCGGCAATGAATTGTTCTACTTCAAGGTCGATTTGCTCTTTTGTTTCCATAGGGGATCTGAGATTTATATAGCTTTCAAGCTTTTCTCTGAATTCACTCCAGTTTGTTTTATTTTTTACAAGCTAAGGATTACTTTTTTTCATTATCTCTGATTCATTAAGTGATAAAATCACCGGTGTATGACTTGATGATAAGTTAGTTACCTTCGACTCTTATATGGTTTCGTTTGATGCCTTTAACTGCGAAAAAGTCAACAAGGTCTGATATTTTACTAGTATCCGATGGCCAGTAAGTTGGTGATCTGGAAGAATAAAACTCGCAATTGTATTTGAGGCATGCTTTGTAAAGCCTTCTGCCTTTTGTTGTTATAAGTCTGGATCCCCAATGGGTGCGCTTAGCCTTGAAGTCACCACCAACCAGGAAGTTATGTCCTAGTAGATTTAGCAGTTCCGCATAATCATCTTCAGTCGGGGAACGCCTTGGCGGGCAGTATATTGATGCCAACTTGAAATCTTTCTTTTTCATACCGATACTAATTATTGTTACTTGCATATTCTCGTTTGTAAACATAGCTTCTTCATGGTGTTTTAAGCTCTTTTTTATCAGGATTGCCAATCCACCTCTAGCCTTATCAGCTGGATGTGGAGCGTGGTAGCATATATAGTTTGATATTAAATGATCAGGAACCAGTCCACTTGAGAAATGAGTTTCGGACGCCAGACAAATATCTATGTGTTCGATGTCTAAAAGAATTTTTAATTCGGATAAATGGTGTAAAAGACCGTTTGCATTCCATGTTCCAATTTTCAGTGTTTTGATTTATTTATCTGGCTTAGTTCAAGCAACATACATACAAATAAAAAGAAAACTTAAATATTTACAAAAATTACTTTCTTAAATACTAAATGCTATTTACAATAAATATTAATTAAATTTGTTAAATAGGCTCTATAAGCAAAAGCAACAAAGTTTTATTAATAAAAGAATATTTATTTTAACAAACGTTCCTCTTGCTAAGAATATGTATTTATTTTGTTATGAAAATAATTAAATTGATTTGCTTGATAGCAATATACAAAATTCCTATTTTAATTGATAAGAGTAAAGTGTTTTTAAATGTTCGATGTTTTACTCCTTTTAACACTTCCTCCAAAACATCGGGCAGTTAAATAGACACTCATTAATCAATCAATACCAATTTTCTTTCGAAGCATCTGAAATCGGACTCGTTCAAGAGGTTTTGTTAACAAATCTGCAAGTTGATCCGTTCCTGGAATGTGCTCCAATCTGATATCACCTTCAAGAAAGCGTTCTCGGACATAAAAGTGACGAGCTTCAATGTGTTTCGATCGTTTCTGAAATTCTGGATTTTTTGATAGTTTAACAGCACTAGCATTATCTATGTAAAGCAAAGGTACAAGTCTTTTTGTTTCAGTAAGTTCCTCGAAGAGCCGTTTAAGCCACATTGCTTCCTTGGCACCTTCACTGGCGGCCATTATTTCTGCTTCAGTTGTTGATAAGGCTACGGATCGTTGAAGTTGACTCATCCAAGATATAGGTCCTCCAGCATATATTGAAATCACTCCAGTTGTTGAGCGCCTTGTTTTCAAATCGCCTGCATAATCTGCATCACTGTATATCTGAAGTTCCTTGTTGTTCGGTTGATATTTGATGACTGATTTGCTTGTACCACGGATATAACGAAAAATTCGTTTTACGTTATTCCAGTCTTCTTTGGTAGGATTTTCCATCTTTCTTGCAGCAGAACTTACAGCAAAGGCAATGTCTGGTCTTGTTCCTGTTGCCAAATACATCAAACTCCCTACGGCTTCTCGATAAGGAACTTGTTCTTTAAGTTCTTCTAATTTTGAATTTTCTTCCTCCCGACTAATAGGAGTCGCTACTGGATTTGATTCTTTCATGTTAAAACGTTCCAAAATTCTTTCTGTGTATTTTTCTTGACTTAGATGAATTGAACCATCGTTGAAAATTTTTATCTTCATTCCAAGATCCAATTGTAATTTTGAATTCATTCTTAAGTTTTTGCATAAAATTTTGAACTTCTTCTTCATTGCTGCCAAAAACTAACCCATCATCTACATATATGGCCACATATAGAATTCTTCCTTTCTCATTTCGATAAAATAAACATGGATCTGCCTCACTATTTTTTAATCCAATCTTTCACATAAAATTTAGAAAACGTTTGTGCCAACAACGAGGTGCTTGATTAAGTCCATATAAATTACCTTTCAAACGACATACTCTTCCAGTACCATCTTCAAACCCTTCTGGTTGTTCAAGGTAAACTTCCTCCTCAAGAGTGCCATACAAAAATGCGGTTTTAACATCAAATTGTGCAATCTTTAGCTTGAGGGTTGTAGCTAATGCTAACAGCATTCGCACTGTGTCATATCGTGCAACAGGACTGAAAGTTTCATCGTAATCTATACCCTTCTGTTGAACATACCCCTTGGCTACAAGTCTAGTTAAAGAAGAAATTTGATAATTATCCTTTATTGACCACAATTAAAAGAAAGAAATTCAAAATCAAAATAAAACGCAAATTTTCCTTTTTTCTTTTGAATTAATTATTTTTCGAATGCATTTCGAGTTGACATGCAACTCATCATCAGCGATGTTAAAACGTCTACTAACATTAAACAATATTTTGAACGAAAAAGAAAAGAAAGAAACAAAGTTAAAGTATACAACAAAGAAAAACAGTATAAAAACATTACATTTACATGAATACATTATACTAGTGCAAACAAATGAGACAAAATATTTCCACCATCTGTGTTCATCCTTTCCTTCGTCTTGTGTATTATCAGCGACTCATATGCGTCAAGTTTCCTTGTACTTGGTACAGATTTTAACAACCGTACGCTCTCTTCAAACGGTCCGATGGTATGTGGTGGGTCTTCAGCAAACACATGAGCAGCCACAGATGATCGATTCACTTGCTTGTTTTTGATGCAGTTGACGTGCTCTTTGAACCTTGTTTTGATGCTCCGTGTTGTTTGTCCTATATATTTTTTGTTGCAATCTTTACAGCTGATTTCATATATGCCGCTTTTTTCACTTGTTGGTGTTTCGTCTTTCGTTGAGCCGAGAATTTTTTTAAGCTTCGTGTTGTTGTTGTAAACTATGTGTATATTTTCTTTTATTAGAGGTTTTCTCAACTGGTTTGTTATTGTCGGTATATATGCAAATGATACGCGAAATTTTGTTGTTGATGTTTTATTTTGTGTGAAAAGTGTTGTTATATTATTTTTCCTTATACAAGTCTAGCTTTTGAATCTTGGTTTCTCGCTTTGAGCTGAATCCTTCACTCGAAATACCCATCGATTTTTTATAACTTGCTTTGAAGGACTTTTCACCAATTCCCAAGTACTATTTTCTTTAAGCGATGATAATTCTTCTTTCATTGCTGAGAGCCATTCTTCCTTATTTCTTCACTTCATAGCTTCATAGTAGGTATTTGGTTCTTGATTAATCTTTCTTGCCTCTTCTTCTGCAAGCATCAGAAACGAACCTCCTGTTATCCATGCTGGCTTTCTTCTTTGTCTTATGTTATTTGTAGATTCTTCATTTGCATTCAATTGTTCAGCTAATTTTTCTGTTTCGACTTCGTTCTGTTCAGTTTCAGATACCACTTTTGATGTACTTAATTCAATAATTTCGTTTTCATTTTCTTATTCATTTTCATATTCGCGGTATTTCTGTTTTTTTTTATTGTCCTGAATGACCAAAAACTCAACCTTTTCTTTTTCTTTATGGAACTCTTCATTTTCCTCACTTCGGTTTTCGAATTCTTTTTCAGTGTTTATTCCATCAATACTACAAACAACTTCTTGTTTGAATATAACATCATGACTACACTCTATTTTATTCAATTTTGGAATCCATACTCGATAACCATCTTTTTCATTGACATAGCCAGCCATTCTTCCAAACACAGCTTTCTCGTCAAATTTTTTTCGGAGCTGTTTTGGTATGTGAACATAGCATCCAGTACCGAATATTCTTAAACGAGATAAATTTCCAAGCTGTTTCTTATACCATAATTCATATGGAACTTTTCCATCAACAGCTGTTGACCCTGTTCTATTCAGAACATATGCAGCTGTATTACATGCTTCAGCCCAAAGAAATTTCGGGAGCTTGCTGGAAACTCTCATGCATCTAGCAGCTTCTACTATGGTCCGGTTTTCTCTTTCGGCTATTCCATTCTGTTGTGGAGTGTATGGAGGAGCAATGTACTGTTCAACTCCAAACTTTGACAAAATGTTACTAACATCTTTGTTGTTAAATTCCTTGCCACCATCACATCTCAAAATTTTAACGACGTGTCCATTTGATTTGGCTTCATTAAGAAAAGTTTCAAGACATCTACTTACTTCACTTTTATATTTCAGAAAAAATAATTTTCGAAATTTGCTGAAATCATCCTTGAAACAGACATAGTATCGCGAGTCTCCCAGCGACGTTGTTTCTACGGGTCCAAAAACATCTGCATGGATGATTTCTCCAATTTTAGAAGGTCTGTCACTTCTAGACTTAAATGGTAGTCGGTGCATCTTACCAACAACACATCCATCACAAAATTCATCTTCACCTTGAGGCACACTGATATTTAATTTCGCAAGAATCTTCTTCACTATTATTTATTCTGATGAGCAAATCTTTCATGGTAAACTTGAAGAGTCTCTGCAAATTTTGAAACCAAAGCCTGTATTTTTGGTTTTATATGTAGCTTGAATTTTTAAAACATAAAGCTCGTTTTGAAGATTTCCAAATATTGTAACTTCACCTTCTCTGTCCTTGATTATTACTGTTCTGTCATTAAATGTAGTAATATAACCATTTCACGCAGCAGCCTTCACGGAAAACAATTGGGCACTTGCTTCAGGGACATACCATACTTCCTTCAATGTAACTTCTTTCCATATACCCTCAATTTTTGTTTCAACACGAATATCGCCTTTTCCATACGCTTTCATTGTGACATCTTGCTTGCCTAGACAAATTATTTCTGGAACATCAAATGGTACATACGATTTAAATTGAGATTTGTTTGGTGTAATATGTCTTGAAGCACCGCTGTCACAATAGCATTGTTCTGTACTCAATTGATTTTCATTCGTCGCATTTAAAGAGTATGTAATCAGAGCCTTTGATTTTCTGTAATTGGAACTCTTGAAATTACTTTCTTTGCTTATATTTTGGGGACATTCAGCAGCCCAATGTCCGAGTTGCCTACACTTGTTGCATGGAAATTTCATTTTTGCACGATCAAGCTTTGATTTATTTTTATTGTTAAACTGCTTATGCTTTATATTATTTGCAACTAAAGCTGTGTTAGCACTTGATGAGCTCTGTTCAATTTCTCTTACTTCAATTGCGCATAACTTTTCTATTAGTAAGTTGAGTGTTTGCTGCTCTGCAGGAATTGTATCCCACAAATCTCTGAAGTTATCAAACTCCTAACCTAAAGTTGAAATAATTCGGCCATTCAGAATCCGTTGAGAGAGCGTGTTTTCTTTGTGTTTGATTAGTTCAGCATTCAGATCTACAAATAGCTTTTGTAGCTTTGCAATATGTGCACTCATGTCTTCTTTTTCGTTTTTCCTTGCTTGGAAAAAACTATCTATCAGCATGTTAAGCCTCTGAATGCTGCTTCTTTCGAAACGGGAACATAGTTTATCCCAAATTTCTTTCGATGTCTCGCAGGTCAATACCAGTTCAGCAATTGGTGAGCTTAAGGATGCTGCTATCAAGCTAGAGGCTTTAGCATCTTCTTTCAACCAATCCTTTTCTCTTTTCTTGTCTTCAGGAGAAGAACCTTCGATGATTTTCGGACTTTCACTCTCACCAGAGATAAAACCATTTAAATCATGTTGACGAAAAAGCATACCCATTTGCCATTTCCATTTTGGCCACTCGCAAGGACTTTCCAATTTATCGACAGATATCTTAATATCGGACATTCTTCTTGATTCTTTTATATACTCTTTTTCTTAATACTTTCAATGCAGTTGTCACGAGCCTGGGCCCATAACCTGTTAAATAGGCTCTATAAGCAAAAGCAACAAAGTTTTATTTATAAAAGAATATTTATTTTTACAAATGTTCCTCTTGCTAAAAATATTTATTTTGTTATAAAAATAACTAAATTGATTTGCTTGATAGCAATATACAAAATTCCTATTTTAATTGATAAGAGTAAAGTGTTTTTAAATGTTCGATGTTTTATTCCTTTTAACAAAATTAAAGTTAATATAATTGAGAAGCTAAAGGAAATTCAATTAGGAAGTTAAAAATGATTAGAGGATAATTTATTTCTAAGAGATGGTAAGCTTGCGTTGAAATCAAGAATATCTTGTGCACCATTGGCTAAGCGCAACATTCGAGTAATGGGGTTAAAATGTCCATAGTTAGTGCGGTGAGTGGGAAGGTTGTAAAAAGGGATGCACCGTAGAGCGTAGACTACGAGGATTGGTATTAAGGAAAAAAAAATTTCAAGGAGAGCGGGAGATTCAATTGCACCAGTCATTATTTGGTGTACAAAAAGTATGTCAGCAATTGCACGACGTTTGGCGAGGCTTTGTAACTGAATTAGTTGTAAACGATCTTCGTATGGAGGTAGGATTAGGGTTTGACCACGGTAGATGGCGTAAGGCAAAGCGAAGGAATCTACGTTGGACGGCTTCAATTCTATGTGACTGAGTGATTTGATAGGGTGACCAAACCTGAGATGCGTACTCTAGGATAGGTCTGACAAAAGTTATGTATAGTGATTTAGTTACATAAGGATTGGAAAATTCTTTAGACCACCGTTTTATGAAACCAAGGGAAGAGCTCGCCTTAGCGATAATTTGGTCTATATGGAAACGAAAGTTGAGCTCTTTATCACAAAAAACTCCAAGGTCTCGAATAGAAGAAACAACTGGAACGGGAACCCCACAAAAGTCATAAGTCCCAGGGAGAGTAGGTATTCGTTTTCGTGAAAAAGTAATGAATTGACATTTACTCACATTAAGAAAGTATAAGTAAAGAATCTAAGTCATGTTGAAGTAAAGAATTATCACGAGGTTCTGTTCTGTTCATCATTGCTTTTTAAGAGCGACTTCTTCACTTAGCCGTTTGATGTTCAAATCCTGATTGTCAATTCTTTTAGGATTAAGTCGTAGAATTTCTTTAATGGAAGTTTCTTCATTCTTCCGCACATTTTTAACAATCTGCTAATAGGATTTATTTTCATCGCTTTTGCTTTGAGCAGCTTCCTTACACCTTGATAGTTTACACATTCTGCTTTCTGTTCTTTGCTTGATGGACAGTTTTTATTTGCCTGTTTTCCTTTACACTTAACACAAGCAAACTCTCGGTTGCAATATTTTTGGGTGTGGCCAAATGCTTGGCATCGTTTACATTGCGGAACAATTTTTGATTTTCGCAGTGGTTCAGTTTTGACTTTTATGCCCAAGATTGATCGAATACTATAGACATTTTCAAGACTTTGTTTGCTGTCAAAAAATAGCATGAATAAAGGCAGGGATCTCTTTATTATTAGGTTTGTTCGTTGAAACGTTTGGGTCGCCACAAAGCGTTTTTTGAGAAACCTAAAGTCGCCCTGAATGTTAAACTGAGTGTTTTTTTTTAGCTCTAGGGTTGACCTAGGTTTTCCAACAACTCGCCCTAGCTTTTTGTTGAGGGCTGTCAAATGGCATGTATTTTTTTTAATGACAAGGAGGTGTGGTGATTTGTGGCCTAGCATTTTTTGAGGACTGAAAACCCAGGTTTTTTTTGACAAATTATAGGGTTGTCAAGAAAACCTGGGTCAACCCTGGGGAAAGTTCAACGAACGGACCTATTATTGGTTCCAAAGCAGAGTTCTTAGTAGTTTCATTCTTAATAAGATTGACTGCATCAAGGGCTTGAAGCTTGCTTGAACAAGGTCTTCTACTAATTGTTTTGGAAAATAATTGTTATGTATTGTAGTTACAATAAAATATGTTGATCGTTCGGTGGATAAGAAAAGACTGTTTTATTTTAATATTCTTACATACTAGAGAATGACAGGTACATAAAGAAACATAGAATGGAGGTGCTGCCAGGCACACAAAATAGATTTCAAATACTTAGCAATAATGATAATAAAAATTATAATGACAATAAAATGCGAACTGACCACTTTGACTTTTGTTTTCCATTTAACTGTGCTTTCCTTCGTTCGCAACCACAGTTGCTGTTTTGAAACCGAAAAGTAGCTTATTTTTGTGTGATATTTGTTTCAGGGAGCTATGACTCGCTTTCGCAGACACGATTGCTCAGCGTTCTGTGATTCCTGCGGGCGAGCGGGAGCGAATATTGAACTTGTCTATGCCGCCCCCTACACTTGCCACCTGGGGCATGGGCCCTGTCAAAAAATTGCATATTAAAAAAATTTTTTATTATTAAATTATTAAAATTTTCCAAATGTTAATATGCAATCTTTTTTAAATCACCTACAACTTCTTAAATATGAAATTTCATCAAAATCGTGTCAGCTATTAAGTCGGTTTTGAAAAAACGGTACTATGGGGGGTACCGTGTTTAGACTTTTTCCAAAACATTTTTTTACATCATAAAAAAGACATTTCTAAAATAATCCTTCACATAAAATTTTATCGAAATCGTTAGAGCCATTTTTGAGAAAAATAAGTATTATCATATAGTAGGGTGTCCATCTGGCTACTTCCAGAAAAGAGGACAAGTAACTCAAAAACTATTGAAAAAGAGAACTTTGAAGAAGAAAATAGAGAACAAAAAAGAGAACATAAAAAAAACTGAATAAAGCAATAAAAACAATTTATTTAAACATTATAATAACTTATATAAACATTTTAATTGACTTAACACAAAAATAGAGCTTTAAAGAACCAACAAAAAAATTACAAAACTAGAACAAAATCACATTAGGTATTTCAGAAGTACGTATAAGTCTTTAAGTCTTTAAATGGATTTTACATAAGTGTTTAATTCGCAGTAAAATGTTTTTATATAGATTCTTTGACCAATTCATCCTCTTCACTTTTGTCTTCTTCGTATTTTTCCTTTCTTTTTATCTTTGTCGTGTTACAAAAACAACAATACATATAAATAAAAGAAACTTGCGGGCGATAGAAGCAAAGGTTTGACCATCGTGAAAATAGCCAAGCACATTTATAGTAGCCCTTTTGGAATATTTATAGTACATAGAACGAAGTAAACTACCTTAACACTCTTTAAACTACGTCTTCATAAATGCAACTTACGTCTACATCTGATTTTAGGTGATTGAATTATGTATTTTATGGTGAAATTAAATTTAAATACTTAAATAAAATGAAAGTGAGTTTTGTCTAAAAAGAGAACAAAAATAGATCCTTGCAAGAAAAGATAGTGTAAAAAAGATCGGGCCATAAAAAGAGAACATGTTATCTTTTAAAGAGATACGATGGACACCCTATCATATAGGTTGTATGGCAGGTAACGTTATTTCAAGACCTAGAGACCCAATTCCAAAAATTCCTCTGTAGGAGGCTAAATAAACCCTGACTGCAAATTTTGAAGAAAATCGGTTAAGCGGTTCCGGCTGTAGATCTATATACGTACATACAGACAGACAGACAGAATTGTAGGACCCACTTTTTTCGTATTCTCTATTATCGTAATGTCATGTTTAACTGTTATCTCAAAAAATTTTTTTTGCACGATTGCAAGACTTGCCTTATAGTACCTTTGTATAATAGGGGTGGCCGTGGTGCAGTGGTAGAGTGTTAAGTAGATAGGCCGGATGCGTGGGTTCGAATTCCGATCTGGGCATCTACTTTTCTTTCAGCCTCCCAGTTTCATATGGACGCCGCCCTTGAGGTTATATATGTGAAATTACTAACAACTTTACTAACAAATTACTAACAAAAAGGGAAAGGCTGCTAGTCTGGTAGTACAATGGACCGGATATTAGGTCTGAGTTCTCCAGATTAGCATATAAGCCTCCTCTTTTTATTAAGAAAAAGAAAAAAAAACCTTTGTATAATCGCAAGTAAAACATAATAGCTTAAAACTCGCCACGATTTTTTTTCTATTTTTAGTTTATTTTGTGTGTGTGTGTTTTTTTTTTTTTTTTTTGTTTAAATGCGCATTTGTGGTTAACAAAGTTTCATTTATTATACATTAAAAAAATAAATAGTTAAAAGTTATTTATGGTTTAATCATTTGAAATCAAACGTTCGGCGCATAAAACGAAAGTGACATAGGGTCATAATGGTCTAATGACGCTTTAGAAAGTCCCGTAATGCCATCTGTTAGAGTATGGTCTTATGACTCTTTGCCAAAGCGTCATAAGGCCATGTCCTTTTGGGATCCCTTCCCTAAAGGGCCGGATTATCCAGTGTCAGTACCCTACTGGAAGGGTATGAGAGCTGCCGTTGGCTCACCAGGAGCTCATCCGCCACCATCCCTACTTCAATACCCTGTCCCAGTTTTGAAAGACCCTGAAAGACTTTTAAGCGAAATATGTTGGAGTAGCTCATTAAGGGGTTTCTGCCTTTTGACTTCTGTAGTCCACCGTTGGTTCTGTCATTCAAATTCATCCGCTGGGACATTTCCAAAAAAGCTCGGGCAGTCAGTCAGTCATTACTCGCAGAGCATTATAATGTTCATATTTCTTTTCTTCTGCGTTCCTTTGTCAACACTAGCACTTACTAGTTTAGCAGGTCAACTCCGGGCGAAGCATCGCAGTGCCCAGTGGTTACCGCGTGGAGGTACAGTTAGCCCAATTGACGTGTACTATATATAAGTTCAACATCTGGGCGCGCCAAGTTGACACCAGGCAGAGCCTTCCCGAATAGTACACACCCAACAGTGTAGCAGTGCTTTTGACCGCTTCAAATACGTGGTTATTCCAACACACATAGTACTGACAGCTTTTCAGTTTCTTGTATGCAGTTACCATTAATGAGTAATGACAATTGGGGATGTTTGGTTTGAACGATAAAAAATAAGATTGAGTATTTGAAGCATTGAATTCTACTCGGTTGATATTACTCCTTGCAACATTTGCTGTCAAGGTCAGGATTCATGAGCAAATCATACGCATCTGTTCCAGTTCCACATCTGAAGAACAGGGACGTGAATTTGGAATTGAATATGAAAAGCTGAGGGTTCAATTCGCCAGTAAAGCAGTGAGGATGAGATGTTTCAGGCTAGAGATCGTTTATCAAAATAAGGGAGAGTGTCAGAGATAGAACGGAGCTCTAGGGCACACCAGCATCTATAAAGTGGGTATCAGACTCGAAACCATCCAATACAACCTGTGTTAAGATCTTCTTTGAGAAAGAATAAAATTACCCAATCATTTTAAAAATTAAAAATTTTAAAATAATAATAAATTTTAAATGTTTATTAGAGCTATCCAGTATTCAAAAAGAATTTATATTTTCGATGACTAACAAAATGGTGTCGTTATTGAAGCTACCCGGATACCTGTTTCCGGCGACATCGAAAACTGCTGCAAATGTCACTCTTTTTCAGTTGATCTTAAAAAGATTTACCAAAGTTCGTTCTTTTAACCTCAAATAGAATGAAAAAGTGCGAAATTCTAAATTTGGAAGCCTTTTCAATCCAAAATTTGATTTTTCGGAAATTTTTTCGATATATTTGACCTTCGAAAAGTTGTTTATTTACACGCTACCCTTCAAACTTTAGGTATATCCTTCCAAAAATATTACTGAGAGTAATCACCTAAAATTTCTAAATCGGTTGCTTACTTTTTGAGTTAAAACACGAGCAGTTTTTGAAAAAGTAGTTTCGAGATAATTACGTTTAAAGTTTCCCCACGAAAAAATTATTAATTGTAGTAACTTACGGATTGATTGGCGATTCGAGGCGCGTACAATAGACCTTTGACTTCCTTTCCCGAAACAACTGCCTGACCATACAAAAGCTCAACAGTAGAGGGTAATGTGAAGCGAAGGTCGCTCCTCCTCTAACAACCCGAGCTACCAGAGTCGTCACCCGACCGCATGTTGTTCTCGCGCACTAAATGCGATAACTCTGCATCTGTTCGATATTTTGAGTTTTCGATATTTTGAACTTTGGATATCATACTTTCGAAATATGTAATAAAAAAAAGATTTTTTGAAAATTTTAAAGTGGTCTCCCCCTAAAATGAACGGAAAGGTAGTTTCTAATCGCACGAAGAAGAGAATCATTTATACCAAATGGACGCATTTTCGATAAATAAAAAGCTTGATGTCAAGGTCTATCAAATGTCTTTGTCAAGCGAAGGACTTAACTTTCACCAAAGCAATTATTTAAAAAAATACAAAAATATATATCTTTTAAATTTTATTTGAATAAATAAATAAGTAACTAATTACACTGATCAACAAAATTTTGTAACAAGAAAGGTACTTGCTGATTTTGAGTAACCTATTATATACCCTCATTTTATTGCCACGTTCATTTTGATTTCATCAGGTCTAGTTTTCGAGTTACAGCCAGTGCCTTCAAAACAAAAAATTTAACGTTTTTGTCTCCATTAGGTCTAGTTTTCGTGCTCCAACCACTGGATTTGAATTAAGCACACCAAGAACCTTCAAAAATTTTCTATCTGACTCAAATATACTTTCAAGACTATATCAAGACTTCAAAATGGAGATTGACCAATGAGTCAAGTTAAATATCACAGTAATTTGACGTAATACACCCATTTTGAGAACAGATTTAGATTCAGCACACAAAAATCAATTGGTCTGTTTTTGGGTTGAAATTTTTTTCATGTTAAAACATTGGTTAAAAGATAGCAAAAGCATTTCTTTTTCCGATTTTGAAGACTTAATATCTCGAAAACGACACGTAGCCAATCAATTTTGAGGCCAGATTTGGATTCAGCAAGGCAAAAATCTTTCTGTTACAGAAAAAAAAACCCAAATTTTGTTGACCAGTGTTATACTTAGATTTGGCTACTTTTTATTCTTAGTGGATCCGACGCGTTTCGCATTGAAAAATTCATCGTCTGGCGCTTTCAACTATCTGAATTTGGTGTCTGAGCATTGCTTTTATTGGTGTTTAGTTCATTTTCTTCTTTTTCTTCCTCTATTTTGATTTGTTGTTCTTTATTTTTAATTAAGTAAGTAAGTAAGTAAGTAAGTAAGAATTAATTTTATTATCGTTCATAGAATAAACAATTAACAATAGTTTTATGAATTAATTAACTATGGCTGTGCCGTCAGCCATAAATGATTTATAAATGATGTTTGGTATGTTCGTCTTCTTTTATCTTGTTAAATATTTTGAGTGCTGTGTCATATAAAGCTTTCGTTTGTCTGTCTATTCTAGGTTCTTCTAGCGCCTCCAAAAGCTTTGCAATGGCTTAAGGTTCTTGTCAAAGTCTTTGCAGTTGTGTTGAAGTGTATTGCATAGTTTAACTTTGTGTTTTGTTTGGGTACTTATATAAATAATTCAAAATAGAGAACCACAAACCGAAAAAGGAAAGGAAAACTAACAAAAACAACAACGAAAGCAAGGCTCAGATATCGAAGATCAGATAGTTGAAAGCGCCAGACTATGAAACTTGATTCTGAAACGCGTCGCATCCTCTAAAAATTAAAAAGTTGCCAGAACTAATTATGACTAGTTTATTAAATATTTACTTTTTTAAACAAAATGAAATTAAAAAAAATATATATTTTTGTATTTGCTTCAAATTAATGGAGCAATTCAGAGACCATGAACCATTAAAATAGTGGCACTCACAGATGAACAATTTAAATATTGGTTCCACTTTTCGCTGAGGTATTCCATCACATCACCAGTGGACTTTCTGCCACGAAAGCCGTACTGTCGCTCATATAGAAGCGTTCCTCGTTCCTCAAGATATTTCGTAAGATGACAGCTATTGAACGTTCCCATGACCGTGGACAGAAGGGACGTTAGGGCAGTAATAATAATTTCAAACAAAGAAATAATTCAAATCGTATTCAGCTTTTTATTTTTTATTTTCAACTCCTTCGAATTGTTATCACATTAATTGTGTGTTTTTATGTTTTGAAAAAAAAGTTAGCCTCGCTCGCGAATTGACCCATTTCTGTTGACCATTGCTGCAGGAACTAAAACTTGTAATTTGAATTTAAAAAGATTCAAATTTGTAATTTTCCTTATATACATATAATGTTAACGTTTACTTTTCTTCCAGATTGTTACCTTCTTTGGCCTTGTGGTTTGCTCGTGGCTGCTTTCATTCGTCGTTTCACTATCATTTGAAGCTCCTGTTGTAACGATGCTCAAAATATTAACACCAAACCGAAAGAAGCGCATGGCATAGTGCAGGTGAAGATCAACGATGACGCCAACGGCTTCTCGCTGGATCAACCTGTTTGTACATATACATACATATTAACAAAACACGCACTCATCGCATATGTAAACCTTCCTACACAAGCAATAATTGTTGTGAATAACATTGCTTCACATTATTTCACTCATTTCATCATACCCGGTTCCAAAACACAGCAGCAGAATAATCGCCGATATTGCAATCAATTACCGAGACTTATGTAAGTTGAAGAAGCTTTGTCTGTTTCGGTCTATTCGTCTTTGGGCTTTTAATTTGCTTTTGGAACTTTCACCATTCGTTTTTATGATACCTTTTAAATGTAATTACTCGCACTCACGGGTAAATAAACTAGTTTAGCATTGCCCATTGAAAGGAAAACTAAAATGAACAAACATACAATTATTTAATGGACTACACATGCATTCATTTTTTTAAAATAAGTATTAATGTATTTAACTTTTTTGTTTCATAAGAAAAATATTCGCGATTAATCGTGAATATACCCAAAGGATTATAATATTAAAAATTTGTAAGTTAAACTCCCTACTATAACTTAGTTTGTAAGCAATGCTTTGATGCTTTTTAAGTGCAGCGAATGTCGCAGAATGAATCATTTACAATTTTTTTTGGAATAAATTTATTTTTTCATTGATCGAAATGTATGTGGAATTGATTGCGTTATTTCAACAAAGTGTTTGCTTTATCATTAATTGATATTCTTTAATTTGTTAGAAATGTTATTTAATTTGTAAATTTTTTGATGTTTTTATTATTTGCTCATGGATTATTGTTTTCCATTAGGATAAGTCATTTTGTTTTCAAATATTTTTGTATAATAATCAAAAAGTAATAAAAAATCCTTTTTAATTTACTTTTACTGTTTCATTTTCTGAAATATTGACATCATTATTTTTGTATTTTCCCGAAAACTTTAAAGAAATAACAAAATATGTACATATGTATAAGCAAAATGTTATGAAAAACCAACAAACTCTTTGAAGCCACTTTTCTTTTGTTCTCCCAGAGTTGGAGCTTGAAGCTTATTTTTTAAAGTTTAGTAGGCAACTCAATAGAATAATTTTAAAACCGCTCTTGGTCGCTCATTTCTCTAATTTTTTTTATGTTATCTACGCTCTTCATCATTAATGCATGTGTTAGTAGTTAGTAAATAACGCCAACACAAGAACAAACAGAACGTTAACGAGGAAACAAATAAAAGACGTTAGAATTACTAACAAAAAAAACAAAAAAAAAAAAGAACATTAATAGAACAAAATAAACTAGGGAAACATTATTAAGGGGGTATTCTGATTTAGCCCTACTTTTCGGGTATTTTTCAAACTTGGATAAAAAAAGTTTCAGTATCCAATTTTGTATACAATATTTATTGATTTTTAAAGAATATAAAAAAAATGGGCACGACTGGGTCGCACGAACTTGCGATTGTGTTCTAAATACGATATCAAAATCTAAAGGCAGAGTTAAAGGTTTTGGTACTAGCTCTTCATAATATATTTTGTGGTACAGGGCTGCCAACTACACATTAATTATAAAATCTGAATTAAATCACGCAAAATAATGAAAAAAATGAAATTTAATATTTCAAAGGTTTCAAGCGAAAATCTAAAAACGCCATTCTTTTGCAATTGCTAATACATATGCGTGATGAAAATTTAATCAAAATCGTTGGAGCAGTTTCTTCAAAAAACGGTTTTTTTATTTCTCTTTTTTTTTGGAAAACTGTTTTTTAGGAGTCAAGTATGCAAAGTTCTAGATCTTCCTAGAACTTCTTTTGACAAAAAATTCAAAAAAAAATTAAAGTAATAGTTTTGAAGTTATTTTCAAAAATCAAAATTTTTTTTTAAAATTTATAAAAATTTCCAAAACTAAATTTTTTAAATATTGAAATGCAGGATTTATTCAACAGTTTACGACTACTTAAATCCACAGTTTCGTCAAGATCGTGTCAGCCATTAACGAGAATGTCGGTTTTGAAAAAGAAAGTACTAAAAGGGGTACCGTTTCTAGCCTTTTTCGTAAAAAATTTTTTACATCATAAGAAAAACAATCAAAAATTTATCCTTCACACAAAATGTTATCGAAATCGTTGGAGTTGTTTTCGAGAAAAATAAATATAATATCATATCGGTGGTGTGGCAGGTACCGTTATTTCAAGACCTAGAGACTCAATTCCAAAAACCCCTCTGTTGGCTGCTCCACAGACCCTAACTGCAAATTTTGAAGAAAATCGGTCAAGCAGTTCAGGCTGTAGATCCATATACAGACAGACACACAGATACACAGACAGACAGACAGAATTGCAGGACCCACTTTTTTCGTATTCTCTATCATCGTAATATCATGTTTAATTGTTATCTCAAAAAAATTTTTCTGCACGATTGCAAAACTTAAAAAAAAAGTCAATAACTCATTCAGTGACAGGTAGGGTTGCAAACGATACATCGATGTTTTCAAAAAATCGATGTTTCGGTCATAGACATCGATGTTAACATCGATGTTTCGAAAATCGATACATCGCCGATACATCGAAGTTAAACTGAAAACATCGGCAAAAACATCGGCATCGCATATTCATTTCCTTGAACATTCCCTACATGTGTAAGGTGTAATTCTTAAACAAAAAAGTTTTTTGGTCACTGAATTGCAACAACAATCCACCTTGTGAGGCTTCTTTGTTTCCAGCTGGGGCAGAACTCAGCGGGTCCAAGGTTTTTCCCAAGGAAGTTCGAAAACTTGGGCAGCGACAGTCCAACTTAATTAGTGCGAAGGTATGTTACAACTCAGCTTAAATAATCGCCAAGCGAATGGAACACAGGCAGGCTAGCTGGTCTGGTACGGTCGGGGCGTTGAATGCAATCGGCACTTCCTCTTCGTTTTGGAAAGCTAAAAGTTAGTTTTATCGTCTTCAGGCGGCACGGGGATTCGGCTGGCTCTGTTATTGCGGGCCTAATACTTGATGCGCTCCTGTAAAGAAGTAATTGATTATGATTATATTAGGAACGTTGCCCAGAATATGGCGCAACGCTTCTTGAAACAACAGTGGGAGGAGTGGCTATCGCAGAGCCACAGATGGTGAATTGATCTAGGGGGCCCTGTGGGAGCACCGTCGGGTAATTCAAATGAAATATTCGGGAATTTACCGGGGGGCCCTCTGGGAGCACCGCCCGGGTAATTCAAATGAAATATTCGGGAATTTACCAGGGGGCCCTCTGGGAGCACCGTCCGGGTAATTCAAATGAAATATTCGGGAATTTACTGGGGGTCCTCTGGGAGCACCGTCCGAGTAATTCAATGAGGTCTTTAGGAATTGACCGGGGGGGCCACTGGGAGCACCGTCCGGGTAATTCAAGGTTCGAAGCGGAAGCAGAGAAGAGAACGGTCACTGGTCAGAGTGGTATTCCGACAGCTAATCACTTGCTAGTATTTCTTCTCTGAATTTTGGGAGTTGGGAGCAAGTGTGAGGTGTACTGAATTAGTGAAATATTTACATTATACCACCCATGTACACGCTCACTTCTCGTGTTTACATACCGTACATGAGAAAAATAAATTCAACGGTCGATGGCAGCTTACCTGCCGCTGCTTGGTTGAATTTATTTTTGTGTTGAGCCAAAGTCATGATGTGTACCAACCGAGTAGCGTGTCTGCGCATACGGTTGGCCTTCGGTGTTTGCTGCGTTGTTGTGTACGATTTTAAATGGCTGCGTATGTTATTTCTTGGTGCCCATGGTACTTCTCGTGTCGAGGCGAGTAGATGGTGCAATTCGTAGGGTGAGCTGTAGGTGGTTCGGCGGTGGCAGAGAAAAGTGTGACGTATCGTCACAGACCCCCCTTACTTTACAAGACGAGAGCCCTCTCGTCTAAGGCCTCCTACCGTAAAGAAAATAATAAACAAAATTTTGCATTATGGCATGAATGTTGGGAACCCTATTACTTACAATTTGTCAACTATCCACATCAATCCGCCGTGTGGAAAGAAATTTATTCAAGGTCAAACGTTCCAAACATCGATTTTTTGAGCTTTCCAGCTAAATGGTAAGTTTTATCATAAAAATATACAGACAAAAAATATTCATCATGCAATTATCTATAAAAATTGTTAACACACTTTTTTCCCTAAGAATCACCATTTTGGAGATATAGCTTTGCAAAAAGTTGAAAAAGTTGTGTTATTCCTAATATGCACACGTTTTCGCGCCACCCGTGAGGTAGTGGTTTACGTGGTTTCCCTGGTAGGCTAATTCCAGTCCACTATCTTTTTGTGTTCTGTTGAGGTAAGACCTATTGAAGAAGTGCAAATGACCTTCACTCCTATGCGTTTCGCCCAGGTACAAACAGTGGGCTCATCAGTTAGATGTTGTTTGTACCTTTGTGTGTGTTTGCACTGTAAACTTTATATATGTGTCGACAAACATCGACTAAACATTGCGTCTTAGAAAGGTACAAACAACATCTAACTGATGAGCCCACTGTTTGTACCTGGGCGAAACGCATAGGAGTGAAGGTCATTTGCACTTCTTCATTTTTGATTTAAAAATCATGACACTCCGTAAGAAAATAAAATAATAAATTCTTTTATTGTTATTATTCTTTCTTTTTTTCAGTAAAAGCTATTGTATTAAATTGAAAATGGTACTATTGTAATGAATGAGAGCAATGAGTAATTTAAGAAAACTATTCGTCTGATTTAAACTCTGTCTTGTTCTTCTTCTTCTTTTTCTTCATCTTCTTCCTACTGGGTGCAAATAAATTGTTCAAAGAGCGATGCATCAGAAGTCTCCTCGCATATATCGTAAGAATCCTCTTCTACTGGCGATTGAACATTGGAGCACGATTGGCCTCAACAACTTATACATGCTAATGAACAAAACAACCCAACTTTCTTACAGCCGCATTTACACCACCCCTTTTCGCAATTGCAAATAATTGAGTTGAGGAGTTTTTCCGGTGCAGGAGGGAGTAAAGTCTTAACTGGTTCCAGTATGTTGTCAATTAACTCCCAACCCCAGTTTTCTGGGTTTAGTTTATTACCGAGCCATATTTGAACTTGGTAATATACCCGAAATAGATCTTGCTCAGCAGAAACAGAGGTTGGAGGAAAACAAGCTAATTGTACTTGTTTCTTCTTATGCGTGTTTTTAGCAAAAGATAAGTATCGAAACTTATCCAAGCACGTAATTTTTTTTGGAGCTCCGTAAAAGGAAAGAAGAAAGCGGATTCCGTTGGTGATTACAGCTTGTGGAGAAGAGGTACTTTCTTTGAAAACGTAAACATAATCATCTAAATCTTGTCTCTAAAACAATTTCAAAACTGTTCTTTTACTTCTCCTGAAAAATTTTTTCGACACTGCATATGAACTGTCACAGAAGTCTGGGCTTTCACGTATTCCGACATTTCATCACCTCTTTTAATACTTGCTTCAATTAACGTCTTTAGCCCACGATCAACAGTAACTGTTTTGCTTTCGGCCAAATGTTTATTACAAATAAAGTAAAATTGAGACATTTCTATAACAAACACAAAACTGCACATATTTTGTTTGGAAATAAAAGCAATATTTATGTGTTCTTACTACGAAGGAATTCTTGAGACTAATACTATTCTATCTAGTAAGACCTTGAAAAAGAAGCAGTTATACTAGCGTCGCCACGCGGACAATTGAACAGCAGACAGTTGTGGCTCAATCCAAGCCTGCAAGACCGTACGGTCATATAAAATGAGGGACTGGGTTTTTTTCGAGTTTATATATGTGTACGCCACGAAAACTATTATTTTAACTTATGTTATCGTTCTGTAACGCATATAACGGTAATTGACATGCATATTATGAAGAATACAACTTTTTCAACTTTTTGCATAGCTATATCTCCGAAATGGTGATTCTTAGGGAAAAAAGTGTGTTAACAATTTTTATAGATAATTGCATCATGAATAATTTTCGTCTTTCTATTTTTATGATAAAACTTACCGTTTAGTTGGAAAACTCACAAAACCGATGTTTGGAACGTTTGACCTTGAATAAATTTTTTTCCACACGGCGGATTGATGTGGATAATTGACAAATTGTAAGTAATAGGGTTCCCAACATTCATGCCAATTTTTAGCTAGGTGCGAATTAATGTAACCTTGACTGTCTATTTTGACCGGACTAAAAAGCCTATCCCAGGTAAAAAAAAACAAACAGGAAGAAAAAAAAATTTGTATTAATTTTTTTTTTTTTCTTAAATGAAACAGGTTGATTTGCTGCCTTGGACTCGTTCCGCTGCTCGCCTGGCCTCATGCGGTGTTTAACCGAGGCTCATGTTGTCTGAGCCACTGAACTGGTCCGGTAGATGGGCGAGGGTCGGTTTCTGGTTTAGTTCTGAACTTCGGAGATAACGCGTATCGGTCGGGCAATCGTTGCTGGAATTGGATACGGGGTAACTCCAGCTTATGTAGTGTCCACTCGGGGTTGCGTGGGACTAGGTCCGGTGCTGTTGCTGCTCTTGGAGGTGGGCGGTGTGGTGACTTCCTTATATTGGAAAGTCGCTCGGCCTTCCTCTTCACGGCGCGAATGTTGGTCATGATGTTGAATGGGGAGGGCGGTGGACGGATTGGAGTAGCTTCAGTTTTTTGGGGCATTTTTACGGTTACCCGCCGTGATGTTGCGGAGCGCTTTTGTGCTGTCGACATGTCGGTACAGGATGCGGGTTGCGGCCTCAAAGGTGCGGTATGCCAATGTTGGCGCGGGTTTGGTAGCGGTGGTGGCCTGTTAAAGCTGACTGGCGTTGCTATCTGTTTCTTTCGAGTATACTCGCCGGCTGTGCTGCGGTGTCTGTATTCTCAAACGGGCGGTCCTAGATTGATGGGAGCTTGGGATGGCGGTGAACTATTTCTTTTTGAATCCCGGCTTGTTGTCCCTGGTGACCTTCCTGCGACGGTGGTCGGCGGTTGAATGACTTGGCTGGTATTTGTTTGATCAGGACAAATTTCGTCACTAGCGGAATAGTTTTCGAGGTCTGTTTCTTCGGGTTCTGTACTTCGGTAAGCGCACCTAGAGTGTAGGCGGACAAGGAAACCTTTCCCTTTCCCCTGGATATTTCTTGTCCTCCCAACGTTAACTGGCAATCGGCTTGGCCTAGGATATCCATTCCTAAATGGCATCTTCCGCTAGGTTTGGTATGTACATAGCTTCTCCCGTAACAACTTGTCCATTGACATTCAAACTGATGATGTAATGTTCGGATGCTTGCGTTGAGTGTCCATCGGCTAGCTCGATAGTGTGAGCCTGGTAACGAGACGGGATATTCAACCTTCGGTACTCTTCCCTTAACTTCTTGTCGATAAATGACCGTGTTGAGCCTGTATCGACTAGAGCGTAGTATGGACGGTTGGCGGTGCGTATTTGTACGAACAGCCGTGGGTCATTTTGACAGAACTTCTTGCCATGGCGACTGGACTACGGTGGCAGGGGCAATCTTTCGTAAGTCGGCCGTCCATTCCGCAATATGTACAGAACAGCCGTAACGGTCGACGGCAATCCTTCTTAGTATGGCCACTCTGTTTGCATTGCCAGCTGTGAAGGAGTCACAGCCAACGACCTCTTAATTCATTGCTCTATTATTACCATTAACAGGTTGTCAACCCTCGGCTGTACCTCGATATCCGATCCTCTCACATTCAGTTAAATGCATTACACTTGACTTGCATGTGTATCCATAGAGTGCATTGTACTCAGAACAATATGATTCCCAACGGCAGGCCACTGCCAGCCGGCAGAAGTAATAAGGGATCATATTGCTTCGACTGCATGCGCGCTGTATATGTCACAGCAATAGTCTTTGGGTATGAGCATTTGTTTATGATATAGGTCATGGGCGCTCACCCAAAAGAATGTGATGATGAAGCGTTTTAATCGGATATCGAAGAGTGGTCGATTGTTCGATAACCAGAATTAGAGCATAGTAGCTTTGTATAAATAGGGTATGAATTTGGAAATAAAATTGAGTTGTGATCGTGAAGTCGACCCGAAGAACACTCTTGCTTATTATTTGACATATGGCTTCTAGCCTAAAAATATAAGCTTGGACGTCTTCTTTTTCAGTCGTCATCGGTACCACCCTCAACTTTGCAGTTAGTGCGAAAGTAGTTCGAGCGAAAGCAGTGAATGCTAAGCGATTGGTGCTGAAGTACAAGCGACTTCACATGGCGATCTTGCCAGGCTTCAAAAGTACATAGTCAGATAGCATAGTAAAAGCTAGTTTTTCCTCCACGTTTTTCCTCAAAGCGAAAATAAAAACGAAAAGTGTTACTATATATATATATGTATATATATATATATATATATATATATATATATATATAGTACAAAAATCTTGATGACAACCCAGTGCGACCTAGCAGCGGCCGCAAAACATCTCGCAGAAGCCAAAAACATCCTAGAGAGGGGGAACCAATCAAAAACACCGATCGAAGACAGAACTATTGGCCCTCGCCCTCTGACAATTGAAGAGTATAGAAGGCGAGTCAAACAACACAGAGCCCCGACCATCGTAGTGCCCGCACAGAAGAGATCCCGGGGTGGTAGACGAGAAATTAATAAACAAAAACTACGGAACCTATATCGTCTGGCAAATCTGCCTGGTATAAGCCAAGTAGAACGACAAAAATTCCTTGAAGCTATAAAAACAAAAAAGAAGAACCAATGCCTAGGGAACACAAATAACAAAAAGAAACAAAAGCAGGCTGAGAACAATTTCCAAAAATTGTTCAGCAAAATAACAACGCAAATACGAGACGGGATCCAGAGCCGGAAGTAGTGTCAAGAGCATTAAAGAACATCTTTAATTATTATTACTATAGGTTAAAAAACCATTTTTTTGAAAATCATTCTGTTATGGGTAAAAGCAATTCTAAAGAGGAAGTAGTTGTTAATAACAACGGCTCCCTAGAAAATACGTCATCTACATCAATCCACTTTGGATTGGATGTAAAAACAATAGTGACTGTAATAAGGTGCGGGGACATAAGGCCACGGGAAATAACCCCACTGATGGTTTTACTTCCCACTATGTGAGAAATAAGCACACTTTGATGAAGTGGACCTAGTTCCCACGACCGGTGGGAAATAAGTCCACTTTCTTATGGGAATTAAACTCACATGAAGAAATTCGAAGAGCGACCAAATTTAACTGAATGAAACGTTGTAAACAACCGTTGGTTATTATAAATATGAACACAAACATTTCCATTATACAATGACAAAAACTATTGGAAACTTAAATAATTCAAAACAACGAAAATATAAACCATGAAACCATGTCTAAGAGTTCTACGAATTGTTTTTATATAAAAAAAAAAGTTCTTCAAGAGCTTTAATTAAAATTGTGAAAAATAGGAACAAATAAAAAATTGATAATTAGTTTTTTAGTAGTTTATAAAACTGTAGTGTGAAATTCGCGTTACGGACTTTGGATTTTCTTTGCGTGCGACATTGTATTTTGTACCGGAGATAAAGCAAAAAGCGAAGCGGAAAAAAATTTTGGTCAGGGGAATATGGATTTGTGATGTGAAAATTGAAAATTCGTCGACAGTTCAAGAACAAAAATGGAGACCCTTGCATCGCTTTGTTTATCCCATGGTGGAAGTGGTATTTTGTCCAAAGAGACAAGCAGACAAGCAAAACGACTCAAACAAAAAGATTTCAATGGATTATTGTCTAATCAGTGTTCAATTCGGTATTTACGCACATTAACCTAATAGAAATAGCTACTCTTTTGGTCCCATATTATATGCACCTACCACGAAACATATCCGCCCTTCTAGGACGCTTCAAGCTCATTTTTATGCATTTGCGGATAACGCACGGGGATACCATAATATGAAATCGCAATCGCACTACCTTACATATGATATTTATTAAGTCTCTTCAAGAAGGAATTTTGATCGAAGAATGGAAACTTTCTTATTTAGTTCCTATCCATAAATCAGGCTCAAAAAGTAATATTCAAAATTATAGAGGTATTTGCACACTCTCTGCAATTCCCAAATTGTTTGAAAGTATCCTGAAAAATAAACTAGGTTTCCTCACAAGCGAATATTTATCGGAAGTACAGCATGGTTTTGTATCTGGTAGATCTACTATAACAAATCTGGCAAATTTTACTTCTTTTGTAACTAATGCTATGGAACGTGGTTTTCAATTCGATGCGGAATGCGGTATACACGGACTTTAGTAAGGCATTCGATTCTGTAAACCACCAAATACTCCTTGCTAAACTTGAGATGTTTGGATTTCATTCTCAACTCCTTCGTTGGATATCCTCGTACCTTTCTTGTAGAAAACAACAGGTTAAAATTTAAAATTCTTTTTCAAGTGAAATTCAGTGTACAAATTCGCGCGAATTTGGAGCTAATATTTTCAAAAACTCGAAATTTTTTTTTTGAATTTTGGTGTACACTGCTCGATTGCCATTTCAAAGCGTTTAAACGCTTTCCGGCCGAAAAAAGTCAAAAAACAAAAAGCTCAGCTCAGAAAAATCCATACAAATTTTGCATTTTTTTTTTTTTATATTATTTTTTTTTCCCCAAAATTAAATTATTGAATTATTATTATTATCTATCATTTCCAACCATTCCCATGCGATTTGAGCGAGTAGAACGCTTACAATAGAATTTCAAAGTGACGCAAGTCACGTCCTACATTTTCTTAAAAAATGTACTTTATTTTTCCACGTGCAAAATGCTCTCATGTATTAAATGCCACTCGAAGTCATGAGAATCAACAGGTACCGTATAAAAATGCATTATTATAAGCCACACCCCGTCCAATGCATGAAAAAAATTTGTACGCTATGTGTTGCTTCTCATCATTTTGAGGGACCATGCTAAATAGTACTAGAAAATTGCCACCAGTGCGGTCTTATTTTATGAAAAAGGTACTAAAACTTAGTTCTTGTTGATTCTCATCGTTTGATATAATAAAATCATATGGAAAACATAAAGTAGTGCAAATTATAGTACTTTTCGACATTTTGGCATTCTGGATTTTGGGATTCTATATTTCGACCCCAACCCTTACGTAAGCAGAATTATTACAATTATTGACCCCCCCACCCTCCTTGTCAGCAAAAGTAAGCAAAGCACATACCCCCTCCCCCATGCTTACGTAAACGTTTTTCAATTAATGTAATAATATTTTTATAGTTGTAGTTTTCAAATAAGTAAACAGATTTAAGAGAGAAATTTGATTTTACTAATAGGTACGGTATTCAACATAGAGTAACGGAAAGAAAATATAAAAGATATAAAAATTTAAAACTTTCAAACAATTTTTGATATAACTTTGATTTGTCTATTTGAAACGACGCGACATCTTGAACACTTAGAAAAATCGGTTACACAAATGTTTACTTGCTTTGCTATGCTTACAATACGTCTACTCGCTTTAGTATCCAAACAGGACAGTATACTGGAAGAGCAAATTTAGACCAGTGAATAGATCGCAGGAATTCCCCTACTCGGCTCCAGAGATAAGAAATTAATTAGATGGCAAACTTCCCACACACATTGAAACTGCCTACAAGCTACAAGCACAAATTTACCGAAAATCACCTCTACTACTTTGAGTACAGCTTCCACTCCACCTATACTTTACACAAAATCTCACTACTACCACTTTGAGTACAGCTTCCACGTATTCACAGCCAGAGGATGTGATTACAAAAACAACAATGTAAACAAATGGTTGTTGCGGGGCAAGAGAAGTAAAGGTTTGCCATCTTATTAATTTCTTATCTCTGCTCGGCTCTTAAGCGAGGGCTCAAAGTAGAAAATAAATAGAGGGCAAACTTGTGCATACGTCAACCGAAATTTAACTCTACTACTTTAGGTACAGCTTTCACCATTGCCTTTACACAAAATCTCACTACGATCAACTTGAGTACAATTTCCACCACTGACTTTATACAAAATTCATCTTAAGGGAACGTGTGGCTGACTTTTTTGGACTTTGAAAGCGATTTACAGTCTTAAATTTTGACCTTGACAGCATTGTTGCATGGGGTCTTATGAACCGAGTAGAATTCAATGCTTCGAAAACTCAATGCTGTCTCTTGTCGTTGAAGCTTAACATTCCCCCATTGCCATTATCCATGAATGGTACCTGCATCCAAAAAACCGAAAAGCTGTCAGTACTGGGTATGTGTGTAAACGATGATCTTCGTTGGAATGACCACATATTTGAAGTCGCCAAAAACGCTGCTAAATGCTTAGGCTTCTTAAGGAGATGCAGGAAGTTCTTCTACCCTTCTGATCTGGCTATAATTTATAAGGCCTTCATCCGCCCAAAACTGGAGTATAACTCTCATATCTGGTCAGGTGCTTCTCAAACATCTTTGCGCCTACTTGATAGGGTGCAAAACAGAGCGTTAAGATTGAAAGGTGATAGTTTAATCGCAGAGTCGATTGATTCTCTTGAACATCGTCGAAATGTCACCTGTTTTAGTCTCTTTTATCGCTTTTTTCTACAAACAGTGCTCTAGTGAAATAGCCACCTGCATTCCCCCCTGAAACATTTTAACCGCAACACCCACCTCGCCAGGAATGCTCATCAGTTTTACTTTGAGCCCAACTTCGGGCGTACAGTCAAGTATAGAGATTCTTACTTTAGTCGCACCACCCGTATGTGGAATGCTTTACCTGGCTCTGTGTTTCCCCTGCATTACGATTTACAAAGATTTAAAAGCAATGTGCATCGGTGTCTCCTATTAAACCCTCTCCTACTTTCCTAAATGCTCGCACTGTGTTCTATAACATTATAAGGGTAGTCATAGCCCCTTGATGTGCGCGTTAATTATAAAAAAATAAAATTAAAAAAACTCCCCCTATGTCATCCAAAATAAGCAAAGCAAAGACCCCCCCGCCCCCCTGTAGTGCTTACGTAATACTTGAACGGTCCCTAACCCTAATCTCGGACAAATTTGTAATGTCCATTATAGCGTATGCCAATGAACCAGAAACTATAGTTTTAACTTTTTGTATTGCAATGCTGCTTAATATATCAGCCATTGCATTACCATTTACACAAAGTGCAGCGTACTCTGCAATATCCTTTACAATATTTGTTAGTTTTCTACTTAAATCTAACACACTACTCACTCTTAATTTCAATATTTCGTCAGTGATGAAGAGCTGAGCAACACAACACATACACTTTGCAAAAAGAAAAAAAATAGTTTGGTTCACTCCGTCGACTGCGATAGTTAAGTTACGAGAAGAAATATACTATCGAGTTGGTGTCTAAGTAATGACTGATCTTTATTGTTTACTTAAATGTACCTTAACACATAGCTAATACCTAATTTGCTTATTCGTAGTTTTATTGGCAACGGAAACAACAGGTACGTAATCGGAACCTTTTCGTTTCCGTTCCCATGAATAATTTATATGTATCTAGAATTTCGTGGCGGCTTTTCTGTTAGTATCATCAGAACTTGGAGGTTCGATGACACTTTCTGAGCTATACATAACACGCTTTCGAATTGCTGCTGGCGGAATGCTTATTGTGACGTTGACGGAGGAGATACCATGTTGGCTGGTTGTAGTAGAGGCACTCGAAGGCTGGTCTGGTACACAGACTGCTTGACTTTGCGTGTGTCCGTTGGGTTGGTGTCTTCTTCTTCGGCGTCGTTCCGGGCCTCGATCTTTTCCTCCCACTCTTTGCATAAATTTTGGGTGGACTTATGTGATCGTAGTTCCTTCAGGTGCTGACTTAATCTTTGACGTAAGTCACGTACATTGCCGGTGGTATTTAGTCCTCGCTGACTAAGCGTCTCGATAAGCTCCGGTGTCTTCAAGAAATATATGAATCTCAGGTTCTCGTACGGGTTGAAGTCTTTGGAGTGTTCGGAGGTCTGGTCAGATAATTCGGGATCGTTTTCAGTGTTTGCCATGTTGGACGGTGTTCGGTCGGCTGCGGTTGGATGCGGTCGGTGGACAATGCGTCAGTTCCAGGTAATGGGAGGTCGGTGGTTGAACTTTCAGCAAGGTCCCTGCTCGGGCGCCAATTTGTGAGGCTTCTTTGTTTCCAGCTGGGGCAGAACTCAGCGGGTCCAAGGTTTTTCCCAAGGAAGCTCGAAAACTTGGGCAGCGACAGTTCAACTTAATTAGTGCGAAGGTACACTCATGGTCACACAATTAAGTCATTTTTATAAAATTAGGTTTACATATTTTTTTTTTTTTTATTTATTTCAAATGCCTTATGAGACGAAATCTCGTAACAGGCTATATGGTAACATGAAGTTTTTTACAGAAATGTTAATTTTTATAATTAAAAAGTAGGTATTAAAATGTTTGTACAATATATGTCTTGGCAAGTACAACTCAAATGAGAAAACAAAAATGGAAAGAAAAAGTAAAATTACGCATAATAACAATGAAAGAACATACATATCCACATATTAAGTACAAGTTACAACGAAAGCAAAATTTGTTCAAATTCTAAATATTTACAATCACAATCATTAAAAAAAACCAAAGAAAATAAATTCCACTGTAACAATAGTCATTTCTTAAACAAAAAATCAATAATATATAAAATAAGTGTGGCCATATAATTAAGTCACTTGAAAAAAATAAGCAAAATATGATAAAAAACATAGTTTTTTTTAACCGCACAGTTGATATTTCGTAGGATAGCCGTTCTGTTTCGATACGGCGGATCAGCATTTCTCATCAACAAATATTGTGTGAGGTGAAGGTCAACATTATGGAAATGATGACAAACCGTATGTTAGACGTCCCAGAAATGCTGAGCTGAACCCAAGTGCATCCAAAAAGACCTTAAGGCATTGCGGCGATTCTATAATGGTTTGGGCGTGTTTCACAAGCCATGGTGTGTCGGTCCGCTGTGTCAAATAAACGGTAAAATGACAGGTATTGACTACCGGAACATACTGGACACAAATCTTCTCGGCGACTGCCAAAACCAATTACCCCAATGATGGATCTTTCAGCCCGACAATGACCCCAAACACAAGTAAAGAGTTTAGAAATCTTTCCTTGAAGAGCGTAAAGTGAATGTTTTGGGGTGGCCAGCAATGTCACCGGACTTAAACCCTATTGGAAATTTGGAGACATTCTAAAAAAAAAGTTGCGGAAAAAAAACCAACCAGCAAGACTACTCTCTGGAGTATTTTGCAGAAAGAGTGGAAAAATAGTAGCGTAGAGCAATGGAAAAGTTTGGTGGACTCCATGCCAAGGAGAATATCCGCCGTATCGAAACAGAACGGCTATCCTACGAAATATCAACTGTGTGGTTAAAAAAAACTATGTTTTTTATCATATTTTGCTTATTTTTTTCATGTGACTTAATTATATGGCCACACTTATTTTATATATTATTGATTTTTTGTTAAAGAAATGACTATTGTTACAGTGTAATAATGAAAGATCAGAATTTTAGTATTAAACGTACTTATTTATTATTTTGCCGCCGGGAGGAACTCCTGACTAACAAAAATTGCAATAGTTCTTAATTGCCCAGAGTAACTCTTAGCGAATTAAAACATTAATATTATTTTTATATTAGGAAACAACTTTTATTTATTATATAATTATCTATATAATTTGTTTGCCTTTAACTGAATAATTTTAAACAATTTCTTTGCTTCTATTAGTAAACTCTTCCGTTGGAAGCAAATGTGAGTTATAAAAATAATTAATTCTACAATCAATATTAATAGTAGGCGTATGTTTTTTTGAATATAAAAAATAAAGAGTTAAGTATACAATAGTTATATTATAGTAGGCATTTGAATTTGAAAGTAATACAACAGCTATATTATAGTATGCGTAAGGCATTTGAATATGAAAATAATACAATATAATAAATATGGGTCGTTACAGTCTCCCCCTCTGGCTACGAGTACGTCTCGGCGAGTTGCCAGCTGTTGGATGAACTGTTGAGTCAAAATTTCGTTTTGGTCGTCCTCTTTTCCTGATTGGATATTGGGGTCTCGTTACGTTGACATCGGCATTAGAGATGTAAGGCGTTAGTGATGACACATGGTAAGTCCCTAATGGTACATCTAATTGCTCTGGATGTGCCACTTGGAATGCAGTATCTCCCATTTTCTGGACAATTATGTAGGGTCCATCTCTTTTTGGTACAAATTTTGATGTAATACCTTTACTGGCGCTGCTTAGAACGTGTGTTGTTATTAAAACTGCATCTCCTATGGTGTAAGCAGGTGATGGTTTACGTTTAGCATTTGCATATGTTAATTGTCGCTCTTTAGTTTTCTTCTCGAGTTGACGGGATTCTTCTAAAACATCAGCCAACTGTTTTAAATACGGAGTGATTTCTGGGACGAAGTTTTCATTATCCACTATGGTGCTAAGATCGTGCGTAACATGTATTGGCGTTCTTAATTCTCTCCCGAATGTTAGATAGGCTGCAGTTTGTCCTGTTGTTTGGCATACGGCGGTGTTCATTGAAAAACGGATTGCAGGTAATCTGGTACTCCAAGTAGAATGTTCTGTGCCTACTAATATAGCCAATTGTGTTTTTAAATCACGATTTTTTCGTTCTACCACATTTGGTTGCGGATGATACACAGGTGTCAATCTCTGTTCAATACCGAGACAGGAAGTAAGATGTTGCATAATGGTTGAGATGAACTGTGGTCCGTTGTCGCTAATTATTCGACGTGCTATGCCAAATCGAAGAAAAATTTCATTTAATAGTGTGGTTGCACAGATTTCAGCCGTGGCTTCTTTGAGGGGAAACAATTCAACCCATCTACTAGCGGTATCTTCAACTACGAAAATCCAACGATATTCGTTACTTGATGGCAGAGGTCCGAATAAATCTACTGAAATGACTTCAAAACGTTGGTTTGGTGGCGTTGATTGGTATAAGCCCACAGGTTTCTGATTAGATGGTTTGTATTTCTGACATTCGGTACATTTCTTGACAAAATCCGTAATGTCTGTGCTGATGCCTTCCCAATAGAAATGGGAACATATTCTTGCTTTAGTCTTTTCGATCCCATAATGTCCAGCTGTTGGTGCTTTATGCAAAGCAAGTAAAATGGTTTCTTTTTCACGATCCGGGATAACAAGGGCTGCTTCTTCATTGTCGTTGACATATTTGTATAAAATCCCATTATTCATTATATAACCTTGAACAGCATATTGCTCTACTCCCATACCACTGCTACCTTCGAAAGCACTAATGATTTCTTTTAGCTTTGGATCGGAAAGTTGACCATTTCTTAGGTCAGACTGGCGCTGTGTCGGAATATCAATTTGAGTATAACATATTTCGCAAGACTGTGACGGGGGTCGGGACAATGTGTCAGCTACAACGTTTGTTTTTCCTTTTATGTAGTTAATTTTTAGGTCATAAGACTGCAATTGCATAGCCCATCTAGCGAGTCTACCAGTTGGTGATTTTAGAGACATAAGCCATTTGAGAGGTTGGTGATCAGTCAATAAAGTTATTTCTGAGCCTTCAAAATATCCTCTGAATTTGTTGACGGCCCAAATTATTGCCAATGCTTCACGTTCTGTTGTGGCGTAGTTTCTTTCAGATGATGTCAACAATCGACTGGCGTATTCAATGGGGTGTTCCTCCGAACCCTCCCCCTGGACCAAAACTGCTCCGATGGCAAAATTACTTGCATCTGTTTTCAATAAAAATGGTTTTTTATCATTAGCTTGCTGCGGAATAGGTGCTGTGACTAATAATTTCTTCAGAGTGTCGAAAGCTTGTTGTTGTTCATCTGTCCATATGTAAGGAACATTCTTCTTTAGTAAACTACTTAATGGTTTTCCAACTTCTGAGAATTTAGGAATAAATCGTCGATACCAAGAGCAAGTTTGTAAAAATGTCAGAATTTCTTTTGCGTTCCTTGGTGGACTCATTTTGTCTATTGCTGAGGTTTTGTCAGGATCAGTTTTAATACCATTTTTAGTTAACAAGTGTCCTAAATATTTTATTTCTTGACAACAAAATCGACTTTTCTCTCTGTGGACTTTAAGGCTATATTCATTTAGTCTGTGAAATAATTTTTTGAGATCGTTTAGGTGGTCATTAAAAGTTGGTGAACAAATGATAATGTCATCCAAATAAGCAAAAATACACATTTCTCCTAAGCCAGACTTTATTCGGTCCAAGAGTCGTTGAAATGTAGCAGGAGCATTGCGAAGGCCGAAACTCATCCGGTTGAATCGAAATGTTCCGAATGGCGTTATGAATGCTGTCTTATTTTTGTCTGTTTCAGAGACAGCTATTTGCCAATATCCGGATTGCAAATCAAGTGTACTCATGTATGATGTTGTTTTTGCATCATGTAATAGATCATCAATTCTAGGCAGAGGATATCGATCTGGGGTTGTAATTGCGTTAAGTTGCCGATAATCCACGCAAACTCTTATATCTCCCGTCTTTTTAGGTACCATAGCTACTGGTGATGCCCAAGGAGAATCACAAGGTTCAATTATTCCTTGTAGTAGCATTTTTTGTACTTCCGACTTCAACTGGTCTTTTCTAGCAGGGGAAAGTCTATACGGTGGTGAAGCGATCGGTGGATGATTTCCGGTGTGGATATAATGTAGTACTCCTTTTGCATGCACTCCATCTTCCCAAGAGAAAAGTTTCTCATGCACCTTTAAAAGTGCATCAAGCCTTGTGCGATGTTCCTGTGACAGGTGATATCCTTCTTCAGGGCGAAGTTCAATGGTGTTGATGTGTATCCTGCTTGGTGGTGCAAAAAGTGTTTCAAATCTACTTTCCGGGTCTGATTGTCTTGTTTTCAAAAAAACATTTTCTATATTTATGTCATCCTTTGGACTTTGGACATGCAGAGGAAGTGCGTTACGAAAAATGTCGTATAGTTCTTCTCTATCAGATTTGTTTAGAGGTATAGATGTTGATGTATCTTCATCTATGGACATATTCAATACTTGCGTTGGTGTATTATGAAGAGGAGAAATGGGCTCAACTCTGTAGTCCTCCATATCAAATAATGACGCTGGTGTTTGGACTTCACTTTCGACGTGGTCGTAATATTCGAATGTAACATTCTGGTTATCAATAAAGCACCAAGTTCGTTGTGCCAGGTTCAGAATGATTCCAGCTTCTTCCAGGAAATCTATCCCTATTAACGTAATTGAATCGCGCCTTTCTGGCAACACGCTTACTTTTATTATTTTTGAACGATTTCCTATAATTATTCTACATGTTGTGCACAGCATATCTTTTTGTGTGTCAAATCCATCTGCTAGTGTGATGTTGGCACTTATTTTGTGAAACTTATGTCCAGTTTCTTTTAGACACATATATAAATCGTTGCCTGCGATGATAGTCAAAGCCCCAGTGTCAATATAGGCGAGCATTTCTTTACCTTTTACTGAAAATGGTATTGTAGGTATGCCTCCTTTTGACCCAACTTTGATGGTTTGTGTTTGGTTATATGACTGACTAGATGATGACTTGCGGCAATTTGGACAGTTGCCTCTATAGAATCCGGTGGTGCCACAGCCAAAACAAACTATTGGTGGTTTTTCTTCCGTTCTGATGACTGTTTTTGATGCTTGCATATCTTTTGCTTTTTTTTTCCGACAGTCCTCGGTTTTGTGCCCTCGATAATTGCAATGATTACATCTTTCTTTTTGCTTTGTAAATGTTTCTATCGGATGTGGCCTTGTGTTTATTGAGAGCTGTTCCCAGTCTCTACATAGCGTAATTAGTTCTTCGAAGCTTAAAAATTGCTCTCTTCTTATATCTTTGCGAATGTTTTCATGTAAAAGGGAATAGACCATATCTAGAGCAATTTCATCTGAAAATTTCGCATATGGAAGTTCTGCAATTAATGCTCGTTTCTCGCTAATAAAAATATCCGCAGCCTCTCCTCTTTTCTGCTTTGTGTCAAATAATTGTTGGAAAATAATATGAGCTTTCTTACTGGGAGCAAATTGTTTTTTCATCAGTTCAATTGCCCGTTTCCATGTGGTAGCTTCATTTTTTACTCCTTTCCACCATCTGATAGCGAAGTCTTTAAACAACAATGGCAACTCTATCAACGCGTCGTCATCGGAAATGCTTTTTATTTTTTTGAAGATTTCTACTGATTGAAGAAAATTGTCTAGTTTTTGGCAATCTATTTCTCCACAGAACCTTTCAGTACAGTCCGATAAGCTCGTGGTCCGCCGCATTAGATGTTGGAGCTGCCGTTGCGAAATTTGTAGGACTTCTTCCTCCTGATTATCGTCATCAGGAATTGCAGACTTTGACTTATTACTTGACCTTGGCATTGTAATTCGAAGATTCGGCCCTGTAGTTGGTGCGCCAATTTGTAATAATGAAAGATCAGAATTTTAGTATTAAACGTACTTATTTATTATTTTGCCGCCGGGAGGAACTCCTGACTAACAAAAATTGCAATAGTTCTTAATTGCCCAGAGTAACTCTTAGCGAATTAAAACATTAATATTATTTTTATATTAGGAAACAACTTTTATTTATTATATAATTATCTATATAATTTGTTTGCCTTTAACTGAATAATTTTAAACAATTTCTTTGCTTCTATTAGTAAACTCTTCCGTTGGAAGCAAATGTGAGTTATAAAAATAATTAATTCTACAATCAATATTAATAGTAGGCGTATGTTTTTTTGAATATAAAAAATAAAGAGTTAAGTATACAATAGTTATATTATAGTAGGCATTTGAATATGAAAGTAATACAACAGCTATATTATAGTATGCGTAAGGCATTTGAATATGAAAATAATACAATATAATAAATATGGGTCGTTACAACAGTGGAATTTATTTTCTTTGGTTTTTTTTTTAATGATTGTGATTGTGAATATTTAGAATTTGAACAAATTTTGCTTTCGTTGTAATTTGTACTTAATATATGGATATGGATATGTAAACCTAATTTTATAAAAATGACTTAATTGTGTGACCATGAGTGTGTGTTACAACTCAGTTTAAATAATCGCCAAGCGAATGGAACACAGGCAGGCTAGCTGGTGTGGTACGGTCGGAGCGTTGAATGCAATCGGCACCTCCTCTTCGTTTTGGAAAGCTAAAAGTTAGTTTTATTGTCTTCGGGCGGCACGGGGATTCGGCTGGCTCTGTTATTAAGGGCCTAATACTTGATGCGCTCCTGTAAAGAAGTAAGTGATATTAGGAACGTTGCCCAGAATATGGCGCAACGCTTCTTGAAACAACAGCGGGAGGAGTGGCTATCGCAGAGCCACAGATGGCGAATTGACCTAGGGGGCCCTCAGGGAGCACCGTCCGGGTAATTCAAATGAAATATTCGGGAATCTACCGGGGGCCCTCTGGGAGCACCGTCCGGGTAACTCAAATGAAATATTAGGGAATCTACTGGGGGGCCCCTGGGAGCACCGTCCGAGTAATTCAATGAGGTCTTTAGGAATTGACCGGGGGGCTCACTTGGAGCACCGTCCGGGTAATTCAAGGTTCGAAGCAGAAGGAGAGAAGAGAACGGTCGCTGGTCAGAGCGGTATTCCGACAGCTTATCACTTACTAGTAATTCTTCTCTGAATTTTCCCACAAATTTCACTTATACTTATAAGGTTTTTGGTTGGGAGCAAGTGTGAGGTGTACTGGATTAGTGAAATATTTACATTATACCACCCATGTACACGCTCACTTCTCGTGTTTTCATACCGTACATGAGAAAAATAAATTCAACGGTCGATGGCAGCTTACCTGCCGCTGCTTGGTTGAATTTATTTTTGTATTGAGCCAAAGTCATGATGTGTACCAACCGAGTAGCGTGTCTGCGCATACGGTTGGCCTTCGGTGTTTGCTGCGTTGTTGTGTACGATTTTAAATGGCTGCGTATGTTATTTCTTGGTGCCCATGGTACTTCTCGTGTCGAGGCGAGTAGATGGTGCAATTCGTAGGGTGAGCTGTAGGTGGTTCGGCGGTGGCAGAGAAAAGTGTGACGTATCGTCACAACCTACAAACGAAAAACAGCAAAATCAAGAGCCTGTAGATCTTTTGTTAGTTAGTAGGTATGAAAACTAATTCTAAGAAAAGGGCAACCCGTTCATTGAAAAATATTTTTGTAACAATTCGCCCAAAGATTTGTTCACGCACAACTAAGACGAACCTCACAAACCACAATTGTAGTTTAAATTTAAAATGAGTGCACTTTTCCTTTTTTACTTTCTCGCGGGAGGTGGAACAGTGCGACATAGATAAGTAATTAGGTAAGTTTGTCTTCTGTCTTTCCTTTACCAATCATAAACTCATCAATTTTAAAATTCAATTGCCGGCAGAAATAGAGGAATGCGAAGTACTTCATTCATGTTTCGTTTGAGTTGCGAGTTGTCTAAAGGCGTGTTTTTTCACAAGACTGTTATATACATATCAACATTTTACATGCAAAGCAAAAACAACATCCCCGACAACCGATGTTATGGATAAAAGGATGGTTAAGATTTGGTCGGGGATAGATTTTTGACGTTTAGTTGAGTATCGAATTAGTTTTTCGCTTTTTCATTGTTTAATGTTGGTGCGTCTAGAGACTTTCATGTATCTCAAACAAAAGCAAAATGGGTGGCAAAGGGTCTGTTCACAAATGTGTAACTGAATAAAATCGTATGCCCACTCTTACACTCCGAAATTTAGTTGCTGAAAATTTTTGATTTTTAGAATTTTATTGATTTCAAGAGTTAGATTTGTTAATTTATATAAAGATACATAAAACAACGTAATAGCAATTAAAAAAGGTCTGTTTAGTGACTGAAAGCACTTTTTGCATATTACTTTTCACATTTTTCTGTGAATGTTGACATTTTTTTCAAAGGTGATTGTTAAGTATGCCATAAAATTGGTTTTATATTTTTATTACTAATAGTTTAATTCGTTTGAAACAAGTAACAAAATATTTTGTCCAACTCACATATAAATCACAATCTTATATGAATTCAACCCCAGCAAACAGAGTCAAAAACACACAAGAGAAATTCCTTGTTACCTTTGTGAACGGACCTATTTTTGACATTTCTAAACTAACAAAAAACATAAAAAAAAATTGTTTACTTGCATTAATTTCATTACGCAATATTTTTATTTTCCACTCTATACAATTGCTTTGGGTTTTTAATAAACATTTTTTGTGTTTTTGTGCGAATTAGGCAAAAAAAAATTCATTTGTTGACTTTTAATGGTTTGACAACTGATCAAGAACACCAACCCACCAATAAAGAAAAACGAAGCGTTTTTTTTTGATATCATGTTATGTACATAACATCCTTGTGAAAAAACACGCCTTAAGTTATGATAAGTTAAGTGTATTCAAAGAAGAGCATATTAAATCTCTTTTTAAAAAGCATGCAAAAACTGCAATGCTTAATCTTCCCATCGTTGCCACGTCTGTCTC
Organism: Melanostoma scalare; assembly: GCA_949752695.1. Taxonomy (NCBI): domain Eukaryota; kingdom Metazoa; phylum Arthropoda; class Insecta; order Diptera; family Syrphidae; genus Melanostoma; species Melanostoma scalare. The sequence goes on along the minus strand of OX456985.1, from coordinate 94,733,184 downwards.
AAGCGACCGTTTGTTCTCGGGAGCTGGGGCAAGAATTACTCAGGAAAGAAATAGACTTGTGGGGACTATTTAAGACTATTAAAGCTTCTTTTCATTCGATCTCAAAATTCTTGGATTTGTTCATTAATTAGAATATTTGTAATATTAATTACGTTCCAATAAATGTTTTGTTTCGCAATTTGCAAATGAATCCTGTCGATTTGTGTTTTTTTTTTTTTTTTTTGGTGGAAATTAGTTACGGTCTTTTGAATTAGGAACTGGTAAGACTAGTAAATTTTCATATTTAGCTACAGTACACGTAAATAAAGAAAATTTTTCTCATTATTGACCAAATAATTAAAAATCATGACATGATTCCAACCCTTTTAGTGATCTAAAGAAAAGAATTTAAAAAAAAAAAACTTCAAACTAAAGTTTTCCAAGTCCAAGGTCCAAGTCATAAAGAGATGTAGGTATAAAGAACATTCTTACAAAATTTCAAATGAATCGGTCTGATAGAACTTGAGATATCGTGTCAACCATCTAAACAAAAGGAGTGTTGAGAAAAACGCGTTTGTTCATTGTCTGATCACTCCGCTCGGCCCGGCCGGTTTGAGTGCAGCGTCACAGAATCCCAAAATAGTTCGAATTTGGAAAAATCCTTTTAAGAGCAACCTTCTAGATAAGAATATAGTCCGGTCAAAATAGACGTTCAAGGTTACATTAATTCGCACCATTGGGAACCCTATTAAGGATTATTCACATGAGCACGACCAACGAACGACGAATAAATAAAGAAATGTGATTTTAAGTACCTTACAAGCATAAATTCCTCACGAATTTTTTTGGAAACGATGGAAACATAGTTCATACTTATTTTTAGGTGGATAAACTTTTAATTTTGTGTCTAAAATTAAAAAAATTGAGAAAAAAAGTTTATTCGTTACGAATAAACATCTAGTAGGTACGAGCTGTCAGACTTTATTCTCGTTCCACATACTCCACACTCCAACGAATAAATTTTTCGCGCGCGCTTAACCTCAAAATCATTCCCCATTTTTGTTTTGCATGTAAATTGTGTTCGTTATTCGTGACGAATGTAAAACACTCATGTGAATGAAATGTCAAAATTAACGAATTTTCGTTCATTCGTCGTTCGTTGGTCGTTCTCATGTGAATAATACTTTACTCACAGTTTGTCAATTATCCACACCAATCCACCGGGTGGAAAAAAATTTATGCAAGGTCAAATGCTGCAAACATCAGTTTTTTGAGTTTTCAAGCTAAACGGTAAGTTTTATCATTAAAATAGAAAAGACAAAAATTGTTCATCATGCAATTGCCTATAAAAATTGTAAATACATTTTTTTTTCCTAAGAATCACCATTTCGGAGATATAGCGATGCAAAAGGTTGAAAAAGTTGTATTCTTCATAGTATGTATGTCAATTACCGTTATATACGTTACAGAACGATAACATAAGTGAAAGTAAGAGTTCTCGTATCGTATACATACATACAATTGTAAGAATATAAACTCGAAATAAAAACCCAGTCCCTCATTCTATATGACCGTACAGCCTTGTATCAGCGTTGACACTGTTTGAGAAAATTTCCGAAGTAAATTTACAAAAAAAGTGCAGTAGATTACATGTTTATGCAGTAGATTTTTTTTTTAAAGAAACTCATTAAAAAATACACAAATAAATACACCAATCTATTTTCAAAACATTAAAAAAATTATTAATAGATATATAAGCTTAAAAAAAATCAAGCTCTCTCCATTAAAAAGACTATCTATACCCATAATTTTATTATTATTAATAGATATATAAGCTTAAAAAAAATCAAACTCTCTCCATTAAAAGGACTGACTATCTATACCCAGAACCCAGCTGAGTGTTCCTATAATACGGGTGCGTTTGGAAAATGATTGTATTCAGTATATGGACTAAAAAGTCATTTATGAGTATTGCAATTACTCAAGCATAGTTTTTATTCGTAAAACCAAAAGTGCAGTAGATATTTTTTATGGCAGTGGAATCAATTTAAGAAAAAAATGAAGTAGATCTACTGCAATTTAGGGATGCTCATAAAAAAAAAACATCGATGTTTTATTCGATGTGATACATCGTAACCTTACATCGATGTTTGTCGATGCATCGCATAAAAACATCGATGTTTTCGAGGTATCGATGTTTTTTGAGCAACCTGACATTGATAGCATACGCGTCGCGTGTGCAGCTGCACATCGTGTAGTCTATCGCTGGATATAAAGTAATAGAGAGAATGTTATGTATGACATGAATTAAACAGAAACAGAACACTGAAATCGATTCGGTTAGGTAATAGGTTTGTTCGTTGAAGCCCTGGGGATGCCCTAGGGTCGCCACAAAGCGTTTTTTGAGAAACCTAAATTCGCCCTGAATGTCAAATTGAATGTTTTTTGAGCCATAGGTTTGCCATAGGTTTTCCCCCAACTCGCCCTAGCTTTTTGCTGTGGCGATTTGAGGGCTGTCAAATGGCATGTACTTTTTTTTAATGACAGGGATGGTGGTGATTTGTGGCTTAGCGTTTTTTGAGGACTGGAAAACCCAGGTTTTTTTGACAACTCATAGGGTTGTCAAGAAAACCTGGGTCAACCCTGGGGAAAGTTCAACGAACAGACCTAATGTGACTGTCAGTTGTGAGTGTTCAGTGAACGATGCTTTATTCAATATTGATCGAATGAAATACACCATCCCACTGATACATAAATTGAAAAAGAAAAGAGCATTTGAAATAAGTTTAACTGTAGACTTGGCACTTTGTGTGGGTCTTTTCAATGCATGCTTCATTCGATGCATCGAATAAAAATACATCGATGTATCAGTAAACATCGAAAGGGTGCGAAACATCGTTTTTATTCGATACATCGAATAGTAAACATCGATGTTTTAGATTAATCGATGTTTTTTGAGCAACCCTACTGCAATTGCAGTAAAATGACAACATTGCGCTTGAATTGAGCAACAACTGTGCTATTCAATTGTCCGCGTGGCGACGCTTGTATAACTGTTTCTTTTTCAAGAGCCTAACTAGATAGAATAGTATTACTTCTTAACATTCATTCTTAGTAAGAACACGTAATTATTGCTTATATTTCCAAACAAAATTTGTGCAGTTTTGTGTTAGTTATAGAAATATCACAATTTTGCTTTAAGTGTAATAAACATTTGGCAAAATAATGAAAAAATGAAATTAAATATTTCAAAGGTTTCAAGTGAAAATCTAAACTTTCTGCATCGCCATATCTCCGAAAAGGTGATTCTTAGGAAAAAAAGGGTACTAACAATTTTTAGAGATAATTGCATGATGAATAATTTTTGTCTTTTCTATTTTTATGATAAAGCTTTCCGTTAATTTTTAAGTATTTTTACTTTGGTTGAAATCGGAAATATGTAAAAGGATAGGAGTTAGATAGCCAACTCATGTAAGCTAATGGCTCATGCATGCCGTAGTTAGTTATGTGGTGGTAGCAATGTAAAATCTAAATTACGTAGTTGGTGAGCTCCTCAACGATAGTTGAAACTAATGTCGGGGGCATCGGTTGAACCGCATATTAATTGATGAAAAAATATTAAATCATTGCTGATTCGTCTCTGTGAGAAGGTTTGAAGACTTTTTCATTTATTCATTTATTTATGTATTTCTTCATTTATAAGTAGAAAAATACTTTTTGGATAGTGCAGTTATGTTCTTTGTTAGAATGTTATTTTAACCTAACCACAATAACTTAATTAATAATTTAGAAGTAGGAATAGAAAGAAGACAGCATGAAAAAAGGAAAAGAATATAGTACACCAAACATTTAATACTAATTTCCTAATCGAAAACGTTCAACCGAAAACACAAGCGGCAACACTATAATGTACATCTAATAGAAGGAGTTGCTTGCGAGTCAGTGTGTATGTGTAGAAATATACCAGGAGGGGAAATGTTTGACAGCTAAATACTGGAAGGCTGTTACTGGAAAGCTCGAGATGTAATGTTATTCTATATAAATGGGCCACTGATGCAAACAGACAGTCAGTTTTGATTGTAGAGTGATAGTGTTAAGATTGAGTTTTTGATTTTTTTTTTTTTAGTGATTATTGGTCGAGTTGAGATCGAATAAAGCAGATATCGAATAAAAGTACTAGAATTAAATTGCAAGGAAAATTTTAATTATTGCGAACTAAGTGCACGTTATTGGTGTCAGAAGTGTAAATGAAACTTATTTTATAAAAAAAAAAGAACAAGTTTGTGTAAAGTGTAAAAAAAAAGAAAATCAAAACAAATACAGTAAAAATGAGTAAGTTTTTGGAAGAGCTCAACTACATTGAGCTTAAAAGTTGTAATAGGCTGGCGATTGTGTTGAATAAAAATAAAATTTTGCTTCCTGTAGTTGCGAACTGGCATGCTTGTTGAGGCTCGGCTTGAACTTGCCGGATGTTGTGGGATCTTGTCCGCAACTACAAAAGGATTCAACCTATTACTAAAAAAAATCATGCCTTTAATTTAACAAATCCAAAAAAAATGAAATTCGAGTATTCAAAATAAAAAAAAGGTTGTTGAAAACGGACGGACAACACCCGGTGGTAAACCAGAGGGCGTCGAGGTCTTGTTCGACGATGCCTATCCCACCCTTCATTGAGAGACGTTGGCGGATTTTCGCCTCTCCCTTTACCTTCGCTTACCTCTCATTATTACTCAGCTCAGCCTTCAATCGCCGATATCGTTGCCCTTCACATCCCCTGAAAAGAAACTTTAGCACATCGCCAAGCTATACGCTTGAAAAAAAGTCATAAATTCAACCATAAAGGCTTACAAACATATTACACTTTATTATACCGATATATTGTTGGTTTAGTTTAAAACAAGTAACATATTTTGTGAATAGTATATTGATTTAGCTTGAAACAAGTAACTTACTTTATTAGAAGTATTTTAATTTAGTTGTAAACAAGTAACATAGAAGTATTTTAATTTAGTTTTGAACAAGTAACATACTTTATAAAGTGTATTTAGAGAAAAGAATAAATTTAAGTAATCGGGACAAGGATTTAATGTTCGTGCTTTACCTAGCTTCTGCCCTTCTACTATCCACTTTCAGTATCTCAAATATATGTGCGATTTTACCCTACCTCAATTGAGCTCAATGGGGGGGGGGGGGGAGGCTACTGACACAGCGCAAAAACGCTCCTTTTATTTTAGTTTTGACCGATAAGGGAGAAACCAGATACCTATGCCACAATCTCTACTTCGTTTTATCAACCAATTACTATAAATTTTACAAAGTTCCTTTTTTTAAAATAGTTTTCTTTTACTTGTATTTTGGTCTAGTTTAGAATAAGAAATATGCTTTTTATTTATCATGATATAGTTCAGAACAAGTAATATGCTTTATATGTATGTATCTTGATTTAGTTTGGAACAAGTAATATGCTTTACATGTATGTAAGTATCTTGATTTAGTTTAGAACCAGCAACATACTTTATTAGATGAATTGTAATTTAGTTTAAAAGAAGTAACATGCTTTATATGTATCTTGATTTAGTTTAAAACAAGTAACATGTCTTTTGACATTTGCAATGGAAGAAATGGTCTCTTTTTTTCTTGAATTTCTTGAAGTTGGGTTCTCAATTAAATATTTTTCTTTTTTTTTTTGTAGCATTTGCCACGATTTGCTGATATCTTGAAAAAAAATTTCTTGATTGAAGATCTTGGGTCTCACTTAAATACAGGGAGGCGATCACGACTATAGGAGGACTGTCAGTGATCGCCGAGGTCAAGGTCTCTATGGTGTAAAATAAAAAAAAGGGAAACGTGAAGGAACTTGACCAAAACCAGAGGATGTACAAAATCTACACATATAGAATGAGAATACACTCACCGATTTTATTTATCACTCTTACTCAAAAGAAAGCCCACTCGAACAGCACTTTTTGGGTGATTTTCCTCCCTTTGGGAGAACACCTCTTGCGTTGATGATTTTTTTTTCTTTTTATCTCTAGCACTCAATAAGTCATCTTAACGCGCTCAATAAGAATGGATAATTAATCCAACGATGGTTGTATTGAATGCGAAAATACACAAATTTGATGGTTTATATTTAATTTATTATTTTCTTATTTACTGATAACTTTTTGGAGAGTTAATTAAACTTTCCTTTCACCCGATGGCATTCGTATAACGACTGTGTCGATGCCAAGTGTCTGTTGCTACGTTAACTATCAAGGGTTCCGTTCTTTGGTCTCCGTTAACGCGATAGCAACGCACATCGTTCGACCGCGCTAACACCAATCAGAAACGTCCACGTCGATTATATACTCAATTTTGCATCCTTTTCTTTTATTGGATACGCTCACTCAACCTTGGCTTCTCTCTGGCAACCACTACGACCCCCGACGAGAGTCAGTGCCTATAAACAGCTACACTGTTTACAGCGATGGCCGCCTGTTCGAGAGATCGACTCTCGAACTCGACAAAACGTCAAAAACAAATGTCAAAGTGAAAGCAAAAATAAAATAAAATTGTTTACGTGCATTACCTACTTTTCTTATCACTTGGGTCGGTTGTTAAAAGGGAATGGATTAAGAGTATTTCCCATCATCAATTAAAAATAAAAATCAAAATGTACGGCGAGTATTTCAAAAACTACGACAAGGAGATAGCTATACGTATTGAATCCAACATTCCACCGTTTATCGAGGATATCAAAGCCCTCTTTACCTGCACTTGTTGCGATAGCAGTCAAATCGCCTTAGAACAGATACCAGAAGTGGCATCCTTTGCCGAGGGAAAGTTGCTGGAGTTCTCGGAATTTCTCAGCGTCAAAGCTGGACGGAATATTAATATATAATCGCATTTGGAAGAATTCCCCGGGCTCGTGCATTTTATCTACATCAACCGAACTAAAGGTACAATGATTGCCCTCGATCTGACCAAAGAGGAGAAAATGGTTCCAGTTATACCCCGTATTTGGTCTATGGTCGAGTTTACTCGTTCTTACTTGCAGAAGGGGCACACCACCGTCATGTGGAAGGACCTTCAATTATTCTTACTTCCTGTGGTTTGAAGATCAACATTCCGTTGCAATGAAACCTATCGACTTGCAAAGTCACTTGTATGTATGTATATATATATTTATTTAGTACTTTTATTTAGTCACTTCTACAACCATTCCGCAGTGAAACCCCTACACGCGCCGGGTGACTTGGCCTCAGATTTCTATCACCAATTCACCGAGATTGGATTCCCAAAGACATCGCCTGGCAAGATCAAGTGCTATGAGATTTTTTTTGTATGCATTTGGGTCTTGTAACAACGACCTGCGCAATTGAACGCTGCAGGCGCTTAGTAGCCACCATAACCGATGTTGTTGGTGAAGGTGGAGGCTCGGACATAGGCTAAATGGCAGCGGCCAAACATTCCAGTGCACGAAGCCAAGCAATGAGTTCAACACTGCTAAAGACCTCCCAGAAAACAGTGCTCAGATTATTCCATACGGAAAGTCAGACCCCGCTCGCAACCAATTGGGCGACACTCCGCAACAACAAAAAAAGGCAGCAGTTTTATGTTCAGATGCTATTAATTAACATGTGTGGACTATGCGTTACCGCAAGGCGCATTCCAAAATTCGAAATAAACAAACAAAATTTTGCGTCATCTATTGGCATCTCTTTACGAATATCGTTTCAAGGTAAAGTAGTTTATTTTCCATCTGACCATTGCCGCTAACTTCTCTTCGTCACAGGTGTCCATTGCAAAGTGAGGTAGGTAAGCGAAATCTTTCTAGAGCGGGATCGAAAAATGAGCTCGTCCTGCGCTTGCGCAACTATTTGGAACAGCAAGGGGAAGACCTAAAAACTTTTGATTTTGAAACAGAAGTGGAGGAAGAGGAGGTAAGTGAAAGTGTAAATTTTTCTAGTATGATGAAGCTTTTGTTAAAACAGCGAAATGAGGAATAGAAGGAACAGCAGAATGTTCTGGAACAACTTGAATCACAACGAAACGAACAAAAGAAGAAACAGCAGAATGTTCTCGAACAACTTGAAGCACAACGAAACGAGCAAAAGAAGCTGATTGAAAACAACGAAACAAATAAAAGAAAGAACAGCAGAATATTCTCGAACAACTTGAAGCACAACAAAACGGTCAAAAGAAGCTGATTGAAGAACATCGAAACGAACAAAAGAAGGAACAACAGAATATTCTCGAAAGACTTGAGGCGCAACAGAATGTTTTGGTAGGTCAAAAAAACATTCTAGAAAGTAAATTGGGTAACAATGGGAAAAATGTATGTGCCCTAGACGAACGCGTTGAAGGTGTGGAAAAACAGCTTTCTGTTGTAGAGAATCGTTTGGGAAGCCGATGCGATAAACAGTTCTCTGTTCTGTTCGGAATTACTTCAAATTTTTTCAGCTGGTAAGAGCGGCGATTTCAGCTCTCTCGTGGCAGCTTTGGCTATAGCCACTCTCCCGAGTCTCCCGAGCCCAACTTAATAACAGAGTCCAGAAAAGGGGTGAAAGTCTACAGCAGCTCCAAGCAGACGTCGAAAGACTGGTTCACCTGGCACACCCAGATGCTGGAGAAGAAATCACCAACCAGCTTGCTGTTGAGTCCTTCGTTCGTGCCATTTCCGATATAAATCTTCAGAGGTCTGTGCGAATTGCTAGAACACATACTCTCTTTCTGAAACTTTAGCATTCGCATTGAACATTGAAGCAGCATAACAGGTTTCTCATGGAGTACATAGACTTAGAGAAACCATAGTCGAAAAATGCTCGTGCCAAAGAGCTGAAATACAGAAGAACCAGCGGAGCGGACTTGCAAGATGTTGGAACTGCACCAAGACCGGGCACCTACAGCGTCAATGCCGACTACCACCAAATAAAGCCGCTTGTGTAAGCAAGAGATTCAACCCAGACCAAGGTATTAACAACACCAGCGTTGCTTATCAATCCGTTTCACATCAGGGAAACGAGTAAGAACCAACTTTGAGGGGCAGAGGCTGGTTTCTTGTATCGATGGCCCCAGAACCACCATACAGGTCTCTCAGACCAAACGAGACGACAAAAGTCTGACTGTGGAGACTACTATTAACGGGAACAAACATGTGGTTACCATCGACACCTGTGCCACAGCCTCCATAGTACGTCGAGACCTGGTAAAGACGACGTGGCTTCATAGCACCAATAGCTAACGTCTAAGAACCGCAACGGAAGAAGGAGCAAGAGTATATGGAGAAGTGTGTTTGAAGATCCGACTGGCAGTGTTTACTCATCAATTCCTGTTGGCAGATATATGTGACGAGTGCATCATTGGAATCGACTTTATGAAACAGGACGGTGTTATTTTGGACATCGGTAATCAAGTTTTGAAATTCCAAAATAAAAAAATTCCAATTACCTATTCGAATGAAATTACGTCAACACTGAGGACTGTCATCACGGAAGATCTGATTCTGCCTCCTTCTGAAGTGTTCGTATGGACAAAACTGGACGTTGAGTTTGGAAGCCTTCGATGCATTATGGTTGAACCAGGCCCAGAGCGTTCCTCCCAAAGCGTCATCATTGGGAAAACACTGGTAGCACCGATAAACAAAATGGTCCCCGTACGGTTACTAAACACAAGACCGTACGATGTAAGGTTGAAAAAAGGAGAATTCGTTGGACGTTGCGAATCGGTTGCAGCAATTACCACGATTCTTTTGATGAAGCCACGAGAAAAACTATTATTCCGGAGGAGCTCAAAACCATCAAAGCTAGAATACTGAATTCATCAAACCTTGATCACCAACAAACAAGGGTGGCTGAAAATCTCCTACAAGAGTACACTGACATCTTCGCATCGCCAAAGGGGCAATATGTGATTCGTCAACCCGCAAGATGCCTTCCACTGGCCAAACAAGGTGAGGTGGAGGAAATGATAACAGCAATGAAGAAGGATGGTCTTATCGAAAATTCCAAAAGTCCTTGGGCGTCACCAGTGGTGCTAGTGAAAAGAAAGACGGAAGCACTCGTTTTTGTGCGGACTACCGAAGGCTGAATGTTGTGACTAATTTAATTTTGATTTTTTAATTTTGGTGGGGGCAAAACCCCCATTTATTAGGCTTAATACAAGCTATTAACTTACAAACTAAGAAACTTAATAGCTAAGACTTACTAACTAGTTGGAGGGCTTAGGAGACGAAGTTTTAGGCAGGGAACTTACAAACTAAGAAACTTAATAGCTAAGACTTACTAAGTAGTTGGAGGGCTTAGGAGACGAAGTTTTAGGCAGGGAGTACTCATATAGAAGTCAAAACAAGAGGAGTGGGATTTGACATTTCTCAGCATTCGGGAGATGGGTTCATTGGAGCCATAAGAGGTTCGATGGGTGGGAAGATAGAAAAGACGGGGATTGCGGGTGTTACGAGGGTTAGTATTTAGAAAAATGGATTCGTTAAGGGCTGGACAGTCAATGGTACCTGTGAGGATTCGGTGAATGAAGAGAACGTCAAATATTTCTCTTCGATCTTTCAGCGTATTGAGGTTGAGGAGTTTGATTCGGTCTTGATAAGGAGGTAATATCAGGGGATTACTCCAATTAAGACCTCGAAGAGCAAAACGGAGGAAACGGCGTTGTATGCTCTCAATTCTGGCAATGTGCACTTGTTGGAAAGGCGACCAGACTTGACAAGCGTATTCAAGAAGTGGACGAACAAATGAAATGTAAAGGGATCGGGTTACGTAAGGGTCTGCAAATTCTTTGGACCATCGTTTCACGAAGCCAAGTGCTGAATTTGCCTTAAGGATTATATCGTCGATATGCTTGAGGAAATTCAGCTCACGGTCGCAAATAATCCCAAGGTCTCGGATCACCTCAACGGTGGAAATGATTTGACCGTTTAGAAGATAGAGACGGGGAGTAGATTTGATGCGCTTACGTGAAAAGGTTATTGATTGGCACTTGGAAACATTTAGCTCCAGGCAGTTTTTGGAGCACCATATTGAAAAATTGTCGAGGTCATGTTGGAGGTGGGAAGAGTCTTCAGAAGAAGAAATGATCCGGTAAAACTTAGTATCGTCCGCATAGAGAGAGATAGAGGAGTGTTTGATGATCATTTCAATGTCGTTAATACTGAGAATGAAGAGGAGAGGGCCTAAATGGCTGCCTTGGGGAACACCGGATGTAGCTAGAAAGCGGCTGGATAAGGCGGATCTGAACCGAACGCTGTAAAAACGTTTTTCTAAATAAGAAGAAATCCATCTCAACAGAATGGGTTCAAAGCCGAGGGTGGAAAGTTTAAAAAGAATAAGTTTGTGAGAGATTTTATCGAAAGCTTTACTAAAGTCAGTTGAAATTACATCGACCTCCTTTCCATTCTCCAAGGCTGAGAGGGAAAATGAGACAAAGTCAACGAGGTTTGTTGTTGTTGACCTGCCTTTGAGGAACCCGTGTTGTCTAGGAGAAATGAGAGATTTGCAACGACAACTTAAGTTTTCATACAATATGCTTTCGAAAATTTTGGGTATATGCGATAGTTTAGCGATGGGACGATAATTTTTCACGTCGCACTTAGGACCTTTTTTGTGTATAGGGGTTATAAACGCCGTTTTCCAAACTTGGGGGAAAACACCAAGGGATATGGACAAGTTAAAGATTTTTGAGAGGGGAAGGGAAAGAGTTGAGGAGCACTTCTTAAGAAATATGGCAGGTATACCATCGGGGCCAGGAATATACTCATCATTTAGATGATTTAACTTTTCTTCAATTAGATAGGAGTCAAAGAAACGTGGAAGGAATGGACCAAAAGAAAAATTCGGTAAAAACGAGAAATAGTCTGAGTCTGGAACAAAAGAATCATCCGTGAAAGACTGTTTGAAGTAATTTGAGAAATAGTTTGCTACGGCGAGTGCATCGGATGAGGTTTCGTTATTGAAGGAAAGGGAGGAAGGGTACCCGTCAGATTTTCTTTTGTGGTTGACAAATTTATAAAAAGACTTAGGGTCATTAATAATGTTAGATTTCATTTCGATTAAATAGCGTTGGTAAAGGGTGTTGAAAAGCTCACAGAAATGTAAATAAGAGCCAAGGTAAGCTGAATAGTCAGTAGGAGATCGAGTACGAAGGAAGATTGTCCACAATTTGTTCCTTTTATTTCTTAGAGTACGGAGCCTATGGTTATACCACGGAGGGGAAGTAGAAGAAGTTTTAAGTCTAGAAAGGGGAACGAAGAGGGATATAGCTTTATGTATTTCTCTGTAGAACGCAGATGTGGCATCTTCTACGGTTAGATTATCAAAATTAAAGTGAGTTCTATTGAGATAATCATTAATTTTGCGGAAGTTTGCTTTGTGGAAATCGTATGAAGCTGGAGGTACGGGCGGGTTAGAAGGCTTTGAAGACTGGAGAAAAAGTGAGAGAAGGAGAGGAGGGTGTAGGTTATCAATGGTTGAAAGAAGCAGGGGTGAAAGTGAGATTGAAGAATTAATGGGATCTGTTGTAAATACAAGGTCAAGTTGCCTACCCATGTAGTTTGAAATTCCACTTACTTGGCAGAGGCAAGAGTCTGATTGGCACTTGGAAACATTTAGCTCCAGGCAGTTTTTGGAGCACCATATTGAAAAATTGTCGAGGTCATGTTGGAGGTGGGAAGAGTCTTCAGAAGAAGAAATGATCCGGTAAAACTTAGTATCGTCCGCATAGAGAGAGATAGAGGAGTGTTTGATGATCATTTCAATGTCGTTAATACTGAGAATGAAGAGGAGAGGGCCTAAATGGCTGCCTTGGGGAACACCGGATGTAGCTAGAAAGCAGCTGGATAAGGCGGATCTGAACCGAACGCTGTAAAAACGTTTTTCTAAATAAGAAGAAATCCATCTCAACAGAATGGGTTCAAAGCCGAGGGTGGAAAGTTTAAAAAGAATAAGTTTGTGAGAGATTTTATCGAAAGCTTTACTAAAGTCAGTTGAAATTACATCGACCTCCTTTCCATTCTCCAAGGCTGAGAGGGAAAATGAGACAAAGTCAACGAGGTTTGTTGTTGTTGACCTGCCTTTGAGGAACCCGTGTTGTCTAGGAGAAATGAGAGATTTGCAACGACAACTTAAGTTTTCATACAATATGCTTTCGAAAATTTTGGGTATATGCGATAGTTTAGCGATGGGACGATAATTTTTCACGTCGCACTTAGGACCTTTTTTGTGTATAGGGGTTATAAACGCCGTTTTCCAAACTTGGGGGAAAACACCAAGGGATATGGACAAGTTAAAGATTTTTGAGAGGGGAAGGGAAAGAGTTGAGGAGCACTTCTTAAGAAATATGGCAGGTATACCATCGGGGCCAGGAATATACTCATCATTTAGATGATTTAACTTTTCTTCAATTAGATAGGAGTCAAAGAAACGTGGAAGGAATGGACCAAAAGAAAAATTCGGTAAAAACGAGAAATAGTCTGAGTCTGGAACAAAAGCATCATCCGTGAAAGACTGTTTGAAGTAATTTGAGAAATAGTTTGCTACGGCGAGTGCATCGGATGAGGTTTCGTTATTGAAGGAAAGGGAGGAAGGGTACCCGTCAGATTTTCTTTTGTGGTTGACAAATTTATAAAAAGACTTAGGGTCATTAATAATGTTAGATTTCATTTCGATTAAATAGCGTTGGTAAAGGGTGTTGAAAAGCTCACAGAAATGTAAATAAGAGCCAAGGTAAGCTGAATAGTCAGTAGGAGATCGAGTACGAAGGAAGATTGTCCACAATTTGTTCCTTTTATTTCTTAGAGTACGGAGCCTATGGTTATACCACGGAGGGGAAGTAGAAGAAGTTTTAAGTCTAGAAAGGGGAACGAAGAGGGATATAGCTTTATGTATTTCTCTGTAGAACGCAGATGTGGCATCTTCTACGGTTAGATTATCAAAATTAAAGTGAGTTCTATTGAGATAATCATTAATTTTGCGGAAGTTTGCTTTGTGGAAATCGTATGAAGCTGGAGGTACGGGCGGGTTAGAAGGCTTTGAAGGCTGGAGAAAAAATGAGAGAAGGAGAGGAGGGTGTAGGTTATCAATGGTTGAAAGAAGCAGGGGTGAAAGTGAGATTGAAGAATTAATGGGATCTGTTGTAAATACAAGGTCAAGTTGCCTACCCATGTAGTTTGAAATTCCACTTACTTGGCAGAGGCAAGAGTCTGCAAGGCGATCAACGAACAGACATTCTTTGGCAGAGATGGGGCTAGGAGCAATGTAAAACGATAGGTCATCTGACAAAGTCCAGTTTAGATACGGCAGGTTGAAATCACCGAAAATAAGGATCTCATCATGGGGTTCGCATAAATCTGAAATGTCGTCAATCGTTTTGATTGCAAATTCATAAGATTCGAGGGGTTGCGATGGTAAAATATAGAAGCAGATAATGTAAAGCGATTTATGGGGTAGAGTGATTTTGATTGAGACAAAATCAAGGCTGGGGGAGGAGGATGTTGAGAGAAGAGATGAATCAATTGTATTGGTGACAGCTATGAGGACACCACGACAAGGAGAGTCATCAGTGTCACGGTCTTGATCATCATCTCGATAAGCATTGAAAGTAGATGGGAACAGTTCTTGGTTGTTAATGCTAGGGATAAGATTAGTTTCAGTCAGGGCATAGACTTCAAAAGGCAAAGCGTGGGATTGTTGAAGGACTGCTCTTGTTTTTGAGCGAAGTCCTCTTACGTTTTGGTAGTAAAAGGTAAGAGGCAGATTCTGAGATGCTAAATTATGAACGAAAAAACTTTTCATGGTCAGCTCTGCTACGTTGAAGGTGAGAAATGCGTTTAGAGTGGATGTAATGTCCAAAAGCACATAGATCACTTTCAACTTTTTGAGGAGGCACATCAAAATACTCGTGGTATTTAACAAAGAGCTTCTTGAGACTAGTAACGTCAGTGGGGAGACCTTCCTGTTGAATAGCGACCATAACACTAGTTCTAGTCTTACCTTCATAGCAAAGGGAGTCCGATTTGTCGTGAAGATAAGACAAAAAGATTCGTATGTTCTCATAAGTTTTTTTGTCTCTAAGTCTCGAGAGAGCGTAACGCGATTCAGTTGAATCAGTGTCTTGCTCTGTGAGTTTGACTACGGGAGGTAAGAGAGGGTCAATGTAGGGGGAAGATTCTTGAGGAGACTGGGAAGAGTTTGGATTGAGTATGTGGGAACTGACGAAATTAGGGTATTTTGCTCCAGACGTTAGGTCGAAGCTTGGAAAATGGTCAGAGATTTGTGGGCTTGGTAAAGAGGATTTAGATGGAGTAGTTTCAATATTGAAAGACACCCTTTTAGGAAGCGTGGATGGATAAGTGGCGTCTTTGGGTTTGATTTTGGATTGAATGGATTTACGGGGCTTTGGTTGTGGCTTTGGTTGTGGCTTGAGTTGTGGCTTGGGTTGTGGCTTGGGTTGTGGAGCTGGGACATGCTAAGGAATATAGGGTATTTGGAAAGAGGGAACGAAACTTGGCATTATGTGGGTTTTAAAAGACCAATTAGGGTTGGGAGGTGATTTTGCGGGCTTGGGAACAGGTATTAATCTAAGCTTACTTTTGTTCTTACAACGTGCAGTTACCATCTTTCCAATTTTCATGGTATTTCCAAAAGGATTTGTAAACAGCCATTCGTAGGATGAGGGAATGCTAATCCGAAATGAAGTAGAGTTCGGAGTAGAGATCTTCTGGATGTTAGAAATCTTTATGGTGTAGTTTCGAAGGAAGAAACTTTCTAGCCATACGGAGTCAGCTGATACAGGTGTGTTCCTCAGTGTGAAGATCGAAGTGTTGTTGTTGTTTAGCTTAGTGATCCTTGTATTCCATTCAGAAATAGTCCAAGAGGATCCCAAACGGTTTATGGTGGGCTCGGTGGGAGGGGAAAAAGTAGGTTCCAATTCGGCTACGGAGGGGGCGGTAGGAGCTGTGTGAGATGTTGTTGTCGTGAGGTTGGCGTCTATTAATTCAGCAAGTATGGACATGTTGGACTCAGTTGATCTTTCCGGTTGCTGATTAGGTGTATTGCTTTTGAACGAAACTGCTCTTACTTCGTCGGATAGATCTGTGATCAATACTCTATTTAAAGCAAGATCATTGGTTACGTCTACGAATCTATCAGCCAGTTCAGAGAGCAATGAATCATGTTGACACGGAAGGGGAGTGGGGTTAAGTGAGATCGATTGCAGATGAGTTTCAGCAGAGTTTACGGCAGTTTTCAGAGAACTCAGCTGATGGATTGAAGAAGTTTGTAACGAGGATAGATCGCTCAGAGTTTTGCGAATTTCAGTTTTGAATGACTGAACGCTCTGCTCAATTCGACTGTCGCTAGAGATATCTGAGACGACCTGGGTCAGAGCGACAAGTTGCTTCTCGATAGTTGTGAGTTTACTCTGGTTCTGCAGTTGAGCATTGGTTGAATTCAACTCGTCGGCATTCTTCAAAACATCATCGAATCTGGCCAGTTCTTGTCTATCCTTTTTGTGGTATAACTTCATATCAGTTGTCATCTGGTTTATGTTTTCGCTCAGACACCTTATCGCCAGCATTATGTGAGACAGCGAGATCTGTTTGCATTCGTCACAATAGAAGGTAAAGTTGCGCAGGTAATCGTTTAAATAAGTTAGAGATCGCTTAGTCACACCAACACAAAGGGGATGGAAAGATTTTCCGCATAACCCACCACATGAAATCATTTTTGCAGTGCTATCAGAAACAGCGCATTCCACATTGCCGCACATTTCCATTCTTGCAAATTTGATTATTGTTTTTGATTTTATCTGAATTGAATATAGGTCAAAAAGTGACGCGGAATCGAAAAGCGCACGAGAGTTTGTTTATTTCGTTTCTTTTGTGATTGCACAAGAAACCGACACAGGTTTTGCAAATTTGTTTATTGTTTTAAATTTGTATATAGGTCAAAAAGTGACATGGAATCGAAAAGCGCTTTTCTTTTGAGTTGCACAAAAAAACCGACGCAGATTGGGAGAAGTGTCGAAAGAAAAAATTGATGGCAAGGAAAAATTCAATTAATTGTTAACAAAAAGGTCACGAGTAGGAGCTGGGCAAAAAACACGTCCGAACGGTTTGAAGGTTGATACTTGAGGGGACAGAAGAGGGACAGCTATCCCCTGCCGAGAATCAGTGATACCCTGGATGCCATGGAGGGAGCCCAGTGGTTCTCGACGCTGAACTTGAAGAGTGGATATTGGCAAGTTGACATCCACCCTGATGATCGGGAAAAGACGGCGTTTTCTACAGGTTATGGGCTCTGGTAGTTCAAAGTTATGCCGTTTGGGCGAGCGTTTGATGGAGTGCGTTCTTCAAGGACTGACGTGGAAAGCTTGCCTAGTCTACTTGGACGATGACAATGTTTGCGGGAAAAAATTTGACCAACATTGCAAGAACCTAAAAGCCGTGTTTCAGAGACTTCGAGAGGTTAACCTGAAACTGAATCCGGAAAAATGTGCAATTTTCAAAACCGAAGTTAAGTATTTGGGACACATCATCTCTTCCCAAGGAGTGTAGACTGTTCCTGAAAAAGTTGACTCCGTCAAAATAAGGCCAACACCACAGGACAAACATCAATTCCGAAGCTTTCTTGGTCTTGCCTCATATTACCTATATATTATATAGTAGTAGTAGTAGTAGTAAATATAGTGACTTTATTTAGCAATATTTATAAAAATGATGAGCATAATAATTACTATTATAATCATTTTGGGATATCACTAATTATAGCATTGGCTTTTGCCATCAGCCAGAAAAAGAAAGTTAAACATATAAATTGCAAAGCTTTATATAAAATCAAAAAAGAACTTTTTTTTCAGATTGTTAAAATTGCAATTGTGAATTCTGTATGTAATTTTGTTGTTCATTAGAATGCTTCGTTCGTTATTTGGCTTCGGTAGCTTAAAGCTGAAGTGAGGAATTTGGCTAGTGCGGTCCAGTTCAGTCCATTTAGGATTTCTTTGACTTCCTCTACGTTAAAAATACTTTTGCTTAAATTAAAGCGGCGGATGGATTTTAATATAGGACAAATTCCTAGAAAATGGAAAACATCTTCGGTTGCCTGAAGGTTACATAAGTTGCACTGTGTTTGTTCGTTGGCGCCATGTGGTTGGTAATTCAAACGAAGCAGTTCTCCTCTAGTCTTAAAGATAAGGGATATAAACTTAATCGGGATTTGGTCGTTGAAATAATTGTTAGAACACATATCAAATTGTAGTTCTTTGTATAGAACTCGGGAATCACTTTGACGTGCTGACTCCGCGAAATTAGCATACATTTGCTCTTCTATTTTCTCCAATAACGGTGGGAAAACACTTTTCCAGGTTTCTGAATCCATCTCTAGTAATCGCGTGCCATGTTCCAGACCAATGAGGGACCATTCTTCGAAAAATTGAGTTCTTACCGCAAGTAAAGATCTTGCGATAACATTTGGGAGCCGATGACTTGGAAGTGCCATTAGCTTTGCAATGTACTGGAAGTGCATTTTAAGTGTGAAAATGAATATCGGTGCAACTCCTGTTTCCAGATGAATCATATAATTTGGCGTATTCATAGGGAGACAAAACATCTTCTTGATAAAGTACCTTAGTAGTTTTTCGACTTCTTCGTACTGTAAGAATCCCCATACTTGAGCAGCATAGCAGAGGATCGATCTCATAACTGATTCAAAAAGTTTGAATTTGACGATGGGGACAATATGTTTTTTGCTGGGAACTCCTTTCCAATTGCAGTTTATAGCCTTTTTTGACTCTGACAGCTTCTCTCGCAAGTGCTTTTTGAACGATAGCGATGGCGTAATGATAACACCCAAGTATTTATATTCTTTTACCACCTCGATGTCCGTATTCATGAATTTCCATCTCTCTTCTCTTGTGTATCGTCCAGTGCCGTTTCGGAAAATCATTATTTTTGATTTACTAGTGTTAACCGTAAGGCTCCATAGCTGGCAGTACAATTGCAATTTGTTAATCATGATTTGCATCATATTTGGAGTCTCTGCGAACATGACAATATCGTCAGCGTATAAAAGTGCTTTTATTTTAGTACCAGCAAAACAAATACCACCTGGAAGATAGCTTGTGAGGTCATCCAGAAAGAGTGAGAAGAGAAGCGGACTCAAGAGGCAACCTTGTTTAACTCCTGAAGTCGATGAAAACCAATCCGAAACTTCGTTTCCATCCCATATTGCCGTTAAGTTATTTTCATACAGCCCTCTTAGCATTGCCATCATTTTGGTTGATATACCTAGGCAGCTTATATATTATATATATATATTATATTTTGAGATATCTTTTCAGGAACTCAAATACCGCCACTGTAACGCTCCAGTGCTGGCAGATCCAACACCTGGCAAAACATTCGTCATCGACGCAGATGCAAGCAACGTTGGAATCGGGGCGGTACTATCCCAAGTGCATGATGGCGAAGAGAAAGTGGTGGTATATTACAGCGAGGTCCTCTCGAAGCCCGAAAGAAACTACTGCGTGACCAGAAGGGAACTGCTAGCTCTTATCTTGGCAACAAAGCACTTCCATAAGTACATCTATGGACAGAAATTCCTTCTGCGGACAGACCATGGTGCTCTGAACTGGCTGTTGAACTTCAAAAATTCAGAAGGTCAAGTCGCAAGGTGGATAGAAAGACTGCAGACTTAGGATTACCAGATTCAACACCGCAGAGGAAATCTGCACTCAAATGACGCATTATCCCGAAGACCTTGCAAAGAGGATTGCAAGCATTGTAGGTGGCATGAAGACAAAGAAAATAATACCGCTCAGCAACTAAGAGCTGACCCCAT
Source organism: Melanostoma scalare (assembly GCA_949752695.1). Classification (NCBI taxonomy): domain Eukaryota; kingdom Metazoa; phylum Arthropoda; class Insecta; order Diptera; family Syrphidae; genus Melanostoma; species Melanostoma scalare. The sequence continues at coordinate 94,713,379 of OX456985.1, read as the reverse complement.
ATACAGATGGAGCAACGAGGAAGTTAGGACTGCTCAACAGGAGGATCCAGATATCGAACCCATTCTCGCATGGAAAGAAAATGAAGAGAAACGAGAGAGAGGGAGACATTTCTGACAGGAGTCCAGTTCTCAAAGCCTATTGGGCACAGTGGGGCTCACTATATGTGCAAGAAGGTGTCCTCAGGCGAAAATGGGAATCCGCTGACGGTAGATCCTATGCTGTGATGCAGCTGATCGTACTGCAATCGAAAGTCAGTGAAGTTCTTCGGGAGATGCATGACGGACCTTCTGGAGGCCACCTGGGAGCTAACAAAACAAGAGAAGATGCGACATCGGTTCTCCTGGATGCTAGAGATGACGTGGAGAAGTGGTGCTGAACATTTGTCGGGTGTGCTGCAACCAAAGGATTCAAGGTAAGATGCATCAGTACAACGTTGAATCGCCTTTTGAGAGGATTGCAGTGGATGTGGCTGGGCCTTTTCCAGAGACCAACGCTGGAAACAAGTACATCTTGGTTGTAATGGACTACTTTAGCAAGTGGCCTGAGGCGTATGCCGTCTCAAACCAAGAAGCCAAAACGGTGGGCGACCAGATTGTGTTTAACTGGTTGAGCAGGTTTGGCATGCCTATGAAACTCCATTCCGACCAAGGGAGGAACTTCGAGTCAAACATCTTCCAAGTAGTGTGCGGACTACTTGGCACTAATAAGACGAGAACCACACCGCTTCATCAACAATTTGATGGGATGGTTTAAAGATTCAACCGGACCTTGAAACAACACCTCACAAAGGTCGTAGGCGACTACCAGAGAGACTGTGATAGGCACGTACCGCTATTCCTGATGGCCTTTAGGAGTGCGGTACATAGCCAACCTAAACGAAAAATTATACGCACTACATTTAGAAATTTACAGCAATATACACTACATCGCAGCAGATCTACACATAAAAGCAACAAAACAATACACACAAAAACTCGGCAATAACTAAGAGACAACGCAGCAAAATACAAAAGTTTTTACAACAACAAAATCAACAAATATTACCACCATGCACCCACACCTTATTCCCAAGATTGATCGACACAACGAAAATACAGCTCACCAATTCAGAAACAACTACAATTAACAAAGGACTTAAATATAATATACCAAAAACTAACAAAAATTACATCAACCAAGAAGTAATAAACGCTGAAGCCGCAATAAAAACTATACCAACAATAGAAATCCAAAATGAAATAAAAATGAAAATAATAAAAAATAACATACAACTGCAAGATAACCACAGCATTAAAAACAATATAGAACTAACTAAAAAATTAGAAAACATTAACATTAATACAAACCATAAACTAATATCATTTGACATCCCCAACATGTACACCAACATTCCCATCGAAGAAACTATAGAATTAATGAAAAAGCATTAACCCGAAATGCAACAATAAACATAAAACAAATAGACGAACTAAGTAAGTAAGTAAGACTACTTTACATTCAACAATAAATTTTACAATCAAACAGAAGGACTAGCCATGGGATCCCCCTTAAGCGGACTAATTGCCGATATTTACTTAAATCATTAAGAAAACAAATGCATATTATCAAATAAAAATCCACAAAAACATAAAATAATATCATACTCAAGATACGTAGACGACACATTTATTATTTTTGATGGAACACATAGACAAATAGACATCCTAACTAATTACATCAATAACATAAATTCTAATATAAAAATAACAAACGAAATCGAAAACAACAACACAATAAACTTCCTGGATATCAGCATAACAAAAACCAACAACAAACTCACATATAAAATCTACAGGAAACGCACCACAACAAACACAACAATACACAAAAAATCCCACCACCCGCATTCACAAAAAATGTCAGCATATAATGCATTCATCAATAGATTGATTAATATCCCTATGAACAAAAAAATAGTGCGTGCAGTCCCCCCGCGCGGAAGAAGTGAAACTTCCTAATATGAAAATGAAAATAGGAAGGGGTAGAAATTTATTTTGAGTGAACTCGTATTGTTTCTTTAAAAGAAAAAGAATTAGAACAGTGTCCAAGTCCAAATCGTATTTATAAACACTTTCATCGCTGTCTAAGAAATGTCTAACTTTAGACACCGAAATTGGTTGTCTAAACTATGGCTAAAGTGACCATTGATACAGCAAAAAACAATTTTGTTGAACATGTTATAAAACACTGTTGAGGGTGTTAAGACCGAAAAAATTAAGTAGTTTGAGGTGCAAAAATACTACTTTCAACAATTCCACTTATAAATTGCACAAATTTGATCATTTTATGAGACTTGGAAAATCAAACATGTTTAGACATGATCAAACATGTTTAGACATGATCAAACATGTTTAGACATGATCAAACATGTTTAGACATGATCAAACATGTTTAGACATGATCAAACATGTTTAGACATGATCAAACATGTTTAGACATGATCAAACATGTTTAGACATGATCAAACATGTTTAGACATGATCAAGCACGTTTAGACATGATCAAACATGTTTAGACATGATCGAACATTTTTGGGCCGGGCTTAAATGGAAATTGCTTATATATACATGATTATGCCTCCGCTAACTACTACATACTCATTACTACATATATCAAAATTCTAATAAAATCTTACAGTTACCACTCACCAAAAGCTCTGATTTGTACATACATACATACATATGTATATTGTCTTCCTAATAAAATTCCGCAGTCAGCACATTCGAGGAGAAACTTAACAATTGGTTTTTTTGTTAGAATAATTTAACTCAATCGATTTACACATTTAGTAAGCACTTATCAACATATGTACATATTTACATACATTTATGTATATTATACAAATTAAAAGAAACTGCTTTAGATATTTTCTATCGTTTCATTGGAGAAAAGAGTAAAACTCAACACTGATCGACTTTTCATTTTACGACTGAATATGTTTAACACGGAAGTGTAACGCTGCATGTAACACGGAAGTGTAACGCTGGATGTTTGCAAGTCGCATAAGAAGTTTCACTTCAACTTTAGATATTTTCTATCGTTTCATTGGAGAAAAGAGTAAAACTCAACACTGATCGACTTTTTCATTTTACGACTGAATATGTTTAACACGGAAGTGTAACGCTGCATGTAACACGGAAAAGTAACGCTGGATGTTTGCAAGTCGCATAAGAAGTTTCACTTCAAAAAGATTATGACAATGAACTAAACAGTATAAAACACATCGCTATAGCTAATGGCTACAACACAAAAATAATAGACAACCTACATTACAAAAGTATAAGAAAGAAAAACAGCAAAATAAACACTATCAAAAACAACGAAAAGAAATTCACATCAATAAACAACACTAACATATTACCACAAACACTCTAATATGAATTTAAAAAACAAAATATACACATAGCATTTAAAACAAACAACAATATTCAAAAAATCTTTAAACAAAAACCTAATACAGAAACTGACAATTGTTCAGGAGTATACAAATTAACATGCAACGACTGTAACAAATACTGAATAGGACAAACAGGAAGAGCATTTAAAGAAAGATTCAAGGAACATAAACCAAAAGTAAACACAAGAGCAACATATGCACAACATCTAATAGAACAGAACCATAATTACACAAATATAACAAATAATCTAAAACCATTACACATATGCAAAAAAGGGAAAATACTAGACGCCACTGAAGAATACGAAATATATAAAGCGAACAAGTTTGATAAAGACAACATTTTAAACGACAAACTAATACTAAAAACAAACCCACTATATGACACCGCTAAGAAATATATAGATAAAAGAATACAACAATAGTAAGAGCCACTAACTAAAATTAATCACACATCAAACCAACAACAACTCAACGAAAGAAGCCACAACAATCAGCCACACGAATAAAGAAAAACAACACCGACAACATACGAAGCTTGCGCCCGATGATGGACAGAGTCCGCGTCGCCTTTTACATTAATAAAAATAATATGTGAAATTTAGCAAAGTAGCTTTATTAAAAAAGTCTAATAAATTTTGTTTTGTTTTTTAAAAAATTCAACTAATTTTATAGTTTTCATTTACATAAATCACACAAATTGGAGACAAAAAATCCAAAAATCGTTGGAACACTCTAGATGTAATGTTATTCGATATAAATAGGGCGCTGAGGCAACCAGATGTCAGTTTTGGTTATAGAGTGAATTAATGTGATTATTAGTCGAGTTATATATCGAAAGTAGATACTGAATAAAAAGAGTAGAATTAAAGTAAAGCCCTGCGCAAACCAATGCGGTGAGTGCGTGCGATGCGATTGCGATAAAATGAAACACATGTGACCTTATGGAGTAGCACACACCTATGCGTTCTGACGGTTCCACATACGTTCCACAGCTACGTTTTGTAGAACGATTTTCGGAACGCAGCATCAACTTTCCACTTATTTCAAAATGAAGTTTGAAGTTTCTGTGCGCTCACGCTGAGCTGCTTAAAATTTTTATTTATTCATTAATTCTTATTTTCAAATGGAATAAAGACCGATTGATGCGTTGTGGTTAATTAAAAATGGGAAACAGAATTTGCAGGTAGCCTGTGCTGAAGAATGGCAAGAAAGCAGGTGAGGAGGTAAATATTGATGTGAAAGCAACAAATTAAACAATTTCTTCTAGGTCAGGACATCTATTGGAAGAGAAATTCAAACCATTCCATTGGACTTTTTCAACTTCTTATGAAGGCACACTCAACGACAAGTTTACGATTGAAGAGACTGACTTAAAACTTGACGTTTTCAAGCTCATGGCAAAAGAAAAAAATACTCTTCTATCATGATATCACCTTATTTGAAGATGAACTCCACGATAATGGGATCTCATTTTGTTCCGTAATAATAGTAAGTATTTGTGTACTGTGTGTACACTGTTCCCCTTGTAACCAGTTTTAATTGTAGCGTGTCATGCCATCGGGGTTCTTTATACTTCTTAGATACTTCCTTAGAGTAGATAACGTCATGGTTAAGACAAATGACACACGTTTCCACTACGAGATCGAAATCTATCATGAATATGCAGTAGAGCAGGCTGCCCGTATGGAAATCCTTCTTAAAGAAGAAGCTGGGTGATTTATAATAAAACAATAAAAGAGAAGCTTTTAAAAATTCACATTTCTCATATGAACAGATTCATTATCCTTGATTCAGGAGAACGGACACTAGACTATCGCCAATCGGAGATAGTTGCTAACACTGACACTGATTTTGGTCCATACTCAATGCGATATACGAAAAATGGTAGACATCTTCTATTGGGAGGCCGTATGGGACATGTAGCGGCTTTTGATTGGGTTACAAAGCGTCTGCATTGTGAGATGAATGTAATGGAAGAAGTGGCTGATGTTTCTTGGCAGCACGTTGAGACAATGTTTGCTTGTGCACAAAAGAATTTGGTATACATCTATGTCAATCAAGGGACCGAGTTGCTTTGCGTTAAGCGCCTATATCGAGTCAATAGAATGGAATTCCTTCCTCACCATTTTCTTTTATCGTGTGCAAGTAGCCAAGGGTAGGTACCTTTCGTGGATGGATGTGTCACCGGGAGAGCTTGTTGGACATTTTAACTCGAAAGTTGGTGACATACGGTTGATGCGCAGTAATCCTGGAAACAGAGTTCTTTGCGTTGGCGGAGGAAAAGGAGTTGTAACCATGTGGTCACCTAAAGTTCGAAAGACCCTCGCTGAGATGCTATGTCATTCAACGCCAATGTCTGCGTTGGCTATAGACCCTAAAGGTCAGCATTTAGTCACAGCAGGCCTGGACAGAACCGTAAAAGTTTTGGATATCCGAGAACTGAGCGGTCCCATGGCTATCTACACTTTGAAAATGCCGGGCAATCAATTGGACGTGTCCCAACGAGGAGTACTTGGATTGGCCACTGGGAATTTTTGCAGTTTGTACAAAAATGTGATGGTTGGGCGATGTGATTTCCTTATCAAGAACCAATGGACCGTCGTCAATTTTTTGGCTTGTTACTGTGTTGTTGTCATAATCCTCCAAAAATTTTAATTGATGCTTACTAACCTAAAATGTAATAGATTAGATTAGATTATATTAGATTAGATTTTATTTTTTTCTCTTAAAATCATTACAAATTACAATTCTGTTTTGTTTTATAATAATAAATAAAAGATAAAAGTAAAATAATAGGCTGTGGTGTTACCGTCTGCCTGATTGACTTTTGAAACTGTATTTTTGATATAATAAAAAGTGATAAATAATCATAATTAATTTTTCTTTTTCTTAAAATCAATAAATTAAGACATTTTCAAATGGAAATTTTTCCTAAATTAAAAATAACAAAATAATACCTAAAATGTAATATAAAACAATAAATTAGGCTGAGCTAGTTTTTAGTGCGTATTCAGACTTAATTATTATTAAATTAGAAACTTTACTTACATTATACTGATAAAAACTGACAAGTCAAGTCAATTTAATATTAACAAAGTACAAGAATTAGCGAATCATAAATAGCTATTATTTATATTTTTTAATCTTCGTTTCTTCTCTTCTTCTACTTTCGCTTTTTCTACTTCCGCTTCTAAATTTTCCTGGCTACATAAACCAAGTAGTACAGGATCTTGAGGTCTATATTGAGTATGTTATGATGAGATCTATCTCTTACCTGCTCAACTGTGTAATTTGTTGTACCAACTAGCTTAGCTATCACATTATTGTTCAAGATAGGAAATTTTTTTACCAAATAATAAATCGCATTAGGTTTATCTTTACGCCTTGCTGTGGAAGCAAAGGCAAGAAAGCTAATCGTCTTTGCCCTTTTCTTATATTTTTTATAATCAAATTTGGTACACGATTTGGATTTTTTTTTGCAATTATCGATTTTTTTTTTCAGTAATTATTTCAGAAATAATAGGGTCATACTCTTCAACTTCTATTTCCTCATCAGCTATGTCTTGTACTTTTTTAAGGGATAACTTGCCAATTGTGCTATTTGATCAAAAGTTAAGCTAGTGTTATCAACCAACCAAGCAGCTACTTGAATGAGAAATTGTTCATTTTATCTTTATTGTCTTTAGAAGATTCCATTGACATCGAAAAAACATCTCCCATTTTAATATTCCTTTACTGTTATAGAAATAAAATATAAACCATTAAAACTAAAAAAGCATTAACTTTGTCATCCAATGGCTTATCATAAATGGCTATTTCTTATCTCTTAGAACCTGTTCATAATCTTTTAAGGAGGAAAGAAGTAAAAGCAAGAACAACCATTTGTAGGCTAGTATTAAGTTTACGCTCGCAATTTTTCCAAAGTCGCCTACATTTTTCCAACCAGGCAAAAGAAGATTTGAAATATGAAAAATTAATGAAAAAAACAATTTGACAGAATATCGCACGGTGCCAAATCGCCCTAGTTTGAACAGGAAACGGATCGCAACCGCATCACACGATACGTTCCACTTATCGCAATCGCATCGCACGCACTCACCGCATTGGTTTGCGCAGGGTTTAAAGAAAGGAAAAGTTTTATTATTGCGAACTAAGCGCACGTTACAATATATATTTTTGATTGAGGAAGCGGAGCGACACAATAATCAGAACTTTAATAATAATTTTAATTAATAATAAATTCATTTTTCGGGCCAGAGGGCCACTGCATGGCTTCTCAGGGAGAGACGCTTTGTCAACAGTTGGGGTGTATTTCACCCGTTCACCGCTTTCATATTTTTTTGTTTTATATTTTCTTTTTGTTTTTTTTTTTTTCTTCTTCTTTTTTTGTTTGGTAATCAATGTTCTTGCACACACTTTCCTCTCCTTAATTTTTCTATATTAATTTTGCTCAACACATTCCCCTAATAAAATGTTGGAGACTTTTTCTTCACTTTATGCACATGGGGGCAATACATGGTGCCAAAGAGAGAGAGAGAGATACGAGGATCAGAGAGAATTGGTGGTAAGGGAAGACTTTTGAAACACTGTTCGGCTTGTCCTCCAACCCACAAAATAAGGAATATACAGAAGGTCATCTCCCACCATCTCCACCCGCAAAACCCGCAAATTTTGAAAAAATGAACTTGAGTGAACAGGAAATAGTTCATTTGAAAAGTTCATTGCTGAGGTGAAATTCACAGAAAAAAAAAATAAGAGTTTGACAGCTGGCAGACAGCAAAAAGTAAATAAATTTACTGAGGACATCGCAAGAACCAAAAGGCAAGTCTTTTTTATTCGTTATTAGAATACTTATAATATCTTACTTAATTGTAATTTATAATTTAATAAACAGTTTTTTTAGTCGCTGCTTTGGTTAGTTCCATTCGTCTAGCAACTGAAGCGAAAGACGTAAGGAGTTTTGCTAATGAAGCTCAAGGGAGATTCAATAGTGACAACAAAATGGTGTAGTATGCTTTCACATCGCTAATCAAAAGTAAAATTTAACATTATTTCAATTTCAGGTGCTTTTCAAAGGCATTCTCTAACATTCGATTGGGTTAGAGAATATTTTCGTCTAAAAATCATAATATAAAAAAAACACTAAGGGCCGTTTTCTTCACTAAAAGTTGAAGTCAACTGAAGGATTTTTATTCACAACTTGGGATTTTGTTTTTCTTCACTCAAATTTGACAGCTTCAACTGTCGATTTTCAACTCTCGAGTTGATCAACTTCCGATTTTCTCAACTTCTGGAAAAAGTAGAATTTGAATGAGTAAACTTGGGAGTTGTCTGTGAAATTTAATTTTGTACTACATTTTGTTGCTTCTGTCTGTTATTTTGGATTTGTAAAAAAAATATTTTTAAGATAAAAAATTATTATTTTGAGAGTTCGTCTGACAATATAAAACGTGTCCACGGGTCTGGCTTAAAAAATGGGATGACCATGATTTCATATACCAATTTCGCATTTCGAAGCAAACCACAATGATGCTGTTGGAATTGATAGAGGGTAGTTTGCCTTGCAGTAACACAAGGTACGAAATGAAATATTTTGAATATTTTTTAGTTTAAAAAGTATTAAATTATATGCAGATTGCACGAATTACGACCAATTACCCAATTATTGATAGTTCTGAGGTATTTTGAAATCGGGCCAATACAATTGGCCATTGCTGATTTTACTGGCGTAAGCATTTCAACAGTGCATCGAATGATAAAGCGGGTATCGGAAGCAATTGCTAACCGTGCTACCCAGTTTGTTTGCATGCCCGAAACACGAGGAGAACGGTTAGAAGAATAAAAGCTAAATTAGACTTATTATATCTATATACACTGTGCAACGAAAACCTGTCAAAAATGTAATTTTTATATGGAAGAAATAAATATCTATCTATCTATCTATCTAATAAAAGCTATACCCTTGACTTCTGGTTTTATCCTTTTTCAGGGTTCTAACGATCAACGTATTTTTAATTCGTCAACTTTGAAACAACGATTTGAAGAAGGTGAATTTGAGCAATTTATTATTATTGGTGACTCTCGCTACTCAAACACAAATTACTTAGGCGACACCTTTTCAAAATGTTTCAAATAATGTTGAAAATTTATACAACGCAGATTCGTACTCGAAATTCAGTCGCGCGTTTTTACGGAATTTGGAAAGGACGGTTTCCAGTATTGGAAACTGGGTTAAGATGTAGAGTTGATTATAATTGCTTGAGCCGTCCTTCACAAGATAGCCTTTGACAAAAAGGACCACAAACTCCACCGGAAATCCTCAAATTCGATGATATGTTTCGTAATACATTCGTCTAAGCAAAATCATATACCTTCAGCAATGCTTGGAAACGCCAGGTCCCGAATTCAATGTTATTTTCAGTCAATTTTAGACCAAGAACAAACAAGACAAAATTAAAAACCAAACATATTCAATATAAATATGTATCTACATATACATATATATATGTACATAAATTGATTTATACTATCTAATATTTTTATTACAAAACTAGATTTTTAATAATTCGCGACGAAAAAGAAAAGGCAGGCCAAAACACTCCTGGTACAAGCAAATGCAAAAACAGCAGCATTTGGTTGGCCTCAGACATGGAACAATCCAAAACCGGGAGGCTTGCCGACGCTTTCTGAGGTCAACAGGCGTACCCCACAGGCGGATCACTAGTGTGAAGCAGAAAAGTGGGAGAGTTGTAATCGCTTCAAGATCACTACTCGTAACGCCGGAAATGAAAAGAAGAAGAAAAAGATTTTTAATAATATTTTTCGAAATAAACAGAAGTCAACTACCGGAACTTTAATTTTCAAAGCAATCGAGCAATCGAAATTCAAATCTAAAGTTGAAATTTATGTATCTGTCAAAAATATCCCAAGGAAATTTTTAAAAACGCAAGTATGCGAACCTTTGAATTTCAACTCTTGAATAGAAACTTAAATAAGTGAAGAAAAACAAATTTCAACTAGTGTCTCAACTCTCAAGCTTGCCTCAACTCTACAGTTGGCCAACTTGAGATTTTGAGGCAAGTTGAGAAATAGTGAAAAAAACGGCCCTAAGGCTCGTTTGCTGATACTCTTCTTTAAAATTTGTCATAGCTAAGCGCAATAATAATTCTAAGTAAGACTTAACATATTTTTTGTTGTTAGAAACTATTTATGAACTAGTTTACCTAAGTTGCACTTTAATTGAAATGCAACCAACCTCGTTTTATTACGAAATGTCATCCAGACTTCGAGAAAATAGATCTGTTCACGAAATATCGAAAAAGAAAATGCAAGAATTTTTACAGGGATCTGTCAAATTTTGCTTTGATTTTCATCGTTTTCGATATAAAGTGAACAGATCTATTTTTTCGAAGTCTGGATGACATTTCGTAATAAAACGAATGAGCGTCATTGCTTGATTTTAAAATGGTAGATCTAGAAGTAGAAAGAATTTTAGTGAAATACGTGAGAAAAAGTGTTAAAAATTAATTGTATTTATTTGATATGGCGGAAAGAAAAAGGATACGGAATCCAAATTTTTCTTCAAAAGAAAAGCGCATTCTATTAGAATGCGCTTTCGAAGAGAAAAACGTCATAGAAAATAAGAAAACTGACGGAGTCACCTGGAAAGAGAAGGAAGCAGCCTGGGAAAGGATCGGGGTGAGCTTTAACTCTCATTCCGATTGTGTTTACAGATCCGCAGAAGCGCTTAAAAAGTTTTACCAGGGCTACAAAAAGGAAATAAAAAAAGTGGCTGCCGACGAAAAACTTTCGATAACTAAAACTGGAGGTGGTAAGCCATCACATACATACAATGACCGATGAAAATTTCGAACTCGCCATATCGGTAATGAATCCAAAAACAATAGTTGGAATGGAAAATGTTTTTGATGGGGATGCGGAGATAATTTTCGAGGATGAATTTAGCAGTACGAATAAGGTATGACAAATTTCTTTTGTATAGACTATGCATTCTATCAGCTGTGAACTCTATAATTTCAGATTGAAGAAAAACAGCAGTGTGAAACAGATTGGAGTACATACAAACCCAGCCAATTGAAAAACCCTGTTCACCCAAAATTAAAGAACCTTGACAAGGATAAACCAGAGAGCATCTCGGAAGACATCGAAAAGAAAAGTCACATTCCCATGCCCAAAGGATTTAAGAAGCAGTATACGGTTTCGGCAGATGAACAAGAAGTCGGAAACAAATGGTGTGGAAGGCGAAGACCAGTTGCTGCAACGTTGCCAAGCGGCAAAATTACGGAGCAGTATTCTCAATTGTCTGCAATCAAAATCGAGTTGGCGAAGCTTCAATTTGTGGAAGCTACGCAAACAAAATATTCTAATTCCATAGAACAAGAATTAAGAAAACGAAATTTAGAACTTGACATAGAAATAAAACCGAGGTTCTTAAAAGAATAAAAACTGATTCCTGTAAATGTGTTCTCAAAGACTTCAATTTTTAAAAACTTTTGTTAAAATGTTTTGTTTATTGATCTCAGTTGTGATTTTTTGCTAATATTTTCTTTTGCTTGAATGCGTTTTTTGTTATGTTTAGATTGCTTTATAAAATAAAAGTTATATTTTTTTCTTTTCGAAACATGGTTTTTTTTATTATTTTAAAGTCTAGCAAAATAGTTATTTATAAGATCTCTGCGTTTCTGTATACCTACATTTGTAGACCTTTGGTTTACATTGACATTTTGAGAGTGGTTTGTACATGGGATTTAACCTGAGTTTATTGCATTCTGAAGTTTTTCCGAATCGAAATCTTCGCTCTCAGGAGGCTCTAATGAGACGCCATGATTTCTTAATATGTTGTGCAAAACACATGTCGCCACAATAATTGTTAACGTCGTTGTTAGTTGTAAACGACAGAAATCGTCTTTTCAATATTCCGAAAGCCTTTCCGATGGCACCTCTTGTTCGTATCTGAGATTCGTTATAAAGTTGTTCTGCCGCACCGTGGGGTCTGAGCAATGGTGTCATCAAATATTTTTTTTGGGGATATGCGGAATCACCTGATGTTTTAGTTTATTTGAGTATATTGCATGGTTAATATGTACACAAAAAGAATCGTTACCCAAAATAACACAATCTGCACAGTTTTCCATCCTAGCTCTTATTCTACTCCCATTAAAAATCGTTGCATCGTGAGCGGAACCAGGCCACCTTGCAACTACATCAGTGAAGACCATTTTAGCAGTGCATATTGCTTGCACATTTATGGAAAAATAGCCTTTTCTATTCCTAAATATTTCTGCGTCTGGTCCTCCTGATAAAAACTTGGAAATTATATTGAACATAACCATATTATTTTAACTAACCGGGAGATCGAATTTTAACATGGGTTCCATCAATAGCACCAATAACAGAAGGAAAAGATGCTATACAAAAAAATCACGTCTAGCCTGCGAAACTTCTGATGGTGTAGATGGGAATTTGATATGCTTTTTATATAGCTTTGCAATTTCTGTGGTAACTCTCAAAACGATTCTTGAAACAGTAGAGACATGCATTCCTCCAAAGTCTGCAATACTTAAAAGATGATTGCCTGTAGCAAAAAATCGTAGAGTCACCAGGGGGTCGATTCTGTAACTGTGAAGCTGTGAAGTGATAAAAAATATCACATCTTCACAGCGAATGCGATTCTCGTTCTGTGAAAAAATGAAAACAAACGTCAAAATTTCTTCACATGATAAATTATTTATCACAAGAGAGTTTGTAAGTGAAATTTGAATTTGAACATGGAAAATCAAAAAAAAAGAGGGCAAAAGGCTTCAACAGCCCAAAAAGAGTTTTTAATTGATTTTTTGGAGCAAAGGCATGATTTGGCAAATGACAAGTAAGTACATACATACATTTATGTATATAAGATAATTTAAAATAATCCTTATTTACGATGCAAAACAAAAATTTAAGTGTTCAGTTGAACAGCTTAGGGGGAGCCTTAAAAGATGGACCGAAATGGAGGAAGTATTGGAAAGATCTTGTGTAAGTTTTATAAGTAAAAACATTATTGTAGACATAAAATCACTAAACATTTTCCTTCACGCACAGAATAAGTGTTCGAAGCCGCGACACCAGCGCGAAGGAACAACGCAGCAAAAGTGGGGTAAATGGTCCACCAATCAAAGACCTCATAGAAACAGACCGGCGAGTAATAAGCATTATTACACCAGAGGCTGTTCATGGTGTATCAGCAGCTGTGGCTGAGATAGGATTTGACGAGATTTTGGTGGGTGTCCAATTTAAGTTGGTTTTAAGACTTTACATTTTATGTTTTCTTACAGACTGAGTGTTTCAATGATCAGGTTTCAAACCCAGAAATTGTTGTGCCTAAACCTCCAGTAGAGCTTCCGATCCCGAGATCTGACCAATCTACCAATAGAAGAATGCCAGTGCATTCGGGTGCACGTAAGCGACCGATGAAAAGGACGCTCAATAACTCCTCTGACGATGCCTTGGCAGTCTATAAAGAGTTCGAGGAGAAACGAATAAGATTAGAAGAAAAAAAAAATTAAAGTAATGTTTGAAAACAATAAGATTTTGGTAGAGAACAATGTTCTGCAAAAGAATATATGTGAAAAACTGGACAAATTGTTGACCGCATTAGGAAATAAATAACAAATGATTACACGTTATACTTTTGAGTTTTTCTTTTATTTTTTCAGAAATTTAAATGTTTGATAACTTATGTAAATGCTTGGTTTACGATTCTACTACGTGTCCGCCTACCTTCTTGTAAAATTTGGTTTGCAGGGTTTGATTCTTCGCCTTCTTCATTGAAATGTTCTTCGTTATCGTTTTCCACTTCGTTGTCCAGCGAAATTGGGACCCTCGCTTTGATTAATATATTGTGAAGAACAATGCAAGCATTAGTTATTGTTCCTGCTTTTACTGGACAGTAGCACAAAACTCTTTCCTTAGACAGACAGCGAAATCTGCTCTTTAGTGTGCCAATACACCTTTCCACAAGAGCTCTTGTTTTTTTATGGGCAATGTTATACCTATCCTCTGCCTCAGAAGTTGCTCCAAGAATAGGAGTCATAAGCCATGGTTGCAATGCATAGCCACTGTCTCCTAGGAGCCAAAAGCTGCGTTGTCCTCTCGTATAAAGTTCTTCTAACATTGGCTTTACTCTTGAACGTCGCCACACGTACGCATCATGAGCTGTTGCTCCATACTGTGCGTTTGCGCTATAAATTATTAAATCAGCTCCGCAAACAATTTGGACATTCATAGAATGACCCCCTTTTCTACAGTAAAAAAAACATGTTCAACTTCTTTCCTTGGTGCTGAAATTTTGATGTGAGTTCCGTCAACTAGGCCTATTATTCCCGGAAAGCCATATTTTTCATAAAATTTTACCTTAATGGTCGGAAACTCTTCGCTAGTCGGAAACCTCACATGCATATGGGCTATTCTATTCAATGCTATGGCAATCTCTGAAACACAGCGACTCACTGATGTCTGAGAAAGTGAAGATAGGACATCTTGGCCAACAGCACGTTGAAAGCTTCCTGTGGCGAAAAATCTCAAAGCACTCAACACTTTCAAATGGCATGGAAGCGCACTTTTACGGCTTGATGAAATCATATGTGTATTTAATTGGTCTATCAACTCCAAACATAAAGGTTTCGGGAAACGATAGAGTTGAATGAAGTGCTCCTCTGTTATGTTTTCAAATGGATTTTGCCCATCTCGGAGTGACCGCCGCAATATCCTCATTTTATTCCTGGGCAAATAATTACATGTGTAAAAAATAGCTTCTTCATAAGAAAAGACATTTTAATAATGAAATTACCTTTGTTCAATACGGCGTCTATTGTTAAATATCAACTGAATAATTATGCCTGACATATTTTGAAATATTTCTTTGCAAATAAAAATTAAAATTGACGCAAAAATGACAACATTTATCATTTAGTACTTTTTAGTACACACTGTCAGAGTGATTTATCATTATGAGTTCGGGAATCGCATCAGATTTTTTTGTGAAGTAATAAAATGAAAAAGCTCTGTGAAGACTGAAATGAAATAATTTTTATCACTTCACAGCTTCACAGTTACAGAATCGACCCCCAGTAGCTGGTTTATGGGTGCAATTGAATTATTTCTAAAAAAACAATTTTTTTCATTTAACATTTTGTAAAAACAGAAATACAATTTACTTGTTGTAGGGTCGCTCTAGCTTCTTATGAATTTCTTCTAAAACATGAACAGTCATATTTTTACTCAAACGAAATCTTTTGTAAAACGCCAACTCATCAAAGCTAAAAAAGTACTCATTTCTGTCATAAATTCGGCGCGGAACACCAACTTCAATCAACTCAAGAACTTCAACATCATCTTCCAATAAATCGACCAACCCAAAATTCATTTTTATCAATTTTATTTTTCTGGAAAAAAAATTGGTACGTTAGGACAGCAATTTATTATATTGTCACTGAAACCTAACCCCAAAAAACTTTCAAAGTGGAACTTAAATACTTTATTACCTACTATTTCCGCCCAATAAAATAAGTCATACTTTGTGTAATTTATGGCAAGCTTTGAGTTTGGTGCAAACCAATAAGTAAGACTTAGCTATTTATGTGAAACTTAAATCGTTATGAGTAGTATCAGCAAACGGGCCTAAGCCATTTATCCCAGGAGGCAATACTTGCCAAAGTTTGCTGTTTATGGTGCAGTTGCCTCCATATTTCTGCTGTTATGTATATGAGATACAGTATCCAAGATCGCATACGAAACACTGAATATTTCAAGACTGCCTTGCAAACAATTCGCCAACTTAAGGGTATTTCAAAGAGTACTCCTTGTTTCACATCAACAATTGATCAGTAGTTTCCAGGTGCTGTTAGCCTTCTAGGTGAACCTATTAGAGAAATAGGTTTCGATCTAGCTGATGAAAAAAAGAACTTTTGTGACGGACAAAAGGCATGGTTCGAAGTTTCAGTGAAAGGACCTAAAGACAGTGGTAAGGTGCACTTATCATTCATAGATTCAGTACCTTAAAACGTTTTGTTTCAACAGACACCATATTATTTTTGGGCTACACAAACGGATGAACTTGAATGGGTACTGGACAAGTTAGATTTAGAGGTTAAGTCACATCCCGATAAGAGGTTCCTAAGTTTTTATTAACTTATCCTTAATTGCAATAATTTAACAAATAATCTTTCTTAGTACAGATTTTGAAAGTGTATCTCTTTATTCTATGTTTGGTTTTTTTTCACTGAAGCTTTTTTAAGACAAAATTTAGGCAACGAAGAAAATCAACAACGGTTTGTTTCTTTTGGAGCAATTGCATAGTGACAGGAATGATGTGAAGTTACTTTTAGTTCAACAATAGTATCGACTAAATTCAAAACGTGTTTTAAACGACTATATTTACACGGAAATTGTTTTAATTTTCTATAAAAATTCGCTTCGAAAAATCATCGGGGCACTAAGCTGTCTCAATTGGGTTGGTAACATTTTTGTCTTGGATTTATAAATTATATATCTACATATGTATTTATTTAATTATCAAATACAAAAAAAAAGGTGGTACCCGTGGTGTGATGGTTAGCATGTCCACCCGCTAACCCAGAGGTTCGAGGTTCGAATCCCAGCAGTGGCAAAAATGTTTTTCCACGGGTATCGCCTTTCGCGAGGAATTGGCAAGTCCTCCGTTAGTAAATTCATTGCCATGAAAAGCGCTTTCCCGATTAGCCGTTCGGAACCGGCAGAAAATTGTAAGTCCCCTCCATTCCGTCACAAGGCATGGAGAAATGCGCTAGGCCCAGGGGCTCCTCGCTCTGTTGCGCCACCCTATTTATTTAATAAATACAAAAAAGTATATCTCTTCTGTTTAAGATTAAAAAATTGACGACTTCATTTATACTAGAGCTTTTTTTTTATAAATTAGCATTTCGCTTTTATGCAAAAATTTCTTTTAATTTGTTTCGACTCATCAATCCGAGTATTCAAATGAACACAAGTCTTTGCGACGATTAATTCGAATACTTATATACTAGACTGCTTTTTTTTTTGGACTAATTTTTTTTTCACTCCCATCCCGAAATTTTGTGGAAAATACCTAAAAAAAAATTCACAAAAAATTTGAGCCCTTGATATTAACATTTAGTACTCGACCAAGGCATGCAAAGATTTCCCATATAAAATACACGTAAACTTAAACTTTTTTTCTTAAAAACTCTACAGTTCAGAGGCATTTTATGGTATAGTCTAGGACATTAGTAGGTTTTCTTTAGAATTGTGTGCTCTACAAAAAAGCTCATTACGGTGAAGTCGTAACTCACACCGGCGAGTTAGTACCGGCCACCAAACCTAATTTTTCCGTAAAATATTTTTTTTTTGCCCCTATCTCGTAAATGACAATAGCTACAAAAGAAATGTTTTTTGTAGGAAATTTAATTTTCTACAAAAAAGTTTCGAGAATTAGTATGCTAACATCGATATTTATTGAGATATTGAGCTTTTAAGTTGAGGAAGTATGGAATTTTAATTAATTATTATTATTATTATTATTATATACAGTCAAACCTGGATAAGTGAGAACTGGATAAGTGAGAAAACTCTATAAGTGAGAGTAAAGCCAGGACCCGACATTTTAAGCTCCCAAAACCTCTATTAGCGAGAAATAGAAACCTCTGTAAGAGAGAGTCGTTTTTCCCTCATTGACCATTTTCCATTGTTTTTGTATTGTTTTCTCGTCTATATTTTACCCATTCTATTTCGTGTAACTAAATTTTTTTTGTTATTTTATCGCATTCTTTCGCTTTCTTTTCTGTGTACCGTCCTGTTTGTCAGACTTACTCAGTTTATCTTTATAATTATCAATTGCGAAGGAAAGTTCAGTTCTGCATCATGTCAAAACGGAAAATTCTCTATTTTTCCTCTATAAGTGAGAAACGCTACCC
Source organism: Melanostoma scalare (assembly GCA_949752695.1). NCBI lineage: Eukaryota > Metazoa > Arthropoda > Insecta > Diptera > Syrphidae > Melanostoma > Melanostoma scalare. The sequence goes on along the minus strand of OX456985.1, from coordinate 94,694,970 downwards.
ATGTACCTGCATTAGCGAGAAAATCGGGTTAGTGAGAAACCTCTATAAGCGAGAATGAGATTGTGCTCCCTTGAACTCTCGCTTATACAGGTTTGACTGTATATATATTTTTTATTCTGTGCTCCAACCGAATGAAATTAAAGAGAGAAAATTAAGGGTGGTGTTGTAGTGTATAGATATTTTTTCTTCTTGTTTATTTTTTGTAACTTAACTTTTTGAATTTTCTTGAAAATTTTCTTCTTCTCAAAGAAAGTTTCATTGAAAACTTCTTTGAAGCTGTATTCACGCACTTAAATTCACATTATTCTTGTCGGTGAATACGTAGGCGTAGGTTGCTTTGGTTTTTAGGAAATTTCCCAATTAGAAAAACGAAACTCCGTGAACTGTATCCTCGAGCTAAAGATGGAGTAGTGGTAAGGTTCTAAACGTCAATAGGAAAGTAAAAAAACATGAAAAAATTAAAAATAATGTTAGTTCCTGCAACTTAAATGAATTTTTCTATGTTCTATGCCGTATGAAAACGAAAAATTATCGATTTTCTTGCAACCAAAAAAAATTGTTTGCTATTCAAACTAAACTGATTTTATTCTCTGATAAAACAATGGCGGCTGTGGTAAGCGTGGGTTCCCGGTCGTGGGAAATGCGGGTTCCCGGTCTCGGTTGTAGGCAAATGGTACTTCAGTGCCGAAGTGGACTTTCTTAGCCTTATTTATAAACTCGTACTATCGCGGAGAAGGCTAAATGGAAATTTGACGTTTGTCAAGAAAGAGACGTGTGTCTAGTTCTTGTTGCATTCACAACTTCTTTTTGTCGAACAAACGGTAAACAAAGCAGAAAGTAGTTGTTAGCAGTATGGACGGTGTAAGAAAAATAAATTTTTGGAGGAAAAGTGGAAAATTATTTTGGTTTCGTGAGATTTTATCCGTATAAATCAAAACTAATATAATTATTTTTATCTTTAGCAATACGGAAATTAAATATACTGACGTACCTTGTGAGAACCATCCCAATTTTCAGACCTTTTTCTTTTTTGCTTTTTTTTTCCATTTTAGAAAAATCTCCGTCAACCACAAAAAAAAAAAACATAGTGCTCGGGTTCAACGCAACTAAGTTTTTTAGATAATCTATCTTTTTCGAGCTCTGATTGTCCAGAAGTCACGTATCAAAAGAAAAACTGAAGTTCTGGCCAATCAGAGTCCAAAAAAAGTTAGATTATCTGAAGAGCTTAATGCGTTGAACGCGTACAATGAAATCAGCTGGGATTTGTCTACGTTTATAGCTTAAATAAATAAAAAACAAGAGGTAAAAACCCCACACACACCCCGGCATCTGCCCTCGAATTGACTTCACAAACACCACTTTATTTTCAACTTTCAAAACCAGTTTGAAATCCGAAAATAAAGTGGTGTTAGTAAATTCACTAACACAGCTTTATATTCAGCTGAATATGTGTATCACAGATGGATCTCGTGTTACAAAAGCAACAATGTAAACAAATGGAAGTTGCGAGGCAAGAGAAGCAATGGTTTTCCCTCTTGCTCTTTATTCCTCTAATGCTATGTCCGCACCTGAGAGTTAAACTTGTTTAACTCAAAACAATCCCAAACCAACATGATAACCAAGTGGTTTGCCATATAAAATAATACCTTTTTAGTCACTGGGTTTCGTGATAACCTACTCGAAAACAAGTGTGCTGAATGCTTTGTATATTAAAACTATAGTAACATCACGGTGGGGAAATCGATGGTATCGCCCCCTGTCGTCACCATTAAACGTACTACCTTCTCATTCGGAAAAAGTTAGTCGTAGAACCCTGCCAACTTGCTGTCAATACGTCATATATTATTGTTTTTTGTTAGGGCAGCTTTGCTTCGTAAATGTGTTAGCAATATAAAAGAGTGATGTGCGAGTGATGTGCTTTTTGATTCTAAATGATAAAAAGTTTGTTGTTTTGCATTTGGCGTGTCATGACATTGTTTGAAAATCATTTAAACACATTTATTAATTGATGAATGAAATACCATCCACAACCATTAAAGCATCCGAAAAAATACCATCCATATGCCGAAGTGAACAACCACAGCAAAATTTTCAGAACCGTTAAAACCTTTAAGCTAAGGTCCTAAAAAAAACTAAATTTTTTGAGAGGCTTGTTTAAAATGAAATTGCTACCAAATAAAGTATAAAGTTCCTATGTTTTTCTATTTGTTTTATTTAACTTTATTACTTTCTTTAAAATAAACCGCAAAACTACTTGGAAAATACATATTCATGAAAGTAGAGACGAGATAAAATCTCGGTCTGAGAGACCGTGCGCGAGCATATGTGTCCTGTCAAAATGCGCGAGTACAGGAAGGTTAATGGAGCCGTTGGTGGCGCTAACATCGATTTCCCCTCCGTGATGTTACTATAGTTTTAATATACAAAGGCTGAGTGCACTATTTCCAATATTCCATTGAATTTGGCATTTAAGAGAGTGGAAGTTAGTGGAGAGAGAATGAATTCTCTCAAACGTCGTTGACGTTCTGCTTTTTTGCATATGCAGACACTACTTGGTTAACTCAAACCATCCTGGAACGAAACCCAGGTTGACTTCAGGTGCGGACATAGCATAAGGTTTATAGTAACCAGAGCTATAGATGGATCTTTTTTATAATGAAAAATTTAACATAAGCAATGCGTAACTAATACGGGTTGGAAAATGTTTTATAAGGCCGTGTGTGAATTGCGTTAAAATTTGCGTTAAGACTTCTACCATGATTAAAATTTGACGTCTTGTTTGAGGTGGGATCAAATTTAACCATTTGCTGTGTGAATTGCGTTAAAATAATTATTTTAACCAAGATTTCTGCATAGGTTAAAAAAATTTCCCACGATAATTTAAGAAATTTCCCTGAACAAAAATTGGTTTTCTTTTTCACGGAAAAATAATTTCTCTTACAAAACATATTTTTAAGAAAACAGGGTTAATATAAAGTCTCTGAAACTGAAAAAAAATCTTTTTTATTTATTGTTCTCGATCCTAATGTCATATTTTAAAACAACAATCAAAAATATTCAAACAAAATTCCCATTTTGATTAATTGATTTATTCGGTGTGGTAACACTGAAAACTAGTTTTCACAGCTGATATCTGTCATACATTTCAAAAGAAACAAAACAATAAATTCGTTTTTGGTTTAGAAAAATGACAAATTTGAAGTATTTGGTATTAATTTCCAGCCTGCCTTCGTTTTTTTTCTTGATTCATATTTCGTTGTTTGAATTGAATGCAAAAGCAAGAGCAAATTTCTCTTTCACTAGAAACGTCAAATTTTAACACACTTTAAGCCTTGCGCAAACCAACGCGGTGAGTGCGTGCGATGCGATTGCGTTAAGTCAAACCTATTGTAATGAACACCCAACATTTATACCAATTTCCTAATCGAAAACGTTTAACCGAAAACACAACTGGCAACACTATAATGGAATGGTATAAATGACAGGCATTGCTTGTAAGCCAGTGTGTGTGAGTGTAGAGATGCTTGACAGCAAATGTGGAAACCATGGAGAAGAAACTGGAACGCTCTAGATGAGTGTTGTTCTATATAAATAGGCCGCTGACGCAACGAGCAGTCAGTTTTGATTATAGAGTGAAAAGTGAATAGTAAATTGTTTACAAGTAGTGATAGTCCAATAGTCGAGTTGAGATCGAATAAAGTATAGATACTGAATAAAAGTGGTAGAAATAAATTGAAAAGTGAAGTTTTATTTTTCGAACTAAGCGCACGTTACATTGGTGTCAGAAGTGTAAATAAAACTTATTTGATAAAAAAAAAAAAAAAGAAGAACGAATTTGACTAGTAAAGTGTAAGAAAAAAAAAAAAAAAGTTAAATACAGTGAAAATGGGTAAGTTGTTGGAAGAGCTCAACTGCACTGAGCTTAAAAGTGAATTAGGTAAGCGAAATCTTTCTAGAGCGGGATCGAAAAATGAGCTCGTTCTGCGCTTGCGCAACTATTTGGAACAGCAAGGGGAAGACGCAAACACTTTTGTTTTTGAAACAGAAGTGGAGGAAGAGGAAGTAAGTGAAAGTGTAGATTTTTCTAGTATGATGAAACTTTTGTTAGAACAGCGAAACGAGCAAAAGAAGGAACAGCACAATGTTCTCGAACGACTCGAAGTACAACAAAAGAAGCTGGAAGAGCAACGAAATGAGCAAAAGAAAGAACAGCAGAATGTTCTGGAGCAACTTGAAGCACAACGAAACGAACAAAAGAAAGAACAACAGAATATTCTCGAAAGACTTGAGGCGCAACAGAATGTTTTGGAAGGTCAGAAAAACATTCTAGAAGGCAAATTGGGCAACATTGAGAAAAATGTATGTGCCCTTGACGAACGCGTTGAAGGTATGGAAAAACAGCTTTCTGTTGTAGAGAATCGTTTCGAAATCGTAGAAAGCCGATGTGATAAACAGTTCTCTGTTCTGACCAAGGAATTGGACCAGATCCGCAAAATCAAAATTCGAGAATATACTTTAGAGTTTTCAAAGAAAAAGGAGATGAAACCGCCGACATTTGATGGACAGTCCTCTTGGCCAGTCTACAAGAGACAATTTGAGGCAGCCGCGACAACAAATGGCTGGGATGACGAAGACAAGTACATAGCACTAACTCTTGCTCTTAGAGAACCAGCAGCTGAATTACTTCAAACTTTTCCTGCTGGTAAGAGCGGCGATTTCAGTTCTCTCGTGGCAGCTATAGATAAACGCTTTGGAGATAGCCACTTGAAAGAACTCTTCCGAGTCCAACTCAATAACAGAGTTCAGAAAAGGGGTGAAAGTTTACAGCAGCTCCAAGCAGACGTCGAAAGACTGGTTCACCTGGCATACCCGGATGCTGGAGAAGAAATCATCAACCAGCTTGCTGTTGAGTCCTTCGTTCGTGCCATTTCTGATATACATCTTCAGAGGTCTGTGCGAACTGCTAGAACACGTACTCTTTCTGAAACTTTAGCATTCGCTTTGACAATTGAGGCCGCAGAACAGGCTTCTCATGGAGTACATCGACTTAGAGAAGCCAAAGTCGAAGAATGCTCGTGCCAAAGAGCTGAAATACAGAAGAACCAGCGGAGCGGACTTGCAAGATGTGGGAACTGCAACAAGACCGGGCACTTACAGCGTCAATGCCGACTACCACCAAATAAAGCGGCTTGTCAACATTGTGGAAGCAAGAGATCCAACCCAGAACAAGGTAACAACAACACCAGTGCTGCTTATCAATCCGTTTCCCATCAGGGAAACGAGTAAGAACCAACTTACTTCGAGGGGCAGAGGCTGGTTTCTTGTATCGATGGCTCCAGAACCACCATCCAGGTCTCTCAGACCAAACGAGACAACAAAAGTCTGACTGTGGAGACTACTATTAACGGGAACAAACATGTGGCTACCATCGACACCGGTGCAACAGCATCCATAGTACGTCGAGACCTGGTAAAGACGACGTGGCTTCATAACACCAATAGCTACCGTCTAAGAACTGCAACGGGAGAAGCAGCAAGAGTATATGGAGAAGTGTGTCTTAAGATCCGACTGGCCGATATAGTGTTTACTCATCAATTCCTGGCGGCAGATATATGTGACGAGTGCATCATTGGAATCGACTTTATGAAACAGCACGGAGTTATTTTGGACATCGGTAATCAAGTTTTGAAGTACCAAAATAAGGAACTTCCAATGACCTATTCGAACGAAAGTACGTCGACACTGAGGACTGTCATCACGGAAGATCTGATTCTGCCTCCTTCTTCTGAAGTGTTCGTTTGGACAAAACTGGAAGGTGAGTTTGGAAGCCTTCGATACCTAATGGGGGAACCAGACCCAGAGTGTTCCTCCCAAAGCGTCATCATTGGGAAAACACTAGTAGCACCAAAAAACAAAACGGTCCCCGTACGGTTACTAAACACCAGATCGTACGATGTAAGGTTGAAGAAAGGAGAAGTCGTTGGACGTTGCGAATCGGTTGCAGCAATTACGAAGATCACAGACGAAGCCCCGAGAAAAACTATAACTCCGGAGGAGCTCAAAACCATCAGAGCTAAAATACTGTATTCATCCAACCTTGATCACCAACAAACAAGGATGGCTGAAAATCTCCTACAAGAGTACACTGACATCTTCGCATCGCAAAAGGGACAATATGGTAGGACACAGTTGGTGCAGCATCGCATCAACACAGGAGATGCAAGACCGATTCGTCAACCCGCAAGACGCCTTCCACTGGCCAAACAAGGTGAGGTTGAGGAAGTGATAACAGCAATGAAGAAGGACGGTCTTATTGAAAATTCCAAAAGTCCTTGGGCTTCACCAGTGGTGCTAGTGAAAAATAAAGACGGAAGCACTCGTTTTTGTATGGACTACCGAAGGCTGAATGATGTGACTAAAAAGGACAGCTATCCCCTGCCGAGAATCAGTGATACCCTGGATGCTGTGGAAGGAGCCCAGTGGTTTTCGACGCTGGACTTGAAGAGTGGATATTGGCAAGTTGACATCCACCCTGATGATCGGGAAAAGACGGCGTTTTCTACAGGTAATGGGCTCTGGCAGTTTAAAGTTATGCCGTTTGGGCTATGCAACGCTCCGGCAACATTCGAGCGTTTGATGGAGTGCGTTCTTCCAGGACTGACGTGGAAAGCGTGCCTAGTCTACTTGGACGATGTCATTGTTTACGGGAAAACATTTGACCAACATTGCAAGAATCTAAAAGCCGTGTTTCAGAGACTTCGAGAGGCTAACCTTAAACTGAATCCAGAAAAATGTGCACTTTTCAAAACCGAAGTTAAGTATTTGGGACACATCATCTCTTCCCAAGGAGTGAAGACTGATCCTGAAAAAGTTGACTCCGTCAAAAATTGGCCAACACCACAGGACAAACATCAACTCCGAAGCTTTCTTGGTCTTGCCACATATTACCGACGTTTTGTTAAGAACTTTGCTGGAGTTGCAAAGAGTTTGCATCAGCTCACCGAAAAAGGGAAGCAGTTCAAATGGTCAGGTGAGTGTGAAAATTCTTTTCAGGAACTCAAATACCGCCTCTGTAACGCTCCAGTGCTGGCACATCCAACACCTGGCAAAACATTCATCATCGACGCAGATGCAAGCAACGTTGGAATCGGGGCGGTACTATCCCAAGTGCATGATGGCGAAGAGAAAGTGGTGGCATATTACAGTAAGGTCCTCTCGAAGCCTGAAAGAAACTATGGCATGACCAGAAGGGAACTGCTAGCTCTTATCTTGGCAGCAAAGCACTTCCATAAGTACATCTATGGACAGAAATTCCTTTTGCGGACAGACCATGGTGCTCTGAACTGGCTGTTGAACTTCAAAAATCCAGAAGGTCAAATCGCAAGGTGGATAGAAAGACTGCAGACTTATGATTACCAGATTCAACACCGCAGAGGAAAGCTGCACTCAAACGCCGACGCATTGTCCCGAAGACCTTGCAAAGAGGATTGCAAGCATTGTAGGCGACAGGAAAACAAAGAAAATATTACCGCTCAGCGACTAAGAGCTGACCCCATATGCGGATGGAGCAATGAGGAAGTAAGGACCGCTCAACAGGAGGATCCAGATATCGAACCCATTCTCGCATGGAAAGAAGAGAAACCTGAATGGGGAGACATTTCTGACAGGAGTCCAATTCTCAAAGCCTATTGGGCACAGTGGGACTCACTATATGTGCAAGAAGGTGTCCTCAGGCGAAGATGGGAGTCCGCTGACGGTAAATCATATGTGATGCAGCTGATCGTACCGCAATCGAAAGTCAGTGAAGTTCTTCGGGAGATGCTCGACGGACCTTCTGGAGGTCACCTGGGAGTTAACAAAATACTGGAGAAGGTGCAACATCGGTTCTACTGGTTACATGCTAGAGATGACGTGGAGAAGTGGTGCCGAACATGTGACAAGTGTGCTGCAACCAAAGGACCTGGTAGGAAGATTCAAGGTAAGATGCATCAGTACAACGTTGGATCGCCTTTTGAGAGGATTGCAGTAGATGTGGCTGGGCCTTTTCCAGAGACCAACGCTGGAAACAAGTACATTCTGGTTGTAATGGACTATTTTAGCAAATGGCCTGAGGCGTATGCCATCCCAAATCAAGAAGCCAAAACGGTGGTCGACCAGATTGTGTTTAACTGGGTAAGTAGGTTTGGCGTACCTATGGAACTCCATTCCGACCAAGGGAGGAACTTCGAGTCAAACATCTTCCAAGGAGTGTGCGGACTACTTGGCATCAAGAAGACCAGAACCACACCGCTTCATCCACAATCTGATGGGATGGTTGAAAGATTCAACCGGACCTTGAAAGAACACCTCACCAAGGTCGTAGGCGACTACCAAAGAAACTGGGACATCCTGTTCGGGAAAACCATGCGGCTGCCCAGCGAACTTAAATTTGGATGCCCCACAGAGGAGCCACAGGACACGAACGAGTATGTGGATGACCTCAAGGAGAGACTCGCTGACATCCATAAAAGAACAAGGGAACGGATGAAAACCTACAGCGACCGGATGAAGACACGGTACGACACAAAAGCGACAACGGCAGTATTCCAAGCAGGAGATCGTGTGTGGCTATATAATCCTCATCGTCAAAAGGGATTGTCACCGAAACTTCAGCAGAATTGGGAAGGTCCTTATACTGTTGTCACGAGGATTAACGACGTGGTTTACCGCATCCAAAGAGGATTAAGAGGCAAGTTAAAAGTAGTTCATTGTGACCGGCTGCATCGATATAGTGGCGAGGCTGCAGATGGAATTATTCGGGACGAACAATCTTAAGGAGGGGCGGTGTAATGAACACCCAACATTTATACCAATTTCCTAATCGAAAACGTTTAACCGAAAACACAACTGGCAACACTATAATGGAATGGTATAAATGACAGGCATTGCTTGTAAGCCAGTGTGTGTGAGTGTAGAGATGCTTGACAGCAAATGTGGAAACCATGGAGAAGAAACTGGAACGCTCTAGATGAGTGTTGTTCTATATAAATAGGCCGCTGACGCAACGAGCAGTCAGTTTTGATTATAGAGTGATAAAGTGAAGAGTAAATTGTTTACAAGCGATAGTCCAATAGTCGAGTTGAGATCGAATAAAGTATAGATACTGAATAAAAGTGGTAGAAATAAATTGAAAAGTGAAGTTCTATTTTTCGAACTAAGCGCACGTTACACTATATAAGGTTACATGGAACTTTATATAGGTTTGACTTAACGCAATCGCATCGCACGCACTCACCGCATTGGTTTGCGCAAGGCTTTAACCTACTCCACAGCTCAATAAATTTTAACCCATTTTGTTCACCTCATAAGTGTCAAATTTTAAAGCGGGTTAAATTTTAACACACATTTTAACGCAATTCACACACGGCCTAAATGAGGATTTGTTCGACGTGTCGTAAGAAAGGTTTATTTGCTACAACTAGTATTAGCTAATCCGAGGTTGAAACGAGTATTATGCTGGGTTTACATGCATCTGCAGAAGTGCAGAAAAGTAAAGCGGGACGGATGAAGATCATAAAACACAGAAGTTAAAAAGAGAGACGAATAGGATTATGGTTGCGGATGAGGGATTATGCGTGCAGATGAACATGTTCATTTGCACCCATAATTTTTCATCTGCAGCTGTTATATATACAAAGTTAAATAAAGAAACAAACAACCGCGCACTTGAATGGTTAAACTATACAACTCGACTTATCGTGTCATAGAACCGATCGCGTACTCCAAGTTCAACATTGGATAGCCGATGCGTTTGAAAACTCAACACAATTTGATGGCTAAAATGCATACACGTTTTACCCAATGCAAGGCATTGCAAGGCATTGGGCAATCGATGTGCAACGAGTCAACTCAAATTGCATTGAGTTCAATGCACGACGACTTCCTCTGAAGGTGTGGGAAATCAAAGCACAACATCCCTCCCTACCTGGGAAAAGTTCGCGACCAGCCGAATGACAATCGATAATCGACTTACTTTTATTACAAAAATAGCAATTATGTCTAATAATTACAGAATAAATAATTACTTAAATCTAAATCAAAACTTTTAAAATTTAAATATTTTATTTTCATAATTTAGAATACACTAATTGATATATGTATATATTATTGAAATTTGGAATATCTCCCAACGAACTTTTTATACTAGACCCATTCTTAATTTAAAATTTTTTTTTTATATTGCTTGGTTATTATTTAATCTAATTCGAAGTTAAATAATGAAATTTGTACACTATTCAAATCTTTTCCCGAAATTTATAAAACAAATTTTTTTTTTTTTTTATCTATTTAATTCTAAAAAATTAAAAGTTTTTTGTAAAATTTATTCACAAGTAATTAAAATTATATGGTTATATAAAATTAGATGAACCTAGCTGTATAGGCTATTGGTTCTGATTATATACAACTTAGATGTTAATATTGGTTTTACTTATAAATTCAGCAATGAGTTCGATGTTTGTGTAGTTTGGTTCTTTCAAAATATCATAAATAGGTTTGTTTTTCGATAAGTTTTTAATAGTACATAACAATTTTCAAATATATGTATTAAATCTAAGATGACATTACAATAATAGCAAGTTGGTGGACTGTTATTTGTGAGAAGATGTTCGTGTGAAGCAGCAGTGTGACCAAGTGTGAGGCGAACGAAGTTTGAAATTTTTTTGCTTAGGAGTATTTATGGGATAACGTGGTTGAAGTCTTTCGGGGTTTGCTTTTTTGTAGTGATGGTGGTAAAGACTCCAGTCATGCTTTAAATTTGATGTTGTTACTTTCTGTATATATTTTATAACATCCAGTTTTGTGTATGTATCAAATAGAAATACAGGAGCGTTGTTGGCGAGGTTTGCAGCAAGGTCAGCATGTTTCAGAAAACAATCTGGAAGTAAAGTTAGAGCCATTATCCGTTACGAGCGTTTTGGGTATACGAAAACGTGTAATTATTTCCGAATAGAAAGCTCTGGCCACTGTAGATGCCTCTGCATCCGGGATCGCCACGCAAGCCATGTACTTAGTCAGGTCATTTTGGAATGTTAATATGTACCTATTGCCAGAATAAGTTAGTGGCAAAATACCCACCGTGTCCATATATACCTTGACCGCCGTATTAATAAACGCGGAATAACTGGGAAATACTTATTCCATGGATTAAGTTACCATTATACCATTTTTCATTTAATTAAAGCCACCATTATACCATTTTCCACTTAATCCATGGAATAAGGCTTAGCCAAGTGTGAGGCGAACGAAGTTTGAAATTTTTTTGCTTAGGAGTATTTATGGGATAACGTGGTTGAAGTCTTTCGGGGTTTGCTTTTTTGTAGTGATGGTGGTAAAGACTCCAGTCATGCTTTAAATTTGATGTTGTTACTTTCTGTATATATTTTATAACATCCAGTTTTGTGTATGTATCAAATAGAAATACAGGAGCGTTGTTGGCGAGGTTTGCAGTAAGGTCAGCATTTTCATTACCTACCGACAATCCCAACGTGACCAGGAGTCCACATGAGTTTAATGCTGTTTGGTGATTTTGTAAGTTGGTGTCGGATTTCTGATAAATAAAAAAAATAAATAGGGTGGCGCTACAGAGCAAGGAGCCCCTGGGCCTAGCGCATTTCTCACAACCATGCCTTGTGAGGGAATGGAGGGGACCTACAATTTAATGCCGGATCCGAACGGCTAATTGAGAAAGCGCTTTTCATGGCATGAATTTACTAACGGAGGACTTGCCAATTCCTCGCGAAAGGCAATACCCGGGAAAAAACATTTTTTTGCCTCTGCTGGGATCCGAACCTTGAACCTCTGGGTTAGCAGGTGGACATGCTAACCATCGCACCACGGGTACCACAAATCGGATTTCTGATATAAGCTCATTATTGTTGTTTGGATTTTTTATCGCGTTTAGTACGGAGATACTATCGGATCATATGATATGTTTGCCTGGCTTATTAGTTACCGTTTTCGTAGCTTGCAGAATTGCGAAAGCTTCTGCTGAAAAGATTGAAGCGATGTTTGAGAGACTGCCAATGAAGGCGATCGTACCTACCGTTTTCGAGAACTACAGCATACTATGTATTTGTCGAGGCCTTTGATCCGTCCGTGAATACAAAATTCCACCCTTCAGATTTTAATTCCGATGAGACACTTGCGAATAGTTGGCGATAGGTATTACTTGTATTTATTTTCCTATATTCGGCTAAGGTCAGTATCAAGGAATTGGGATTGAGATTCCATGGAGGGTGTCGTGGAGTGGCATACTGGTGTCGCGTTAGTGAAAGATTGATTATCTTTGCTTTGTCAATCACGGTAGCGATTGCGTATGGGATTCTCTTTGTAAGTTTGTGGTGTTTTGCTCTATTGATATCGGTATCTATGATGGAGTTTCTAGAGAACATGAGTTTGGCAAAGAGTTTTAATGTTGCCGAATCTCTTCGTTCCTCGATGCTTGGGAGTCCTGATGCTTTAACAAGGATATTTTTGATAGGTGAAGTGGGAAATGCGTTTATGCTTCTCCGAGCAGCTTGGTGGTAGACAGGTTTGATAATGTTTAGTGTTGATTTCGGGCATTGTCCATATATGCATAATCCGTAGTCTATTTTACTTAAAACTAACATTTTTGTAATATTTGAAAGAGTATTAATGTGTACTGTCTGAGATTCCACACGCAATAATATTCCACATACGGAATTTCCATACGCAACTAAAAATACTTACCTGGCAACGATTAACATTGGTAATTGGCAAACCTGAAAACAATGAAATTCGCCTTTTTCTCTTGTCATGTCTACCATTTCCTTTTTTGCTCATTCTGTCATTAATAAAAAGTCATTCGAACAACGTGGTCACATTTTTCTCTATTTCTTTTAGTTTGGTCAATCAGCTTTTATGAAACATTTTGGTGCCTCCTGTGAGGACAATCGTTTTATCTAAATATATTATTTAGTTTTTGAGACTTTATTTATTGGAATTTGATTGATTTAATCGTAGTCTTCTTTAAGATTTGGTGCACTATGGCAGAACTCAATCTACGTGCCACAGCCTCCAATGGAATAAAACGCATCTGGGAGCGTTTAAGGAATATGGACTTATCCACGTGTGATGTTCCTCAACTTAATCAGGACCTAAAGGCTGTTGAGGCGCATTATGATCGTTTCCTCAGCAACCATCAGATCTTAGTAGGGAAAGCTAAAACCGACGAGCTAGATATACATGAAATACTTTGGGATCAGGTTGAAACGATGTTCAACCAGACTTGCATTACACTTGAACGCAGGCTTTTACATTTGCAATCTGAAACAAAGCGGGAAAGGGAGTGTTCATCTGCGACGAACTTCGATATGCGACTTGATCGAGTCACAGTTCCTTCCTTTGATGGCTCGTTGCGGAATTGGTTAGCCTTCAAAGACACATTTGAAACTTTGGTACATAATACGGAGTACCCCGAAGCATACAAATTAAATAAACTTCGTCAGGCAGTTGACGCTACAAAGGTACCGTTAGTTGGTGGTATGTACTCCGGTGGGTACGCTGAGGTCTGGCAAGCGTTAAAGGAGAGGTTCGATAATCCTAAATTGTTAGCCGAGGTTCATGTGTCGCGATTTATTAACATCAAACCAGAGTCAGAGGATAATGCAAGGGCATTACTATCAATCGTTGACACAGTGCATGAGTCCCTTCGCGCTCTTCGGGTGATGAAACTACCGGTTGACCAGTGGGATGCGCTGGCTACTCCTATTGTCGTATGCAAGCTTCCTTTGATCACGCAACGGGAATGGTGCATGCATTGTTCGTCGAATGAAATACCTCGCTTGTCAGATCTACTTGAATTTTTGGAAAAACGAGCACACAGTTTGTCCACGTCTTTAGTAAATATACCTGGTCGTTCGGACCCATCGTCGACAGAACGTCCTCAGCGACAGACACAACGTTCAGTCAGGTCACATGTTGCTACGGTAGGTGAGGGGAAATGTATACACTGTCAGGGGCCACACCGAATTAGCCGGTGCCAAACAGTGCTTTCAATGAAACCGGAGCAGCGTTTCGAGCTGTTGAAGCATTCCGGTTTATGCTTCAATTGCCTAAAGCATGGACATTGTTCACGTCAGTGCCCAGCAGGTGGGTGTCATCAGTGTGGTCGGAAGCATCACACGTTATTCTGTCGTCAACCGCAATCAACGCCGACATCAGCTATCCAAACCATCGGGACGTTAGGCCGGAGCTCTCAAGCAGCTGTTTCCTCGTTAATAACCCAACAAACAGCATGACTAACCGACTCGACCGCCAATTGTAGTAACCAATTTAACAAAACTGTTTTACTTGCAACTGCGCTCGCATATGCAAGTGGTGAATGGACTAGTCAGCAGCGCTTAGCTCGTATCCTCTGCGATCCCGGATCACAGGCTAGTTTTATTACGGAGCGCTTTGCCACTTCTTTAAATCTTCGCAAGCAACCACAGAGCTTAAACGTGGAAGGCATTGGAGGTTCTTCTCATACTACAACAAATGGTAACACGGTGCTCACAATTAAATCGTTGTATACCGATTTTCAGTTCAAGATTAACCCGTTTGTTATTCCGTCAATTACATCGACGACTCCAGCAGTGCATGTGGATGGGAGACAGTGGGATCATCTTGTTGGTCTCCGACTTGCAGATGTGCATTTCGGTAGGCCAGGTGGCATCGAAATACTACTTGGAGCAGACGTCTGGGGTCTGATCGTCGAAAGTGAGGTTATAAAAGGGAAACCTGAGGAACCTTCTGCACAAAGTACCAAATTGGGTTGGGTCGTATTTGGACCAGCTTTGACGATGCAAAGATCGACCCTTTCTCTTCGCACCTTTTACACGCAGCCGTCTGAAGGTGACACCGATTTGTCAGAGTTGTTATCAAGGTTTTGGAAACTGGAAGAAGCAAACGATACCAACATTGTAGATGATGAATGCAGCCGAATCTTTGCAGCCACGCATTCTCGAACTATTGATGGGCGTTACGTGGTTCATATCCCGTTTCGCCAGGATAGACCTCCGCTTGGGGATT
The DNA here is from genome assembly GCA_949752695.1 of Melanostoma scalare. NCBI lineage: Eukaryota > Metazoa > Arthropoda > Insecta > Diptera > Syrphidae > Melanostoma > Melanostoma scalare. The sequence goes on along the minus strand of OX456985.1, from coordinate 94,679,898 downwards.
CATATTCATCTGCTTTGCGACAATTTCATTCTTTGGAGCGTAGACTGGCTGCCAATGAAGAGTTACGGAACAAGTATGTGCACTTCATGCAGGAGTATGTTGCATTGGGCCATATGGAGCCAGTCGATCAACACGTCGACCACTCCAACTACTATTATATACCACATCATGCGGTGACTACAAAATTTCGTGTTGTTTTTAATGCGTCAGCCCGAACAAGTGTTGGTGTTTCGTTGAATGACATTCAGTTGGTTGGTCCGACAATCCAAGATACTTTGGTCAACATAATATTCCGCTTTCGTCGATACCGGTTCGCACTGACAGCCGATATCGAGAAAATGTTCCGGCAGGTGCTGGTGACTCCAGAACATAGAGACTTTCAACGGATTCTCTGGCGAGAATCACCGTCCGAAGAGCTAAAGGTTTTCCGTCTAACCACGGTCACATATGGTATGACTTGCAGCCCATACAATGCGGTACGATCTCTTCATCAATGTGCCTTCGACAACTACAGTGTAATAGAAGATACTAATGAGGCAGTTGCGGCGCGAGACGCAATTTTAAATTCGTTCTATGTTGACGATTTTTTGGCTAGTTGCAACACCGTCGCTGAAGCAGTGTCCCTAGCGAACAACGTGGTCACATTTTTCTCTATTTCTTTTAGTTTGGTCAATCAGCTTTTATGAAACATTTTGGTGCCTCCTGTGAGGACAATCGTTTTATCAAAATGTTTCATAAAAGCTGATTGACCAAACTAAAAGAAATAGAGAAAAATGTGACCACGTTGTTCGAATGACTTTTTATTAATGACAGAATGAGCAAAAAAGGAAATGGTAGACATGACAAGAGAAAAAGGCGAATTTCATTGTTTTCAGGTTTGCCAATTACCAATGTTAATCGTTGCCAGGTAAGTATTTTTAGTTGCGTATGGAAATTCCGTATGTGGAATATTATTGCGTGTGGAATCTCAGACATGTACTTTACTCCGTTTACAAGCCAAATATCTGATAATATTAGTTCTTAGTTATAAGTCCGTTGGGAGGTTATGTGTAGATAAAAAAAACTACCAGATAAAAAATTTAATTTTAAATTTTTTGTGTTAAACTTTTGGGATATAAAATTTTTTTTTTTCTTCTTTTGGTGACCCCTTTTTTCAAATTCTGAAAAGACAAAAAGAATTAGTGAGATTGTACGGATTGATGATAATAATATCAGATTAAAATTAGATCATAAATGATGGAATGCTTTTAGCTGGTTGTTGTGAACCCGCTTCGTTTTTCTACACATTTTAATGGTTGTGTTAACGTCACCTCTAACTGAAACTACCTCATAGGGTCCTAACCAGCGTTGCCACAATGATACAAGTGTAACAAAAGTGTTACACTTTTCAATTATTTTATAGTTTAGTTACAATGTTACTTTTTTTTCCGTTTTGTAACACTTTTCCCGTAAAAATTTTTTTTTTTTTTTGTTAAAAAATATTGAAAACAGCACTTTTCTCTTTCGAACCATTTGTATGTGAATTCTATAGTCTGCTTTTACATTGAGACGTTCTTAGCTCGACGCTTTTCGAAAATACGTGAGAGCAAATAGTGAAAGCATCTTTTTCAATCTATGTTTCTCTTTTACCCTACAGCATTTTCGAATTGCGTCGAGCTAAGAAGGTTTCCATGTTAAAGCAGATATAGTATTTTAGAGGGAACGTACTTAGTTATGCGCCGTTCGGGCAGCAGATGGCGAAGTAGGTCTATCTATTGATGAAAAAAAATGTATAAAAACAAAAATGAAATTATTTTATACAGAACTATGTCAGATTAAAAAGAGGTTCGATTTTACTAATGAAAAATTAAAAAATATTGCGCTTCTAGATCCTGGAAAAAATTGTTTCTGAAAGCAATTGTATCTTGCCACTATCAAATAATTTCCCGAATTTGTATGATCCCGAAAAAAAAAGAAAAAAATATACACTGAGTTTAGAAAGTTACAGTTACAACAAAACTTAAAATATATTGACGACATTGAATTAATTTGGGGCCTTGTTAAATCTTTACAAAATCCACAAAAAGAGAAATGTTTGAAAATGTTGTGCAATTTTCAAAAAAAAAAAATTAAGCTTACTTCACAGTTCCGCTACTGCGAAGTAGCGGTAGAGTTTTTCTGAACTTTATTAAATAAAAAATAATAAGGCGAACAAATATGATTTAAAAACAATTGAGGCAATAATATTTGCAAAGCAAATCAAAGACTTGTACTTGTAAGAGTAATGAGAAAAAAATGAATTTATTACATTTTCTTAGTATGTATGTATGTACATATATAAAAACGAAATGTGATAAGGTGTTCCTAATAAAGTTTTTTTTTCTTTTTTTTTAGTTAAGAAAACATGTTTTTATTATTATTGTAGTTTTTTTTTTCAGTTTGTTACATTTTCTTTCCATTTGTTACACTTTTTGAAAAAAATTGTTACACTTTCAAAAAGACCTGCGGCAACATTGGTCCTAACCAAATTTGTGAAAACTTGTTTTTTTCCGAGCAGGATTTCTAAGCAACACTTTTTGCCCTGTTGTAAAGGACGTGGGATGAACCTTTCGGTCATACTGCTTTTTCGATGCTATTTTGGCTTTTTCTAGATTGTTTCTAGCTATCTCATGCGACCTTTGGAATTGAAACCTTAGCTGTTGCGGATAGTCTTCGATATTATATAAAAGAGCGGGCTTTTTTCAAGTTTGTAGGCATTTCGAACTCAAAGCCGTAAAGACTGTTCAATGGTGTCAATTTAGTGGAAGAATGCTGTGTATTGTTATGTACATGCATGGCCTGACTAAGCCATTGATCCCAATTTCTGTCGTCATTGTTAACGAAACTCCTTAGATATTCCGCTAAGGGTCTGTGACTCCGTTCTAATGAACCGTTGGCCTGTGGGTGGTAGGCGGTTATATGGATTTTCTTAACTCCCAACAGTTTACATGTTTCAGAAAACAATCTGGAAGTAAAGTTAGAGCCATTATCCGTTACGAGCGTTTTGGGTATACGAAAACGTGTAATTATTTCCGAATAGAAAGCTCTGGCCACTGTAGATGCCTCTGCATCCGGGATCGCCACGCAAGCCATGTACTTAGTCAGGTCATTTTGGAATGTTAATATGTACCTATTGCCAGAATAAGTTAGTGGCAAAATACCCACCGTGTCCATATATACCTTGACCGCCGTATTAATAAACGCGGAATAACTGGGAAATACTTATTCCATGGATTAAGTTACCATTATACCATTTTTCATTTAATTAAAGCCACCATTATACCATTTTCCACTTAATCCATGGAATAAGGCTTAGCCCAGCTATTCCGCGTTTATCAATACGGCGGTGAGAGTTTATTCTTCTCTTTAATTTTATTGATTAGCTCAATACTCATCCAAGGTTTCAGTTTCTTATATTTATTGTTATTTTTTGTTACTGTACTTGAACATTGCTCAACATAACCATTAATAAAAGTATGAATTTTACATCTTGTGTCTTTTTCCTTTTTTCATCTGCACTTGCAGATGCATGTAAATCCACTATTATACTGGATTTACATGCATCTGCTACTGTAGAAGTGCAGAATATTAAAGCGGGAAGGATGAAGATTATAATGGTGGATTTACATGCATCTGCAAGTGCAGATGAAAATCGGAAAAAGACACAAGATGTCAAATTCATACTTGTCTGATAGAGAGGGAACGAACTTCCTAGTTATGGTTGCAGATGAAAAATTATGGGTTCAGATGAACATGTTCATCTGCAACCATAACTTTTCATCTGCAACCATAATCCTAATCGTCTCTCTTTTTAACTTTTGTGCTTTGTAATCTTCATCCATCTCGCTTTACTTTTCTGCACTTCCGCAGTTGTAGATGCATGTAAACCCAGCATAAAACACAAAAGTTAAAAAGAGAGGCATATAGCATTATGGCTGCGGACGAAGATAAAAAATTATTATTTAACTGCAGCCATAACTAAGTAAGTGCAGATAGTGTCTTTTTCCTTTTTTCATTTGCACTTGCAGATACATGTAAATCCACCATTAGCCGCGTTTTATTGGGAATTTTCTATATTCAGTTATGTTCATTTAGAATAAAACGATTTTTTGGTTTATATTCATTTAGCACGTCACTTTCAATTTTCACTTTCAAAGTTGGTACCCTTTGCACTTGTTCTAAGGATTAAGAACCATTAAAAATTTGCATTCAGAAGGATATAAATGCATACCTTTTATTTTCCATTTCTATTTTTCTCTATTTAATTCTCGATTCTCAATTTATTTGCCGCATTTCAACTTTTTACTTTCGATGTAAACAAAACAAATGTCACTTTAATTTTTTTTCGCAATGGCTGTGTTCAATTAGATTCATTTTGTGACTCAAGTTTTTGGTTGCCTTGGTTCTGATGTTCTTATGTGTTCTGTCTGATGTCCTTTTTTTCTGACCGATTGCGAAACTTTCCTTGTGTGTGCGTGTGTGTGTGTGTTAGTAACTGCGTGTCTATTTATGTCCCCACCAAGTCACCATCTGACTCTTCTATTAGCTATTAGGTGTGTTTCTTTACTGAAAATTCGCACGAAATGCACCGAAATTCGGCAGAAAGTCAGTCTAATCCCGTTCCAATTTTTCGTAGCAGTGCACAAAAAAGAGAGTGCTCTCGAGAGAATAAAAAAATTTCCCCACCATGCGAATTTCCGCCACCAAAATTTTTGTGGACAGAAATCGTGCACAGCCAAAACAAATACCACAACTGTCAAACAGACGTTTTTCCAAGCGTTGCGTTGCTGCGAATGTTTTGTTCAAGGCGTTTCTTTACTTTTAAGACAAATACGCTCTTTCAGAGAGTTTCTCAAAAAATTTTACAACCATTCCTTAAAAAAAAAATTTCTGTGCACAAAAAGTAAAGAAACAGACTTATTCAATCTGTTGTCGAAAATCAGAAAATATGAACGAACGCAACCCAAAGACTGCCAACCTCTGGGTGCCAAAAAAGAAATTTAACCAACCATCCCTGTTGTGCAGTTAGCTAACTGCGATATTTATGTTCATTTAGGCTATTGACATAAGGAGTTGTTGTTTTTCCATGAGCGATGTTTTACTGAAATGAACATAACTTCACATAGAATTTCGATAAAACGCGCCTATTAGTGAAATCTAATAGTGGATTTACATGCATCTGCAAGTGCAGATGATCTGCAAGTGCAGATGAAAATCGGAAAAAGACACAAGATGTAAAACTCATACTTGTCTGATAGAGAGGGAACGCACCATCTGCACTCCGTTAGTTATGGTTGCAGATGAAAAATTATGGGTGCAGATGAACATGTTCATCTGCAACCATAATTTTTCATCTGCAACCATAATTCTATTCGTCTCTCTTCTTAACTTGTGTACTTTATAATCTTCATCCGTCCCGCTTTACTTTTCTGCACTCATGCAGTTTCAGATGCATGTAAACCCAGCATAATAAATAAGTCTGTCTTTTTCTACTCTGAGCGATTAAATGACACTACCTTGCCACCGCTCCACTATGTAGAACACAGAGTATAACCCACAGAGTATAACCAGAGAGTCCACTGCAGCAAGGTAGTGCGTTTTGCCTACAAGCTAAACTAAACCGGATGACCCCACCCGGATGATCTCACTGGCCTTCACTTCCCACAGATCAAAGTCAGTTGAGTTTGAAAAGTAAAAAAATTTTTTTTGGTTGCAAAAAAAATCGATAATTTTTAATTTTCATACAGCCTAGAATTTAGAAAAATGAATTTAAGTTGCAGAAATTAACTTTTTTTTACATTTTGACCAGTATTTCACTGAAAAAGACAAAAATTAGTAAAAAATTTCATACCGATGCAGGTGTTTAGTTAAGTTTTTAGAGTTCATACTAGTGAGCACAGAGCCTCAAACTCAGAAATAGGACGCCATATTGAAAAATTTTTTGCGGGTGTTTCGGGTTGAAGGGGTGGAAGTGGATACTCTGTATTATCTACTCTGTGGTATAACCCACAGAGTAGATAATACAGAGTATCCACTTCCACCCCTTCAACCCGAAACACCCGCAAAAAATTTTTCAATATGGCGTCCTATTTCTGAGTTTGAGGCTCTGTGCTCACTAGTATGAACTGTAAAAACTTAACAAAACGCCTGCATCGGTATGAATTTTTTTTACTAATTTTTGTCTTTTTCAGTGAAATACTGGTCAAAATGGAAAAAAAAGTTATTTCCTGCATCTTAAATTCATTTTTCTAAATTCTAGGCTGTATGAAAATTAAAAATTATCGAATTTTTTTGCAACCAAAAAAAATTTTTTACTTTTCAAACTCAACTGACTTTGATCTGTGGGAAGTGAAGGCCAGTGAGATCATCCGGGTGGGGTCATCCGGTTTAGTTTAGCTTGTAGGCAAAACGCACTACCTTGCTGAAGTGGACTCTCTGGTTATACTCTGTGGTATAACCAGAGAGTCCACTGCAGCAAGGTAGTGCGTTTTGCCTACAAGCTAAACTAAACCGGATGACCCCACCCGGATGATCTCACTGGCCTTAACTTACCACAGCCGCCATTGTGTGTGGCCACAGAACAAAGTCAGTTGAGTTTGAAAAGTAAAAAAATTTTTTTTGGTTGCAAAAAAAATCGATAATTTTTAATTTTCATACAGCCTAGAATTTAGAAAAATGAATTTAAGTTGCAGGAAATAACTTTTTTTTCCATTTTGACCAGTATTTCACTGAAAAGACAAAAATTAGTAAAAAATTTCATACCGATGCAGGCGTTTTGTTAAGTTTTTACAGTTCATACTAGTGAGCACAGAGCCTCAAACTCAGAAATAGGACGCCATATTGAAAAATTTTTTGCGGGTGTTTCGTGCTGAAGGGGTGGAAGTGGATACTCTGTATTATCTACTCTGTGATGTAGAACATCGTTTATAATTTTATAGCATTACTGTACTTTTGCCAATCTAGTCTCTAGTAATTCCCAAACTGTTTGACTGTCAGATTTGACATTAATTTTTTCAAAGCTATCATTTTTCATTCTTCAGCAGACGGCCATTTGTAAGAAAAGTAGAATTTTCTCCACGACGCTGACATATTTTTTCTTAAATAGATCTAAAATAGTTTGAATAATGTCTCAACGATTTACATCGGCTCCGCCGGGACAAGCTCCTGCTACCGGTCAGCCCAGATACCAGACGCCGCCACCTCAATCAGCAGGAATGCGGCCATATACAGCTGGTGGAAGCTTCCCGGTAAGAAACAACAGACATTTGTGGAAATCACAAATAAATTTTAAAAAAATTAATATTTTCAGCAACGTGGCTTTCCCTTGCACCAAAATCCTCCAACACCGGTAGGAAGCGCCCCGTCTCCTGGTGGGCCACCCATGCACCAACGAACCTCACAACCTGGATTCCAAAGTGGTCTTAGAGGAAGCGGCTCTGGGACTAGCGTCAAAAGATCTCAAGAATCCCGTACTGTTAGTCAAACGCCAGGAAAAGGTGAATATGTGGCTGCTAAAAAGAAAAAGAAGCTGGCAGACAAGATCCTTCCCCAAAAAGTCCGTGACTTGGTTCCTGAGTCGCAGGCTTATATGGACTTGCTTACCTTCGAGAGAAAGCTAGATGCCACTATCATGCGTAAGAGATTGGATATCCAAGAAGCACTCAAACGACCCATGAAGCAGAAGCGAAAACTACGTATATTTATTTCAAACACGTTCTATCCCAGTAAGGAACCCACTGCAGAAGGTGAAGAAGGTGCTGTAGCTTCTTGGGAGTTAAGAGTCGAAGGTAGACTCCTCGAGGATAACAAGGGTGATCCTAACACTAAAATCAAAAGGAAGTTCTCATCTTTCTTCAAATCCTTGGTTATTGAACTTGACAAGGAGCTCTACGGACCCGATAACCATCTAGTGGAGTGGCATCGCACGCACACTACTCAAGAGACCGACGGATTTCAAGTTAAGAGACCTGGAGATAGAAATGTTCGTTGCACAATTTTGCTTCTTCTTGATTATCAGCCGCTGCAATTTAAATTGGATCCTCGATTGGCCCGCTTACTTGGTGTGCACACACAGACACGTCCGGTTATCATCTCCGCTCTTTGGCAGTATATAAAGACGCACAAATTGCAGGATGCTCATGAACGCGAGTACATCAACTGCGACAAATATCTTGAACAAATTTTTGGATGCCCGCGAATGAAGTTTGCTGAGATCCCACAGCGCCTCAATCCACTGCTGCACCCACCAGACCCAATTGTAATTAATCATTTTATTGAAAGTGGTGCAGAAAATAAGCAAACAGCGTGCTATGACATTGACGTAGAGGTCGACGACACACTCAAGAATCAAATGAACAACTTTTTAGTAAGCACTGCCAGTCAGCAGGAGATTCAGGGCCTGGACACCAAAATCCACGAGACCGTAGATACAATAAACCAGCTAAAAACAAACAGAGAGTTTTTCTTGAGCTTTGCTAAAGATCCTCAGACGTTTATCCATCGCTGGATTGTCAGCCAGACGAGAGATCTTAAGGTTTGGATTAATTTTTCCTTCTATTATTTTTTCTTGTGCCGATTTTTAATCCTTTCATTATTACAGACAATGACTGATGTCGTTGGCAACCCTGAAGAAGAACGCCGTGCCGAATTTTACTATCAACCCTGGACACATGAAGCCGTTTCACGTTATTTCTTCACGAAAGTTAATCAGAAACGAGCAGAGCTAGAGCAAGCTTTGGGTATCCGTAACTCATAAGATTTTCTTCGAGGTGACGCCTTCCCTGTTCCATGTCGGGTTACAATATTTAGAATAAGTGCTTGAAGTCCTTTTCTTTTAGTTAGTAATAACCTTAGTTCGTTCTGTATTTGTCAAACAACAAAACCATGATACGCATAACTTTTTTTAAATGCACGTGAGCAGGGATTAAAATAGTTCTGCTTCAAAGTTTTCAAATAGATTTTTTAGACTATGAAATAATATTCCTTACACTTTCGAAACGATGGATTAGCGATTATCATTTAATTTTTTTGATACAAAAAACATTCAAAGTATCGTTTTCAAACGATTGGGATATATTATTTTCGATTTTCCTTGCAGCTAAAATAGCTCTGATATCGAAATTTGCACAAAGAAATTAAAAACTAACATGAAAAGAAAGAAATAAAAGTAATAGAAAGTATCCGGATACGATTATTGAACACCTCATTGTGCGTTCAAGAACCTATCGGATAGTCTATCTTGGATACCCATATCTTAGACACGGTTTTGAACGGTTAGGAATTCTTTTTCCAGATTGCTACCGATTTAGAAACAGAAAATCATTCCAAATATCTTTACTAAAAGTTTGGAAATTGTTTTGTTTCCGATTTTCCATGCAACTTAAGTGGGAGCGTTCAATAATCGTATCCGGATAGCTTTTTGTTGCTGTTTGCGTGTTAAACATTTAGCAGCTACAAACTCATTTCTAACAAAAAGTTATCTAAAGATATCCAAGAATTGTTGGTATAAATTCCCCTGAACCGATTATTTATTTTTTCTTGTTGATTTGTTATTTTAGTAGTCACTTAAGCTACATTGCAAATCGAAAAAATCAATTGTAATCGTTGATCAACGATATTTTGAAGTTTTTAAAGTTAAATTTTTATATTTCACAGCTGTTGTCAGCATCGGCAGCAATCTGGAAAAAGATATTTGAATTGTTCACAAAAGTATCCGGTATCCAGGATACGGGTATTCGGTATAGCCTATAGATAGCTCATCGAGTTTGTGCCTCTGCTAAATGTTTAACACGTAAACAACAAAAGCTATACAATAACTGAACGGCCTGGGTCTTTCTCTTCTTAACGGGAGTATGGATAGGGCGCAACAACTTAAGCTATGGTTGAGAAAAATGCTGCATTCCTCTAGCTTGTGCTCAAAAATTTATTTATTTTACGCTCAGGAAACATAAAAATCTCCGCTAAGCCGATTGTACTAAACCGCTTAATCTTTGCTGTTGTACAAAAATAAAACCATTAACGTAAATGCTGAAATTACCTTGCTCACTTCACTTGGCATTGCAAATCAATTGTGTTATCGTGAGTTTTGCGTTCAGGAATGTGTTCAGTTTATAAAGACTGAGTTCATAAAAATTCATATTTTTCAGATTACTTACTTTTTTCGGCCTATGATTGGTCAGACGTTAAGTTTTTCAGTTGACCGTTCATCAGCTATCAGTTTTTCACTCAGAAAAAGCGATTCATTTTCGCATACCACTTAAAAAAGGCAAAGCCGCAGCGGCACAGCCACTATTCACGGACCCCACGCCCTACTCTTTATTTCGAAAGCCGATCCTATTCGAAAGTGATTTTGGATCCGTATATGAATTCATACTCCGATCTCCGAATCGCACAAAAATTGTTTGTATAATTTTCATTTACGGAATAGATTTTCGAGATATTTTTCATATTTCCCATGAGATCTGTCAATGTCAAATCAAACAAAGAAAAAAACATATAAGCAAGTTGGAAGTTGCAACCAAGACAGAAACTAGTTACAAAGCAGTTTTATTATTTAATAAAAACTGAAATAGTTTCGGATGCATGCAAAAAATAGGAAAGAATGGGTAGGACGGAAAATTATGCGCGATATAAATATATTCAGAATGGGTGTCAAAGATTTATTTCAGTCTTAACTATTAGGTTTGTTCGTTGAAGCCCTAGGGTCGCCATAAAGCGTTTTTTGAGAAACCCAAAGTCGCCCTGAATATCAAATTGAGTGTTTTTTGAGCCCTAGGGTTGATCTTGGTTTTCCGTAAACTGGCCCTAGCTTTTTGCTGGGGCGAGCTGAGAGCTGTCAAATGGCATGTATTTTTTTTTTAATGACGAATGTTTGGTGATTTGTGGTTTACCGTTTTTTGAGGACAGGAAAACCCAGGTTTTTTTGACAAATCATAGGGTTGTCAACAAAACCTGTGCCTCTGTTCTGTAACTATCGCCTCGATAAAAGCAGTCGATAAACGGTGGAAAACGGAACGAAATCTTACTAAATTCATAGAATTTCGTTTCGAAAATGGAACGAAATTCTATGAATTTAGTAGGATTTCGTTCCGTTTTCCACCGTTTATCGCCCGCTTTTATCGAGGCGATAGTTACAGAACAGGGCACTGGGGATAGTTCAACGAATAGACCTATTGTTCGGTTTTATGTCCCACAAATTGTTGGAAGATTTTACTTGACAGTAGAATTGATAAGGTTTGACCAAGTTTGGAATTATATGTATTGTTGAAGAATCTGATTCCTCTTCGGCTTTTTTGGTCACTGGTTAATGCAATGAAATTTATTTCATTTACTTTCCCGACGTTTCGACAGGGTTTGCTGTCTTCCTCAGGGGATGTTAAGAAATTAAAAACGTTATTTTAACAAAATTACTTAACAGAATAAATATAAAAGATTAAACTTTATATTACGTTAAAAGAAAAGTGAAAAAAAAAAAAAAAACAAAATAAAAATGTTACACTTCCTTTGTTGGAGTTTAGTCTTTAAGACTAAATTACACTTCCTTGTTTAATCTTTTATATTTATTCTGTTAAGTAATTTTGTTAAAGTAACGTTTTTAATTTCTTAACATCCCCTGAGGAAGACAGCAAACCCTGTCGAAACGTCGGGAAAGTAAATGAAATAAATTTCATTGCATTAACCAGTGACCAAAAAAGCCGAAGAGGAATCAGATTCTTCAACAATACAGATTTTACTTGACGTCCGAGGTGTTCAAACGTCCCTTGCCTGAATCTGGACGAGCAAACATGAACTCCACCATCACTTCTATAAAGCTAAGTGTACACGATTGCCTGATCTGCAAATATTGCCAGATTTGTCAGTGAAAAATTTGTCTCGAATGGCTGACAATCGTGTACACACCAAATGAATTTGCAGAAAAACAATTTGGGTGCTAATTTGTAGACAAATATCTGCTAATTAATTTGCAGATATCTGGCAATCGTGTACACGCAAGCTGACAACCGTGTACACACCAAATTTTTTTGCAGAAAAATTTGTTCATCAATCATTTTGAAGAGAAATTAATTTGCAAATGTGGCAATCGTGTGTACACAAATTTTGTTCATTTTCTGACGCTTCTGCAAATGTCTGGCAATAAATAAATTTGCAGACCCAGTTTGAGGAACATTTTCAAATTTATTCATTGGCAGACAAATCTGAGAAGGATTACAGGAAAAAAAAAACACTTGGATTGTCAACTACAAAACTCATCGAAAATTTAAAGGTGATTTTTGTTTTTATAGAAAATGTGTTAATTACGTGAAAATTTTTTTAGTTATGGATGCTAACTCATATTAAAAAGATGAGATAACCAGTGAAATGGATGACATGCATAACATCATTATATTCCTTTCTGTATGTCACTTATGATCTTTCTGCAGAACGACCATTTCCACATGAATATAGTGCGATTATTCCAGATGGCTGAAACAACTAAACCTAATCAGGATACGAAGCCGTTTGTTGAGGATTAATATCCAAACTTCTTGTTCATAAAAAACCGAGCCAAGCGGATAGATTTCCTGGACACAGAGAAACAAATGCAAGACAAAATGCTAAGCCAACCAAACCAAAAAAGCAGAAACCAAACTTAAAATATTCCTTGGTGAAACAGATGAACAAAAGAAGTTCTCGAATGTTTCCGACTCAGGCCCCGATTGCGGTTGTCGATTGACTAATCGATACTCGACTTTTGTCGATTTCGATCGACATCTTTCGTTCATAATTTTCTGGTCGACTGTTGCGTTAGGAAATTATTTTATGGGAAAATGTAAGTATTTTATTGAACAAATGCTCATATTTTGATATAATACGAGTATATAATACGAGTATTATATCAAAATATGAATTTGTTCAATAAAATACTTACATTTTCCCGCAAAATGATTTCCTAACGCAACAGTCGACAACAGTCGACCAGAAAATTATGAACGAAAGATGTCGATCGAAATCGACAAAAGTCGAGTATCGATTAGTCAATCGACAACCGCAATCGGGGCCTCAGAGAAGATCGTTAACTCTTTTTTGAATAGCTCGGTTCAATTTCTTTCCATCACCAAAGCGTACTTCAGCTGCTCTAACCTTACCGTCTCTGCCAGGAAAACATACATCCACGATTGCCAGTTTCCAATGTATCCTCGGTTTAGCTGCGTCATAAACCAAAACTACGTCTTCTGGTCGTATTTCTTTTGTGAAGGTTTTGTTAGAATGGTGAGCTGAACGCAGCAGGCCCAAATACTCGGTCTTCCACCTTTTCCAAAGAAGTGAAATGTACTTCACTTTCGCTATCCATTTAGTCCGGAGCTCCAAAGATGAGATTTGGTCTTTGCCTTTTAAATTGTCGACAGGAATATGACTGGAAATACCAGTGAGGAATGCATCGGGTGTTAATGGTGATAAGTCCAAGGGATCGTTACTGATGTAAGTAAGCGGCCTCATGTTAATTATACGCTCAGCTTCAGTCAAAAGAGTGTGCAGCTCATCAATGTCAACCTTCGCTTTCCAGATGGTAACTTTGAGGATGTCCTTCACGCTTTTCACCATACGCTCCCAAAAGCCGCCCCACCAAGGTGCCCTTTCAACACTAAAACGCCAGATGATCCCTCGATTACTGAGAAATCCCTGAAAAACTTCGTTATTAAAGATTTCTCCGATTGTTTTGACTTCTATGGCTGCTTTTTTAAACGTTTTAGCGTTATCAGAGTAGATTACGCTCGGGCAACCCCTCCTTGCTATGAATCTCCTCATAGCCAATAAGCATCTCTCAGTAGTGAGGTCCAACACTAACTCTAAATGCAAGGCTCGCACAACTGCACATGTGAAAATCAGGATGTATACCTTTCTGCTGTTTTCTCCATTATCGATGGGTGTATACAATGGACCAGCAAAATCCACTCCAACTGTTTCAAAGGGCCGGGTTGCCACTAATCGTTCCAAGGGCAATGGGGCAAATGGTTGTGACCCAGGTTTACCTCTCATCCGCTTGCATATTTGACAGTTCCCAATGACCTTTTTTATTAGTTGACGGCCGGCTGGCATCCAAAATCTTTCACGCATCCTCGCCAAAGCTGCATTGACACCTCCATGTAAAGTGAGCTCATGAAAATGTTTGGCAATCAATTTGGTTAATGCACCTCCTTTTGGTAGGATGATGGAATTCACAACGACAAGCGGTTCATCGAGTTCTTGCAGCCTACTCTTTAAGCGTAGAAAGCCATCATTGTCAAGAAACACATTAAGATTCTGCAGGGTCGAAGAACGAGGTAATGGTTTTCCGACCTGCAAATACAAAATTTCGTTATTAAAATAAGTGTTTTGAATGAATTTTAACCAATAATCATCAGCTTTCTTTAGTTCCATTGCTCCAAGAAACCTTGTCTCAACCTTATTTTTGTAAATAATTATATCAATTGTTCGGAAAATGAAACAAGTCACTCTCAACAGCTTCTTCCATGTGCTCATTCTTTCGAAAGGAAAAATAGGGCTCACAACGCCTGTGGATGTTGTTGGTACCGTTTCTTCTGACATCGCAAACAGTATGGTAGACTGCTCAATATCAATTCCGCCCTTTGATGATGGCCATCCAGACTTATCACCTTTTAACCAATGAGGCCCTTCTTTCCATAACAGCGACGCAGCGATTTGTTGAGTAGATACCCCCCTTGTTACAAGATCCGCAGGGTTTTCAGATCCAGAGCAATGACGCCAGTTCGATTTTATTGTTAAATCTTGAATCTCTTTCACTCGGTTGAATACAAAAGGTTTCCATCGTCGAACGTCTCCATGTATCCAGTGTAAAGTTATTTGCGAATCAGTCCACAAATAATAATGATGGCACGGAAGTTGACTTTTCTGGAAATAAGCACATAATCTAGCAGCTACAAGTGCGGCAGCCAGTTCTAATTTTGGCAAACTAATATCAACCGTTTTGCTCTCTTTTAAAGGTGCCACTCGAACTTTTGAGCAGATAAATCTCACCTGAACTTCGCCTTCGGATCCTACAATCCTCAAAAATGCGACTGCTCCAAAAGCTTTTGGACTTGCGTCTGCAAAAATATGTACTTCGGTGTTATCAGAGCTACCATCTAAGCCCAACCATCTTGGAAACGAGAGCTCTCCCAATTGGTCCAGATCTTTCATACAAGTACTCCATTCTTTATGAAATTCATCTCCAATAGGTTGATCCCAGGTAAGCTTTTGCCTCCATAAAGACTGAAAAAGAATCTTAAGGCGAATTACAACTGGGTTCATAAATCCTAAAGGGTCATAAATACGAGCAATTATCTTTAAAACATTACGTTTGGTAGCAGAAATCATGTTTTGCAGATCTTCTGGATTAATATTTAAAGAGAGGTCATCGCTTGAAATATTCCACCTAACACCCAAAACGGTTTGTATGCTGTCAACGTCCTGTATCCCCATTGAATTTCGAACATCTTTACTATTGCTTACCCACTTTCTGAGATTCATTCGCGCTCGTTCCATAATTTGTATTGATTCCATATAGAACACTTCCGCTTCGACCTGATTATTGACGCTGGTAACCAAATCATCCATATAAAATGATGTTTTTAACCGAGAACATGTATTTGGAAAAGTCTCTGATGTTAATTGTAGATGAAGATCAATCGTGGCTGACAATAAAAATGGGCTAGACGTGACACCAAATGTTACGCGCGTCATACGATATTCTTGGATGGGTGGCAGATCCAATGAAGGTAGAACTTCATCAGCGAACCAAAAAAATCGATGACTATCACGTTCTTTATCAGCCAAAGCAATTTGCAGAAACGCTTTCTCGATATCCGCTACAAGTCCAATTTTTCCAAGACGAAAGTTCAGCAGTACTTTTAAAATATCTGGAAGTAGATTGGAACCCGTCCACAAACAATCATTTAAAGAAAGTTCACCTGGAGCATGCGCAGACGCATCAAAAACTATGCGAATTTTTGTTGTGGACTTCTCGGGGCGATAAACTGCACAATGGGGCATGTAATATATATTTGTACCATCGGTCTGAACAGGTACTCGTTCTGCACAGTTGGATAAAATTAACTCTCGCATAACCGCATCATAATCTAATAGTTTTTGTGGTTCCCTCGAAAGTCGTCTGGTCAGAGAGTATAATCTGGATAAAGCGTTCTCTCTATTGGTTTTTAACAGGTAAGACCGCTTCCAGGGTAATACCGCCTCATATCTCGTCGGAGTTTTACGAATGCACTTCGTTTGAAGTTCGGTAGTAAAAGTTTTCACTTCGGTGTCATCATCTCGTATGCCAAGCAGTTCCATGTTCCACATGTTTTCGTAAAGAGATGAGCTGTAAAGGGAAGAAACATTCAGAAGTGAATTACTTAAATTTTCAGAGGTATAAGGGCCCTGGATCGTCCAGCCGAAAACGGTATCCACAGCTGTCAA
Source organism: Melanostoma scalare (assembly GCA_949752695.1). Lineage (NCBI taxonomy): Eukaryota > Metazoa > Arthropoda > Insecta > Diptera > Syrphidae > Melanostoma > Melanostoma scalare. The sequence goes on along the minus strand of OX456985.1, from coordinate 94,663,428 downwards.
TCCTTTTGTGAGACGCTTATACTTTCCGGTGACGATTTCCCAAAAATAGTCCGCACCGATTAAAATGCTCAAACCTTCCATTTGTTTATGACACTCAAAATTCGAGTCAGCTAAAATAAAGCCTTTCATTTGCGGACTACAATAATTCTCAGGAGCAGGTAATGTATCCAGACAAATTTTTGGAACTACAACAGCCACTATCTCTATCTCGTATTCACTAAACTGACCTTTTAACGTGAACTTAGTTGTCTTAAATTTTTTAAAACTAGGAGCTTCTGTGCTTCCAAAAGGAATAACGCTCATGTTCACGTATCCAATGATGGGCAATTTTAATTTATTGGCGACGTCTTCTCTTATGTAGGTTTTTTGGCTTCCACCATCTATGATCAGTCGCACGAATAAATTTTGGTTATTTGTCTTTGAAGAAAGAAAAACTCGTGCTGTCTGTAAAAAAACATTAGTAGAGAATTTGCCGTAATTATTTGATGAGCACAAATTTGTCGATGACGTTAAGGTAGGTATTTTACTTGCACTCTCTCCGTTATTTCTCCAGGCTTCTGCACAAGACCGCTGAGTGCATTCGTTTACATTTTTTACACACTAAACCCTTCACTCTGCAAAATTTTGAAGTGTGTCCCCTTTGAGTACACCTGAAACACATGCCGTGTTTCTTAAGCATCTCTTTCTTTTCATCTATAGATTGCGTAGAGTCACAATCTCTTGTACCATGTTCCGTAGATTTGCAAAAGAAACATTTAGAATCTGTGGTACTCGCGGGTATGAGGAGACCAGCTGCCGTTGTTGGTTGATTGTAGTGGGTTGTGGATTTACCGGATTTTGCAACGCCCGCTCTTTCAATAGACTCAACTTCTTGTTTTAAAAACCGTAAAATGTTCTTTACTTGCTTGTCGCCATCAAACGATAGAGTGGAGCTACTATCATCAGATAACTCAGCCGTCTCTTTTCCCTTGTCAGCCAAATCTTTATGAATGCGATGATAATCGATGCGTAACTCATTGGGCATGCATTTGAGAAGAATTGTTTTCAGCATTATGTAATAATGTGACGATGGCACGCCTAACGCTGTGAGGGATCGGCTGCAAGCCATTACCGTATTATAGAGTTGCCTTAATCCGTGGGAATCAGTTCTACGGTGCACAGTTGGTAAACCCATAAGCGTCTGCATTAGCTTATCGATAAGCTTCTCGGTATCGCCGTATTCTTCTTGCAGGAGGGAAATGGCTCCATCATAGCATGCATCGGAGGGAGTAAAACCAACAATAGTTTTTGCCGCATTACCCGTTAGCACCGATTGAAGAAAATTAAACTTTTCAACCCCAGATAGCGATTCGTTATCATGGACAGTAGACCTAAAATTTTCCCAGAAAGGAATCCACTCTTCGTAATCGCCAGAAAATCGTTTAAGATGCAATTTAGGTAGCTTTGTGCAACTACTTTTCGTGAGTGATGATGGACGTTGAGAATTCTCGCAGTTTACAGTAGGGTCGATACGCGATTTAATTTTAGCAAGTCGTACTTGAAGCCTAGCTATCATTCCCGCCGCAGCATCTTCATATTCCGCAATCTTTTCAGGATTTTTATCCTCTAGTTCTTTCGTCTGAATGTCTTTATTTATCAAATTCAAATTAAGATTAGCTGTTGTAAGGCGTTGCAAAAAAGAAGAAAGGTCTTCTTCCATAATCTCTAATTGCGACAAGTCTTCTATTCCGCGCGCATTGTTTTTCAAGTACTCTGTCGATTCGTTGACAATCTTTGTAATTTGACTGCGAAAACCCGCACGTGTTTGCAGCTCCATTTTAGTTATATATACACAAAAAAAAACTATTGTCAGTGTATAAACGAAAAACTCCAATTATTACTTTAAATGAAACTTGTTAAATCTGCTTTCCGACAAAAGATCCCGGGTTTCGGCACCATGAAGAAAATTCTTGATTAAGAGTTCGAGAAAATGAAAAGCTTTCCAAAATGTCCAATTTATAACAAGTTTTATTTAATCAGCAATTAACCGAATGATATCGGGTCAAAGAAAAATAGTTAACTTGTCCTGATCTCTGCAAACCGTGTACACACAAATTCCATTTACACCCTCATTGTCATCACATTTGCCCACATTGTCAGACGTTTGCAGATCTGACAATGATTGTCAGACCTACCAATCGTGTACACTTAGCTTAACTGCTTTTGTTTTGTGTGAACAAATTTTTCTAGCACGCGCGAAAAGTTTATTCGTTGGAGTGTGGATTATATGTGGAACGAGAATAAAGTCTGATATTTCGTACTTAAGTAGTATTCACATGAGAATGACCAACGAACGACGAATGAACGAAAATTCGTTAATTTTGACATTTCATTCACATGAGTGTTTTACATTCGTCACGAATAACGAACAAAATTTACATGCAAAACAAAAATGGGGAATGATTTTGAGGTTAAGCACGCGCGAAAAATTTATTCGTTGGAGTGTGGATTGTATGTGGAACGAGAATAAAGTCTGACAGTTCGTACCTACTAGATGTTTATTCGTAACGAATAAACTTTTTTTCTCAATTTTTTTAATTTTAGGCAGAAACATAAAAGTTTATCCACATAAAAATAAGTATGAACTATGTTTCCATCGTTTCCAAAAAAAAATCGTGAGGAATTTATGCTAGTAAGGTACTTAAAATCTAATTTCTTGATTTATTCGTCGTTCGTCGGTCGTGCTCATGTGAATAGTCCTTTACTAGATATTTATTCGTAACGAATAAATTTTTCTTCTCTATTTTTTTAATTTTAGGCACGAAAATAAGAGTTTGTTTACCAAAAAATAAGTATGATCTATATTTCCATCGTTTCCTAAAAAACTCTTGAGGAATCTATGCTTATAAGGTACTCAAAATCACATTTCTTGACTTATTCGTCGTTCGTTGGTCGTGCTCATGTGGATAGTCCTTTATTTAAGGTTATCGGGAACTTTTTTATCCATGGACTTTTTCTCAAATTCGAAAAATTGGTATTGGGAACTCTTTTTCGAAATTGGGAATAAAAATTCCTAAAGCTAAGTGTACACGATTGCCCGATCTGAAAATATTGCCAGATCTGTCAGTGAAAAATTTGTCTCGAATGGCTGACAACCGAGTACACACCAAATTAATTTGCAGAAAAATTTTTTCATCAATTTTATTTGCAGATGTTGCAATGGTATGTACACAAATTTTGTTAATTTTCTGACGTTTCTGCAAATGTCGGGCAATAAACAAATTTGCAGACCCAGTTTGAAGAACATTTGCAAATTTATTCATTGGCAGACAAATTTGGCAAGGATCACAAGGAAAAAAAACACGTGGATTGTCAACTACAAAACTCATCGAAAATTTATAGGTGATTTTTGTTTTTTATAGAAAATGTGTTAGCTTAAGGAAAAATACCTATCGGGACCTCATTTACTATGGGAAATTTTGTTTTTTCCTTGTCAAAAACTTGTTCCCATGGGAAAAAAATCCGTCGGGAATTCCCGATAGTAGGAACTCGTTCCCAGGAAGGGAAACATTTTTTGTGGAAAAATATTTCCCAAGGAATTTCCGATAAGGCTGATTGTGTCACAATGGCGTAGTAGGTCAAGCTGTATTCCAGAATGCAAGCTAACAGCTAGGTTCCAGAAATCGAGTGATATGAAACATTGTATATGAAACTATAGTAATATTACCGGACCCCTTTTTCTAGGGACATTATTGTTCGTTTGGGGGCGCTGTTCGGATGGGGAAAAATTGCTACTCAGAGAATCAGCTGTTACGCACATGGTGGAATGTATATTTTTAGGCGGGGATTTTGTATGAGTTTGAAAGGAAGGGATATATGTTTCAATTTAAAGGAATGTAGAAACCAGAACCGGTTTAAAGGTACACAACGAACAAGGATAACCAACAAAAACATACGATGGAGAAGTTGACTTGACATATATTTTGAGATCGGTAGAATGTGCAAAAAGCAAAAAGCAAGTAGCAAGGTGCCTGTGGTATTGCTGGTTGCTGTTTGCAAGTTTGAATTTTTTTTTCGAATAGAAAATAATACAAAATTGGAAAAATTGTACTGGGACTTATCAAATTGAAATTTTTTCATTATCTCTGCCTATAGTATTTCAAAATGATTTAGATTAATATAAAAATTAATAGGGGTACTTTATGGCAGATACGTTGCTTCAATTTTCATTTGAAAAAACGTTAGCAAATTACTTTTTGTAGTAAGAAAAATTTAAGCAAATAAGGGATGCAGTATCATTGAACATAGAAACTAAAGTGTTTTTATAGACTTTTGGACTGGTGGCGAACCTGTTGTCGCCGTTCCAACCTAGCAGTTTTCGTTGCAAGCTATTGCTTTCACCATTGAGTGTAGAAAAGTGAAAGCTGCGCCACCGTGATCCTCAGGTCTACAACTTTTTTAAATCGCGTTTTGAATATATAGTTATATATTATTTAATATGGTTAGTATCTTCGCTAAGCCACTTGTTCCTGTGGATGAGGGAAATGTAAGTACGCCGGAGGATATATAGATGGCCTGGCACCGTTAATGAAATTGATGATACCATTGAGTTTTTTCTTCATTCCTCAAAGGTATACATAGAGGAACCATGCTAGCTTGCGGTAAGACGTCGGTAGATGTCACCAAGTAACAGCGGTGGAATATGCTCAAATTTATCTGAGTTTGCCATATTTTCCATTATTTTCCAGATGATCAGATCTGAAGAGTCATTCCAGATCTGGAATTTAGATTTTCAGAAATTCAATAATGTGTTGCATAGCTGAAATCTGAATTGGAGACCAATGGATTTTTTCTTTTTATTGTTTCAGGCTTTGATGTCTTTTTGAATGAGACAATTAAGGTGAGTTATGTTTACGTATGCAATAATGTTAGTGAAACCATCTTTTTTCTTAAGTGGAGTTATTATGTTAATGTTTGTTATTGGCATTATTTGTATCTTTTATTGTACCTTGCTTTAATTTTAACGATTATACGGTCATTATTGCTTTTTCCGAGTTCCAAAACTCTTATGTCATGTTTTTGTATGGGTAATTTTTGGTCAGGTCTGTCAATAAATTGTAACAATTACATGTTAAAATAACATGATAAGAAAGATGTTAGGACACTTTTGGAGAACTTATGTTCTATCTTTAATCTTTAAGCTGTTATCCATTATTTTTTTGGCGATAGGTTTGTATGGTTAGTTGTTTAATTTTTTTGATATACCTATGTACATATGTATGCGAAGTAGAAAATGTTCCTATCAATGAAAAAAAAAAATGAATTCCCATGTGTTATTTTTATTGAGAGAAATTTCTACAACGATTTCATTGATGAAAACGAAGTCTTGTTAACAGGGGCGAACGCAGGGGGGGGGGGGGGGGTGAGGTTGAAACCCCCTCCAAAATATGTGAAATAAAAAAATAACCATTAGTACTTAAATGAAAAATTTTAAGCTATTATTAGTTTTATGGTTAGAAAATGAAAACTTTTCATGATATTCTAACCTCAAAAGTTTTATTTTTTAACCATAAAACTAATAATAGCCTAAAATTCGCGCGAATTTTAGGCTATTATTAGTTTTATGGTTAAAAAATAAAACTTTTGAGGTTAGAAAATCATGAAAAGTTTTGATTTTCTAACAACAAAAAACTAAGTTGTAGCATTTTTTAAGTGATCTGAAATAGAGACTTAAATTCCAAATAAAAAAAGTAAAACAAAATAAATCCAATTTTTAATTGTTGAACCTACCATAAACATGGTTGATTGCATTTATTAATTCCATAAAAGGATCTTTGTGTTTTTTCTTAATGTTTCTTCTCCACTGATATTCTACAATCCAAAGTGGAAAATCATGAGAATAATTATCATTATAAAAATGTCTTTTGACGACTCTCCACTGAGACTCAATCCTCTATGTGTGAGTCCCATCCTCTGCTACAAAAGGGTTAATCCGGGTCACTATGATTGACTTTTTTGTGGATATACCCATGCTCGGATAAACAATCAAAATGTTTGTTATTGGCATTATTTGTATCTTTTATTGTACCTTGCTTTAATTTTAACGATTATACGGTCATTATTGCTTTTTCCGAGTTCCAAAACTCTTATGTCATGTTTTTGTATGGGTAATTTTTGGTCAGGTCTGTCAATAAATTGTAACAATTACATGTTAAAATAACATGATAAGAAAGATGTTAGGACACTTTTGGAGAACTTATGTTCTATCTTTAATCTTTAAGCTGTTATCCATTATTTTTTTGGCGATAGGTTTGTATGGTTAGTTGTTTAATTTTTTTGATATACCTATGTACATATGTATGCGAAGTAGAAAATGTTCCTATCAATGAAAAAAAAAAAATGAATTCCCATGAGTATCATGTGTTATTTTTATTGAGAGAAATTTCTACAACGATTTCATTGATGAAAACGAAGTCTTGTTAACAGGGGCGAACGCAGGGGGGGGGGGGGGGGTGAGGTTGAAATCCCCTCCAAAATATGTGAAATAAAAAAATAACCATTAGTACTTAAATGAAAAATTTTAAGCTATTATTAGTTTTATGGTTAGAAAATGAAAACTTTTCATGATTTTCTAACCTCAAAAGTTTTATTTTTTAACCATAAAACTAATAATAGCCTAAAATTCGAGCGAATTTTAAGCTATTATTAGTTTTATGGTTAAAAAATGAAACTTTTGAGGTTAGAAAATCATGAAAAGTTTTGATTTTCTAACAACAAAAAACTAAGTTGTAGCATTTTTTAAGTGATCTGAAATAGAGACTTAAATTCCAAATAAAAAAAGTAAAACAAAATAAATCCAATTTTTAATTGTTGAACCTACCATAAACATGGTTGATTGCATTTATTAATTCCATAAAAGGATCTTTGTGTTTTTTCTTAATGTTTCTTCTCCACTGATATTCTACAATCCAAAGTGGAAAATCATGAGAATAATTATCATTATAAAAATGTCTTTTGACGACTCTCCACTGAGACTCAATCCTCTATGTGTGAGTCCCATCCTCTGCTACAAAAGGGTTATGCTGGGTTTACATGCATCTGCAACTGCGGAAGTGCAGAAAAGTAAAGCGAGACGGATGAAGATTACAAAGCACAAAAGTTAAAAAGAGAGACGAATACGATTATGGTTGCAGATGAAAAATTATTAATTACTAGGAAGTTCGTTCCCTCTCTATCAGACAAGTATGAATTTTACATCTTGTGTCTTTTTCCGATTTTCATCTGCACTTGCAGATGCATGTAAATCCACCATTATCCGGGTCACTATGATTGACTTTTTTGTGGATATACCCATGCTCGGATAAACAATCAAAATGTTTGTTATTGGCATTATTTGTATCTTTTATTGTACCTTGCTTTAATTTTAACGATTATACGGTCATTATTGCTTTTTCCGAGTTCCAAAACTCTTATGTCATGTTTTTGTATGGGTAATTTTTGGTCAGGTCTGTCAATAAATTGTAACAATTACATGTTAAAATAACATGATAAGAAAGATGTTAGGACACTTTTGGAGAACTTATGTTCTATCTTTAATCTTTAAGCTGTTATCCATTATTTTTTTGGCGATAGGTTTGTATGGTTAGTTGTTTAATTTTTTTGATATACCTATGTACATATGTATGCGAAGTAGAAAATGTTCCTATCAATGAAAAAAAAAATGAATTCCCATGAGTATCATGTGTTATTTTTATTGAGAGAAATTTCTACAACGATTTCATTGATGAAAACGAAGTCTTGTTAACAGGGGCGAACGCAGGGGGGGGGGGGGGTGAGGTTGAAACCCCCTCCAAAATATGTGAAATAAAAAAATAACCATTAGTACTTAAATGAAAAATTTTAAGCTATTGTAATGAACACCCAACATTTATACCAATTTCCTAATCGAAAACGTTCAACCGAAAACACAACTGGCAACACTATAATGGAATGGTATAAAATGACAGGCATTGCTTGTAAGCCAGTGTGTGTGAGTGTAGAGATTTTTGACAGCAAAAAATGTGGAAACCATGGAGAAGAAACTGGAACGCTCTAGATGAGTGTTTTTCTATATAAATAGGACCGCTGACGCAACGAGCAGTTCAGTTTGACTGCTATTATACGGTGCAATTTGTTGCACGAAACTGTTCGAACACCATAAGTGCAAAAGAGAACGAAAGTTCGAAAAACAGAGATGGACAATGTGCTACCGTGTGTCGCATGGGTTATGGTTTCGTGAAACAGCTTTGACGTTTCTCTTTGGGTGGGTTCGAGAACCTATCGGATAGCCTTTTTCGGATAGCCAGATTGCTGCAGACAACAGCTGTGAAATACTAAAATTCGAAATTTGAAAATAGAAAAACATTTAAAATATCATTGCTAGACGATTATAACTTATTTTTTTCGATTTCCCATCTGTTTTAAAAGACTCATGCTGAAATAAATGCACACCAAAACAAAAAATCAACATGAAATGAAGTAAAAATAAATTTTCTATCAGCTGATCACTTGATTAGAAAGGTATACTAAAAATACTCGGATACCTTTAGATAGCTTTTTAGTTAAAATGGGTGTGTGACTCTGTTAAAACATTAAACACATTAACAACAACAACAAGCTATCCGGATACGATTCTCGAACGCCCCCTTTGTCCTTGTTCGTGTTTTTGTTTATTCTGTTTCATTTGGTTCAAAAATAAGAAATAATACTAATAATAATGACTTTTTTGTTTTTCAATTGCCAATAAAAGAGGTTTTGAAGCAACCAGGCACTGCTAGATAACTATTTTTCCCCAAAAATAAAAACAAAGAATGAAAAATAAAGAGAAATGTGAAACTAGTTTCATGAAACTGGATTTCATCGTGTAATTACACTTGCGACACGGAATGACAGAACAAAGAAGAATTCGAAGTAGTTTCGTGCAACAAATTGCACCGTATAATAGTAGTCTTTTGATTATAGAGTGATAAAGTTAAGAGTGAAACGTTGTTAACCAGTGATAGTCCAATAGTCGAGTTGAGTTCGAATAAAGTATAGATACTGAATAAAGTGGTAGAAATAAAATAAAAGTGAAGTTTTATTCTGCGAACTAAGCGCACGTTACATTGGTGTCAGAAGTGTAAATAAAACTTATTTGACTAATAAAGTGTAAAAAAAAAAAAAAGTAAAAAGAAAAATAATAATTATATACAGTGAAAATGGGTAAGTTGTTAGAAGAGCTCAACTGCATTGAGCTTAAAAGTGAGTTAGGTAAGCGAAATCTTTCTAGAGCGGGATCGAAAAATGAGCTCGTCCTGCGCTTGCGTAACTATTTGGAACAGCAAGGGGAAGACGTAAACACTTTTGTTTTTGAAATAGAAGTGGAAGAAGAGGAAGTAAGTGAAAGTGTAGATTTTTCTAGTATGATGAAACTTTTGTTAGGACAGCGGAACGAGCAAAAGAAGGAACAGCAGAATGTTCTCGAACAACTGGAAGCACAACGAAACGAACAAAAGAAGCTGATTGAAGAGCAACGAAACGAGCAAAAGAAGGAACAACAGAATATTCTCGAAAGACTTGAGGCGCAACAGAATGTTTTGGAAGGTCAGAAAAACATTCTAGAAGGTAAATTGGGTAACATTGAGAAAAATGTATGTGCCCTAGACGAACGCGTTGAAGGTGTGGAAAAACAGCTTTCTGTTGTAGAGAATCGTTTCGAAATCGTAGAAACCCGATGTGATAAACAGTTCTCTGTTCTGACCAAGGAATTGGACCAGATTCGGAAAATAAAAATTCGAGAGTCTGCTGGGGAGTTTGCAAAGAAAAAGGAGATGAAACCCCCAACATTTGATGGACAGTCTTCTTGGCCAGTCTACAAGAGACAATTTGAGGCCGCCGCGACAACAAATGGCTGGGATGACGAAGACAAGTACATTGCACTGACTCTTGCTCTTAGAGGACCAGCAGCTGAATTACTTCAAACAGTTCCAGCTGGTAAGAGTGGCGATTTCAGTTCTCTCGTGGCAGCTATAGATAAACGCTTTGGCGATAGCCACTTGAAAGAAGTCTTCCGAGTCCAACTCAATAACAGAGTCCAGAAAAGGGGTGAAAGTCTACAGCAGCTCCAAGCAGACGTCGAAAGACTGGTTCACCTGGCATACCCGGATGCTGGAGAAGAAATCATCAACCAGCTTGCTGTTGAGTCCTTCGTCCGTGCCATTTCGGATATAAATCTTCAGAGGTCTGTGCGAACTGCTAGAACACGTACTCTTTCCGAAACTTTAGCATTCGCATTGACAATTGAAGCAGCAGAACAGGCTTCTCAGGGAGTACATCGACTTAGAGAAGCCATAGTCGAAGAGTGCTCTTGCCATAGAGCTGAAATACAAAAGAACCAGCGGAGCGGACTAGCAAGATGTTGGAACTGCAACAAGACCGGGCACTTACAGCGTCAATGCCGACTACCACCAAATAAAGCCGGTTGTCAACATTGTGGAAGCAAGAGATCCAACCCAGAACAAGGTAACAACAACACCAGAGTTACGTATCAGCCCGTTTCCCATCAGGGAAACGAGTAAGAACCAACTTCGAGGGGCAGAGGCTGGTTTCTTGTATCGATGGCCCCAGAACCACCATCCAGGTCTCTCAGACCAAACGAGACAACAAAAGTCTGACTGTGGAAACTACTATTAACGGGAACAAACATGTGGCTACCATCGACACCGGTGCCACAGCCTCCATAGTACGTCGAGACCTGGTAAAGACGACGTGGCTTCATAACACCAATAGCTACCGTCTAAGAACCGCAACGGGAGAAGCAGCAAGAGTATATGGAGAAGTGTGTCTTAAGATCCGACTGGCCAATCTAGTGTTTACTCATCAATTCCTGGTGGCAGATATATGTGACGAGTGCATCATTGGAATCGACTTTATGAAACAGCACGGAGTTATTTTGGACATCGGTAATCAGGTTTTGAAGTACCAAAATAAGGAACTTCCAATGACTTATTCGAACGAGAGTACGTCGACACTGAGGACTGTCATCACGGAAGATCTGATTCTGCCTCCTTCTTCTGAAGTGTTCGTTTGGACAAAACTGGAAGGTGAGTTTGGAAGCCTTCGATACCTAATGGTGGAACCAGACCCAGAGTGTTCCTCCCAAAGCGTCATCATTGGGAAAACACTAGTAGCACCGAAAAACAAAGTGGTCCCCGTACGATTACTAAACACCAGACCGTACGATGTAAGGTTGAAGAAAGGAGAAGTCGTTGGACGTTGCGAATCGGTTGCAGCAATTACGAAGATCACAGACGAAGCCCCGAGAAAAACTTTAACTACGGAGGAGCTCAAAACCATCAGAGCTAAAATACTGTATTCATCCAACCTTGATCACCAACAAACAAGGATGGCTGAAAATCTCCTACAAGAGTACACTGACATCTTCGCATCGGCAAAAGGGCAATATGGTAGGACACAGTTGGTGCAGCATCGCATCAACACAGGAGATGCAAGACCGATTCGTCAACCCGCAAGACGCCTTCCACTGGCCAAACAAGGTGAGGTTGAGGAAATGATAACAACAATGAAGAAGGATGGTCTTATTGAAAATTCCAAAAGTCCTTGGGCGTCACCAGTGGTTCTAGTGAAAAAGAAAGACGGAAGTACTCGTTTTTGTGTGGACTACCGAAGGCTGAACGATGTGACTAAGAAGGACAGCTATCCTCTGCCGAGAATCAGTGATACCCTGGATGCCATGGAGGGAGCCCAGTGGTTTTCGACGCTGGACTTGAAGAGTGGATATTGGCAAGTTGACATCCACCCTGATGATCGGGAAAAGACGGCGTTTTCGACAGGTAATGGGCTCTGGCAGTTTAAAGTTATGCCGTTTGGGCTATGCAACGCTCCGGCAACATTCGAGCGTTTGATGGAGTGCGTTCTTCAAGGACTGACGTGGAAAGCGTGCCTTGTCTACTTGGACGATGTCATTGTTTACGGGAAAACATTTGACCAACATTGCAAGAACCTAAAAGCCGTGTTTCAGAGACTTCGAGAGGCTAACCTTAAACTGAATCCGGAAAAATGTGCACTTTTCAAAACCGAAGTTAAGTATTTGGGACACATCATCTCTTCCCAAGGAGTGAAGACTGATCCTGAAAAAGTTGACTCCGTCAAAAATTGGCCAACACCACAGGACAAACATCAACTCCGAAGCTTTCTTGGTCTTGCCACATATTACCGACGTTTCGTTAAGAACTTTGCTGGAGTTGCAAAGAGTTTGCATCAGCTCACCGAAAAAGGGAAGCAGTTCAAATGGTCAGGTGAGTGTGAAAAATCTTTTCAGGAACTCAAATACCGCCTCTGTAACGCTCCAGTGCTGGCACATCCAACACCTGGCAAAACATTCATCATCGACGCAGATGCAAGCAACGTTGGAATCGGGGCGGTACTATCCCAAGTGCATGATGGCGAAGAGAAAGTGGTGGCAAATTATAGTAAGGTCCTCTCGAAGCCTGAAAGAAACTACTGCGTGACCAGAAGGGAACTGCTGGCTCTTATCTTGGCAACAAAGCACTTCCATAAGTACATCTATGGACAGAAATTCCTTCTGCGGACAGACCATGGTGCTCTGAACTGGCTGTTGAACTTCAAAAATCCAGAAGGTCAAGTCGCAAGGTGGATAGAAAGACTGCAGACTTATGACTACCAGATTCAACACCACAGAGGAAAGCTGCACTCCAACGCCGACGCATTGTCCCGAAGACCTTGCAAAGAGGATTGCAAGCATTGTAGGCGACAAGAAAACAAAGAAAATATTACCGCTCAGCGACTAAGAGCTGACCCCATATGCGGATGGAGCAATGAGGAAGTGAGGACCGCTCAACAGGAGGATCCAGATATCGAACCCATTCTCGCATGGAAAGAAAATGAAGAGAAACCTGAATGGGGAGACATTTCTGACCGGAGTCCAGTTCTCAAAGCCTATTGGGCACAGTGGGACTCACTATATGTGCAAGAAGGTGTCCTCAGGCGAAGATGGGAGTCCGTTGACGGTAAATCATATGTGATGCAGCTGATCGTACCACAATCGAAAGTCAGTGAAGTTCTTCGGGAGATGCACGACGGACCTTTTGGAGGTCACCTGGGAGTTAACAAAACACTGGAGAAGGTGCGACATCGGTTCTACTGGTTACATGCTAGAGACGACGTGGAGAAGTGGTGCCGAACATGTGACAAGTGTGCTGCAACCAAAGGACCTGGTAGGAAGATTCAAGGTAAGATGCATCAGTACAACGTTGGATCGCCTTTTGAGAGGATTGCAGTAGATGTGGCTGGGCCTTTTCCAGAGACCAACGCTGGAAACAAGTACATTCTGGTTGTAATGGACTATTTTAGCAAATGGCCTGAGGCGTATGCCATCCCAAATCAAGAAGCCAAAACGGTAGTCGACCAGATTGTGTTTAACTGGGTAAGTAGGTTTGGCGTACCTATGGAACTCCATTCCGACCAAGGGAGGAGCTTCGAGTCAAACATCTTCCAAGGAGTGTGCGGACTACTTGGCATCAAGAAGACCAGAACCACACCGCTTCATCCACAATCTGATGGGATGGTTGAAAGATTCAACCGGACCTTGAAAGAACACCTCACCAAGGTCGTAGGCGACTACCAAAGAGACTGGGATAGGCACGTACCGCTATTCCTGATGGCCTATAGAAGTGCAGTACATAGCTCGACAGGACAAACACCATCTGACATCCTGTTTGGGAAAACCATGCGGCTGCCCAGCGAACTTAAATTTGGATGCCCCACAGAGGAGCCACAGGACACGAACGAGTATGTGGATGACCTCAAGGAGAGACTCGCTGACATCCATAAAAGAACAAGGGAACGGATGAAAACCTACAGCGACCGGATGAAGACACGGTACGACACAAAAGCGACAACGGCAGGATTCCAAGCAGGAGATCGTGTGTGGCTTTATAATCCTCATCGTCAAAAGGGATTGTCACCGAAGCTTCAGCAGAACTGGGAAGGTCCTTATACTGTTGTCACGAGGATTAACGACGTGGTTTACCGCATCCAAAGAGGATTAAGAGGCAAGTTAAAAGTAAAAAACGTTCAACCGAAAACACAACTGGCAGCACTATAATGGAATGGTATAAAATGACAGGCATTGCTTGTAAGCCAGTGTGTGTGAGTGTAGAGATTTTTGACAGCAAATGTGGAAACCATGGAGAAGAAACTGGAACGCTCTAGATGAGTGTTGTTCTATATAAATAGGACCGCTGACGCAACGAGCAGTTCAGTTTTGATTATAGAGTGATAAAGTTAAGAGTGAAACGTTGTTAACCAGTGATAGTCCAATAGTCGAGTTGAGTTCGAATAAAGTATAGATACTGAATAAAGTGGTAGAAATAAAATAAAAGTGAAGTTTTATTCTGCGAACTAAGCGCACGTTACACTATTATTAGTTTTATGGTTAGAAAATGAAAACTTTTCATGATATTCTAACCTCAAAAGTTTTATTTTTTAACCATAAAACTAGTAATAGCCTAAAATTCGAGCGAATTTTAAGCTATTATTAGTTTTATGGTTAAAAAATAAAACTTTTGAGGTTAGAAAATCATGAAAAGTTTTGATTTTCTAACAACAAAAAACTAAGTTGTAGCATTTTTTAAGTGATCTGAAATAGAGACTTAAATTCCAAATAAAAAAAGTAAAACAAAATAAATCCAATTTTTAATTGTTGAACCTACCATAAACATGGTTGATTGCATTTATTAATTCCATAAAAGGATCTTTGTGTTTTTTCTTAATGTTTCTTCTCCACTGATATTCTACAATCCAAAGTGGAAAATCATGAGAATAATTATCATTATAAAAATGTCTTTTGACGACTCTCCACTGAGACTCAATCCTCTATGTGTGAGTCCCATCCTCTGCTACAAAAGGGTTATGCTGGGTTTACATGCATCTGCAACTGCGGAAGTGCAGAAAAGTAAAGCGAGACGGATGAAGATTACAAAGCACAAAAGTTAAAAAGAGAGACGAATACGATTATGGTTGCAGATGAAAAATTATTAATTACTAGGAAGTTCGTTCCCTCTCTATCAGACAAGTATGAATTTTACATCTTGTGTCTTTTTCCGATTTTCATCTGCACTTGCAGATGCATGTAAATCCACCATTATCCGGGTCACTATGATTGACTTTTTTGTGGATATACCCATGCTCGGATAAACAATCAAAATGTTTGTTATTGGCATTATTTGTATCTTTTATTGTACCTTGCTTTAATTTTAACGATTATACGGTCATTATTGCTTTTTCCGAGTTCCAAAACTCTTATGTCATGTTTTTGTATGGGTAATTTTTGGTCAGGTCTGTCAATAAATTGTAACAATTACATGTTAAAATAACATGATAAGAAAGATGTTAGGACACTTTTGGAGAACTTATGTTCTATCTTTAATCTTTAAGCTGTTATCCATTATTTTTTTGGCGATAGGTTTGTATGGTTAGTTGTTTAATTTTTTTGATATACCTATGTACATATGTATGCGAAGTAGAAAATGTTCCTATCAATGAAAAAAAAAATGAATTCCCATGAGTATCATGTGTTATTTTTATTGAGAGAAATTTCTACAACGATTTCATTGATGAAAACGAAGTCTTGTTAACAGGGGCGAACGCAGGGGGGGGGGGTGAGGTTGAAACCCCCTCCAAAATATGTGAAATAAAAAAATAACCATTAGTACTTAAATGAAAAATTTTAAGCTATTATTAGTTTTATGGTTAGAAAATGAAAACTTTTCATGATATTCTAACCTCAAAAGTTTTATTTTTTACCCATAAAACTAATAATAGCCTAAAATTCGAGCGAATTTTAAGCTATTATTAGTTTTATGGTTAAAAAATAAAACTTTTGAGGTTAGAAAATCATGAAAAGTTTTGATTTTCTAACAACAAAAAACTAAGTTGTAGCATTTTTTAAGTGATCTGAAATAGAGACTTAAATTCCAAATAAAAAAAGTAAAACAAAATAAATCCAATTTTTAATTGTTGAACCTACCATAAACATGGTTGATTGCATTTATTAATTCCATAAAAGGATCTTTGTGTTTTTTCTTAATGTTTCTTCTCCACTGATATTCTACAATCCAAAGTGGAAAATCATGAGAATAATTATCATTATAAAAATGTCTTTTGACGACTCTCCACTGAGACTCAATCCTCTATGTGTGAGTCCCATCCTCTGCTACAAAAGGGTTATGCTGGGTTTACATGCATCTGCAACTGCGGAAGTGCAGAAAAGTAAAGCGAGACGGATGAAGATTACAAAGCACAAAAGTTAAAAAGAGAGACGAATAGGATTATGGTTGCAGATGAAAAATTATGGTTGCAGATGAACATGTTCATCTGCAACCATAACTA
Source organism: Melanostoma scalare (assembly GCA_949752695.1). Lineage (NCBI taxonomy): Eukaryota > Metazoa > Arthropoda > Insecta > Diptera > Syrphidae > Melanostoma > Melanostoma scalare. The sequence goes on along the minus strand of OX456985.1, from coordinate 94,647,000 downwards.
GGAAGTTCGTTCCCTCTCTATCAGACAAGTATGAATTTTACATCTTGTGTCTTTTTCCGATTTTCATCTGCACTTGCAGATGCATGTAAATCCACCATTATCCGGGTCGCTATGATTGACTTTTTTGTGGATATACCCATGCTCGGATAAACAATCATAGGCCTTCCAATAGTCTGGATTGTTGATCCTTATGCCACATGTTTTTTTATTAGAGGAATTAAAACCTTAAATAAAAACGACATTAGTACAGTAAAACAATGTTATTTTAAAAGATAATTACCTCTGCACTCCTTATGTTGTCTGGGCAAACTTCCAGACGCAGATCTTGGGACCCATCTTGGATCATTCCCAAGACCCAATGTCCCTCAACCCGCCGGCCCTTGTTGAACTTGCGCCGTCCAAACTTGCTCTCGTCGATTTGAACGACGCATCCAGGCCCTTCTATTTTCCCCTCCTCCTCTTAAGTATCAAGATAGTGGTCCAATACTACTTCTCGACAATAGCTGAACCAATCAGCTATTGTACGTGAAGATAAGCAAGTATCCTCAGAAGTGTAATCCTCCTCCTGAAAATAGTTAATTGATATTTGATAATATTTAAATATAAATACATATATATATACCATAAGGAACTCATACGAGAACTTCTTCGCAAACCCGTACATTATGTAAAATATTCTAGAGACTGGAATGTGGGCCTCCTCGAACCACGTAGCTTTGGCATGTGAAATCTTCTTCTTTCCTCTACACACGCCTTTCGAGCACTCAAAAAACCCAATTGCACTCTCTCGAGTATAGAGGTGCATTTCCTGCCGATGTATGCGGCACCTTTTCGATTTTGGTACCAAACCAAACTCCTCCGCTAACTGCACGGCTAACACCTCTATTTCCGTCCTCCGCGAAAGGCGTCCAAGATTCCTACAGATTGTGTTATTTGAATACATTTACACTAAAAATAATATAATTGTATAATTACCATCTGTTTCTAATAACCACTGCACTTAGTCGTTGCCATTCAACACCCGAAGTTGAAGGCAATTCCTGGTCAACGTTAACATTTGCTGAAGCTTCCATTTCTTCTTCGAACTTTGCTTATTGCTTTTAAAACACAATGTGCTAGTACTTGTCAAAGCTTTTAGCATGTTTACCCGTTAAAAGTTAACTGTTTTTATCCAATAACAATAACACAAAATTTCCCTTGACCGTAGGGACGTGTTGTAGATTTTAGGAATTTCCTTCAAGTAAAAGAGAAATTTCCTCAAAAAATAACCAAAAACACAACATTTTCCGAAAAAGTAGTCCAAAAAATGAAAATTTGGCATCACTACAGAAACTAGAAAAGTCAAAATGACATCCATGTGGCAGCAGTTTGTTTATTTCGGTAGTACATGTCATCAGACAAAATGGGTGGGAAAATTTAAAATTGAATAAATAATTATAAATAAAAAAAAGGCATTCTTGCTATAAAAAACTTGTGTCTTATTGTGTTATTTAATGATATACATAAGTACAAAGTGTTTTTTTGGTGAAAAAAAGGTTTTCATTCAACTTTTCCAATTTTAAAGACAAAAAAAATCTGAAAGTGAGGTTATATACGAAAAATTAAAACATTTATTAAATAAAACGGGGGCTAACTCACACATAATAATTTGAAATATAATCTATTTAGACGCCCCCAAACCTGTAAAAAAAGTTTCAACCTCCAAGTCCCGTAGCGGAGAAGGAAAGAAGAGCCAAGCTGAATAAATTAACTTCAAACTGATCATGGAAATTTCCTAGTTTAAATCCTTACCAATAAAGTATTTATTTAAGCATTGCATATTTTCTCTCTCAAAACGATAACGTTGCTTAAAATTTGAATCTTAAGTGGATCTTTGCAATTTAAAAGAACAAATTGTTTTTTTAATAAATGTGAAAAAAAGCACTTTAAAAAATACTAACAGAATTCGTCAAAGTTAGACTGAAAGTCAAAAGCAGAAAATCACTTTTAAGCTGCTATCTTATCAAATAAAAAAATCAAATGCTAATATCTACGCATACGAAATGAAGAAAAAGTCCAATACTTTATTTTCGACATTTATTGCACTACTATCCGTATCAAAAGTAGTAACTACTTCGCATATCACCTGTAAAAGCATTTGTTGGTTTTATGCATATCACCCAATGCTTAAGGCAACACACAGTAGATATATTATTTTACATTTTCCTTTCCTATTGAAAAAGCACACACACAGGACACAGTGTGTTCTATGCATATCACCCAATGCTCAAGGTAACACACAGTAAAATATTTTATATTATCCTTTCCTATTGAAAAGCTCACACACAGCTTAACATTTTGCTTCTCCATTGCATATTTATTATGTAATTTCATATAAAATCAACCCTCTCCTGCAATAAACCGTTAAACATTTGTTATTGTTTGTTTCCTACTCGCACCTATACGACCTCTCACTCTTTGAACGCATGCTTGTGGACGACTTTCAAATTCCCCATTTCAAGTTTGTGGACAGCATTCCAAATTCATTTTGAAAGTGAACAACGAACTGTGATAGTACTATAGAATAAATATACAATGTATGAAACCGAAACCTAAATTGCAAATCGAGTGAATTTATTTTCAGTGTTATAAACACAGAATAAGGAATATACAGAAGGTCATCTCCCACCATCTCCACCCGCAAAACCCGCAAATTTTGAAAAAATGAACTTGAGTGAACAGGAAATAGTTCATTTGAAAAGTTCATTGCTGAGGTGAAATCTGAAATTCATAGAAAAAAAAATAAGAGTTTGACAACTGGCAGACAGCAAAAAGTAAATAAATTTACTGAGGACATCGCAAGAACCAAAAGGCAAGTCTTTTTTATTCGTCATTAGAACGCTTATAAATATCTAACTTCATTATATTTAATATTTTGATTATTAACTTTGTCAGGTTCTGCTTTAGCTTGTAATAGGCTGGGGTTGAGTAAACCAAAAAAAAACTTTTGTTTCCCGTGGTTGTGAACTGGCATGCTTGCTGGTGCTCAGCTCGAGCTCGCCGGATGGCGCGGGATATTGTTCACAGCCACTAAGGATTCAACCTATTAACAAAAAATCATGCCTTTAAATGATCCAAGTCATAAATGCGAACATTCAAAAAAAAAAACAATATGTTTAAAACGGACGGACATTACCACCAGAGGGGCGTCGAGGTCTTATTCGACGTTGCCTATATCCCACCCTACCTTGAGAGGTGTCGGCAGATTTTCACCTCTCCCTTTTACCTTCGCTTACCTCTGCAATTGCTTAGTTCATCATCTCATCACCGAAAACGTCACCTTTCACATCCCCTGAAATGGAAGATTAGCACATATTCAAGCTATACGCTTGAGAAAAAGACATAATTTCTACCATGATGGCATACAAACATATTACACTTTATTGTACTCGTACTGTATATTTAGTTTCAACAAGTAACATTGAAATATTTTAATTTTGTTTTGAACAAGTAGCACACTATATTTTAAGTTTCATAATTTAGTTTTGAACAAGTAATATTCTTTATTATAAGTATTATAATTTAGTTTTAAATAAGTAGCATACTATATTTTAAGTATTATAATTTAAGTATCAAACAAGTAGCATACTATATTTTAAGTATTATAATTTAAGTTTTGAACCAGTAGCATACTATATTTTAAGTATTATAATTTAAGTTTTGAACCAGTAGCATACTATATTTTAAGTATTATAAATTTAGTTTTGAACCAGTAGCATACTATATTTTAAGTATTATAAATTTGGTTTTGAACCAGTAGCATACTATATTTTAAGTATTATAAATTTGGTTTTGAACAAGTATTATACTTCACTTTAAGTATTATGCTTTAGTTTTAAACAAGTAGTATATTTCACTTTAAGTATTACACTTTAGTTTTGAACAAGTCGTACACTTTATAGAATGTGAATAGAGAGTAGGATAAATTCAAGTAATTGGGACAAGGATTTAATGCTTGGGCCTTACCCAGCTTCTGCCCTTCCACTATACACTCTTAGTGTCTCAGAATTATGAATGTCCAATTTTATCCTACCTCAATTGAGCTCAATGGGGGGCTATGGATACACACACGCGCAAAAACGCTTATTTCAGGTTAAGAACAATCAGGGAGAAACCAGATACTTACGCCTCTATCTCTATTTCGATCTATCGACCAATTACTACGAATTTTTACAATTGACTTTAGATTTAAAATTCAAACAAGTAATAAATTTTTAAAAGTATCTATAATTTAGTTTCAAACAAGTAATAGGTATGCTGTATAAAGATTTTAATTTAGTTTCAAACAAGTACCAAATCTATAAATGTATCTGCATTTAATTCCAAACAATTATCACGTCTAGGCTGATATAAAAAAAAACTTGATTGGAGATTTCTTGAAACGAATCTTGATTGAAGTTCTCGATTAGATATTTCTTTTTTTCTTTTCTTGATTTTCTTGATAGATCTCGGGATTCAATTAAAAACAGAGAGGCGATCACGACTTCCAGAGGACTGTCGGTGATCGCCGAGGTCGAGGTTTCTATAGTGCAAAATAAAAAGGAAAACGTGAAGGAATTTGACAAATTGACAAAACTATCGGATATACAAAATCTATACACATAGAACAAGAATACACTCACCGACTATATTCAACACTTTTACTTGAATGAATAATTTGCACGGCATTTTTTGTGCGATTTTTCCTCCCTTTGTGGGAATACCACCAGCATTTATTTCTTTTTTTTTTTTTTGTTTTTTTTTCTAGCACTCAATACGTCATCTTATCGCGCTTAAACAAAAAGGATAAATCAATCCAACAACGAAAGTTTTTTCTTTAACGAGAAAATACACACATTTAGTAGTTTATGCATTGTTTTTTTTTTCTTAGACTTAATTTTTTCAATTTCGAGCCGCACACAGCACGCACAAAATACATTGCGACATTTGGCGACGGCCAGAGAATCTTTGGTTGTGTTCGTTCCGTTGGTGTTCACCCGACGGCGTTTTGATTCGGATTGTCGATGCCAAGTGTCTGTTCTCGGTTCTGTTGCTACGTTAACTGTGACTGACACGGGTTCCGTTTTTGGTCTCCGTTAACGCACATCGTTCGACCGCGCTACCACCAATCAAAAACGTCCACGTCGATTATAATATCCAATTTTCCATCCTTTTCTATTCTTGGACGCATTCACTCAAACTTGGCGTCTCTCTGCCGACCACTACGACCCCCGACGAGAGTCAGTTCGAGAATTCGACATTCGAACTCGACTACCCCAAACTTCAAAAAAAAAATCGAACTGCCTCAAAGTGACATCAACATCAGCCGTCAACAGACAGAAAAGCGAAAACTAACAACTTTAATATTTTCCTTTTTAAAAAAAGGTTGTTACTAATAATTCATTGAATTATTAATAACAACTCCGATCGAAACGCTGACCACTTTGGAGAAGACATAATTTCCAATTTCAATTGCGGCTACAACAATAATCAGAGTTACGAGTCCAACCATGAGTCTCCTAATTCAAATCAGTTTTCCAATGGTCCAGTATATTTTGTGCCCAAACAAAGTTTTAACAACAACTTTGGAAACTCTCCCGCGCCTTATGTAACCAAGTAAAGTGGTAATTACGGCAATAACTTTAATCTTTCCCGATCATATGCACCCAAACAAAAATGCCAATTATTGCAATGATAACTTCTACAGGAATCAATCAAATTTCCATATGCAGACCGACAACAATAATAAAAGGACGTTCTCTCAAAATTCAACAGCTCGAAATCAACTACAAAATAAGCGACAGTGGTATCAACAAACAATCTGGAAACCGCATATCAATAAAAACATTTAAGACAGCTTGCCGGCAAAATATCACCCATTACTAGTATTGGGTGTTTTATTCTAGGAGATACATGGATTGAAATTGGTCAAGTATTTTATTTTTGATATGACAATTGCCGCTAACTTCTCTTCGTCTCAGGTGTCCATTACAAAACACTGAACTAGGTGGAGGACCTTCCGACATCGAGGACAGTGGAAGAGGACGGCTATTTGTTTTCAATGATTTTATCTGATCTATTTCTTAGTATTTAATACCCTTATGTACCTACCAGTTTTAAATATATGGTTTTAAATACCATCGTAATTGATTCGCTACTTCATGTGTTTTTTTTTCTTATAAGTCCAAATATAAATGTGCCGATGGGTTACGAAGTCGTTGTTTCTCACAGGTGAGTTGTAGGCAAACAGCATTTGATTACGTTAGGAGATACCGCGAAGTGCTTGGCATTGTGACGCACAGCTCTGTCGTGACACTTTTATCGTAGCAATGTGTTCTAATTATGCAAATTATTTGAATTTTTGCTGTAAAATAGGCAGACAGAATTTTGCATTTTCTTAAAGAAAAACATCGTAATTGAAGGGAATAGACGATCTTTGATTGTGGAAGTTAGCTCTAGTAAGTAGTCACTATCCCTCCGCGGAAAAGCTAATCATTTATGTGGGGAAGAACCCTCGAAAGCCGGGCTACTGACTTGCGGTCACAGCAATTATTCGTGGCGAATAACTAGTTGGAATTATGGATAGGTAAGCCAAAAAAAAAATTTATCGAGTTTACGAAACTTTGTCAACCTTGATGCTACTGGAGATTGCAAGACAAGGTCAATGGGTACATCACCATCACCAGACAATCGCTCACAAACAACATTGAGAGAGTTTCGTAGTATGTACTAACTAAGTTACAAACTAATTAATCAAATGGTGATGAAAAAAAATATGAGCAAAATTAACACGAAATGGTAGGGATAGAATTACTATCTCTTGGGGACTGTTGAACTACGATTCAGCTTTCCTATTGATTTTGACTGGGAAAGCGTTTTAGCCGCCAAAGCTGATTGCTTTGTCGATGGAAGGTTTGCTCGCAGCGATTGTATCGACGGCGTTGCACGAATTGTCGCATTGCTGTTCAAACGTTGCAGTACCGTTGGTACACTAGGCGATTTACGCACGCCTGTAAGGCCTTTGCGTTTGTTATCGATGTCTGCTGATGCTGCTATACTAGGTCGGGCGGGCATAGATACTTGTCTCGGAAGCTTTTTAACTACTAAGGGCGCAACTTTTGACAAGGGTGGCTTCAACTTTGTAGCAATCGCCTTTTTCAAAGGTAGCTTAGAAGCACGTGAGGGTGAAACGACAACATCTACAACAGTAATTGGTACATCAGTGATTGTTGGTTCGTCTTGAACAAAAGTTCTCTGGCGTTCAAGTGACGGTGGAGGCGCTAGTTCTGTAACCACATCCGCTTGATTTGCTTCATTACTCAAACCTGTATTTGAGCCTAAACTCAATTTGGATGGAACATCAGATTTCTTTAGAACGGTAGTACAAGTAGTGCTCGGCGGCTTTAAATTCTTTTGCTTGATGCTGGTCACGGGCAGTTTCTTCAATTGTGACGTCTTATTGACTGCGATGTTTGTGATATTGCTAATCTGTGCTTCGGGAGTTGTTGGGCGTACCGTCCTGCGATATGGTGATATGTATTGAGGCTTTTTGTGAACACGCACCCCTTTAACTCTTGACTCTGGTAACGTAAGACCATCTTCACTGCCGTTACCATTGGTTCCAGAGTCTTTGTCACCATACAGCGTTGCCACAATGATACAAGTGTAACAAAAGTGTTACACTTTTCAATTATTTTATAGTTTTGTTACAATGTTACTTTTTTTTCCGTTTGGTTACACTTTTCCCGTAAAAATTTTTTTTGTTTTTTTTTTCGTTAAAAAATATTGAAAAGTTCTCTTTCGAACCATTTGTATGTGAATTCTATAGTCTGCTTTTACATTGAGACGTTCTTAGCTCGACGCTTTTCGAAAATACGTGAGAGCAAAGAGTGAAAGCATCTTTTTCAATCTATGTTTCTCTTTTACCCTACAGCATTTTCGAAATTCGTCGAGCTAAGAAGGTCTCCATGTAAAAGCAGACATAGTATTTTAGAGGGAACGTACTTATTTACGCGCCGTTCGGGCAGCAGATGGCGAAGTAGGTCTATCTATTGATGAAAAAAAATGTATAAAAACAAAAATGTTTTTTTTTTAATACAGAACTATGTCAGATTAAAAAGAGGTTCGATGTTACTAATGAAAAATTAAAAAATATTGTGCTTCTAGATCCTGGAAAAATTGTTTCTGAAAGCAATTGTATCTTGCTACTATCAAATAATTTCCCGAATTTGTATGATCCCGAAAAAAAAAGAAAAAAAATATGCACTGAGTTTAGAAAGTTACAGTTACAACAAAACTTAAAATATATTGACGACATTGAATTAATTTGGGGTCTTGTTAAATCTTTACAAAATCCACAAAAAGAGAAATGTTTGAAAATGTTGTACAATTTTCCAAAAAAAAATATTAAGCTTACTTCACAGTTCCGCTACTGCGAAACGTGTTATTTCTGAACTTCATCAAATAAAAAATAATAAGGCGAACTAATATGATTTAAAAACAATTGAGGCAATAATATTTGCAAAGCAAATCAAAGACTTGTACTTGTAAGACTAATGAGAAAAAATGAATTTATTACAATTTCTTAGTATGTATGTATGTACATATGTATATAAAAACGAAATGTGATAAGGTGTTCCTAATAAAGTTTTTTTTTCTTTTTTTTTTAGTTAAGAAAACCTGTTTTTATTATTATTGTAGTTTTTTTTCAGTTTGTTACATTTTCTTTCCATTTGTTACACTTTTTGGAAAAAATTGTTACACTTTCAAAAAGACCTGCGGCAACATTGGTCACCAATCAAATCAGAAGATGTTATAAGTTTGAATTGCTTTGTCATTGTTTTTATAGAAGACATTTCTTCAGATAAGTCGTCAGTCGATGTAAGACTCCGGTGGTCATGGCTCGCACCAATAGACTGGATATCACAACCATTCACTTCCTGATCACATGCGTAATCTATGGTGTGTGTGCGGTAACGGTCGGGATTGGATGTTCTTTTTTTTGAATCGATGACGGACTCTTCTTCTGTAGTTGTCGGTTTTCTTGTGTTGCGTGTTCAGCCACATTTTCAATTTCCTCGGTTTCAATTTGCAACACTTCATCGTCCTCTGCATCAAAATCGAGTTCTTGCAACTCTCCGTTGTAGTTCTCATTGAGAGCAAGGTCCGCTGCAATCGTATAGGTATTGAAGCGATCTTTAACCAGTTTCCTTTTTTTGTTTTGGGGTAAGTGCTCTTCTTGCCACAATGTCTGGTGGTAAGGATTTTTTTCTTAAGCGCGACAACTGTGGGCTTATTGGAATTCCAAAGCATCCGGACATACTCAGCGATACCATGCATGAAGGTGGACGAATATTATACAAGTCCAGACTGTGAGTACTTTGAGTCATGTCTTGCAGCAAATTGTCCGTTAACCGTTTGGCCTCGGATGCGATAATGGTTGAGTTGGTCATGACTGACGAAATTCCAAATCCCGATGATAAGCATGTGTTTGCAGTGGATACTTGTAATGGAACGCGTTTCACTTCTTCGCCCACCTGGAATTCAATGCCCTCACGTGATAGTTCATGGTACTGCTCGTTTTCTAAAACGATGGCTGCTATCTCGTCGTTTACCAAAGTGTCAGTTTCTGTTTCCAAAGAGTTTGGCTGGGATGTTCCGACTTCCTCCACAGTATTCATAGTATGCATTGACAGTGACTCGAAGGGTTGGGTTTCGTTCGTGGGAGTTATCTCCGCAAAGTCGTCCATTTCGTCTTTGTTTCGGAACGATAAGCGGTCAATTGCCATTGAAGTCTGATCGTCATCTTCATCATCTTGCAGGGATGCTATCATTGGTGCAGATATACTTACACTTGGGAATGATACATCATTGGGACGCGTGTCCTCACTCCAGGTGTTATTTGAGGTTGTGGTGGTGTTGCTATTGAAATTTTGTTGTAGGTTGTTTGGGATTGAGGAATTATGTTGGAGGGTTGATTTCTGCAGGTTTGATTTTGGTTGATGCGGTTTATTTTTTTGTTGGTGCGGGTTTTGCGTAGATGGTATCCTACTAGCGGTATAATTTTGGTTGGTATTATTTATAGGTTCTTCTCCTCTCAAGGGAGAAGTAGTCTTCCTAATATCACCGAGAAATTCGATAAAATTATCTCTAATGCATTTCTGAACCTGTTCGGATATGCTTGAATTCAAGGATTGGGAATAGGAACTGAAAGCATTCACTATCGCATAATTGATATATGCTTTAAAATCATTAGGGACTGAACTAAATTCGCAATTTTCCATGTTTGCATCTGCGTTAGCACTACCTGGAATTTGCATATTGCGAATGGTTTGGATGGTGTTTTTTTTTTTTTTTTCTTACTGAGAATTTTTTTTTTGTTTTTGAGTTAAATACTCAAAAAGTGTGATTTATGTTTCGAAAACAAAAAAAATCTTTTTTATTTTTTTTTTTTTTTTTTAAACGAAAACTTGGCAAATTAAGTAAGAAGTGTATTATATAGATATGAATGTAACTTCAATAAATGTACAAAAGAAGCAAAAAGAAAGATTATGTAATCAGAAAAAAGGATTATATAAATAAACAACGAAAAAAGTAAATAAATAACTAGAAAATTGAAAACCAAAAAAAACAAAGCAAAAACAATATAATAACAAAATAACGAAAAATGAAAAGAACCCAGGACCAAAAGTAATCAAAAACAACAAAAAAAATAACGAAGCAAATTTAAAAAAAAACTAGGTAACAATCGAAAAAAAATTGTAAACCTGTTTTTTTTTTTTTCAACTTAAGTATATAAATAAACAAAAACTTAAAAGAAAAAAAAAAAATTATTTTCTAAAAAAAATAAATTTTTTCTAAGTTTTTGAACTAACACAGAAACAAGTAACAAAAACAAAATATAGCGACGGGTTTTGATAACCGAAATCTGAAATTTTTGTTCAAAAAAACCAAATTGTATCGAAAAAAATGTTTTTCAAAAATAACTTGTATTGTTGTTTATTTCATGAAACATTGTGGGGATGCTTCGGGCAACTTATCTGGTGATTGACGATTGATGATTTGTCGTGTGTGAACTGAGCGAGGTAAGTAGACGTATTTTGATTGTAAGACTTTCGGACGGACTGGTTTTTTTTTTAAATTCCCTCTGAGTGGTAAGTAGGAGCAAACAAACATTCGAGACAAAAGACAAAAATTGTTGCTATCCAAATATATTCGCAATTCTATTCTGGCCTGAGACCTTAGATAGAAGACATAATACATTTGGATAAGCAAAACACAAAAGGAAAGTAATTGTGCAACTGTGCGACACTACGTCATCGACAGGCCACAAAACTGTGTAAGCAAGCAATAAAAAAAAAGGAATGAAAAGTAAAAAGAAGACGTCGGCTGAGTTCTATCTTGTTCAATAGGCCATTTTTCACGAAATTGAGTTAGGTATGCAGTCTTCATAATTTGGGGGCGCTCTTTCGTTTGGAGCAAACCATTTTGTTCTATCTCTTTTAGTTTTCTAGTTATGAAAAACTGCTTTGTTCAATAGGACACATTTCGAACAGTTTTGGGTGTTATTTTTGTTCAATAAACCACTTTTGATTCGTTCTGTATTACGTTGAACAATAAAAATTCCATATAAAAAACGACTTCCTTATTGATTTTAATTTATAACTTTTTTAAAAGAAAAGAAAAACATCTAGTGTGACTTGTTTTAAAACTAAAATTGTCTACGCTTGCAGAAAAAATCTACTTCCAAACAGTAATCTTCAAATATAATAAAAAAATTTCGACCTGAACATTAAAAATCGATTTCCCAACATTTTGAAAATTGGACATTGAACAAGATAGAACTCAGCCGACGAAGAAGATAGAAAAGTGAAATTTGTGAAGTTAAGGGATGGGTAATTACAACTAAACAAAGGTTAATTGTTGTTGTTATCCTCTTCTTGTTATCTCGTCGCAAATGAAAGTGGTATGTTTGAAACTTTCCCGATCATGACATACGAGTTTCCAAAGAGGATAACACAAACAATTAGGGAATGCTAAAATTGGGAAAAGGTAGACGGAAACAAAGGACTAACGTTGTGGGCGCAATATGTAATCGCCTAACGTTGTGGGCGCCATTTGTAATAGGCTGGGGTTGAGTAAACCAAAAAAAAACTTTTGTTTCCCGTGGTTGTGAACTGGCATGCTTGCTGGTGCTCGGCTCGAGCTCGCCGGATGGCGCGGGATCTTGTTCACAACCACTAAGGATTCAACCTATTAACAAAAAATCATGCCTTTAAATGATCCAAGTCATAAATGCGAACATTCAAAAAAAAAAACAATGTGTTTAAAACGGACGGACATTACCACCAGAGGGGCGTCGAGGTCTTATTCGACGTTGCCTATATCCCACCCTACCTTGAGAGGTGTCGGCAGATTTTCACCTCTCCCTTTTACCTTCGCTTACCTCTGCAATTGCTTAGTTCATCATCTCATCACCGAAAACGTCACCTTTCACATCCCCTGAAATGGAAGATTAGCACATATTCAAGCTATACGCTTGAGAAAAAGACATAATTTCAACAAACATATTACACTTTATTGTACTCGTACTGTATATTTAGTTTCAACAAGTAACATTGAAATATTTTAATTTTGTTTTGAACAAGTAGCACACTATATTTTAAGTTTCATAATTTAGTTTTGAACAAGTAATATTCTTTATTATAAGTATTATAATTTAGTTTTAAACAAGTAGCATACTATATTTTAAGTATTATAATTTAAGTATCAAACAAGTAGCATACTAGGTATATTTTAAGTATTATAATTTAAGTTTTGAACCAGTAGCATACTATATTTTAAGTATTATAATTTAAGTTTTGAACCAGTAGCATACTATATTTTAAGTATTATAAATTTAGTTTTGAACCAGTAGCATACTATATTTTAAGTATTATAAATTTGGTTTTGAACCAGTAGCATACTATATTTTAAGTATTATAAATTCGGTTTTGAACAAGTATTATACTTCACTTTAAGTATTATGCTTTAGTCTTAAGCAAGTAGTATAATTCACTTTAAGTATTACGCTTTAGTTTTGAACAAGTCGTACACTTTATAGAATGTGAATAGAGAGTAGGATAAATTCAAGTAATTGGGACAAGGATTTAATGCTTGGGCCTTACCCAGCTTCTGCCCTTCCACTATACACTCTTAGTGTCTCAGAATTATGAATGTCCAATTTTATCCTACCTCAATTGAGCTCAATGGGGGGCTATGGATACAGACACGCGCAAAAACGCTTATTTCAGGTTAAGAACAATCAGGGAGAAACCAGATACTTACGCCTCTATCTCTATTTCGATCTATCGACCAATTACTACGAATTTTTACAATTGACTTTAGATTTAAAATTCAAACAAGTAATAAATTTTTAAAAGTATCTATAATTTAGTTTCAAACAAGTAATAGGTATGCTGTATAAAGATTTAAATTTAGTTTCAAACAAGTACCAAATCTATAAATGTATCTGCATTTAATTCCAAACAATTATCACGTCTAGGCTGATATCAAAAAAAACTTGATTAGAGATTTCTTGAAACGAATCTTGATTGAAGTTCTCGATTAGATATTTCTTTTTTTCTTTTCTTGATTTTCTTGATAGATCTCGGGATTCAATTAAAAACAGAGAGGCGATCACGACTTCCAGAGGACTGTCGGTGATCGCCGAGGTCGAGGTTTCTATAGTGCAAAATAAAAAGGAAAACGTGAAGGAATTTGACAAATTGACAAAACTATCGGATATACAAAATCTATACACATGGAACAAGAATACACTCACCGACTATATTCAACACTTTTACTTGAATGAATAATTTGCACGGCACTTTTTGTGCGATTTTTCCTCCCTTTGTGGGAATACCACCAGCATTTATTTCTTTTTTTTTTTTTTTTGTTTTTTTTTTCTAGCACTCAATACGTCATCTTATCGCGCTTAAACAAAAAGGATAAATCAATCCAACAACGAAAGTTTTTTCTTTAACGAGAAAATACACACATTTAGTAGTTTATGCATTGTTTTTTTTTTCTTAGACTTAATTTTTTCAATTTCGAGCCGCACACAGCACGCACAAAATACATTGCGACATTTGACGACGGCCAGAGAATCTTTGGTTGTGTTCGTTCCGTTGGTGTTCACCCGACGGCGTTTTGATTCGGATTGTCGATGCCAAGTGTCTGTTCTCGGTTCTGTTGCTACGTTAACTGTGACTGACACGGGTTCCGTTTTTGGTCTCCGTTAACGCACATCGTTCGACCGCGCTACCACCAATCAAAAACGTCCACGTCGATTATAATATCCAATTTTCCATCCTTTTCTATTCTTGGACGCATTCACTCAAACTTGGCGTCTCTCTGCCGACCACTACGACCCCCGACGAGAGTCAGTTCGAGAATTCGACATTCGAACTCGACTACCCCAAACGTTTGTTTGTTTATTTGTACACTTGCATTTTAAGATACAATATCTTATAAGCTAACACAAGTTTAAACATGAAATAATTCTAAGCTTACTTTAGGAAAATTATATTACAATGAAAAATTAGGCTAATCAATTATCAAATTGTTTTAATGTTTTACCGCCGTATTAATAAACGCGGAATAGCTGGGCTAAGCCTTATTCCATGGATTAAGTGGAAAATGGTATAATGGTGGCTTTAATTAAATGGAAAATGGTATAATGGTAACTTAATCCATGGAATAAGTATTTCCCAGTTATTCCGCGTTTATTAATACGGCGGTTAATGTTCTTACTTTGCTGTAATTATTTCAGCTGTTTTAGATGTTCTTTGTAGAAACAAAAATAATAGGCTTCAAATGCATGCTAAATGAGCAGCTAATTTATTTTCAAAGCTTCGGGGATCTATTATACGTATACGTATACGTATTATACTAAAAAAAAAAAAAAAAAAAAAAAAAAAAAAAAAAAAAAAAAAAAAAAAAAAAAAAAAAAAAACCGAGGTTGTAAAATTAGTTGCGATCTATTGGAAGAAGATATTTGTAATCGATCAAAGAGATAAGAAGGTTGATGTGTTTGCATTACCCGAAATAGTAAGACTAAGGTCCTGTACCGGATGAGGTTATCAAATGTTATGTTATAAATAGATTTTGAGTAAACAGATATCCTATCATACCTTTTAATTTTATATATATACCTAGCAATACTATTGTACGCAACATTCAGCTTCCGTCTGCTATTAGAGTCGCAATTGCAATAAATTTCACATCCGTATGTCAGTATTGGTATAACCAATGTCTAAGCCAGCAATAGCCTAGTTTTCAGGGGAGTATAATTTTGAGCGACCCATAACATGCGGAGAACCCCATATGCTCTTCCTATAATTGCATTAATGTGTGTGTCCCATGTTAGTCTCCGGTTAAATATCATACCTAGATTTTTTGCAGTCTACGTATTCTACTACTGCTCCGTCCAGTAAAATTTGTGGAAAATATGAAACATCTACTGGTTTCTTGGAGATTATGAGACATTTAGACTTACTCGGGCTTAAGAAGAGCCCATTTCTTTGGGCAAACAGTGAAATTTTGTCTAGGTCTTCATTAATTGTATAGACAGAGTCCTCAATCAAACCGAGAGGGCAACTTTTGTATAGTTGAACATCGTCTGCGTACATTGAATTGTTGATTGAGAAACGATTTGAGGGAGTTCATTAATATAAAGGGAGAATAGTAGTGGTCCAAGAATCGATCCCTGGGGAACACCTCTTGTGGTAGAAAGAACACTAGACATTTGCATACACAGCTTGCCTTCTTCCAGTCAAATATGAATCCAATAACTGAACCGCAGAATTTGAAAAATTAAACAACCGTGACAGCTTATTGCAAAGGTTGACATGATCGACTGTGTCGAAAGCTTTGGAAAAATCGAGCAACAACAGAAAACTAATGTTACCACTATCCAAGGGTTTCCGTATATCTTCAATGATATTTATTAGTGCAGTGGAACAACTGTGTTTCTAAAACCAGATTGCTGTGGTGATATCATTTTATTTCTTCGAAGGAATCTATTGATTTGTATTTGAACAATTTTTTCAAATACCTTTGATAAAAAGGGCAAAATGGAAATGGGTCTGAACTCATGTGCAGTTTTCCGTACAGGTACTATCTTTGCCATTTTCCATTGATCAGGAAAAACACCAGTTGTCAAAATTGTATTGAAGGTGTGAGTTATATGCGGCAAAATGATAGGTAAAAGGGCTTTGACAAACTTAGGATTTACGCCATCTACTCCAACTGCGTTTGACTTGATCAACAACAGGCCCTCAACAACGTCTGTGCTCTCGACTCTTGAGAATTGAAAAACATTATTGAAGTTGTTTTGGGAGTCATGATCATGACGAAACGGAATCATTGCCGGAAGTGTAGGAAAGGGTAAATTTACAAATTTTAGGTTTAGAGCACTGCAATCTACATCATCCAAATTCGATAAACTTCTTTTCTTTGCAAAGCCTATCTCTCGTAAATTATTCCATAATTTCCTTCCACTAAAAGAAATGTTCAAGCGGTTACAATAAAAATCTTTTTTTGCCGATCGTATTTTGCAGATAACTTGATTTCGTAAATTTTGATAATCTTGTTTAAATTCTTCAAGCCTATACCGTTTCCAATTATTAAAGGCTTGATTACGACGACGCATAAGTTCACAGATTTCTGGGGTAAACCATGACCGTTGATCCTTTCTGCATATTCTCGTACGGACGGGAACATGTGTATCAAATAGTGATAATAATTGTGAGTTCATGAATTCTATTTGATCACTCGAAGAAGCTAAATAAAAAATACTGTTCCAATCGATATTTCGAACATGCGTTTCCAGGATGGCATAGTCAATAGAATTAAAATCTCTATACTGATACGAAACATTTGTTCTCTGAACTTCGAAGTCAAATGACATGTAAATAAGGTCATGCTTTGAAAAACCAGGTGCCGAAAGCTGATCTTTGAAAAGTACCTTATTCGTATCACTGACAAAAAAAACGTCTAAGAGCGTCCTCGAATCAGAAAAATGTGTTGGAAAAGAGGTGTTTACAGGGTGCAAATTGAAAGTTCTCATTCCATCAATTAGATTTCTTTCTATTAAGAGATTACTGTTAAAGTCTCCTCCTATAACTATCTTAGAGGACTGAACGGATATTTCGTCCATTAATTGGAAAAATGCGGAAAGACTGACATTCTTATTAGGTCTATATACCGTTCCAACAAGTAATTTATCCTCACCACATATCAGATCCACAAATACGTATTCTATAGCACTACCAGTACCTGAAAAACATTTAATTTTGCACGTTATACCTTCTCTAACAAATATCGCCACCCCTCCACCTATACGCTCTTCTCTATCTGCTCGAAAGAGCTTATAACCCCTTACTCCGCATATTTCATCGTTAAAACAGTTTGCAAACCAAATTTCGGAAACGCATACGACATCAACCTTGGAATCAAAAAATATATCCCTAAACTCATCAATTTTTGGCAATAAACTTTGAGCATTTATATGGCATATCTTAAGACAGTCGCTTTGATTACATAAAATGTTAACCATTGAACGCAGAACACAACTGCTAGCATCGTTTGCGGAACCACTATTGTTTAAAAATCCGGTAACCATTACAGCTCTTAATTTTATTTCTACTCAGATCAAAAGTTCTTAGTACAATGAATATAATATGTGATTTAAGTCACAATAAAAAATGAAAAAAAAAGTTAAACGGAAAAATAAATTCAAAAAATGGAATGTTAAAGAAAAAATGGAGTATAGAAAAAAGAAGAAAAATATAAAAAGTAAGAAATAAAAAATTTTTAAGAAAGAAAGAAAAAATAGATTTTAATCAAATAAAAAGTTTGAGAAGCGTTATATTATACGGCTGACGTGTGTGTGGGCATGGCAATTCCATTCAAGTCATCTATGTTTTCGACCAGTTGTGCTTCATCCTCAGGTTGACGTTTAACGTAAACAAATCCGCGAGTGGTATAAACAGTCGTCAGGTGTTTTGATCTCCTTAGGCGAAGTGCTTTCTGAAGTAAAGAGTATTTTTTTTTGTCAAACACTCTCGAAGAAAGATAGGAGTTTCTTTTTCTTGGTTCAGTCCTACGTCACGCAGACAAAGTTGTTTTTTGTTCGGGTCGTTGCGGTGTAAAGCGATAGATTTAAGCACAAAATTTTTGTCGTATGGTGACTGAAATTTAATTAGGATCGCAGAGTTTTTGGATGTTTTGTTTACCGGGCGAGTGCGGAAAATGCTGTTTAGAGATGGTGGTTTGATTTCTAGAGTGTGACACAAGTGATTAAAATAAGTTTTTAAGTTCTCGTCTTGTATTGGCGGGATGCCAAAGAGAACAGCATCAGATGAAATGTGTCTGTTATTTTGAAGTTCTTGATCCAATTCAATTTTTCGGATGATTTCGTCGGAATCTGCAATTTTATTATTGGCATCCTTTAGTTGTGCGGTGGCTTTTAACAGGTCATTTTTAGTTTTGCCGAGTTCTGTTTTAATTTCAGACATTGTTTTTGTTAAACTTTTCACATCAGATTGAAGTTTGTTTACATCGAGTGACGTTGTTTGATTTGCACTTTCAATGTGATCGACGCGTTTGCATATACTTGTTATATCAGATTTAATTTCGGATATTTGTTTTTCGACGTTTTTTGTTATGTTTAGCTCCGATTGCTTAATTTGTGATGATATTAAAACAATAATTAACTCACTTTGTTGTTCGAAACGTTGGTCCATTTTTTCCCACATTTTGCTGTCATCCAGAGCTAGGCTTTGGTGTGAGGTTTGAGGGAAGTTTTCATTTTCATTCGAAAGAGGGGCAGTTTTACGGGGAACTATTTTTTGATTGGGGGTGTGAGTTAGGTTTTTCACTTTATCGATAGGTGTATTTGTTTTGTTGGATTTACCACTACCAGACATAATTAACGTTGTTTTCGGAACTTATAAAGTGCAAATGTGTACAAAGAGAGAGAGAATTTATTTGCAACTCAGATGAAAAAAGAATATTCACTTCACTGATTTATTTAATTTTCAATAATCTTTCACTGTGGTGTTTAACGATGGATTGAAATTAGGTAGAAAACACAACTTTAAATATTTTAGCACCAATAAGGTGTGAATTTGAAACCTGGATACTATGATATGATTCGATTGAAACCGCCGCCAAGAAAAACACGTCTACTCAGTAGCTTTAGACATAAGTGAGTTGTCAAAAAAAAATCGAACTGCCTCAAAGTGACATCAACATCAGCCGTCAACAGACAGAAAAGCGAAAACTAACAACTTTAATATTTTCCTTTTTAAAAAAAGGTTGTTATTAATAATTCATTGAATTATTGAACACAGAAGTCACTCAAAATGTTAATAACCCCAACAACTCCTGGGAGCCTATGTGTGCTGGAAACTCCGATCAAAACGCTGACCACTTTGGAGAAGACATGATTTCCAATTTCAATTGCGGCTACAACAATAATCAGAGTTACGAGTCCAACCATGAGTCTCCTAATTCAAATCAGTTTTCCAATGGTCCAGTATATTTTGTGCCCAAACAAAGTTTTAACAACAACTTTGGAAACTCTCCCGCGCCTTATGTAACCAAGTAAAGTGGTAATTACGGCAATAACTTTAATCTTTCCCGATCAAATGCACCCATAACCATAATTATAACATTTCTCATTTGTGAAAATTATTATTTTAATATAAACCTATAAACCAAAATTATTGTATTTCATTGTGCAAAATATTTTATGGTAAAATTCAATTAACACAAATCGTAGACAAAAAAACAACAAAAAATGGTCAAATGCACCCAAACAAAAATGCCAATTATTGCAATGATAACTTCTACAGGCATCAATCAAATTTCCATATGCAGACCGACAACAATAATAAAAGGACGTTCTCTCAAAATTCAACAGCTCGAAATCAACTACAAAATAGGCGACAGTGGTATCAACAAACAATCTGGAAACCGCATATCAATAAAAACATTTAAGACAGCTTGCCGGCAAAATATCACCCATTACTAGTATTGGGTGTTTTATTCTAGGAGATACATGGATTGAAATTGGTCAAGTATTTTATTTTTGATATGACAATTGCCGCTAACTTCTCTTCGTCTCAGGTGTCCATTACAAGCTTTAGTTAGTTTCATTCGTCTATCAACTCAAGCGGAAGAACATGTAAGGAGATTTGCAAGGGACACTCAACAGTGACAACAAAATGGTGCAGCATTATGTTTTCGGATCTCTTTTCTGTTTGCAGTATGAAAGTGCTGCTAACACACCGAAGCAGATGCATATCGTGGCATGGTTCATGCTCTGGGACAGATCTACAAACACGGTGTTCAGAACAAATCATCCGTCGCCACTTGTTGTCATATTTTTGTGCCAACAGAATGAGAACCAAAGAACTGAACAAATCATCGCGATAGCTTGCCGCTTGAAAATGATCAACGAAAAGGGCATACAAGTTTTGAAATTTACATTTTCCTTCAAACACCTTATCGAATTCAAAGTATAGATCTGTGCAGGATTCATAAAAACTTGTTAAATGTCCTTTTAGAAGTGGCTTTATTAATGGCTCCAAAAATAATGAGTCAGGTCTAATAAATGTGATCATGAGATACCTACATAAGTTTTTCTGTGGGTGTTGTTATTTGAAGTGATTCCTTTTCCATTCCATGCATTCGATTCCAGGAAGCAGGAATTTTTTCACATGCTTTCTCAGGAACTCTCTGAATTTTTCAAAATCAGTATTCCTTGTTAGCCAAGACAGCATTCAAACAATGCGTTAGCAATGTTGATTGGGAAAACTCTTCAACTCCGTGTTGGGTTGCTCTGTGAAACCAATTGCAACGGCAATCGACCAACCAAGTTCCCAGCACTGAACTAACTTCCAAGCCGTAGTTTTGAAGACGATCGATTATGTTCATTGCGAAAAGTTTTAAAGCAAACGACAGACTCTGTGAAAGAAATCGGCAAAGTTTAAGACCAAGATGCTGTGGATAGTTACAGAATCGAGGAGTTGACAGTGTTGTATCTGAAGTCCTGGAAGAAAGTTTTTGAACAACCAATTCATTAGGTCCTCCGATTTGAATATTTGCATGCCTAAATCCTTATTTGTTCGTGCGATTCGAATTAAAATTTTGAGGCAGGGTGTGATTGTGCTATTGTGCTGTTATCTGGCTTCTCGCTACTTAAAATGAAATATATTCTTTGAATTATATTTGATCTTAGTAGACATTAAATCAAATTCGTTTCAGCAAGTTGAAAATCCGTCATTGATGCTTTACTCTCCTCTTCGTTTTCATCCACACTAACCCGAACTAATGAATTTACTTTCAATCTTTGCATTGAGCGGCTTTATCTCTTGTTTCTGAGCTAGTTTTTCTTATATCTTTTTGGCAAGAAATGGCAACAGCTCGGGATCCACTGACTATCATATCAGTGAGATTAGAGCAGTTAGGAGCAAAGATTCGAATGCTTTGTGAATGTAACCTGTAATCAATAATAATGAATTATCAGGAATTTTCTAATTTTCGTTGAACTTACAGCATCTTTAGTTTCAAAACGGTGGGTTCCAATTCGGATTAGTTTGCATGTAAGCGATGTGTACAGGTTCTCAACGGAAGTCGTCGTAAGTGTCGTATTACATTCAGACTGTTTGCCTGCTGCGTGTTTCGTATATTTTCTTTTGAACCCTCATCCCGACAGTCTCTCATTATTACACTCAGACGTTTTGCGGCTGCGGGTTTTTTGACACTTCTCTTTCATTTTTTGTTCTCACCCACAGAGTCAAAGTGTGAAAATAATCAAAGAAGCTCAGCTGCATTATTTATAAATCCACAAAAAAAAAATCTCATAAAGAGCAAAATGCCATTTGAAGTGGTAAATAATTTAATTAGATTTTGCATCAATAGGTGCGTTTTTTTCCACGCGGATATACGCTTGTTCAAATTTTTGCATGTTAAAAACAACAACAAAATAAGCGAATAGCGAGGATAAGCATCTACGTTTATTTCTGAAGCGAATATAAACTGCAAGTGCTACCAAGATGGTGTAGATGAATTTTTGGAAATGTCAAAAAATTCATTCAAAATTCATCCGTTTGAGAAAGCAAATAAAAACAAATTCCGATGTTTTTTTTTTTCATTTGTCAATGCCAGTTGTCGAATTCGTTTTGCTACACCAATTTCTTTTTTCAACGATCTCTACGAGTATTTTTTTTTTCATAAAACACATAAAAATTAAATATTATTACAACAAAATCAACTTTTTTTTTAGAATTCTGTTTTTCCAGCTGCGCACTCGCCAAAACTTTAGCCATAGCCTCACAACGCAACCCAGAACCAGCCTGAGTCCGGGTCAAAATGTCTCGTGGAACTCCTTAGTCAGAATAATTCCTCTTTGAATGGAAATATTCTGTTGTTTATTATGAAACCCTATCTCACTGGCCATAATGGAAGAGTGTTCTCTACGCCGACTATTCAGTGAAAAGATCGTATACCAGGAAACGAAGAATTTTTTTTTATCAATTCAAACCACCGAACGTGCTTCCTAGCTGAGCTCTACTGTCGTGAGTTCAACACAAATTTAACGTTCAAAACGTTGTGTTGTATCTATCAACTCGTTTTCAGTGCAATCACAGAGTCAATTTAAACCTTTAGGCAGAGATACCTATTGTGTGGAAAATGTGGAGTACCAATGTTCACCATTTCTGAGTTCTGCATGTCGACGTGAACTTGAGTTTCAACGCAAATAATAATAATATAATAATCTAAAAATGTTCCTTACCAAATCAAGAAAAAATTAAATATATCTTTGAATTTTAACCTTTTTACTGTTGACTGTACAAAACTTAAAGTAAAGGTGAGAGAGCTTTAAGAGATCATGGCTCAAGGAACCTACAGCCCATATTGATTTCATTTCAGAAATGTATGTATCTCATTTTATAGATTTCCTAAAATCAACTGAAGTTCACTGTTTTCACTGCTCTTGTCAACTAGTACTGCATTGATCTCTAGTATGGTACCTGAAAGTGAAAAATTTGAGTTTTATCATTACTCGATATTCATACTAAAGCTAGACTTAATACCTTACGTTGC
The DNA here is from genome assembly GCA_949752695.1 of Melanostoma scalare. NCBI lineage: Eukaryota > Metazoa > Arthropoda > Insecta > Diptera > Syrphidae > Melanostoma > Melanostoma scalare. The sequence goes on along the minus strand of OX456985.1, from coordinate 94,623,825 downwards.
TGTTCGTTCAGTGGCCTTCGGAGTTCTTCCACACTGCTTAAGATCGAATCATCTCCATTTTGGTTACTAAGAAGCTCCGATACGATTTTATTCAATTTCAGTCCTGCTTCAGCTGCATTTTCCAATTCCTATAATAAACATTTTAGTTTCATAAACTCAAATGGCCATTCCCTACCTTTTCAAGGGAAACCACTTGCTCCTCCAATTTAGATTTCGCCTCTTCGCAAGTTTCCAACTATTTTGTAATTGCAATCACCATATCGTTCGAACCAAATGAATTGTTTTCGATGCTGGCCAGCTTGCCACAAGTCTCTCGGAGATCATGTTTTAAGATACATGCCCCTTTGTGAGAAGCTAATAAGCTTCTTTCCACCACATTCAACTGAGCAATGAGTTGACTCTCCTTTTGGCATTGCGATAGACACAGAACACACAGCACATCGAACAGTTCGACAACTCTTTGGGAGAGGCTTTCAAAGAAAAACTTTTCTTTCAAAAGCAAATCTTCTGCTTCAGTAGTTGGTAGTTAGCATCTCTTTCGCAGTACTGATCATCTTCATATTTCTTTTGTTGGCTTTGGACTTCTTTTTCTGGCAAAAAAATTCTGTCAAGCTCGTCGTTTATGTCGGGAACTTCTCTAATGGGTCCTTGTGATAGCAAGAAACCTTCAACCGTGCCCAGAATCGTTTGACACAGACCGACTTGTGGCTGTTGGAGTGGTGGTTGAATGTATGAAGGCTTTGGATTTGGAGTAGTAACATCAAACTCAAGAGGATTTTGGTTGGATTCGTCAAATCGTGGTGTAGTTGTAACAGGAGTTGTGACTTCTTCGTTTTCAGTTTTTAAATCGTTCGTTGTGATGCTCTGCTCGTTTATAACTTCGATTGTACTCGGCACCTCATTAAAAGTTGGTGGTCATATCTCGCTTTTGATTTCACTTGGAAGATTTTCTTTTGCACTGACATAAATAAAAATTGCCATTTTTTGTCAAATTGCAGTGCTGCCAAATATTTGAATATTTTGGGGCAGACGTTTTTTTGGGCGAAACTTATATCCGCGTGCAAAAAAACACGGCTAATGATTATTGACATCATGGATATGGAAAATACATGAAAATATATGAAAAATTAAAGAAATTGTCCGTAGACATACTACTTCTTTACTCATGAGCATTAGAAGATACAATAAAGCAACGACAAGAAACAAAGAAAGACAAGAAAAAGAAACGTCAAAAACCATCCAAGACAACTGGACAATCCTCAACCCAAAACTTTGCGGGTTGAGATTTTTTAAAGTATTTCTATTTCATCTGCTTTCTCTTTCGCACTCATTTGCGTCTTGGCAAAACCGTCTGGGTGTAATACGACACTAAGTCACCAACAAACACCATAACCTACCTTTAATAAAAGTCATTTACCTCATCAACGAGTTGATGCTTTTACACACAACTATGCAAATTTATGACGTTGATTTTGATATTTTAGGTACTATCGACAGTCGTCTAATTGCAGCCAGGGAAGGGTCATTTTGTCGTGAGAGATCAGCACCGTACCCTTTGTTTTTGAAACCATTCATAGCTACCATTTCAGCGGTCTTGAACGCATTATAATCTGGCCCCAAGCCATTGAAACTCAGGTTATACAGACCTTTATTTGTGCTGAAATTCAATCCATTCAGAGGGCATTGCTTATATGCCAAGTCTTCGTACTTCATTTTGTTGGACAAGTTAAGTGGCATTGACGAGTCCATTTTTTTACGCTTCTCTGGTGGACCACCTCCAAGGAGAGCCACAGTCCGAGCCCGAGTGTGAGGTCTCTGGAGAAGTAGCGAAAGATGCACCCAAGCGTACTTCTGCTTTCGGTGGTATTACGTTGCCAAAGAATTCTGCTACACTATTGATTGTTGGTGGCGATTTGTTGCCGTTGACAGCAGCTCCCATTGACGCTGAGTAGGCAAAAGATGCAAGGCATTTATATTATTTGAGAAGACGGCGGGAGCTTTGGGAAACCCATCTGATGTTGGCATTCTGCAAGACATAAAAATTGCAAAAACAAAATTCAATAATAAAAACACTCACCTTCGCATTTTATAGAAACAGCTAGGCCAATCCAATCCTCTTTCATAATATACAAACGCAGTCGATATTTTTAAGGAACTCCAGTTGGAGCAACAAAGGCAAGAAGGATGGAAAAATATTATTTTAAAATTTGCAACGAAAAAGGTTATTTGTTTATCTGCGAAATGTCATTTTTTTACTTCACCACATTTTTTTTCGAGTGGTGAGTTTAAGGCCATGTGTGCACTGTTAAATTTAAGAAGTGTCTGCATCAGTATGCAATTTTTGTTAATTTTTTTAAATTTTTGGGTGAAATATTGGAAAACATTGAAAACAAAGGTTACATCTGATACTTAAATGAGTTTTTCTACATTCTAGACTCTAAGAAAGCTAAAAAATACCGACTTTTTTGCAACAAAATAAAAAACTTAAAATTTTCGGAATTGATCTCACCTCAACCGTCTTTTTCCACTGACCTCACTTTCCGGCCCGGGGGCTTCCGGCCCGGGGGCTTCCGCTAGTTTTAGCTTGTAGGCAAAAATGAACTTTTTGGATAAAGATGACCTTCTGTATATTCCTTATTCTGTGAATCACAGAATAAGGAATATACAGAAGGTCATCTCCCACCATCTCCACCCGCAAAACCCGCAAATTTTGAAAAAATGAACTTGAGTGAACAGGAAATGGTTCATTTGAAAAAATCATTGCTGAGGTAAAATCTGAAATTCACAGAAAAAAAAAATAAAAGTTTTGCAAATTTTGCAAAACCGAATTTCGTCACTGCCCGACTTTCATGAGTGCAATTCAACTCGTCAGCATTAGGTCTTTGACCTGTTGTTGCTTTATATTGTGGCCATATGAACCAGCAAATAGGTTTTCATTATTCTTTTTATCGGTTTGGCAACAAACCGATGACCGGACTGTTTGTTTACAAACGAACCGCTTGATGACCTTGATTCGTATACTTTATTTTTTAATCAGTTTGAGGTGGGTTATGGTTTATTGTGTTGTTTGAGTTTTTTATGAAACTTCTGAAACGTTTCCCATACAACACAACAGCACTCACACCCCTACAGCAGGGTACTGACACTGGATATTCCAGCCCTTTGTGTCCGAAGGGATCCAAAAGGACAAATCGTCACAATAGACAGACATAACTTCGAGGTAGTAAAAGACTTCGTCTACCTAGGATCCGCTGTAGACACGGACAACAACATCAGTGCGGAGATCAAACGGAGAATAACTCTTGCCAACCGTTGCTTCTTTGGGTTAAGAAGGCAATTGAGAAACAAAACCCTCTCTAGAAAAACCAAGGTGACCTTGTATAAGACCTTAATCATCCCAGTTCCTCTGTACGGCGTGGATGCATGGACCTTATCGAAAGCGGATGAGGAAACCCTAGGTCGTTTCGAAAGAAAAATTCTCCAAATGATCTTTGGTCCCGTATGCGAAGACCATTGACATATTATATTATATAATATGTCAATGGCGAAGACAATGTGTGGAGAAGAAGATACAACCACGAGCTGTACCGTGACATGGGCATAGCCAGAAGAGTACGCATCGCGAGGCTACGATGGTTGGGCCATGTAAAGCGGATGGACCCAAACGCTCCGGCTCGTCGGGTGTTCGAGAGCACATTGCAGGGAAATCGCGGAAGGGGAAGACCTCGTCTTAGGTGGCGCAATCAAGTGGATGAAGACCTCAACCGATTTAGAGTGCGAAACTGGAGAGAGCTCGCCTGAAATCGAAGTCGTTATAGAAGGATGTTGGTTGAGGCCCAGGTTCAGCCCGAACTGTAATGCCCACCTAAGTAAGTAAGTATATAGTACAGCATTTGAGTTAAAAAAAACGGTATACCCACAGTATTTTCAGTTATGTATTTAGCAACAAGATATTGCTCAACGTCAAAGCTTGCTGTTACTTTTCAAAGTTCTCTCTGAAATTCAAGATGAATCAAAATCAAACTCGTACTGGTGTGTTTCGTTATTTGATCTATCAAATGAATATCGATACAAAGCCAGGTATGAATTTGTATTTTTTTTTTCTTATTTTTCATACATCAGATTCTCGAATAAGGACTATTCACATGAGCACGACCAACGAACGACGAATATATCAAGAAATGAGAATTTAAGTACATTTCTAGCATATATTCCTCATGATTTCTTTTGCAAATGATTTAAACATAAGTTCATACTTATTTTTAGGCGGATAAACTTTAATTTTTGTGCCTTAAATTAAAAAAATTGAGAAAAAAGTTTATTCGTTACGAATAAACATCTAGTAGGTACAAACTTAGATGAATAAAGAAGAAGATGGAAAACCATTACCTCTCTTGCCCTGCAACTTCCATTTGATTGCATTGTTGTTTTTGTAATCGCAGCATCCATCTGTGAATACGTGTGAGCTGAAAAAAAATGGCGCAAAAAAGTTGTGGAAGTATATGTGTGGTGAGTTTATTTTCATTTGACGTTTCAGATTTCAGTCATTTTATTTATTTTCAGAAGAGGAATTTCATTACAGTCGGGATCGTTATACATTTTTTCCTAATAAAATACCATAAATTGTGTTAAAATTGTATATTAAAGTGACCATTATTCTATCTTCGACAATCGAAGATAAAAATTCTGTGTCAAAGTTGCATTTTTGATGTGAATTTTGAAGTTATACATGTGCTTCATCGCCTGCCCTCATACTAATCGGCAATCTTTATTTTATTTTGTATAATTTCACAGCAAGGGTATTTCCCAATCCGCTCTCCCATACCGAAGAACAGTTCCTTCATGGCTTAAACTTAACACCGAGGATGTCAGAGAACAAATCAAGAAATTGGTCAAGAAGGGTATGACTCCATCCAAAATCGGTAATCATTGTAGAGTTAAGGTTATGTCGTTGGTAACAAATAAACAAGCGCATACTTATTCCTTACACAGGTATTATCCTTCGTGATTCTTATGGCATCCCAGAGGATCTGTATTATTTGATTAAAAGGGCTGTTGCTATGCGCAAGCATTTGGAACGTAATCGTAAAAACAAGGATAGCAAGTTCCGTTTGATTCTTGTTGAATCAAGAATCCACAGGCTGGCCAGGTACTACAAGCCCAAGAGTGTTCTGCCACCAAACTGGAAATACGAATCAAAGACAGCCTCTGCTTTGGTTGCTTAAGTTCAGTAATTTGAAGAATGAGGAAGTGAAACTCTTTTTCAATTTTTATGTTTTAACAGAAAACATGGAATAAAATAAGATACCCAAAAAGAAGAGACTCAACTATTTATCTTCAAAAATAATTTTCTTTCAGAAAAAATTCTTCTTCGTTCGTTTTCGTTCTTTATTCCTCTAAGGTTGGGACTATTATCAAGATTTTTTAACCAGTTGTTTTGAGCTTCACAAATCACAAAGTGGTACTGAAAGCACCGAAGATGGCATATCAAACATGGATGAGTGTCACGACTTTCTTTGTCAAGTAGGTTAATATGGGAATAGTTAAAAATATTTCGTCATGTTTAACACTCTCTTTTATTTCTATAGCTGATTGAAGATGACGGCAAGCGTGTACGCGGACCATATCTAGCTCGTCTTGAGCTGCACAAACGTATGCGAGCTAACCACATGAATGCACATGAACTTCTAGGCGATTTTACTAACCTAATCATTAAGTATTTCCGATTGTTTGGAGATAAATCATGCTGTACTCCTGATGTCACACTATTTATCACATCAATTCCACTTGAGGATACCAGAGCAAGGAAAAATCTACTCAATCAATGAGGGCTATTGTGCAACATGGGAGGTGGGAGTTCGCAACTATATTGAAGCCAAGTAAGGGAACCCCATACGGCGCTCGGTATGTTGGCAGTATGGTTGCCGATGTACACAGAACAATAAAGTACAGTGGAATCTTTCTATACCCCGCAACAAAGAGCTCATCGAGTGGTAAACTCCGCCTGCTCTACGAGTGCAATCCAATTGTTTACCTGATCACCCAAGCCAGCGGTTTAGCCAGAAATGGAAAAATTAACATCTTGGACGTGGTACCAACTAAGATCCACGAGAGACAGCCGATATTCTTGGGCTCCAAGAAAGACGTTGAGGAAGCTTTAAGTTATCTAAATAAATAGGATTATTATCTTTAAAAAGAAAAAACTGTGGTTTTATTTCTAATAAGAATTTGTTTTGTGCTTTATTGGTAAAAAGGTGAAACCATCTGGAACTGGTCCGAGTAATACCCTTTTTACACCGCACGCAAATCCGGATTTTGATTTTGATTTGGGTGGTACTGGATTCAACCCATTCACACTGCCTCGAAGTACTAGAGTAGATTTTGTTTGACATTTGACACTGACACTAACTTCACACTTGGAATTTTCTTGTGAATTTTGTGGTTCTTCGTTCTTCTTAGAAATTAAAATAAAATTACTGTTTTTCTGAAGAAATAAAAATAATAGATTAAGAAAAACGTGAAAAAAGTGAGAAGTGAACATTTAAACAAGTTTAAAAAACTTAAAAGTGTCTTATTTCATGTGTTGAATTGAATAGCGATGAATCTATTGTCTCTTCGCTGCCGCCGGATGAGTTGTGGCTATTGCTGCTTGAGCGACTTTGGGTATGGTTGAATGGCTCATTTTCGACGTGATGGAGATGTTGATCCTGATCTTCTTCAGCATCGCTTGCAAAAACATCAAAGTCTTTGTCTTCTGTTAGTGTTATTCGCTGTTTACTTGTTAAGTTCATCAAAAGATTTACAAAGACTACACTTTCTTCCTGGAAAAGAAACCAACTTTTGTCAACTTTACTATCAAGTAAGAAATAAAAATACAACAAACGCCTGAAAGTTAGTTTCAATTGAATCTATTTTTTCAGAAACATAGAAAAAGAGCTTCAAGAAATGGAATCAGACGTACTGGGAATCATTCAAAACACTGAATGCAAGCTTAATGTTAGTACAAGCAGCAAGAAACTCTTCGCAAATTCGACATCCAAACTTGCTCCTGTGAGTTTCACTTTACAATTTTCATATTTCTTCGATTTTAAAGTTCTTTTTCTAGAAACTAATGCAATAAAATACTTTGAAACATAGCTACATATACGGCAGCCACAACAGGAGACAGCACGCCAGAGGTGGAATATCTGACAAAAAAAATTTATAGACTACGAGCTTAAGCAATCACAAGTTAGAGCGCAGCAAGAGGAAAAAGATAGAGCAGACTTATAAACAACAACGCTGCATTTACGGCGTTCAGTCATCTCCAAAAATCAAGAAACAGTGGGCGACGAAAATGTTGCAAAGAATCAGGTTTGTATTTTTTGTTTGTTAGTAAGTCAAGTTGATTCACTGCTAAATCTCTATTTAGATTGCCCTTGGTATGCTATAGCAACAAAACGGGGCGAATACGGCTGGAGGGAAGTTGTTCATAAAAGCTCGATGAAACACTTCTTTCCTTCATCAACTCGTCTTCAACAGCACCTGTGACGGCATGCAAGAAGGTCCAAGTTATTGTCAATGCTATATCGCGTGTAATTGGCACGGCGGGTAGCAACATCAAGAGGAACAACTGGGGCCCACATCTCAAAACACTGGCCGGTCCAATTGGCATATTTAATGTTGCCGATGCTGCTGTTAGCATCATGGCAGTTGCAGCGAGTGTCACATGCAAGTCAGTAGGCGCCATTGCAACCACAAGGACGTCCAGCAAAACCTACTTCACAGCAGTAATTCAAAACCCTAACAACAAATATTTGCATTATTTATATATGTAAATCAAATAGAACAAAGTCCAGTTGCTAAAACTTCAAACAAAAAACAAAGAAAACGGCAAAATTTTGTGGCAAAACAAATAAAATGTTCTGTATTTAATATTCCATGTAAATATTTCTATACAATCATTAAAGCATTTCTCCATACTTTGTTATTACATATGTGCTTCTTGTAACTTAATATTAACCTGATAACGTTGGTTAAGAGGTGGTGGAGGTAACGGTGTTGGCAGGCGCTATGGTGTCGATGTAGAAGCTGACGACATTGATAACGATGTCGGTGATAGAATTGTGTAGTTTGTTGGAGAATAAAGTAGCCGATTGATGTTGTGTGACATCATATTTTGGCTATTTTGAGATCGAAGTTGGCTTATAGCGGCGCCATAGGCAGGTGGCGGTTGCAATGGTTTAGGTGGTTGTTGATAGGAGAACAGCTGTAATAAGAAATTTATAAATTAGCTTCAATATTATAGTTTAATATTTTATGGCAAACTTACTCGCATTGGAGGCTGTGCTAGCCCCGAGCCCATTAGATTGTTATTTCCACCTTGCGGGAAACGAGGATACTGTAATTAACACCCAACATTTATACCAATTTCCTAATCGAAAACGTTTAACCGAAAACACAACTGGCAACACTATAATGGAATGGTATAAATAACAGGCATTGCTTGTAAGCCAGTGTGTGTGAGTGTAGAGATGCTTGACAGCAAATGTGTAAACCATGGAGAAGAAACTGGAACGCTCTAGATGAGTGTTGTTCTATATAAATAGGCCGCTGACGCAACGAGCAGTCAGTTTTGATTATAGAGTGATAAAGTTAAGAGTGAATTGTTATGAACAAGTGATAGTCCAAAAGTCGAGTTGAGATCGAATAAAGTATAGATACTGAATAAAAGTGGTAGAAATAAATTGAAAAGTGAAGTTTTATTTTGCGAACTAAGCGCACGTTACATTGGTGTCAGAAGTGTAAATAAAACTTAAAAGACAAGTAAAGTGTAAAAAAAAAAAAAGTTAAATACAGTGCAAATGGGTAAGTTGTTGGAAGAGCTCAACTGCATTGAGCTTAAAAGTGAGTAAGGTAAGCGAAATCTTTCTAGAGCGGGATCGAAAAATGAGCTCGTCCTGCGCTTGCGCAACTATTTGGAACAGCAAGGGGAAGACGTAAGCACTTTTGTTTTTGAAACAGAAGTGGAGGAAGAGGAAGTAAGTGAAAGTGTAGATTTTTCTAGTATAATGAAGCTTTTATTAGAACAAAAGACGGAACAGCAGAAGGTTCTGGAACAACTTGAAGCACAACGAAGCGAGCAAAAGAAGCTGGTTGAAGAACAACGAAGCGAACAAAAGAAGGAACAGCAGAATGTTCTTGAACAACTTGAAGCACAACGAAACGAGCAAAAGAAGGAACAGCAGAATGTTCTCGAACAACTTGAAACACAACGAATAGAGCAAAAGAAGGAACAGCAGAATGTTCTCGAACAACTGGAAGTACAACGAAACGAACAAAAGGTGGAACAACAGAATATTCTCGAAAGACTTGAGGCGCAACAGAATGCTTTGGAAGGTCAGAAAAACATTCTAGAAGGCAAATTGGGTAACATTGAGAAAAATGTATGTGCCCTAGACGAACGCGTTGAAGGTGTGGAAAAACAGCTTTCTGTTGTAGAGAATCGTTTGGAAAGCCGATGCGATAAACAGTTCTCTGTTCTGACCAAGGAATTGGACCAGATCCGGAAAATCAAAGTTCGAGAATCTGCTGGAGAGTTTGCAAGGAAAAAGGAGATGAAACCGCCAACATTTGATGGACAGTCGTCTTGGCCAGTTTACAAGAGACATTTTGAAGCAGCCGCGACAACAAATGGCTGGGATGACGAAGACAAGTACATTGCACTGACTCTTGCTCTTAGAGGACCAGCAGCTGAATTACTTCAAACAGTTCCAGCTGGTAAGAGCGGTGATTTCAGTTCTCTCGTGGCAGCTATAGATAAACGCTTTGGCGATAGCCACTTGAAAGAAGTTTTCCGAGTCCAACTCAAAACAGATTCCAGAAAAGGGGTGAAAGTCTACAGCAGCTCCAAGCAGACGTGGAAAGACTGGTTCATCTGGCATACCCGGATGCTGGAGAAGAAATCATCAACCAGCTTGCTGTTGAGTCCTTCGTTCGTGTCATTTCGGATATAAATCTTCAGAGGTCTGTGCGAACTGCTAGAACACGTACTCTTTCTGAAACTTTAGTATTCGCATTGACAATTGAAGCAGCAGAACAAGCTTCTCATGGAGTACATCGACTTAGAGAAGCCATAGTCGAAGAGTGCTCGTGCCAAAGAGCTGAAATACAAAAGAACCAGCGGAGCGGACTAGCAAAATGTTGGAACTGCAACAAGACCGGGCACTTACAGCGTCAATGCCGACTACCACCAAATAAAGCCGGTTGTCAACATTGTGGAAGCAACAGATACAACCCAGAACAAGGTAACAACAACACCAGCGTTACGTATCAGCCCGTTTCCCATCAGAGAAACGAGTAAGAACCAACTTCGAGGGGCAGAGGCTGGTTTCTTGTATCGATGGCCCCAGAACCACCATCCAGGTCTCTCAGACCAAACGAGACAACAAAAGTCTGACTGTGGAAACTACTATTAACGGGAACAAACATGTGGCCACCATCGACACCGGTGCCACAGCCTCCATAGTACGTCGATACCTGGTAAAGACGACGTGGCTTCATAACACCAATAGCTACCGTCTAAGAACCGCAACGGGAGAAGCAGTTAGAGTATATGGAGAAGTGTGTCTTAAGATCCGACTGGCCGATCTAGTGTTTACTCATCAATTCCTGGTGGCAGATATATGTGACGAGTGCATCATTGGAATCGACTTTATGAAACAGCACGGAGTTATTTTGGACATCGGTAATCAGGTTTTGAAGTACCAAAATAAGGAACTTCCAATGACCTATTCGAACGAAAGTACGTCGACACTGAGGACTGTCATCACGGAAGATCTGATTCTGCCTCCTTCTTCTGAAGTGTTCGTTTGGACAAAACTGGAAGGTGAGTTTGGAAGCCTTCGATACCTAATGGTGGAACCAGACCCAGAGTGTTCCTCCCAAAGCGTCATCATTGGGAAAACTCTGGTAGCACCAAAAAACAAAATGGTCCCCTTACGATTACTGAACACCAGACCGTACGATGTAAGGTTGAAGAAAGGAGAAGTCGTTGGACGTTGCGAATCGATTGCAGCAATTACGAAGATCACAGACGAAGCCCCGAGAAAAACTATAACTCCGGAGGAGCTCAAAACCATCAGAGCTAAAATACTGTATTCATCCAACCTTGATCACCAACAAACAAGGATGGCTGAAAATCTCCTACAAGAGTACACTGACATCTTCGCATCGCAAAAGGGACAATATGGTAGGACACAGTTGGTGCAGCATCGCATCAACACAGGAGATGCAAGACCGATTCGTCAACCCGCAAGACGCCTTCCACTGGCCAAACAAGTTGAGGTTGAGGAAATGATAACAGCAATGAAGAAGGACGGTCTTATTGAAAATTCCAAAAGTCCTTGGGCTGGTGAAAGTGGTGCTAGTGAAAAAGAAAGACGGAAGCACTCGTTTTTGTGTGGACTTCCGAAGGCTGAATGATGTGACTAAGAAGGACAGCTATCCCCTGCCGAGATTCAGTGATACCCAGGATGCTATGGAAGGAGCCCAGTGGTTTTCGACGCTGGACTTTAAGAGTGGATATTGGCAAGTTGACATCCACCCTGATGATCGGGAAAAGACGGCGTTTTCGACAGGTAATGGGCTCTGGCAGTTTAAAGTTATGCCGTTTGGGCTATGCAACGTTCCGGCAACATTCGAGCGTTTGATGGAGTGCGTTCTTCAAGGACTGACGTGGAAAGCGTGCCTTGTCTACTTGGACGATGTCATTGTTTACGGGAAAACATTTGACCAACATTGCAAGAATCTAAAAGCCGTGTTTCAAAGACTTCGAGAGGCTAACCTTAAACTGAATCCAGAAAAATGTGCACTTTTCAAAACCGAAGTAAAGTATTTGGGACACGTCATCTCTTCCCAAGGAGTGAAGACTGATCCTGAAAAAGTTGACTCCGTCAAAAATTGGCCAACACCACAGGACAAACATCAACTCCGAAGCTTTCTTGGTCTTGCCACATATTACCGACGTTTTGTTAAGAACTTTGCTGGAGTTGCAAAAAGTTTGCATCAGCTCACCGAAAAAGGGAAGCAGTTCAAATGGTCAGGTGAGTGTGAAAAATATTTTCAGGAACTCAAATACCGCCTCTGTAACGCTCCAGTGCTGGCACATCCAACACCTGGCAAAACATTAATCATCGACGCAGATGCAAGCAACGTTGGAATCGGGGCGGTACTATCCCAAGTGCATGATGGCGAAGAGAAAGTGGTGGCATATTACAGTAAGGTCCTCTCGAAGCCTGAAAGAAACTACGGCGTGACCAGAAGGGAACTGCTAGCTCTTATCTTGGCAACAAAGCATTTCCATAAGTACATCTATGGACAGAAATTCCTTTTGCGGACAGACCATGGTGCTCTGAACTGGCTGTTGAACTTCAAAAATCCAGAAGGTCAAATCGCAATGAGGATAGAAAGACTGCAGACTTATGATTACCAGATTCAACACCGCAGAGGAAAGCTGCACTCAAACGCCGACGCATTGTCCCGAAGACCTTGCAAAGAGGATTGCAAGCATTGTAGGCGACAGGAAAACAAAGAAAATATTACCGCTCAGCGACTAAGAGCTGACCCCATATGCGGATGGAGCAATGAGGAAGTAAGGACCGCTCAACAGGAGGATCCAGATATCGAACCCATTCTCGCATGGAAAGAAGAGAAACCTGAATGGGGAGACATTTCTGACAGGAGTCCTATTCTCAAAGCCTATTGGGCACAGTGGGACTCACTATATGTGCAAGAAGGTGTCCTCAGGCGAAGATAGGAGGCCGCTGACGGTAAATCATATGTGATGCAGCTGATCGTACCGCAATCGAAAGTCAGTGAAATTCTTCGGGAGATGCACGACGGACCTTCTGGAGGTCACCTGGGAGTTAACAAAACACTGGAGAAGGTGCGACTTCGGTTCTACTGGTAACATGCTAGAAATGACGTGGAGAAGTGGTGCCGAACATGTGACAAGTGTGCTGCAACCAAAGGACCTGGTAGGAAGATTCAAGGTAAGATGCATCAGTACAACGTTGGATCGCCTTTTGAGAGGATTGCAGTAGATGTGGCTGGGCCTTTTCCAGAGACCAACGCTGGAAACAAGTACATTCTGGTTGTAATGGACTATTTTAGCAAATGGCCTGAGGCGTATGCCATCCCAAATCAAGAAGCCAAAACGGTGGTCGACCAGATTGTGTTTAACTGGGTAAGTAGGTTTGGCGTACCTATGGAACTCCATTCCGACCAAGGGAGGAACTTCGAGTCAAACATCTTCCAAGGAGTGTGCGGACTACTTGGCATCAAGAAGACCAGAACCACACCGCTTCATCCACAATCTGATGGGATGGTTGAAAGATTCAACCGGACCTTGAAAGAACACCTCACCAAGGTCGTAGGCGACTACCAAAGAGACTGGGATAGGCACGTAACGCTATTCCTGATGGCCTATAGAAGTGCAGTACATAGCTCGACAGGACAAACACCATCTGACATCCTGTTCGGGAAAACCATGCGGCTGCCCAGCGAACTTAAATTTGGATGCCCCACAGAGGAGCCACAGGACACGAACGAGTATGTGGATGACCTCAAGGAGAAACTCGCTGACATCCATAAAAGAACAAGGGAACGGATGAAAACCTACAGCGACCGGATGAAGACACGGTACGACACGAAAGCGACAACGGCAGGATTCCAAGCAGGAGATCGTGTGTGGCTTTATAATCCTCATCGTCAAAAGGGATTGTCACCGAAACTTCAGTAGAACTGGGAAGGTCCTTATACTGTTGTCACGAGGATTAACGACGTGGTTTACCGCATCCAAAGAGGATTAAGAGGCAAGTTAAAAGTAGTTCATTGTGACCGGCTGCATCGATATAGTGGCGAGGCTGCATATGGAATTATTCGGGACGAACAATCTTAAGGAGGGGGCAGTGTAATGAACACCCAACACTTATACCAATTTCCTAATCGAAAACGTTTAACCGAAAACACAACTTGCAACACTATAATGGAATGGTATAAAATGACAGGCATTGCTTGTAAGCCAGTGTGTGTGAGTGTAGAGATGCTTGACAGCAAATGTGGAAACCATGGAGAGGAAACTGGAACGCTCTAGATGAGTGTTGTTCTATATAAATAGGCCGCTGACGCAACGAGCAGTCAGTTTTGATTATAGAGTGATAAAGTTAAGAGTGAATTGTTATGAACAAGTGATAGTCCAAAAGTCGAGTTGAGATCGAATAAAGTATAGATACTGAATAAAAGTGGTAGAAATAAATTGAAAAGTGAAGTTTTATTTTGCGAACTAAGCGCACGTTACAATGCGATAGATAGTTTTGTAAATGTTGTTGCTGCTTTGATTGTGACTGTTGTTGTTGAAGATGATGATTGTGCTGTTGGTGTTGTTGTTGATGATAATATGTGGTCGGTGGTCCAAAGAACGTATTGCTACTGCTGTTGCTGCTGTTACTATTGTTCTCAAACACATACCCAACTTGTGTATTTGACATCACATTCGGAGGCATCGGAGTATGCGGTGCACAGTTTTCTCTTCCATCATCTAGTTTTGAATTTATTTCCTCACGAATTGGTGCACCACTGCTGCTGCTCATACAGCCACTCATTTCCGAATTCGGAGAGTCCCTTTCATTTTCTTCACCCTGATTGGTGTCATTGTCTTCAGGAACTGCAATTCTGTTGGTTTGGGTGTTTCTGGTGCTGCCGGTTCAGATGACTCAGATTTAAGATTCATCTGTACCAGGGCTTTTATGACCTGCTCCTTTGGATGAGTTTCCAAATGATCGGATAAATTCATACCCGGGAGCAGGAATAATGTACATACTGGACATTGTACATTGCCAGCCATGATGTTTATTTTTATATCTTTTATAGAATGCGTAACCGTAACTCTTTTTAAAACCGAGTTGGTAGTGCAATTGCAAAAAAAATCACACGTTTTAAAATGTTCTGTGATGTTCTCTTCTTTTGCACCTGAAAGCGATGTCAGGTTTTGTATTTTACGTTAATGTTTCTTCGATGGCGATGTCTTTTTTGAAGGATCTATTGAATGCGACACTTTGGAATAAGATGTCGTTGAAGTTCTATATAGGCTATAGAAGGCGTGCATGCTGCCGGCTTAGGATTGTTGGCATATGGAGAGGTGATATACCTACTGCACGCATTAACAGAAATATCATGTTGGTCGGGGGACTTATTTTGATCCTCCATTTAGTCATTTTCCTGTGAAACATTCCCATCTTTGATTGGGGTTGGGCTTGAGGAATATGCCTTACAAGATCTGTAAATAAAGCAAAATAAAATGATTAATTAAATAAATATTGAACGATTTATTTTATTTGAGAAACAATTTTCCAAAAATATTTATACTTTTCTGACACAACAACACGTCAGCAACTAAACTGTTCGATTTCTATAGTAAAATAAAAAATTTCGATGACAAGTGTCCGGTTTCTTAAGCATTGTTGTTGTTTTTTGTGATAGTTCACTTTTGTTCGCTGTTCTGAGGTTCGTTCCATTTCACCATTTTTTAGTTTTACTACATTTTGGAGGAGATTTTGTGGATATCCGAAAAAAATAGACTAGAAAAAATGTAAATTTTGTATGGAGAAACTATTCGATTTTTCGAATAGTTTTTCGATGTATTAATGTATGCTGATGATCTAGTGATTCTATCTGAGTCACCCGAAAACCTTCAACTTATGATCAACCGCCTGTCGGATTACTGTCATGAATGGTGTCTTGTAATCAACGCAAGCAAATCGAAAGTAATGATATTCAGCCCGTCAACCAGAAGCCAAATATCTTACAACTGGTTCTATAATAGTACTAAACTGGAGACCGTTGACGAATACAAATATTTAGGTGTAAAACTGAACCGGTCCCTAGATTTTAACCTACATCTCCAAGAAAAGTCAAATTCATCACAAAGCCTTCTCAATATGTCATGGAGAAAAATCTTTTTTAATGATCGAATAAGTCTCTCAGCAAAGTATAAAATTTTTGATGCTGTTGTTAAGTCCTCCTTATGTTATGCTGGACAAGTTTGGGGAATTGATGAATACGAGTCCATCGAAAAATTTCAAAGGAACTTCCTGAAAAAATTGTTTAACTTACCATTGAATACACCCAATTACGCAATTTATCTTGAAACAGGACTACCAAAGCTTTTCACATATACTCTTAAACTGCACGCCGACTACATTACCAAAGTTGTCTCGCACGCAGATACTCGTCTGACAAAGAAAATGATGTTTTATGAACTAAGAAATAACGATTGGTGGCTATCCAAGTGGAAAAGCTTAGGAATCGTTTGTGGAGAAATCGTTTCGATAGACACGAATAACTTAAATTGCATCAAAGAACAATTTTATAGAGTTATTGAAAAGTATGAAAATTCTGTTCGTGATGAGTTTTCATCTATTGCTCGAGAATCTGAGAGTAGGATCATATACTCGCAACTAAACACTACTTTGTTAAGCATGAATTATTTCAACGATATGTACAGCTACAGAGAAATATCTCTTATTTTCAAAACAAGATGTGAACTCCTTCATCTAAATGGAAGTCCATACAACGGAAGTTTCAACCAATTCTGCTCATTGTGCAACCTGAAAGCAAAAGAAGATTGTTTCCATTTTTTAAGTATCTGTCCAATATTCTCTTCTCAGCGCCTTGCATATTTCGGAAAGAAAACCTTAACTATGCAAGAAACAATTATAACCTTGAACGAGTTCAACTGGAAAAACCTCTACAAATTTGTATATCAACTCTACAAGTATAGAACTCTACTGATAACGGAATATGATTAACTTTGCAAATTTTTTAACAAAGTAATAAAAAAAAAAAAAAACAAGCTTAATAATAACAATAAAATAAAAAAAAAAACTATATATATATATATTTAAATGTTTTTTGAATAAAATTGCTAACCGAGCTGACGGCAATGCCATAGCTTTAAATTCATTCATTATATTATAAACCAACTATGGAAAAACAAAATAAAATGAATTACTTACTTACTTACTTACTTACTTACTATTCGATTTTTTGGAGATTTCGGCTTTTTATTACTTTTTTCGCTCGAAAGCCGGATTTCGGTGCAGTGTGAAACCGGTATAACATTTCACTGATCTTAATCCAGTCAGAAGAGTTAGGAGAAGATAGCAATGTTTCCATCTCATCACGCCCACAACATTTTTGTGGTCTTTGGTTGATTTTCTGAGGAGGATTTTCTAACAGACCCGCTGGGATGTAGCGATAGAGGAATGACTCCTACTCGCTCCAGTCGGTGCCCAGATGTTTCAACTTATCACGTTGTCAAGTCACACGTCGACACACAGTAACCGCTGGGTACAGTACTCGCACTACTAGCTAAACTAGTGAGTGCTAGAAGTGCGAGTATTGACAGAGGGACTACAACACTCAATGCAACACTTAAACGCTCAATAATGCGAATCTTCTTCTTCCCTAGTTTTGCGAAGGGTTTTCCCAGCTTTAGATCCAACATACATTTTATTTCCATTCGCTTCCACAGCGCCACTAGTTTGATTAGGTTCCACATTTTTTTCAGTTTCATCTGCTTCCATTGCCACGTCTTTGATATTATCGCTGGTTTCATCTGTTTTGATAATATCATTCTCAGTCTTGGTTTCTTCCTGTTCACATTTATTGTCGCTTTGTTTTTTCTTCTGTTCATCCTTGCGTCGATCGCAATCCGAAAGAATTTTTTTACATCTCGAGAAGTCATAATCTCGTTTACGCAGCTTAATTTGGAGTTCTGAAACAGTGATATATATTCAAAAACAATATTTACATGGAGTTTTTATTTTTTACCCGTTGATATCCCATTGAAAATAGATGCTTTTGCTTTTTGTATTTGGATCATAAAAATCAGCCATCATTTTTGAAACACTTGTTTTTGCTTGTCAATTAAAAACATTACCTGAAAATTAATTTTCACCACACTACTGAAAAGTTCTTAAGGGCTGGGTTTGAACAACACCAAAGTTATAGTTTTTTAAAAACTCACGTAAATATCAAACTAAGTAGACTTTTTTGAAAAACTTATCTCAGCCAAAATATTGAAATGCAGCAATCTTGTAGACATTATGGAGAGCTCAGAAAGCCTTCATTCATCTCTGTAGCGCAATTATTAACGAAGCACCAACACTTTAAGTTTTAATTTTTTTGAACAAATTGAAAGTGGACATCAAACTATGTACACATTTTTTGAAAAACTTATCTCAGCCAAAATATTAAAACGCAGCAATCTTGAAGATATTATGGAGAGCTCAGAAAGCTTTCATTCATGTCTGTAGCACTTAACAAAGTACCAACACTTTAAGTTTTGATTTTTTGTTTTTATTAAAAGCTCTGTAGAAAATTTTTGAAAAACTTGTCTCAATCAAAATCTTTAAATGTGGAATTTTTGTCTACGTTATGTTGAGCTCTTTTTCACCCTCCATGAGTTGACCTTGTCGTGGTGAGGGTGCTTACGAGGGGATCTCCAGCAATCCAGCTGCGGAATCCTCTCAACTAAAGTAACTCAAAAAAACCTCAATGTTAGAAAACTTGAAAATGAACAAAATGGAAAAAAGTTAATAAAAGGAAATAAAAAACGGACGGGGATATACGTCCAAAAGTCGGCAGGAGTCGCGACTGCCGGCGATGGCTTGGCCTCGAAAGAGGATAAGTCGCCAGTGACAACTATTATTAACAAGAACCAACAAAAAGCGAAAAGCGGTAGGGATTGTGGGTCGACCAAACTCAATGGAAGGGTTGAAAAACCATCCGGGGAGGGAGGAACACCTTCAATCCTAGACGCTACGACCAGTGGTGGTGCAAACGCCGTCACTGGTAGTACTCAACCTCCAAATTTGGTGGAACTGCCGTTGGCAAAAAAAGGGGAAGCAGTGAATTATTGTGAACGATCTGCTTGCCACGCCAGCACTTCATCAAATGCGGAAACTAGTACCCATATTATTGACCGTGCAGTAGTGAATCTCTGCTGCACTCCCAATCCCACAACCCAATCCCATCCTCATGAGTGCACGGAGGGGTCTGTTCCAACTCACGACACCGTGAATTACGGTCTGACCGAGAGAAAGAACCCCCCCCCCCCCCCCCTTACGAGCACGGAGGCAATTTCCCTTCCCAGTGAGAGTGGCGCTGAAATATGCTCTGCTCCCAGTGAGGAAGAGAAGCTCCCACCCCCAAATCGTAGGAAACGGCGAAATGCAAGGAGGCTCGTCAAGATTATTGGTGAAACACCAATAGACAAGCGAGCTTCTGATGCGGACGCTAAACTTACGTGGGTAGAGCATCATTGCCAAAATCCCCACCGGCGATTCCTCTAAAAGAAACAGATCATGCGAAGGAACCATCCCGAAACCGAAGCGATCGAAGGTGCACATCAGCACCTCCACCAGAAAAGACTTGTCCTTTAGCGAAGTGTTAAAGGACAAAACAGTAGTCGCCATAATTGACAAAAGCAATGCAGATGGCGCGATTACTTTTGATCAGTGAACAATGATCAGGAACAAGCTCCAGACCTCCTATTGGGCTCTCATGATGGAGAACCCGGGAGAACCTGCAACTTTTGAAGATGCGGGTTGGTACCAGGGGCGAGTCAAGCTAATTGCCTTTGATGGAGAGAGATCGCAAAATCTGTATAAGCTTGCAGTCAGCCGTCTAGAAGGTCTCTGGCCTGGTGCAAAGATCGAGGTTGTAGCGAAGGAGGAAATTCCTTGCAGACCGAGAGCTCGCTCAGAATACCAGCGGAGCTCTCCGACAAAGAAATTATTCTAAAGATGATCCAATTTGGTAACCCATCCCTACCGACTCACGACTGGAAGGTAGCAAAGTTGGAGGAACCAGACGGTCCCAATAGATCGGCTATTATAGTCATCAACAAAGACTCGATGGCCCCTCTAGCTGAAACCCAAGGTAAGATTAAGTTCGGATGGGCGACCATAACCTTAAGAATATATAAAAAAGACGAAGAAAGCGTAAACGCTCCTTCTGCCTCAAATACAACAAGTCTGGTAAGCGCTGAAGGCGAAAAACTCCCTGAAATGGAAGTAGATCCCCCAGTGCCTCCTCCGTAACATCAGAAGAGGGTGAAACAGACGACTCAATGTCCGAAAACGGCCTGAAGGAAGATGACCTGTTACGATGAACTTCAGGTAGTGAGTCTGAAGACGACCTTAACCAAACAGTGGTGGGGGTTAGTCTGTTTAGCTGCAACCAAGATGGTGAAGTTAACGCAGATAATCTCCAACACTCCAAACAGGCCTCGGCCTCCCTTCTTCTCCGCCTGAACAAAAGAGGGGAAGATGTTGTCCTTATCCAGGAACCATGGATCAACAAATCCTGCATTCATGGATTAAGGACTCCTGGATATACTCAGCTATATGTAAAGGACAAAGGTGAACCCAGATCCTGCATATTGGTAAGAAGTAGCACTAATGTATTTTTACTCCCTGATTACAGCAATTGTGATGTAACTACTGCTAGTTACCAAACCAGTAACAACACCTACTGGCTGGTATCAGCTTATCTCGGCCACGACCATCCTGGCCCTCCTCCAGGCGAACTGATGAAAAAGATTGTCGCAGCAGCAGAACGGCAGAAGATCTGCCTCATCATTGGATGCGATGCAAACGCGCATCACACAGTATGGGGGAGTACTGACATAAATGAAAGGGGTGAGTCACTTTTTGATTTTATTTTAAGTACTAACCTTACAATAAGTAATATTGGCAATGAACCTACATTCATTACCAGAAACAGACAAGAAGTCTTAGATATCACTCTTGTCTCCGATTCGGTTCATCATAGGATGACTAATTGGAAAGTATCTACTGAACACTCCTTTGCTGATCATAGATACATTCAATTTGATCTAAATGAGGAACCTCTCAAGCAACCAGTCTTCCGAAACTATCGGAAAACTGACTGGCAAAAATATCGGGTAATTTTGAAAAAGTTTATTAAACCTGAACTTTTACAAAACCCTACAAACAAACATGATCTAGACAAAAAAGTCAATGATCTTACCACTGCCCTTAACCATTCACTGCAGAAATCCTGTCCTCTTATAAAAATAAGAGGAAAGTAGAAACCACTGTGGTGGAGCTCGGGGCTTGAACCGCTCAGGAAGGAATGTAGAAAACTTTTCAACCGAGCTAAACAATCTAAAACTTTAATAGACTGGGACTCCTACAAGGAATCCCTCAAAACTTATAAATATCAACTGAGGAAAAATAAAAGAACTTCCTGGAGAAACTTCTGTGGGAAAATAGAAGATACTTCAGAAGCTTCTAGATTAAGAAAAATCCTCTCAAAGAGTCCGACCATGCCTAGCAGTTTGAAAACAGCTGACGGCTGGACAAAATCCTGCGAAGAAACGCTCAATTTGCTTCTGGACACTCACTTTCCAGGAAGCTGTAGGAACTTATGCAACTATGATTCCACAGAACCAGGTAGCATAATAACAAACAACCCCGATCTGATTACAAGGGAAAAATTAGTTTGGGACATTAACAGCTTTGACCCATACAAATCCCCTGGACCTGATGGTATAATTCCAGCCGAACTTCAAAAGGCCGCGGACATTATTATCCCTGTCTTTGAAGTAATTCTCATCGGCTGTACCACCTTGAACTATATCCCCACTCAGTGGAGAGAAGTCAAGGTGGTGTTTATACCTATGGCTGGGAAATCATCCCACGTAAACCCAAAAGATCTCCGACCAATAAGTCTATCATCTTTCCTTCTTAAAACTTTAGGACGACTGATTGATATCCACCTGCGTACAACTATAGATCCAAAATTGTTATCTACAGCACAACACGCCTACTGCAATGGAAAATCTGTAGAAACGACCCTACACACCCTGGTGCGTACTATAGAATATTCCCTCCATCATAAAGAATTCACTTTGGCCGCCTTCCTCGATATAGAGGGGGCCTTCAATAACGTCAGCAACTCTGCAATTACAAAGGATCTGACATGATTGATAAATCTTGTGCTAAAAAGCAGAAGAATCAACTCAACACTGGGAGATTTCTCTGCAAAGAGATCTGTCAGCAGGGGCACACCGCAAGGTGGAGTTCTATCCCCTCTTCTATGGAATCTAGTCGTCAATGAACTTCTAGTTGACCTAGAAGCTGAGGGATTCAAAGTGATTGCATATGCAGATGACGTCTCCATTGCGGTATCCGGCAAATATGCTCACGTCCTTATGGATCTGATGCAAACCGCTCTAAACAAACTAGTAAAATGGGCGAGAAAAGTGATCTAGGGGTCAACCCTCAGAAAACCGAACTCGTTCTCTTCACCAGGAAATACAAAATTCCTCAACTAACAACTCCATCAATAAATGGAATCCCACTTCAACTCTCCAACGAAGCTAGATATCTAGGTATTATCCTAGACAAAAAGCTAAACTGGAAAGCCAATATAGAGGAAAGAATCAGGAAATCAACCGTAGCCCTGTTTTCCTGCAAAAAAGCCATTGGCACCAAATGGGGCTTCTCCCCCCAAATCACCCACTGGCTCTACATCACGGTCATCAGACCAAAACTCACATACGGAGTAGTGGTATGGTGGACCGCTCTTGATAAAAGGACCTACTGCGATAATCTGAGCAAAGTCCAACGAACAGCCTGTTTGTGTATAAGCGGAGCACTGAGATCAACACCCTCAGCTGCCCTAAATATACTAATTAATCTCATACCACTAGATATCTTCAGTAAACAAATGGCCGCAAGTACGGCCACTCGTATCAGAGCTATCTCCCAATGGACCGATAACAACATCGGTCATGCCACAATCCTGAATCTATTCAGATCAATCCCTTGCCACTCTGACTACACCATCCCCCAATTGGTTTTTGATAATAAGTTCCATGTCTCAATCCCAACGAGAACGACCTGGGAGGACGAGGAATTTTTGAGAGATCATTCAATTCATTTCTATACAGATGGGTTAAAAACCGATGAAGGGGTTGGCTGCGTTGTGTACTCAAAACGCCTTAACGTAAGTCTCTCTTTCCGCCTCCCAAACCATTGTAGCGTGTTCCAAGCGGAAATTTTGGCGATCAAAGAGGTCCTATCATGGCTAAAAGAAAACGTGATATCCTCAGCGAATATCCGGATTTTCTCAGACAGTCAGGCAGCCCTCAAATTACTCGGCGCCGTTTCCACGAACTCAGTAACCGCCCTTAACTGTCGCCTGTCTCTTAAGGAGATGGCTGAACAGTTCAATATTCACCTTATTTGGGTGCCGGGGCACAGAGATATCGCGGGCAACTGTAAGACCGATGAACTCGCCAGAAAAGGAACCGTTCTACCGATATGAACCAGCAGGTTGAATATCGGTATACCAATCGCTACATGTAAACTTATGCTAATGCAAGAGGCAATGGATCGAACAAATCATTGGTGGAACAGTATCAGCACGTGTGTGCCAACAAAACAGCTATGGCCAGGACTTGATCCAAAACGCACAAGACATTTGCTATCCATAACCAGATTGCACTTTAGCTCCGTAATCAATGTCATTACCGGACATTGTCTGATAGGCAGACACGCCATAAGACTTGGTGTTGCCTCAAATGACTTCTGTAGAAGTTGCTTAGATGAGGAGGAGGAGGAGGAGACTATTCCACACCTCCTCTGCTCATGTCCTGCACTCTCCATTAAAAGAAAACGGCATCTCGGAAAATATTTCCTCGATGATCTAAACGATCCGGCGAACACAGATATCCTGCATCTCTTTCGCTTCATAAAAAGCTCCAAATGGTTTTATTAAGCGGGGTTCTTCCTCACTTAATTCTTATGGTATCAC
This sequence comes from Melanostoma scalare, assembly GCA_949752695.1. Taxonomy (NCBI): domain Eukaryota; kingdom Metazoa; phylum Arthropoda; class Insecta; order Diptera; family Syrphidae; genus Melanostoma; species Melanostoma scalare. The sequence continues at coordinate 94,599,936 of OX456985.1, read as the reverse complement.
AATGGACCTAACACTGGTCTAAGTGTGTCAGTTGTTTTCCTGACAACCATTTCAACCTAACCTAACCTATGTTGAGCTCAGAAAGCCTTCATTCATCTCAGTAGCACAATTATTAACAAAGCGCCAACGCTTTAAGTTTTCAATTTTTCTTAACACAAAAAAAAAATTAAAACTTAAAGTGTTGATGCTTTGTTAATAATTGTGCTACAGAGATGAATGAAAGCTTTCTGAGCTCTCCATAATATCTACAAGATTGCTGCATTTCAATATTTTGACTGAGATAAGTTTTTAAAAAAATGTGTACATAGTTTGATGTCCACTTTCAATTTGTTCAAAAAAATTAAAACTTAAAGTGTTGGTGCTTCGTTAATAATTACGCTACAGAGCTGAATGAAAGCTTTCTGAGCTCTCCATAATGTCTACAAGATTACTGCATTTCAATATTTTGACTGAGATAAGTTTTTCAAAAAATGTGTACATAGTTTGATATACGCTTTCAATTGTTTTACTTTTGTCTTTTTTTTAATTCAATTAATTAACTTCTTAAATTTTCAACACAGCTTCAAGAAGAGAATCGAAAACTTAAGTTGGAATCTCTTTCATCAAACAAATGAAAAATGAATTAATATTTAACTGTCACTGTTTTGCTTTAGTACATATTTTTTAAGCAGTCATACTTTTCTGTCTATTTCTCTTAAGAAACGTTAAAAAAAAATAGAAATAGAAGGGAGGAGAGTACTCAGAGAAGTCTTTGTCAAAAAGGAAAATATTTTGATGCTTAAATTTTTATTTCCAAATCTTTAAAACAAAAGTATATAATCACAAATAAATTTTATTTACAAACAAAAAAAAAAGTTTTAATTCCAAAAATTCTGCCAGACGTAGCCTTAAGGTGACTAAAAGTAAAAAAAAAAAAAACAAAAACCGGTTCCCAGACGAGAATGAAGTAGTATTGGTACAATTTTGTGTAAGCCCAGTGTTGAGGTCCGAATATAAAGTGGGGCTAGTGAGATTTTGTGTAAGCCCAGTGTTGAGATCCGAATATAAAGTAGGGCTAGTGAAATTTTGTGAATGAGTGCGTGCACCAGCTTGTGGGGAGGTATCAATGTGTTAGTGTGGTTTTCCACCTTGTTCTTTATTCATCTAAGATGACGACGAAGCAGATGACAACAAATAATGCAGCGAACTAACAAATTCTAAATTATTTACATATTTCTGCACTCATATTCAATTACTTTCCTTTTTCTTTTCAATTTTAATAATCACCAAACAAATTTCACAACATTTTTTTTCCATTTGACGTTTGGTAAAAAATATGTTTTTGCATTTTCAGAGATCAGAGTAGATCTCCCAACCGATTGGGAGTAGATCTTTGGCGTTTAGAGTAACTCCAGAACTGCTCTTTTTTTCAATGAAACATTAAAAATGGAAAAAGAGTAGATCTTTTCACAAAAGGAGTAACTCTTTTCGTCAATGAAAAACGATATTACATTTTTAAGCGCATCTGTTTTCTTCTACACTTCCACACAGATAAAATAAGGTGAATTCAAATCACTTGGAAACCGACGAAATCGAATTGTGGAACACAACCTTTCTGGAGTTCAATCAAAAGTTCCAGGCAGGTCAACGGAAATAAGGTGAGTCTATTGTAAACCACCAAAGTACGCGTTCGTTTTTAATTTAAAGTTACACTACATTACATTTGGCGCAGCCGGTTCGCGAACTGTAGATAAAGTTATTTTGTGTTTTTCAATGTGATTGTGTAGTACACTATAGCAAAAGGGAACGTGAACGACATCAAAAATACTACTGATACATCCACAGTATTTTCAGTTCTATTTTCAGCAACGAGATGGTGCTCAACGTGAAAGCTTGCTGTTACTTTTCAAAGCTCTCTGTGAAATTTAAGATGAAGCAAAATCAAACTCATACCAGGTCTGTTTCGTTATTTGTTCTATCAAATGAATACCGATACAAAGCCGGGTATGAATTTGTAATTTTTTTCTTATTTGTTGCCACAATTTGGTGGCAGTAGAAGTCGATTTTCAACAGAATAACACAACTGTTTCAATGTGTAGTACAGAATGTGTACACGAGATTTTAAAATCCTTTATTTAAAGATTCGCATTAGAATAGTTACAAATTACAATATACAGCCCTATTCTGCTATTCATCGGGGGGAATTTTTCTTGAATTTTCACTAATCACTATTCTGCTATTCATTCGAAGTGAATCTGTGTACACAATCTGTACACACAGTCTGTATACATTGACGTAATAGATATGGACTGCTAGTGAAACGTCATATCCATACAAAACCCTAAAAGCAAATCGGTCCCTGCGACTTTGCGCCCCTGAAAGGATAGTGGCAAAATAATCGTGATCTTTCGCTATGGCCATCTATATTTTTCCGAGAAGTAACGAGTAAAGTTACCACTTAACAACAGATGTCGGTCTGTTTTTGTCATCTTATGTCAATGCTGTTGACGTGCTACCATTCGAATGAAAAAAACTTTCAGTGTGAGTTCTGCGGCAAATCATTTTTATTTATTCTCTTCTAATACGTCGTCGGATTCAAAAAAGTGAATGGAACTACAATTGCGAGTTTTGTCCCAAGGCGTTTAAGGTTAGTTCGTATTTTCAAAATCTTACCATTTATTTATTTCAAAAGCTGAAGCATGAAGCGACACAATAGAACACACGAACGCAAAGCTTCTGCACATTGGCCAAGAACTGATCCTCAGATTCTACCATCTCCACCCGGTCGCAGTTGATGTGAATGTGTTTACAAATAACTGAGTGTACATATCTTCAGTGTTTGTTTATGGATTGCCCAATTAAGCCGCAGGTTCGGCGGAAGCTTCTCCACGAGTTCCTGTAATAGCGAAGGATAGCTCATGTTGTTTACTATGCCGCATGCCTCAAAGGTGGCACAAAGGTTCTGTACGGCTATAGCGAATGTAACGATAGTTTCGAATTTATCGGCTCTTGGGGCAGGTGTCAGGCTAATCGTTTTCATCAGGGTGCTAACAATGAGTTCCGGCCTGCTATACAACATCTTTAAAGTTTCTATTACTCGACCGACACAGTTGGTTTGAATAATCAGACTCTTGACAGCTTCCGAAGCATCGCCTTTCAACGCTTTATGCAGCCGGATAAGATTCTCTTCGTCGCTAAATCCGCCCAACTCCGTGCTACGGTTGTAGCTTGCGATAAAGAGAGGCCATTCTGATGGTCGGTAAATCACGGATGAGATGTCGCGCGGCTAGGTTGCTTTTTGTCAGACCATGGTTCGTATATTGAATGCTGCTTTGGAACGGGTTCGGTTGAGGTTGACTCGAAAACTGACTTTGGGGCTGCCCGGGCATAAAGGATTCCTTGATTGGTGCGTTCTCTACTAGATTTGGTAGATGTCCAGGTCTCGGATCTAATGGAACCGCAGATTCAGAAAACTTTTTAATGTATGGCAGTTCAACCTGATTTGTTGTTGCTGTAGTACTCAATGGAAGTCGACGCAGAAGTGCTTCGGGCTCCCAGCTCAGGCGCGGAGCTGCTGTGGGCATAGGCTCTTGAAGAATCCCGGCCTTTGTAGACGAGTGAAAACGTCGTTGGTCAGGTATACCCGCAATCCAATTGGTTATGTTCCCTTTCGTTTGGTTGTTGGCACTATGAAAAAATGCATCCTCTTCACCATCCTCAGACGACTCCTCAAGTTGACTCATTATCTGGTACTTCTTGTTAAGATATTCAGCTTCTCTTTCTTTTCTCAGTCGGAGCCTTTCTCTATCGAGTGCTTCTTGAAGTTTTCGTTCCTCTTCAATTTTCAGTAGCTCGATTCGAATTTTGTCTGCAGAAGACTTATGTAGATGATCTTGAACGATTCGATCTTCTTTCGATGTTGTCCATGGTGGTATACACCTCCCCACTTAGCTTAGCCGGTAGGTTGCGGGTTGTTGTAGCTGCTAATACCGGTGCTTGTCTCGAATGCTGGGACTGGATGCGACCTGTAGCTGGTATTCCAGCATTGTCAGCTTTTCCGGCTGCTCTAGACGATGAGTGTTCACATTGAGTCTGGAAGTACGCTTCAGTTGATGTGACAGGTATTAGTGGCTGTGCATGTCCTTGGGCTAGCGCAGAGGGTCCACACCTGGCAGCTACCTCGGCTGCACTGAGCGCGGAATGTATCCCACGGCTACTAGGGTAAATGTTTCTCGCGGTATTAAATATTGAAGTACGTAGAAAGTCACGATCTGAGGCGAGGGGTCCGCACGCGTTGGCGACTTTGGCCGAATTGGGCCCCGAGTATTGCCAGACTCTCTTCATATAAGCAGTAGTAGCTGCATCTGGCTTCGAAGCTGACGATAACCCCACAATCGAGGTAGCATGTGCGGCACGAGATGGGGGAGCGAGAGGTCCACACGTGGCGGCAACTGCGGCCGCACTGGGCGCAGAATATTCCCCTACACTCTTCATATAAGCAGCAGTAGCTGCATCTGGCATCGAAGCTGACGACAACCCCACAAACGAGGTAGCATGTGCGGCAAGAGATGAGGGAGCGAGAGGTCCACACGTGGCGGCAACTGCGGCCGCACTGGGTGCAGAATATTCCCCTACACTCTTCGTATAAGCAGCATTAGCTGCATCTGGCATCGAGGTTGATGATAAATCCACAAACGAGGTAGCGTGTGCAGCCCGAGATGACGGAGCGAGGGGTCCACACGTGACGGCAACTTCGGCCGCACTGGGCGCAGAATAATCCCCCCTTTATATAAGCAGCATTAGCTGCATCTGGCGTCGAGGCTGACGATAGTTCCACAAACGAGGTAGCATATGTAGCACGAGATGACGGAGCGAGAAGTCCACACGTGACGGCAACTTCGGCCGCACTGGGCGCAGAATAATCCCCACTACTCTTTAAAAACGCAGCAGTAGCTGCATCTGGTGTCGAAGCTGACGAAACTGACGCACTGGGCTCAGAATAATTCCCACGACTCTTTAAATACGCAGCAGTAAAGGGCAATTCACATGAGCGCGACCAACGAACGACGAATAAATCAAGAAATGTGATTTTAAGTACCTTACAAGCATAAATTCCTTACGAATTATTTAGGAGACGATGGCAATATAGTTCATACTTATTTTTTGGTGAAAAAACTCTAATTTTTGTGCATAAGTTTTTGGGAATAGAGAAAATAAATTTTTTCGCTACGAACAAAATTTATTCGTAACGAATGAATTTCTTTTTTCTATTGCTTTAATTTTAGGCACAAAAAGAAGAGTTTATCCATCTAAAAATAAGTATGAACTATATTTCCATCGCTTCCTAAAAAATTCGTGAGGAATTTATGCTTGTAAGGTACTTAAAATCACATTTCTTGATTTAAGCCTTGCGCAAACCAACATGGTGAGTGCGTGCGATGCGGTTGCGTTAAGTCAAGTCCATATGCATTAAGTCAAACGTCCATAAGATTACATAGGGATTTGACTTAATGCATATGGACTCTACTTAACGCAACCGCATCGCACGCACTCACCGCGTTGGTTTGCGCAAGGCTTTATTCGTCGTTCGTTGGTCGCACTCATGTGAATTCACCTTAACTGCATCTTGCGTCGAAGCTGATGATAATTCCACAAACGAGGTAGCATGTGCGGCACGAGATGACGGAGCGAGGGGTCCACACGTGACGGCAGCTTCGGCCGCACTGGGCGTGGAATATTCCCCACAACTCTTTAAATACGCAGCAGTAGCTGCATCTGGCGTCGAAGCTGACGAAAATCCCACAGACGAGGTAGTATGGGCAGCACGAGATGACGGAGCGAGGGGTCCACACGTGGCGGCAACTGCGGCCGCACTGGGCGCAGAATAATCCCCACAACTCTTTAAATACGCAGCAGTAGCTGCATCTGGAGTCAAAGCTGACGAAAATCCCACAGACGAGGCAGCATGGGCAGCACGAGATGACGGAGCAAGGGGTCCACACGTGACGGCAACTTCGGCCGCACTGGGTGCAGAATAATCCCCACGACTCTGTAAATACGCAGCAGTAGCTGCATCTTGCATCGAGGCAGACGGTAGACACACATTCGTGGTCGTATATTTGTGGCGAGGTACTGTAGATGTGGTACTTAGTGTAAATGACTGAGGCAGGTCGTAGTACGGAGCAGAGGGCCACACATGGCGACAACTTCGGCCGCACTCGGCGCAGAATTTTCCCAGAAGCTCTTTATATTCGCAGCATTAGCTGCGGCTGACTTTGATGTCGACAATGATATTACTACGGTTTTTATTTGCTCTGTGCTTATTATTTGTTCACTTGGTTTTTTCTCAACAACTTTTTGCAATATATTTGTTCTATTGGGTGTTAAAACACTACTACTACTCTTACCTTGGCACGTTGGACATACATATGCCTTGTCTTCGATGCTCGAATTCACGACTGCACACCGAAAATGATACCAACTGTCACAATCGTCGCACAATACCATGTCGTCGGCGGAATCTGGATCCCCGCAACTTCTGCAGTTGAAGCTTTCGTCGGTGTTGACCTCGGACATATTTCTGGCGGACTTGCTCGACGCAGTTGAATTCCGATCCTTCTTAGGCGCCATGTGAATAAGATTTTAAAATTGTTGCCACAATTTGGTGGCAGCAGAAGGCGATTTTCAACAGAGTAACACAACTGTTTCAATGTGGAGTACAGAATGTGTACAAGAGATGTTAAAATCCTTTATTTAAAGATTCGCATTAGAATAGTTACAAATTACAATATAGTAATAAATAATTTACTTAGTCTTCTGGAAAAAAAACTTGTACTTGGCTGCTTTGCTGGACTTCTCACTGCTTCGTTGCGAAATGTTAGATTAGGTGTGATGATGGTTTACTTTGGGCAAAGTATTGCAACAATATACAAATTTATTGAGGGGCCGAGAAAAAACGAACCTTCTTGATTTGTGCTGGCGTAAAAAAAGGTTGTATTGAAAAGGTGTGTCAGAAAAAATGGCCGATCGATTAAATTTTCAAGAAAGATGGTCGAAAATAAAAAAAAAATGGCCGGCCGATTACATTCGATGACGTGGCCAGGGCGGTGGCTCCCCCTATGCGTCGGGCAGAAACTACCGCCACTTTGGGTGCACTTACACCAACACTTATTAATTAATTAAAAGCTATCAACACCCTTATTATTATTATTATTTGTATTTATTACTATTAGTAATTTTATAATTACTATTATTATTTATATTATTATTATTATCAGTATTTTGCACTAGTTCTTTTATGCTGAGGCTAATAGCTTTCTTCATGGAATTATTTGACTAAAAAATATAGCCTAATGCAAGTAAAATACAAATCAAACAAACAAACAAAGCAGTAGAAAATGATCAAAAGAGAAAGATATATGTATGAAAATCAAACATTCTCCAGTAGAAATTCATGTTTGGGACTAGCAGTACGTGTTTCAACTTAATTTAATTTGGGTCGTGTTTATTTAATTAGTATTTAATTTATGGTTCAATTTCATGGTTTTGTAAATAGAATCAACTTATTTTCTTTCTTAATCTATCGAAAAGACTGGTCAATAGTGTAAAATTGCTTTACCACAGATTTGGATAAAAAATAAATTGATTCTGTTTGCCAATGGAAAATCTCATCAAAGATTAGTTTCTAAATCTTTTTACATACTCCCCGAACAAACCCCAAAGTTTTTTCAACAGAACAGCTGACTTTGACATAGAGCTTTCTTCACTGCTGGACGATGCCTGTAAAAACTGTAAAATAGAGCTGTAACAAAGGATCTGATGTATGGAAAAATAAGGAAAAAATTACAAATTCATACCCGGCTTTGTATCGGTATTCATTTGATAGAACAAATAACGAAACAAACCTGGTATGAGTTTGATTTTGCTTCATCTAAAATTTCACAGAGAGCTTTGAAAAGTAACAGCAAGCTTTCACGTTGAGCACCATCTTGTTGCTGAATATATAACTGAAAATACTGTGGATAGATCGTTTTTTTTAACTGGAATGCTGTACTATATACTAGCATAAAAAAACGCACCTTTTAATCCGCAGCAATACCATCCCTTTTGTTACTGTGGAAAATTACGACAGTAAAATGATTTGTTGTTGTTCCCCAAGGGAAATTTTTACTGTACTATATACCAGCATAAAAAAAACGCACCTATTATTTACATTTGGGGTTATGGGGAACTTTTTTTTCCATGGATTTTTTCCCAAATTCGAAAAATTGGTATCGGGAACTTCTTTTCGAAATTAGGAATAAAAGTTCCTAGGGAAAAATACCTATTGGGAACTCATTAAGTATGGGAAATATTGTGTTTTTCCTTAAAAAAAAACTTGTTCCCATGGGAAAAAGATCCGTGGGGAATTCCCGATAGTAGGAACTTGTTCCCGGGAAGGAACATTTTTTGGGAAAAATATTTCCCAAGGAATTCCCCCTAAGGCTGATTGTTTTGTTTTCCTATTCCATTTATGGTTGTTGATTTTTGTGTTTTGTTTTCGTGTATTTTTCGTGTGATATATTTTTTTTATCGTTTTTGGCTACCTACGAATTGTTTCTGTTTAACTATTTAGTTTTTGAAAAGTGTTATGAGTTTCGGCCTGAGTTAAGTTTATGGACAGAGTATCTCAATTGGTTGAAGAAATTCAACAACTGAAAAAGGAAAGAAAGGATCAGGGGCAAGAGATAAAAGCTTTCAACGAAACTCTGTTATCGGAGCTTAAATCGGTACTAGTACTAGGCAGAGAAGTGTTCGGTTTAAAATATTCGCAGCAAAGTTCAATGTGGGGTCAGTTAACAAGGCTAGAAACCACTGATTACATACTTACCGAATATCTCGAAGCTGTTGAACAGCTCAAAAAGACTCACGAAGGAGGACTCAAAGAGCTTCAGTCTGAGCTTGATAAAACCAAAAAGGTTCGATTTAGTCTAGACCGCTCTCAACTTGAAGCAGAGGAGATTAACACTGAAGCCGAGGAAACAATTTCAAAATTAAACTTAGAAATTGATACTCTCCGTGGCAAATCTCTGAAAGTTGAGCGTGAACTTAGAGCCCCTCTTAGTGCGGAAACAGATCTTAGAGCAGAGTTTAAAAGCATAAGTGTTCAAGCGTTAAAAAACTCTGAAAGATTGGAGCGGTTCCGGAAAGAGAACCAACAGCTATAGCTTGCAACACTTCCAAACACACTCATCAACACTTTCCCTTCCACAATGGGTTACGATTCAGTCGCCAAGCTAGTTCATCAACTCATTCCGCAGTTTTCTGGGACACGGGGAAACTATGGTGCAAAGTGTACGAGTTCTTAAATGCATGCTCCTTAGGGTTTATATGCATAGAAGCGGATAGTGATAGTGAGGCAATTTATGTCAGTATGATATCCACAAAACTGGTTGGCGATGCTTTTGAACTGGTAAGATGTGGGAATCCACAAACAGTTAGGGAGCTCGAAACCCTAATTATTAAGGGGACGTACCTGACTGTGAAGACTATTGAAGGGTTTATGGGAGAGATTAAACAGTCCCATAAACTGTCTTTGGAAGCTGTTCAGGCATTTGCAAGATGCCTCGCTGATCTGCAAGTTAAAGCTAACGACATCATCGATGTGAATTACGCAGCTAGTGATTCCGTAGCCCTAAAGACTTAATTGAAAAACGCCACCATTGCAAGTTTCAAAACAGGGTTCGTGGATCCTACGCTACGTCAATTCGTACTCACGGTCAACCAGAATGATCTGCAGACACTACCAAACACGGTGTCAAAAACAGCTGACTTACTGCGGCGGGGATACTCCGCGATAGCTGTTTACGCAAGTAAACAGCTATTTGCCTCTTCTTCATGGCCTTATATCACACCTGCAATCACCACATCTAAACACATCGTTACACGTTGTAAGCCCATGTAATCACAGTTACATGAATGACCATTACAATCACAGCCCCTCCCATCCTTACGGTGTTAACAATAATTTACACACCATGCCTTCTGTGAACAGTAGTTTACATTTTCCGACTCCTCAAGCAAATGAACAAGAGACCAGATGACATCCTCAGATAATGCGGGTTTTGTAATGAGTCAAACCACACTTACGCAGAATGCCGACTGGGGAAGAGCACGCCCTATTTTGAGGCTTGTACCTCTTATGGGCACAGTAGAGATGTTTGCCCAAAATCCAGTATCTTAACTGTGACGCGCACTACTCAGAAAACCAAAGTGAAGTGCAAGTGGGGCTCCAGACTGGGTCATGTGGAGGACGACTGTTTCTAAAAAGAAACTACTTGAAGGAACAGTCGTGAAACGGACCAGGGTCAGTCTAAACTCTAAAAAAGTAGGTTGCACCCCAAAAAATTTACTGTCTACAGAAATTAAAACAAATTACCACCTAGCAACGATACTTTAAAAACCGAAAATGAAACTACATCAAAAAATAAAAAAACAAAACAAAACAAAGCCATCGCTGGGCTCAAGCAACAAACAGCAACGAAAAGTGAAGAGTTGTCTAAATGTAAATGACCGGGAGTCAAATTTCTTCACTTTTCAGTCAGTCTGTAAAACCAAACAGAAAAAGAACGAGGTACACAGAAAAAAAGTTAGCCTACGTCAAATCGATCTCTGGTTACACTTTTGTTTGTTTTTGAATGAGTACTTAAGCTTAAGAAGCGGACCATCTTTGTGGTGTACAAATTACGTTCATATTTTTGTATTCTTTTTGCAATATTAATTGAGGTAGGCAGTAAAAATAAAGACGGAAAGATATTGTACGCATACAAAAACACTCGTAAGCATGACGTGTTTGTGGAATTGCCGATGTCGTTGGCCAAATCCGGAAAGATTTTGGTACTTGTTGACACGGGGGCAGAATCGACCTTGCTTAAACGAAGTTCTTTAAACAATGCGTGCAATATCAACATCCGCCAAACTAAGCAATTGGGTGGCGTCTTTGGTGGTATAGGCTCAACAAAAGGTACAATCAAAACCTCTTTATCATTCCCCAATAAAAACTTCAGTACTAAGTGGAACGTTTTCGATGGTTTAGATGAAATACCTGCTGACGGTATCCTAGGTCATGATATCCTATGGAATCAAACAATTATCGACGCTGTTTCAAAAAGAATAACATTTTTTAATGGGGAAAGGGAAGTTGTAATCGAATTACCTCTAAAGTGTTAACCTTCTAAAATATTGTAGTGTGCGCTTAGCTCGCAAAAATAAAACTTTACCTTTCAATTTAATTCTACCACTTTTATTCAGTATCTACTTTATTCGATTTCAACTCTACCAATAATCACATTAACTCACTCTTAAGTCTTAACATTATCACTATAATCAAAACTGACTCTGTTTGCCTCGGCGGCCTATTTATATCGAATGACATTACATCTAGAACTCTCCAGTAATTTCCACATGGTCTCCACTCTCCACTCCTGTCAAACATTTTCCTTCCTGGTATAATTCTACACTTACACTAGTGTTGCCGCTTGTGTTTTCGATTAGGAAATCGGTATTAAATGTTGGGTTCGCGTTACACTGCCCCCTCCTTAAGATTGTTCGTCCCGAATAATTCCATCTGCAGCCTCGCCACTATATCGATGCAGCCGGTCACAATGAACTACTTTTAACTTGCTTCTTAGTCCTCTTTGGATGCGGTAAATCACGTCGTTAATCCTCGTGAGTCGTGACAACAGTATAAGGACCTTCCCAGTTCTGCTGAAGTTTCGGTGACAATACCTTTTGACGATGAGGATTATAAAGCCACACACGATCTCCTGCTTGAAATCCTGCCGTTGTCGCTTTTGTGTCGTACCGTGTCTTCATCCGGTCGCTGTAGGCTTTCATCCCTTCCCTTGTTCTATTATGGATGTCAGCGAGTCTCTCCTTGAGGTCGTCCACATACTCGTTCGTGTCCTGTGGCTCCTCTGTAGTGCATCCAAATTTAAGTTCGCTGGGCAGCCGCATGGTTTTCCCGAACAGGATGTCAGATGGTGTTTGTCCTGTTGAGCTATGTACCGCATTTCTATAGGCCATCAGGAATAGTGGTACGTGCCTATCCCAGTCTCTTTGGTAGTCGCCTACGACCTTTGTGAGGTGTTGTTTCAAGGTCCGGTTGAATCTTTCAACCATCCCATCAGATTGTGGATGAAGCGGTGTGGTTCTCGTCTTCTTAATGCCAAGTAGTCCGCACACTCCTTGGAAGATGTTTGACTCAAAGTTCCTCCCTTGGTCGGTGAATAGTTGACAGAATAAGTTGTTAATTAACTCCTTGCCGCTGGTGGGAGGAAGTCAATGAAGAGAAAACTTAAATGTCTTTTGGCTCGCTGGTTTACTAGCAACTGAATTATTTATTTCCTATCCAAGATATTTATTCAACTTAACTGCTAACTAGGCAATAAATAATTCGAGATACAGACAAACAATATATACATAATTGAAATGGAAAGAAATGCAATGCAAGCAATACAATGCAATGCAATGCAACGGCTCCGAGCACGAGAACGCTGATAGTTGCAGGAGGTGACATATTTATTCGCCAACTGGTGGTGTCGTTCATTAACCTGTTGGTCATTCACCTGCTGTTGTTTACTTGGTTTGTAGTGTAGAATTCGGTCGTTTGCATTTGTTGTCACAACAGTCGGAATGGAGTTCCATAGGCACGCCAAACCTACTCACCCAGTTAAACACAATCTGGTCGACCACCGTTTTGGCTTTTTGATTTGGGATGGCATACGCCTCAGGCCACTTGCTAAAATAGTTCATTACAACCAGAATGTACTTGCTTCCAGCGTTGGTCTCCGGAAAAGACCCAGCCACATCTACTGCAATCCTTTCAAAAGGTGATCCAACGTTGTACTGATGCATCTTACCTTGGTCCTTTGGTTGCAGCACACTTGTCACATGTTCGGCACCACTTCTCCACGTCATTTCTAGCATGTAACCAATAGAACCGATGTCGCACCTTCTCCAGTGTTTTGTTTACTCCCAGGTGGCCTCCAGAAGATCCGTCGTGCATCTCCCGAAGAACTTCACTGACTTTCGATTGCGGTACGATCAGCTGCATCACATATGACCTATCGTCAGCGGATTCCCATCTTCGCCTGAGGACACCTTCTTACCAGGTCCTTTGGTTGCAGCACACTTGTCACATGTTCGGCACCACTTCTTCACGTCATTTCTAGCATGTAACCAATAGAACCGAAGTCGCACCTTCTCCAGTGTTTTGTTTACTCCCAGGTGGCCTCCAGAAGATCCGTCGTGCATCTCCCGAAGAACTTCACTGACTTTCGATTGCGGTACGATCAGCTGCATCACATATGACCGTCAGCGGATTCCCATCTTCGCCTGAGGACACCTTCTTGCAAATAAAGTGAGTCCCACTGTGCCCAATAGGCTTTGAGAACTGGACTCCTGTCAGAAATGTCTCCCCATTCAGGTTTCTCTTCATTTTCTTTCCATGCGAGAATGGGTTCGATATCTGGATCCTCCTGTTGAGCAGTCCTCACTTCCTCATTGCTCCATCCGCATATTGGGTCAGCTCTTAGTCGCTGAGCGGTAATATTTTCTTTGTCTTTTTGCCGCCTACAATGCCTGCAATCCACTTTGCAAGGTCTTCGGGATAATGCGTCGGCGTTTGAGTGCAACTTTCCTCATCGGTGTTGAATCTGGTAATCATAAGTCTGCAGTCTTTCTATCCACGTTGCGACTTGACCTTCTGGATTTTTGAAGTTCAACAGCCAGTTCAGAGCACCATGGTCTGTCCGCAGAAGGAATTTCTGTCCATAGATGTACTTATGGAAGTGCTTAGTTGCCAAGATAAAGCTAGCAGTTCCCTTCTGGTCACGCAGTAGCTTCTTTCGGGCTTCGAGAGGACCTTGCTGTAATATGCCACCACTTTCTCTTCGCCATCATGCACTTGGGATAGTACCGCCCCGATTCCAACGTTGCTTGCATCAGCGTCAATGATGAATGTTTTGCCAGGTGTTGGATATGCCAGCACTGGAGCGTTACAGAGGCGGTATTTGAGTTCCTGAAAAGATTTTTCACACTTACCTGACCATTTGAACTGCTTCCCTTTTTCGGTGAGCTGATGCAAACTTTTTGCAACTCCAGCAAAGTTCTTAACAAAACGTCGGTAATATGTGGCAAGACCAAGAAAGCTTCGGAGTTGATGTTTGTCCTGTGGTGTTGGCCAATTTTTGACGGAGTCAACTTTTTCAGGATCAGTCTTCACTCCTTGGGAAGAGATGATGTGTCCCAAAGACTTAACTTCGGTTTTGAAAAGTGCACATTTTTCCGGATTCAGTTTAAGGTTAGTCTCTCGAAGTCTCTGAAACACGGCTTTTAGGTTCTTGCAATGTTGGTCAAATGTTTTCCCGTAAACAATGACATCGTCCAAGTAGACAAGGCACGCTTTCCACGTCAGTCCTTGAAGAACGCACTCCATCAAACGCTCGAATGTTGCCGGAGCGTTGCATAGCCTAAACGGCATAACTTTAAACTGCCAGAGCCCATTACCTGTCGAAAACGGAGTCTTTTCCCGATCATCAGGGTGGATGTCAACTTGCCAATATCCACTCTTCAAGTCCAGCGTCGAAAACCACTGGGCTCCCTCCATGGCATCCAGGGTATCACTGATTCTCGGCAGAGGATAGCTGTCCTTCTTAGTCACATCGTTCAGCCTTCGGTAGTCCACACAAAAACAAGTGCTTCCGTCTTTCTTTTTCACTAGAACCACTGGTGACGCCCAAGGACTTTTGGAATTTTCGATAAGACCGTCCTTCTTCATTGTTGTTATCATTTCCTCAACCTCACCTTGTTTGGCCAGTGGAAGGCGTCTTGCGGGCTGACGAATCGGTCTTGCATCTCCTGTGTTGATGCGATGCTGCACCAACTGTGTCCTACCATGCGAAGATGTCAGTGTACTCTTGTAGGAGATTTTCAGCCATCCTCGTTTGTTGGTGATCAAGGTTGGATGAATTCAGGATTCTAGCTTTAATGGTTTTGAGCTCCTCCGGAGTTATAGTTTTTCTCGGGGCTTCGTCTGTGATCTTCGTAATTGCTGCAACCGATTCGCAACGTCCAACGACTTCTCCTTTCTTCAACTTTACATCGTACGGTCTGGTGTTTAGTAATCGTACGGGGACCATTTTGTTTTTCGGTGCTACCAGAGTTTTCCCAATGATGACGCTTTGGGAGGAACACTCTGGGTCTGGTTCCACCATGAGGTATCGAAGGCTTCCAAACTCACCTTCAAGCTTTGTCCAAACGAACACTTCAGAAGAAGGAGGCAGGATAAGATCTTCCGTGATGACAGTCCTCAGTGTTGACGTTTTTTCATTCGAATAAGTCATTGGAATTTCCTTATTTTGGTACTTCAAAACCTGATTACCGATGTCCAAAATAACTCCGTGCTGTTTCATAAAGTCGATTCCAATGATGCACTCGTCACATATATCTGCCACCAGGAATTGATGAGTAAACACTAGATCGGCCAGTCGGATCTTAAGACACACTTCTCCATATACTCTTGCTGCTTCTCCCGTTGCGGTTCTTAGACGGTGGCTATTGGTGTTATGAAGCCACGTCGTCTTTACCAGGTCTCGACGTACTATGGAGGCTGTGGCACCGGTGTCGATGGTAGCCACATGTTTGATCCCGTTAATAGTAGTCTCCACAGTCGGACTTTTGATGTCTCGTTTGGTCTGGGAGACCTGGATGGTGGTTCTGGGTCCATCGATATAAGAAACCCGC
The DNA here is from genome assembly GCA_949752695.1 of Melanostoma scalare. NCBI lineage: Eukaryota > Metazoa > Arthropoda > Insecta > Diptera > Syrphidae > Melanostoma > Melanostoma scalare. Next base: position 94,584,174 of record OX456985.1, on the reverse strand, counting down.
CTCTGCCCCTCGAAGATGGATTGATAGGCAACGCTGGTGTTGTTGTTACCTTGCTCTAGGTTGGATCTCTTGCTTCCACAATGTTGACAACCGGCTTTATTTGGTGGTAGTCGGCATTGACGCTGTAAGTGCCCGGTCTTGTTGCAGTTCCAACATCTTGCTATTCCGCTCCGCTGGTTCTTTTGTATTTCAGCTCTTCGGCATGAGCATTCTTCGACTATGGCTTCTCTAAGTCGATGTACTCCATGAGAAGCCTGTTCTGCTGCTTCAATTGTCAATGCAAATGCTAAAGTTTCAGAAAGAGTACGTGTTCTAGCAGTTCGCACAGACCTCTGAAGATTTATATCCGAAATGACACGAACGAAGGACTCAACAGCAAGCTGGTTGATGATTTCTTCGCCAGCATTCGGGTATGCCAGGTGAACCAGTCTTTCGACGTCTGCTTGGAGCTGCTGTAGACTTTCACCCCTTTTCTGGACTCTGTTATTGAGTTGGACTCGGAAGACTTCTTTCAAGTGGCTATCTCCAAAGCGTTTATCTATAGCTGCCACGAGAGAACTGAAATCGCCGCTCTTACCAGCTGGAACTGTTTGAAGTAATTCAGCTGCTGGTCCTCTAAGAGCAAGAGTCAGTGCAATCTACTTGTCTTCGTCATCCCAGCCATTTGTTGTCGCGGCTGCCTCAAATTGTCTCTTGTAGACTGGCCAAGAAGACTGTCCATCAAATGTTGGGGGTTTCATCTCCTTTTTCTTTGCAAACTCTCCAGCAGACTCTCGAATTTTTATTTTAAGAATTTGGTCCAATTCCTTGGACAGAACAAAGAACTGTTTATCGCATCGGCTTTCCAAACGATTCTCTACAACAGAAAGCTGTTTTTCCACACCTTCAACGCGTTCGTCTAGGGCACATACATTTTTCTCAATGTTACCCAATTTGCCTTCTAGAATGTTTTTCTGACCTTCCAAAACATTCTGTTGCGCCTCAAGTCTTTCGAGAATATTCTGTTGTTCCACCTTTTGCTCGTTTCGTAGTTCTTCAATCAGCTTCTTTTGTTCGTTTCTTTGTGTTTCAAGTTGTTCGAGAACATTCTGCTGTTCCTTCTTTTGCTCGTTTCGTTGTGCTTCCAGTTGTTCGAGAACATTCTGCTGTTCTTTCTTTTGATCGTTTCGTTGATCTTCCAGACGTCCGAGAATATTCTGCTGTTGCTTGTTTTGTTCTAATAAAATCTTCATTATACTAGAAAAATCTACACTTTCATTTACTTCCTCTTCTTCCACTTCTATTTCAAAAACAAAAGTGTTTACGTCTTCCTCTTGCTGTTCCAAATAGTTACGCAAGCGCAGGACGAGCTCATTTTTCGATCCCGCTCTAGAAAGATTTCGCTTACCTAACTCACTTTTAAGCTCAATGCAGTTGAGCTCTTCTAACAACTTACCCATTTTCACTGTATATAATTATTATTTTTCTTTTTACTTTTTTTTTTTTTTTTGTTCACACTTTACTTGTCAAATAAGTTTTATTTACACTTCTGACACCAATGTAACGTGCGCTTAGTTCGGAAAATAAAACTTCACTTTTTATTTATTTCTACCACTTTATTCAGTATCTATACTTTATTCGAACTCAACTCGACTATTGGACTATCACTGGTTAACAACATTTCACTCTTAACTTTATCACTCTATATACAAAACTGACTCTTGTTGCGTCAGCGGTCCTATTTATATAGAACAACACTCATCTAGAGCGTTCCAGTTTCTTCTCCATGGTTTCCACATTTGCTGTCAAGCATCTCTACACTCACACACACTGGCTTACAAGCAATGCCTGTCATTTTATACCATTCCAATATAGTGTTGCCAGTTGTATTTTCGGTTAAACGTTGTCGATTAGGAAATTGGTATAAATGTTGGGTGTTCATTACAGTATCTACTTTATTCGATTTCAACTCTACCAATAATCACATTAACTCACTCTTAAGTCTTAACATTATCACATCAAAACTGACTCTGGCTGCCTCAGCGGCCTATTTATATCGAATGACATTACATCTAGAACTCTCCAGTAATTTCCACATGGTCTTCACTCTCCACTCCTGTCAAACATTTTCCCTCCTGGTATATTTCTACACTTACACTAGTGATGCCGCTTGTGTTTTCGGTTAAACGTTTTCGATTAGGAAATCGGTATTAAATGTAGGGTTCGCGTTACAATATCTTCAATACAGAAAACACAAGATAAGTTCAAAATAGGAGCTCGGACCCAAACAGCTGTTAAGCTTTATATTCCAACTCAAAATCACATGAATTTCTAATCCATTCACAGGATATTGATTGCGTAATGTACTTAGGAAATGCAATAGTAGCCGTGTTGTTTTGGGAATTTCTATGTTCACTTCACTTGCGAGTCTCAATAAAACGCTTTTTTGGCTTTATTCACTTACCAACTTCACTTTCAACATAAACTCCATTTACCAACCATCCCTGTTGTTCACTTTTGCAAGAGAGTTATTTTTGTCCACTTACGCTATTCACTTTAGAGTTGTTGTTTTTCCATGAGCGATGCTTTGCGATGTTTTGCTGAAGTGAATATAAATTCCCAATAAAACACGGCTAGTAAAAGCAAACAATAGCTTAGTCCATGTTATTATCATGAATTGTATCACACAAGACTACTGTTTGGACGAAAATTTTGTTCCAAAGCATTCTGTTGAGAACTGTAACGTATCGAGGATTGTAGCAATCGTTTTTTATTATTTTAGAGAAAATTTACTGTCATAAATTTTCTCATTCTGATTCTGATTTTGTACGTTGTGAATACAACATCTAATTTATAAATTCAAATAATTTACTTATCCCTTTTTATCGTTAAAACCAAGACTTTAATAGGTTATGGGCGAAACTAAGGAGTCGATTTGTGGAATTCCGCAGTTCTACGGAACCGGATTCGATGACTGGCAGTTCAGAGTTCGAATTCATCTGGACTCGCTTAACGTCGCTGATGTTTTAACAAGGATCGTTGAAACGAATGATGAAGGATATAAAGAATTTTCGAGAAAAGATAAGAAAGCGATGGAAAGAATAGTAGCTTATGTACATAACGATTATTTAAGTTACATTCGTGAAAAGAATACGGCTAAGGAAATGTGGGAGAGTCTTCAATCATCTTTTGCTCGAAAATCTGTCGTGAACCAACTTTTGGTTCGGAAGCAGCTTATGGAGCTCCGTATGGAAGAGGGTGATGCAGTAGCTAATCACATAATGGTGTTTGAAAACTTAATCAGACAACTGAAGATGTCTGGGGCATCGCTAGATGAAAGTGATTTATTGGCTCAGTTCTTTCTGACACTTCCTGAAAAGTTTGATCTGTTAGTTACCGCCTTGCAAAATTTAAGGGGTGGGGAACTATCGTTTGTCATGGTCAAAGATTGGCTTCTTTTGGAAGAAGCGAAGTTAGAAGATAGAGATGGGGAAGAAATTCAAGATAGATCGGCATTTGCTGGGAAGAAATATCCAAAGAAAACCTTCAAGTTTCAAGGTAAATGCTTCAAGTGTAACAAGTTTGGACATTTGGCAAAAGATTGTAGGAAAACAGATGTTACACCGAATCAAAGATATAACAAAACTTCAAAGGGCGTCTGTTTGATGTCAGATCGAAACGAATCAGGGGGAATGAAAGAGCTTGGCACAAGAATTAAGTTTAAGTTAGATTCCGGAGCCAGTGATCATCTTTCAAATGAAAATTGGTATTTTTCTGAAGAAAATGAACTGGATGAACCGAATAAAATCAATGTTGCCAAAAATAATCAATTTTTAATGGCAAAGAGCTTAGGAATCATTAACGGAAAGAGTACAGACAGAGAATATAGAAGTCATAATAAAAGATGTGCTTTACTTACCAGGACCAAGAGACAACTTACTGTCTGTTAGAAAACTTTCAAGTGTTGGAGTTGATGTGCAGTTCTTCAAAAATAAAGCAAGACTTGTTAAAAATGGTTTCCTGATAGCAGAGGCATACCTACAAGGAAACTTGTATGAAGTTGAATTTGAAGTTCAAAGACATTCAGCAAATCTATGCAAAACTGATGATGTCAAGCTGTGGCATAAGCGCTTAGGTCATGTTGGACATGGTGCGTTGAATATGATGGCCAAAGAAAACACAGTTAAGGGGCTGAAGATGACTTCAATGGATGACATTGGCTTCTGTGATATTTGCACAGAAGGTAAGCAAAGTCGTGATCCATTCAAGACCATGAGACCAAGAGCAACAAGAGTATTGAAAAAGAATTCACTCTGATGTGTGCGGCCCTATTGACGAAGCTGTTAGTAATGGTTCGAGATATTTCGTGTCATTCATTGATGACTTCACACATTTTGCCATGATTTATCTTATGAAAAGAAAATCTGAAGTTTTCGGAGCAATGAAAGAATACGAAGCTATTGCAAGATCTATGTTTGGAAAATCAATTTCGAAGTTCACTGTAGACCAAGGACGAGAGTACTGCTCAAAGGAACAAAACTTATGGTACAAGAAACTTGGGATTCAAGTTCAACCGACAATTGCGTACTCACCACAACAAAATGGAGTCGCAGAAAGGTTTAATAGAACACTGATCGAAAAAGTAAGAACGATGTTGCTAGAGTCCAAAATGCCAAAACGAATGTGGGGTGAAGTAGCGCTTACTGGGACCTACTTGATAAATAGAACACCTACTAAGTCCTTAGATTGTCCCAAGACGCCAGCTGAGATGTGGTATGGCACCAAACCCGATTATGAAAAACTTAGAGTTTTTGGCTGCAAAGCTTTTGCATGGATTCCTAATCAGAAAAGAAAGAAACTTGATTCCAAAAGTCGCAAGTCAATAATGATTGGATATGTACCGAATGGATACAAACTTCTGGATATGGAAACTCAACGAATATTTACAGCTAGAGACGTCAAATTTGATGAAACCAACTTTCCATACAATCAAGACCAAAGTAAGAAAAAAGAAGTTATGATCATTATAAGCAACCACGAGCAAGAAGGGGATGAGTCATCTGAAATACTCGATGGTTCTAATAATGTACAGCATGTTACTGAAGATGAAACGGTTGAAGACTTAGGTGATGAAGATCTTAATGTCAACGATGGTGCAGATGCACTCCCTTCGCATAATAACAACACTAATTCTCCAGGTGAGATTATTGTGAGGCGCAGCGAAAGGGAGCGCCGAGCTCAAAGTAAGTTTGCTTATTATTATTCAAGTTATAGGGCAACTTCTGCCGATGAATTCTTAACAGGTGTTCCAAATTCATTTGATGAAATTAATTCCCAATCCGATGCTAGAAAATGGTTTGGAGCAATTGAAGAGGAACTTCATTCAATGAAAGAAAACGGTGTTTGGGAAGTCGTCAAGAAACCTAAAAATGCTAAAATCCTTAAGCCGAAGTGGGTTTTTCAAATCAAATTTAATGAAGATGGAGAGCCGAAGAAATACAAAGCTAGACTGGTGGTTAAGGGTTTTACACAAAAGGCAGGGATCGATTACTATGAAACCTACTCACCTGTAGCAAAATTGACCACCACAAGAATTGTGCTAGCTGTTGGATTGTACAGAAAACTAATTTTTCACCAACTGGATGTGAAAACGGTATTCTTACATGGTGAGTAAAAAGAAGAACTTTACATTTCTGTTCCAGAAGGGGTTTCTGCAGCTGATGGAAGTGTTTGCCGCTTAATTAAGTCCATTTACGGGTTGAAACAAGCACCCAGGTGTTGGAACCAAAAATTTAATGATTTTCTTCTTAAATTGGGATTTACGAGATCCTATCATGATTCATGACTATTGTCTTTATACAAATATTGGACAAGAAGAAGATGACATCATAATACTAGTTTTGTATGTTGACGATTTGTTAATTGCCGGAAAAGTTTAAATCGAATTGAGAATTTGAAGAGCAAACTGGAGAAAACATTCAAGATGTCAGATTGCGGAAGTCTTAAATATTTTCTGGGAATTAAAATCGATGTTCAAGAAAAAACCATAAAATTGTCTCAAGTCTCCAGTATTGAAAGATTACTTTCCAAGTTTGGTATGGAAGATTGCAACCCTTATAGAAGTCCAATGGAGAAAGGACTACAACTTGAGTCAACAAAAACAGATTCCACATTAGACAAACCCTATAGAGAATTACTTGGCAGCTTGATGTATATTATGATGTGCACGAGACCTGATATATGTTTTCCAATCGGGTACATGGGACGATATCAGCAAAATCCGTCTGAAAATCATTGGCAAGCTCTCAAACGAATAGTGAGATACTTAAGAGGGACCAAGAAGAAAAACCTCACTTTCGAGATAAGTAATGATCATCCACTGATTGGATATGCTGATGCCGACTGGGGAAGCGACATTAATGATAGAAAATCGGTAAGCGGATATGTATTTAAAGTTTTTGGATGCACAATATCTTGGTCAAGCAAGAAACAAACCACAGTTGCAACTTCCTCAAACGAAGCAGAATATATGGCACTTAAGCCATTGCTATTGGATTTGCCATTTGCTTTGGATTAGAGGATTATTGCAGGACATTAAGCAAATAACAAATGAACCAGCTATAATATTTGAGGACAATAAGGGATGCATTGGAATGGCAGGCAACTTAGAAACCAAACGGTCTAAACACATCGATATAAAACATCACTTCATTCGGGATCACATTCAAAATGGACAAATTGAAATCAAGCCTATTGGAACAAAGAATCAACTTGCAGACGTTTTCACAAAATCCCTTGATTCAACACGCTTTCAAGATTTAAGTCTACAACTTGGACTAAACGCTTGAGAAGGGGTGTTGAGAACTGTAACGTATCGAGGATTGTAGCAATCGTTTTTTATTATTTTAGAGAAAATTTACTGTCATAAATTGATAATGGGAGCTAAAAAATTGTCTCATTCTGATTCTGATTTTGTACGTTGAGAATACAACATCTAATTTATAAATTCACATAATTTACTTATCCTTTTTCATCGTTAAAACCAAGACTTTAATACATTCAAATTTCAAAAACTTTAAAATTATTAACTAGAGTGCTGAAAACAGAATATTGGCCAATTTTCCAAGACAAGAGCTTAGTGAACGGGTCAGTACTCTGATTAGTTCCTTAATGCTATGTCCGCACCTGAGAGTTAAACTTGTTTAACTCAAAACAATCCCAAACCAACATGATAACCAAGTGGTTTGCCATACAAAATGAAACCTTTTTAGTCACTGGGTTTCGAGATAACCTACTCGAAACCAAGTGCGCTGAATGCACTATTTCCAATATTCCATTGAATTTGACATTTAAGAGAGTGGAAGTGAGTGGAGAGAGAATGAATTCTCTCATACGTCGTTGACGTTCTGCTCACACTTTATATCTGTCTCTTTTTAACTTAAGACGAAAAGATAAACTCAAAACTTTTTTGCATATGCGGACACTTCTTGGTTAACTCAAACCATCCTGGAATGAAACACAGGTTATCTTCAGGTGCGAACAGTTGAGAAGTATATGCATGAATTAAACGTTAATGAGAATTATCAATCGTATGACATTATGTATATGGCTTCCCGCTATCTGATCTTGCATCCTTACAGCAAATGTACATGTACATACTCTCGTATATAAATCATCTCTTATTTCTGAAGACTCACTTGTAACTTGATACTCAGGATAGACAGTAGATACCATTTATATTTTACTCCATATAACTTAATGAAATAAAGTGAATTAATTAACTAACAGTGTGAACATTCTTTTACTAAGATATAACATTTTGGCAACGAGGATGGGAGAAGAAGTCAGTAGAAAAGTTTTGCTCCAAATTTAATGACGTTTTCTTACTGAAGGGGGATAACTTAAGCTTCACACCTATCACCACTAAATCTGACCAAGGACCGATTAACATTAAGCAATATCGAATGAAATATCGATAAGAAAGAAATTGAAAGTCAAATACAAGAGATGCTTGATCAAAACATAATTTCGGAAAGTAAATCTCCATGGAATTTACCATTGCTTATTGTACCTAAGAAATCTATTGAAGACCAGAAAAGGTTGAGGGTCGTGGTGGATTTCAGAAAACTAAACGAAATCACGATTAAAGATGTTTCTCCCTTACCGAGAATCGAAGAGATTCTTGACCAATTGGGACACTCCCAATTTTTTACCACATTGGACTTGGCAAGTGGCTACCACCAGGTAATGATCGATCGGGTTGACAAGGCAAAAACCGCGTTTAGCACTAGCAAAGGGCATTACGAATTCAATAGAATGCCGTTTGGGCTAACCGGTGCCCCAGTAACCTTTCAAAGGATCATGAATCACATCCTGACTGGGTTGCATGGCATTGATTGTTTTGTTTATTTGGATGATATAGTCGTATATGACAAAAATCTTGAACAACACAACAAAAAGCTTGCAATGGTTTTGGCTAAGTTAAGGCAACACAACCTGAAGTTAAATACTGAAAAATGCAATTTTCTTCGCCGTGGAGTAACGAATCTAGGGCACGTGTGCTCTGAAAACGAAGCTACTCCAGACCCATCTAAAATTTAATGTGTCTCCAACTTTTCCATCCCAAAGACAGTAATGCGAGTAACGAAGCTTTGGGAGCCGTTTTGTCTCAGAAAAAAGTTGGTGAAGATAAACCTATAGCTTTTGCTAGTCGATCTATAAATAAGGTCTAAAAAAATTACTCAACCACAGAAAAAGAATTGCTTGCAATAGTTTGGGCCTGCAAGCATTTCCGAACATACCTCCTTGGTCGTAATTTTACTATCTATTACGGATCATCACCCTCTGATTGGTGTTTTTAATGTTAAGAACACAACAACAATACTAGTTAGGTTCCATTATAAGATAATGTATAAGGCAGGCGTAACGTTCCAAACTGTAATGCTGCATCCGCATTACCAAGTAGGATCCCAATAGATACACATCCAATACAAGCTGTATAAACTAGGAGCAAGGCAAAAATAATTGAGAACAAAAAAACCTCAAGGAAGTAATAACCAACTCAATGACAAATTTGTCACTGTTCCAAACAAAAAGTTTGTCACTTTAACGGATCCTGCTGATATTTTAACAGTTCTCCATGATTTCCATGATTCCCCACTTGGAGGACATCAGGGAACATCAAAGACGTTTGCACGCATTCGCTGTCAGTTTCGATGGAAGAACATGCACAAAGACATCGCAAGCTATGTAAGGAACTGTGAAAAATGAAAAAAGAATAAATCTGCAAATCTTACGAAAGTGCCAATGGAATTAACGGATACTCCATGCTCCCCTTTCGAAAGACTATATATGGACATGGTCGGGCCCCTTCCACTAACACATTCCGGAAACAGGTATATTTTAACGTTCCATGGCTTAAACATTCTTGTTTTTGCTTTCATTCAATTGTCAAAATTCTGCATCTACCGTCCATGCTGTTCGAGTTCAAAATGAATTGTTATAACATAGCTTGCCCAGTCACGCTAACATTGATTTGTGTCTTTGATGTTAAGTCGAGTCGACATAGCAAAAATAATTGCAGGTGGAGGCTGCCTGTAACTATCGCCTCGATAAAAGCAGGCGATAAACGGTGGAAAATGGGATGATAGTCTCATCATTACATCGGGATCTAATGAGTGTCTGGTAGAACTTATACAGCACCCGGAAACATCTAAGAACTCTTGCAAATATGCTGCATTTCCCGCAACGGAGGCGATATTCCTTAAGATGACGTCCACCAACGAATGACATAACAAAAATAATTCCAGGTGGAGCAGCCTGTAACTATCGCCTCGATAAAAGCATGGAACGAAATTCTATGAATTTAGTAGGATTTCGTTCTATTTTCCAACCTTTAACCCCTGCTTTTATCGAGGCGATACTTATAGAACAGGGGCACAGGTTTCAATGAAACTCGGCTGATTTGAGTACTATTACACGGTGAAATTAGTTTCACGCAATTTCTTCGAGTTCTTCTTTGTTCTGCCATCCCGTGTCGCAAGTGCTATTACACGATGATATCGAGTTTCATGAAACTAGTTTAACATTTCTCTTTATCTTTCATTCGGTGTTTTCGTTTTTGGTAAAAAATAGTTATCTACTAGTGTCTGGTTGCTTCTAATCCTCTTTTATTGGCAATTGAAAAACTAAAAAGTCGTTACTATAAGTATTGTTACTATTATTGAACCAAATGAAACAGAATAAACAAAAACACGAACAAGGACAAAGAGAAACGTCAAAGCTGTTTCACCAAAACCATAACCTAAGACTGCTATTATACGGAGAAATTTGTTGCACGAAACTACTTCCAATTTTTCTTTGTTCTGCCATTCCGTGTCGCAAGTGTTATTACACGATGAAATCCAGTTTCATGAAACTAGTTTTACATTTCTCTTTATCTTTCATTCTGTGTTCTTTTTTTTTTTTTTGGGGAAAAATAGTTATCTACTAGTGTCTGGTTGCTTCAAAACCTCTTTTATCGGCAATTGAAAAACAAAAAAGGCATTATTATTAGTATTATTACTTATTTTTGAACAAAATGAAACAGAATAAACAAAAACACGAACAAATACAAAGAGAAACGTCAAAGCTGTTTCACGAAACCATAACCCATGCGACACACGGTAGAACATTGTCCATCTCTGTTTTACGAACTTTCGTTCTCTTTTGCACTTATGGTGTTCGAACAGTTTCGTGCAACAAATTTCACCGTATAATAGCAGTCTAAGCGACAAACGGTAGCTCATTGTCAATCTCTGTTTTTCGAATTTTCGTTCTCTTTTGCAGTTATGGTGTTCGACCAGTTGCATGCAACAAATTTCACCGTCTAATAGTACTCTAATAGCGTTTTTCATTGAAATCCGAAAGAACTACTCTCAAATGTAGAACTACTCTTTTCAATGAAACATTTTTCAACAGTTTTGTCGTAGTATAACAGTTTTGTATTAGTATTAAGCTTAAATCAAATAAGACTGCAGGTGCAGATGGCCTTGATGCCGAAATTTTCAAGGCAGCTGGAGATCAGTTGGAAAGGAGCATGCACCAGCTGATCTGCATGATATGGTCGAAAGAAAGCATGCCCGATGAATGGAACCTCAGTATCGTATGCCCGATCCTAAAGAAGGGAGACCCTCACAATTGCGCCAATTACAGAGAGATAAGCCTCCTTAACGTCGCTTATAAGATCTTCTCTGCTGTAATATGTGAACGTCTGAAACCCCACGTCAACAACTTGATAGGTCCTTATCAATGTGGTCTTAGACCAGAGAAGTCCACAATAGACCAAATTTTCACATTACGGCAGATCTTGGAAAAAACCCGAGAACATAATATCGATATTCACCACCTCTTTATTGATTTCAAGGCCGCGTATGACAGTATTTACAGAGCCGAGCTGTACAGAGCCATGTCTAGTTTCAGCATCCCTGCAAAGCTCGTACGACTCTGCAGGATGACTTTGGAGAATTCACGCTGCTCCGTCAAGGTCGGAAAAGAACTCACCGAGACCTTTGATGTCGAAAAAGGCTTTAGGCAAGGCGACAAACTGTCATGCGATTTCTTCAACATCATACTTCAACAGATTGTAAGAAACTCAAACGTCAACACCAGAGGAACAATCTTTCAAAAGTCTGTACAATTACTCGCCTATGCAGACGATATTGACGTAATGGGAAGAAAAAAGCGTGATGTCATAGGTGCTTTTGCGAGTATTGAAACAGAAGCGGCAAAAATGGGTTTGATGGTTAATGAGGGCAAAACGAAGTATATAGTATATGTCATCAAACAAGGACACAGAACATCGACGAATTGGACAAAACGTCACAATAGACAGACATAACTTCGAGGTAGTACAAGACTTCGTCTACCTAGGATCCGCTGTAGACACGGACAACAACATCAGTGCGGAGATCAAACGGAGAATAACTCTTGCCAACCGTTGCTTCTTTGGGTTAAGAAGGCAATTGAGAAACAAAACCCTCTCTAGAAAACCAAGGTGACCTTGTATAAGACCTTAATCATCCCAGTCCTGCTGTACGGCGCGGAAGCATAGACCTTATCGAAAGCGGATGAGGAAACTCTTGGTCGTTTCGAAAGAAAAATTCTCCGAATGATCTTTGGTTCCGTATGCGAAGACAATGTGTGGAGAAGAAGATACAACAACGAGCTGTATGAGCTGTACCGCGACATGGGCACAGCCAGAAGAGTACGCATCGCGAGGCTACGATGGTTGGGCCATGTAGAGCGGATGGACCCAAACGCTCCGGCTCGTCGGGTGTTCGAAAGCAGATTGCAGGGAAATCGCGGAAGGGGAAGACCTCGTCTTAGGTGGCGCAATCAAGTGGATGAAGACCTCTACCGACTTGGAGTGCGAAACTGGAGAGAGCTCGCCCGAGATCGAAATCGTTATAGAAGGATGTTGGTTGAGGCCCAGGTTCACCCCGAACTGTAATGCCCGCCTAAGTAAATAAGTAAGTTGTCGTAGTATTGATGACAATTGTCAGGAATAGCATTGGGTGCATTCACTTATGTAGTCACTATGGAGTCAAAATTCAATTAGTTTTGTGAATGCAAAATTGAACTTCAAACACAGTAAATCCTTTTTTGTTTGTAATCTTTCGTATTTTTTCCGAACAGCCGATTGTGAAACGTCGTAATGATTCTAAATTAACTTTATATCTGAAATTTTTACATTACGTGGGGTGAAAAATGTTCAACTCATTTCACAGTTGTTTCTTATGTCCCTGTCCACACGTGTTATTCCAATAACGTTATATCGGTCGTTTCTGGGCAAAAGGGGTGAGGAAGAAAGAGGCTGGATGCGCAAAATGAAATTTGATTTATCTGCCTAAGCAGTACACTTGGCGTGTCGAGACGGGTTATGCTCATAACGTTATGCTTTTTTCAATACAATTCCCAACACAAAATGGAGAATTTGTGTGAGGAATCATAACAACGTCTGGACACTAGGTGTTAACAGCATAACGTTAACAGCATAACCCGTCTGGACAGGCACTATGACTTGATTACGTAGCTACTAAAGCAGTGAATGCGCCCACTTGCATCTTTTCAATCTTTTTTTTTAACTCCATGTAGGTGATGGATGGAAAGTGTCGTATTACATTCAGACTGTTTGCCTGATGCGTGTTTCGTATATTTTCTTTTGAACCCTCATCCCGACAGTCTCTCATTATTACACTCAGACGTTTTGCGGCTGCGGGTTTTTTGACACTTCTCTTTCATTTTTTGTTCTCACCCACAGAGTCAAAGTGTGAAAATAATCAAAGAAGCTCAGCTGCATTATTTATAAATCCACAAAAAAAAATCTCATAAAGAGCAAAATGTCATTTGAAGTGGTAAATAATTTAATTTGATTTTGCAGCAATGATTATTGACATCATGGATATGGAAAATACATGAAAATATATGAAAAATTAAAGAAATTGTCCGAAGACATACTACTTTTTTACTCATGAACATTAGAAGATACAATAAAGCAACGACAAGAAACATTTTTTACAATTTTTTAAAGTATTTCTATTTCATCTGCTTTCTCTTTCGCATTCATTTGCGTCTTGGCAAAACCGTCTGGGTGTAATACGACACAAAGGGATGACCATTGACGTAATAGATATGTACCTCGTTTCCACTTAGAATCGGGTAATCGGATCGGATTATGATTCAGATTTCGATGCAGGTATCTACTTACCCACTGAATCGAGTAATCTAGGTATAAAACACACGCTTTTGAATCGATCCAGCTACAAGAGCTGTATCGGATCGGGTAATCCTATTTCAATTCGATGTAGGTATACACTGGCACTAATTCGAATTGAAGTGTGATTCAATTCGAAGTGGAAACGAGGTAATGGACTGCTAGTTAAATGTCATTTCAATGCAAACCTTGCAGAACTTTTGTCGACAGTGACGGTGCTGCTTTAGTTTGTTGTGAAAAAAAATATAATACCAGTTCTACTGAAACCAGTGCCATCTATTGCGTCTTGCATACGAAAAGCAAAAAGTTCTTCTCATTGCAGTACTTCAATGGTTATTCTGTTGCTATAGATGTCACAAATTTGTTTTCGTTCAATATTTAAAGTGGTGTTTTAATTTTGAGAATAATATTCTATAGTTTTCAACGATGAAACACAAAAGGAACTCTTTAATATACAGGGAAGACTCCCTAGCAAAAAGTTGAAATGCCGGACTCACAATGCCGCTTTAGCTTCGGCTTCGTCTACGTTACGATGCACCCGCTTTGAGTTTGCTTTGAATGACAATTCTTAATGACATTTCCCAAACAACAGTTTCTGTCATTTTTTTTTCTGAAAAGTGTGGTTGTTTTGGATTGTTTTTCATATTTTGTTCCTCTGCTTTGTTAAGAAACAATAACATGAACAGTGAAATCGAGACAATTAAATTTCTTGCAAAAGTAGCATATTCAGCCTACCTTGGATATGTTAAGTTCATTGAAGAAGACGAAGTAGGAACTGAAAGACGTTTGTGGGTTCGAGAACTCAATCTACGAAGAGATGAGATAGGATTCTTTGCTCTAAACTTTAACCAAATGAAGGATAAAGATCCAGAGCATTTTTACAAAATAACAAGGATGTCTCCAGAGTCATTTGAAATACTCCGGTCACTTATTGAACCACATCTGCAGAAGACGAGTTGGAGAAAACCCATTGAACCGAGTGCACGGCTTTTCTTAACTCTGTTGTAAGTTGTTAAAGCGAAAATGTTTAGTTCCTTGGTTACCAAATTTCTCTTCAAGGTATTTGTCGCAAGGAGTACCAAAGCAGGTCCTCGCTTGGATGTTTCGCATGGGATATGCAACAGTCGCCAACATCATTTACGAAACAGCCGACATTCTTTGGTCCTGCTTGATGCCCCTCTACTTGTCACCACCAACTGAAAGTGATTGGAAACGAATATCACATGATTTTGGGTTTTTTTTTGGAATTTACCCAACTGTGTTGGCGCAATTGACGGTAAGCACGTTAATATTCAGTGCCCACCAGGAGCTGGCTCCGAATATTATAATTATAAGGGACACCACTCAATTGTTCTTTTGGCCACTTGCGACCCCCAATATACTTTCACCGCAGTTGACATCGGTGCGTACGGTAGTCAAAGTGATGGGGGAGTGTTTGCAGACCCATCGTTCGGTAGAAAAGTTTTATCTGGTGGTATAAGCTTTCCACCTCCAAGTCGACTTCCGAATTCGAACTACACCTGCAACCATTATATGGTTGGTGATTCAGCTTTTCCCCTGAAACCATATTTGATGAGACCGTACCCTGGAAAATTACTCCCCGTGAACAAATATTATTTCAATAAAAGGCTCTCTCGGGCTCGGAGAGTTATTGAAAATGCCTTCGGAATATTGGTCGCAAAGTGGAGAGTTCTAAGTACAACACTAAATATGCTGCCTACAAATGCAGATAGAATCGTAAAGGCCACTGTAGTGTTGCATAATTTTGTGAAGCTAAACGATTCAGCGTACTTAACACCAGACTTTGTCGATCGCTATGATGAAAATGATGTCCGTACTGATGGTCTCTGGCGAAGAGAAGTAGGACCAATGGCGACATGTAGGTCAATCGGATCACGCAACTCATCTCAAGTAGCATTTATAATGCGAGACAAATTAAAAGAATATTTAAATAACAACAAAATCTGAAAAAAAAAATATTTCTAGGCTGAAAATGTGCATTAAGTATTGATTCATTGTTTCTAGTTTATAAAATAATAAAAAATAAACATACAAAAAAGATTTGGCTTACTAAATTATGATTTATTCACGAAGGAACACATATTGGAGGCAAACTGCGCAAGACCTTGAACAATTGTGGAACCGTCAGAATTGTGTTGCTGCCATTATGCGCACGTATTTACAAAAATCAGTTCAGTTTTCGCTTATTATTTATGTTAAGAAAAAAAGAAAACTAAACCGATTGGCAATCTGTTAATTATTATGCTACAGAGATGAACGAAAACTTTCTGAGCTCAGTATAGCCTTTACATGAATGTTGCATTTAAGCATTTCATGTTAAATGTATTTCAAAAATTGTCTTCATGATTTTTGGTATCAACAAGTGAAACTAAACCGATAATACCATACCAATACCAATTCATTCCACGAAAAATAGATAAACTATAGAGTTCTTTGAAAATTCATTTTAATTCAAAACCAAATTCAGTCTTCTTCAATAACAATAACATACAAACATAACAATAAAACAAAATAATTCACTTCACATTACAAAATAAAAGTAGGAAACAAAAATTCACTTTTAAGGCATTCTTAAAATAACCTAATTCAGTCTTCTTCAACAACAATAACATACAAAAATAACAATAAAACAAAATTAAAGTAAGAAACGAAACAATTCACTTCACATTACAAAATAAAAGGAGGAAGCAAAAATTCACTTTTAAGGCATTCTTAAAATAACCTAGTCAATGTACTTGAAAAGTTCCTCTTTAATTTCCAGCAAAATGTTTGCATGGAGACGTATTTTAGAACTTTGAGGCAACGGCTTCATCTTTTTCGCCATATTTAACATAAATTCCTTGTCGATGTCATCCATGGAACCACACGAATCAAAATGATTTGTTACCTTTTCGTTCAACTCAAGAAAGGCCTTAAAATGTCCCTCTGATTTTGCCAATTTTCTCTTTTTTGAGGTTGGAACTACGCCATCCACATCAGAAACTCCACCAGGACTTGTAGGAGATACGCATTCATCCGTAAGTTCTAGCGGTGGCGAGTTTTCCTGGAAGAAATTTCCTGTTTGTCTGAAAACATAAACAAATATATGTTTTCAGATAATTTTTTAGTTTTAAAGTCTACTTAGGTGCTCAAGACAATACCTTCGTGGTGTAAGAGACGGTATTAAAAATTCTAATTGGTCATAAAATTCCCATCTGTCGTTTAGAACAGCTCCACTCCCAGAAGGTTTTTCTAATGACCTTTTTTCACGAACAAATCGATCTCTGAGGCTCTTCCACTGCTGTTTACAATCTGCAACTAAATTTAGTTTTTTTTTGATATTGTAAATAAAGAATAAAAGGTACATATGTACATATAAACTGATTGCCTACCTGGTTTGTTTAGCTCTTGACTAATTTTTTCCCACGTTTGGTCTCTTTTTAAAACGTTTTTGTATGTTTTTGATTTTATATTGTAGAGAGACTCGTTTTCCCTCACTAAACTTATCAATTGTTCTTCAAAGAACATTTTTAACAAAAAACAAAATACAGCTTCTCGAATCCACAAAACACACAAAATTGACATTCAATGATTTTGTCGTTGTTTTTTCTGTCAAAGCAAGCAAAAGTTAAACCAAACTGAACTTTTGCTTTGAGTTGGAGACACATTACGTTGTATTTTGGACACGAACCAACGCAACAATAAAGCCAAAGCGACATTGTGATAGGATATACTGATTTCCTATGATTGAACTCATAAACGTCAGGCGAAGCCGAAGCTAAAGCGGCATTGTGAGTCCGGCATACTGCTTTTAAAACCATAATCCAGGTAGGTGTTGCTTTCGTAAGCCATGTACGCAGTGCCTGTACGTTGATAAAAAGAACAGATTTGTTAATTTTTCTTTATTGAATTAAAGCATTTCGACTTGTCAAGTGGAAAGTTATTCAAACACACTCAAATCAAGTTATGAAAGAGTTTCAAATTGTTTTTTTCTTAAATGAAATGATTTGATATTTCTACCTGTGCAAAGAAATGCGGTCCATAGAAGGAAAATTAGAACATCCAAATATGCAGCAATTCATAATTTTAAAGAATATTATATACCAAGTATAATCACAAAATGTTTTTACTTCTAACTTTTTAATTGAAATCGCACTTTAGAAAGAAACATGAACAGAGATTAGAAATAAATCATGACGTTTACTGTCAAATTGGTAGCTTCATAAAAATACCACCCAAAACTAAAGCGCTGCTCTTAAATGGACCCCTCGTAAAGTTGGTTACTAGCAGTCCATATCTATTACGTCAATGGGGATGACGACGAAGTAGATGACTACAAATATTGCAACGAACTAACAAATTCTAAATTATTTACATATTTCTGCACTCATATTCAATTACTTTACTTAAATTTTAATAATCACCAAACAAATTTCACAACAAGAGTAGATCTCCCAACCGATTGGGAGTAGATCTTTGGCGTTTAGAGTAACTAACTACTCTTTTTTTCAATGAAATATTAAAAATGGAAAAAGAGTAGATCTTTTCACAAAAGGAGTAACTCTTTTTGTCAATGAAAAACGATATAAGAAAAAGTTTTATGGTTTGTTAAAAAGCTTAGCTGTTATGGATGGTGGTATTGGCTGTATGGGAAAAGAAAAAAATGCATTGAAGTACTGCACACTAAAAAAAAAAAGGAGAGACCTAGAAAAAAAAGGAACATAGAAAATTAATTAAAAACAAGAACGATTAAACTACAAAAAGGGAAATACAAAAACACAAAAGAAAAATCAAGATAAAATTGTAAAAATACTTAGAAACATAAAAATACAAAAAAACATATAAAATCATAAAAACACTTACAAAAAAAACATAAAAACATAAAAATACAAAAAAAACTTAAAAACATAGAAAAACATAAAAATAAAGTAGGATTAAGGTTAGTTTTAGGATTTCTGTTAATTTATTATTTCTTTCTGTTAATTTATTTTTTATGGTTAGTGTTTAGAGTTTCGACTCATTTTTGTTAAAATTTTGGTTTCATTTTAGTTTTATTTGAGTGTTTATTTTTGTAATTTGAGTTTAGGGTTGTTGTTAGTTTTTCTGTAAATAAAAATGTTCATCACGCCGATGTTTTGAAGAAGAGGTTTTTCTTTTTTGCGGTAAATCAGTGATGGCGTGCTAAGCACGATTACAGGGGGATGAGGAGGTTGGCGATGCATCGGTGGTAGTTGGTTTCTCCTGGTAGCAGTGGTCGTCATCGGGGAACTCGACAACATGGCCGATCGAGTTCCATGGCTGGGTGGGCTACAGGCCTCACTGCGATTCCACCATGCAGTGCCTGAAGTGTGGTAAGTTTTTTGGTGGTGGTGGTTTTTTTTGGCACGATATATGTTTTTGTAATGTGGTTTCCGTCTGGCGAAGGGGCAAGATCCCCCCTAATCCGGCGAGCTGAGCCGCGCATCGCAAGCGTGCCAGGTCCCTTCGTCACGACACTTCCTTTTCCCTTCCTTTTCCGATTTCCGTTTCCTTCCTTTTCTTTTCACTTTTTCCTTATCCGCTTATTTTTCCTCTTCCCACTTTCCTGCTTTTGGTTGTTCTACCTCTCCCATCCGAATGTCATCCTCCTGTCAAATTTCCTTTCTTTTCTTTTCCCTTTTCTTTTATCCTTTCCTTTCCCATATTCCTTTCCTACCTTATCTTTTTGTCTTTACCTATTCCAATCCTCTACCTATCCCAATCCCTTCCTTCATCCAACAACTACTTTTCCCAAACTCCTATACCCCTCCATTATTACAAATGGCGCCCAGACGTGTTGTCCAAAGTGTTTGTCATAACCTTAGTCGATTTTCCAAGCGGCATCAGAGTGGGTCGTATGTCATGATAAAGTCCCTGTCCACACGTGTTATTCCAATAACGTTATATCGGTCGTTTCTGGGCAAAAGGGGTGAGGAAGAAAGAAGCTGGATGCGCAAAATGAAATTTGATTTATCTGCCTAAGCAGTACACTTGGCGTGTCCAGACGGGTTATGCTCATAACGTTATGCTTTTTTCAATACAATTTCCAACACAAAATGGAGAATTTGTGTGAGGAATTATAACAACGTCTGGACACTAGGTGTTAACAGCATAACGTTAACAGCATAACCCGTCTGGATAGGCACAAAGATAGCTTTTCAGCATGCTTTTTCATTTGCGACGACACATTCTGCTGTCACTTGGAGAATCATTCCTCCTTGGGTAAGTTATAGCTACCGCAGCTTTGGATTTTAGAACCAAGTAAGTCGTCAAGTGGAAAGTCCTAAGACATACCACTTGAATCGCGACTTGGATTCGAATTTCAGAGCAGTGGTGACTGAATTATCTAATCCTATCCTTCCTAAATTGTGATGTTATAGCTTCTGCAGTTTCAAGGTTCAGATTCTGGTAGGTATGTCTTCTGGTGGAAAGTGTCTGACATACCGCCAGAATAGCGACTTTAATCAAGACCATGGAACAGCAGTAGCTAACCTACCCTATATCCTATTCTATTTCTAACGTTGATGGTGTTTGGTTCAGAAAAATTCGTAAGTCTTGGAAAGAGAAGCCTTTGCATGCCTGACCAATCGCGACGAGGACTTTTGAACTGAACAACATCAACAATGATCCTATGGTAAAGTTTTTTATGTTGTTAATTTTGTTATTGTCTTTTTATGTCTTACCACACTTCAGATGAGAGACACTAACGTTGAAAATAAGATGCTGCTGTCGGGATCTTCACCTCAACGCTGAAGCCAACCAAGATGCATCCAAATCCGCCTTCCACATCCCCCGGATCAAATTGAAAAATAAAAACAAACAAATTAAAACAAATACAAAAACAAATTTGGACAAATTAATATCTTTTTTCGTTTAGTCCATTTTTCATTACGTTTAAAGGTTTTAGTGTAGTCGTTTTTTCGCTAAGATTTTCAAGTTAAATTTTTTTTTGTTGTCAATCTCATTCCTATTTTTATTGTGTTTAGGATTTAGTTTAACACTTGCGTTATTAGTCTTTGGTTTCTTCACTGTT
The DNA here is from genome assembly GCA_949752695.1 of Melanostoma scalare. Classification (NCBI taxonomy): domain Eukaryota; kingdom Metazoa; phylum Arthropoda; class Insecta; order Diptera; family Syrphidae; genus Melanostoma; species Melanostoma scalare. Next base: position 94,563,391 of record OX456985.1, on the reverse strand, counting down.
CTTCGTTTTGGTGTTTCCTTTTTGATAGTGTTTATTTTTGTTTTGGTTTGTGACCAGCTGTCATGAGTTCTGAAAAAGAAAAAGAAGTTGTGTTTACAATAGATACAAGAAATACAAAACGAGGTTTTGGGGGTAGGTCTCCAGTGAAGAATCCTGGCATGGAGGGTGCAAGCGGTGACGCTGAAAAAACAGCCAACCCAGGCCAAACGAGCGGGACCATCTCTGAGGAGTTGCAGTCCGCAATCGACGTGGCAGTGGGAAACGCTTGTCAGGCCCATGTAAGTTCTCTTGGGGAGAAACTGACGGAATCACTGACAGAGCTGATGAGGGTCAGTCTCTCGGAATTCCAGAAAAGCTTAAGTGGACCTGACAACTTAGTACCACCGCCTGTAGATAGGCAACTTCCTCCAAGTCGTGGAGCCGCATTGCAAAATGCTGGCAAGGGCAACGGTCATTCTCAGCTGGATCAGTCTGCGAGGCCGTTTGTTCCCGTAAGGGAACCATACCAAGCAAGAGATTATAGGGGTGATAATGAAGCGTACCAAGCTCACTTTCACCCGGAGCAGAACCGGTTTCGACGAAGTCCTCACGGTCACTCGAATTACCCATCAAACCCGCAAGGTGTCCCCGTCGATGGAGTTTCCGACAAGCTGACCGTGGAGGAGTTCGTCTTTCGTGTAGAGACGCTGCAGAGTCAGTACGACTGTGCCTGGGCTGAGATTTTGAGAAATTTACATCTTCTCCTCTCAGGCGCCGCCTATGAATGGTACTGGCAGTTCCAACGGTCCATTTTTCGTCCCGACTGGCCCACTTTGCGCGACGCCCTTAAGAGGCAATTTCAAGGCGTGCGGTCGGATTTCGACGTGGTTCGGGACATTATGGACCGCAGGCAAGGCGACTGGGAGCCGGTTGATGAGTTTTTCGCTGCCATCAACCGGATGAGATCTCAGCTCAGGATGCAGATTTCGGAAGGTGAGCTGGTGCGCATCCTCAAGAAAAATCTGAACGGACATTTAGGCAGACTTGTGTACCCGCAAGTCATTTTTACAATGGACCAGCTGAGAATGGCGTGCAAAGATGCCGAGTACACCATTCCAGTGGTGAGAGATGGTCCCCGTCAAGATAGACAGGCAATAAAACCCAGAGTATACGAGCTGGAGACCGAGCCAGAGGAGCAAGTGCACCCCGAAGACCAATTGGCAGCGTTCCAGCACATGGGAGCCCGAACGAAATCAATTCGGGTGTACAATGATACATCCCAGTTGAAGTGCTGGAACTGCGAGCAGCCAGGTCACCTGTACCAGGATTGCACTGCCGCAACAACCTTGTTCTGCTATAGGTGCGGTGAGGCTGGGGTAATCACTCCAAAATGCCCCAAGTGCAATCCGGAAAACCGGTACAGGAACGTGAAGTCTTCGAGGGAGTCACGTTCCACCCAAGCCCCGCAGTAACTACTAAAGAAAACGAAACAAACAAAATATAAATACTAAAACGAGAGAAAAATAAGCCAAAAGAAGTGAAGAGATATGAAATTAGACCTCTTCACGTTAGGTTAAGGGAGTACTATATAGCTAGGGATAGGATATTTAATCAGAAGAGTAGCGCAGTTTCGAAGAGAGTTTTAAAAACCAGAGAAAGGTTCAAACTCAGAAAAAATATTAGAAAAAGCATTTTGTCGACGGTGGTCGACGTGTCCTCTGACCCAAGACCTTACGCTAGGGTCACTACAGGCAATAAAAACCTGCTAGGTTTGCTCGATAGTGGCGCTAGCGTAAGCATTTTAGGGAAAAATTGTATGAATCTGTTGGAGGAACTCAAGGTTCCCATGATTCCCCATCAGTCAGGTGTTAAGACAGCTGACGGCAAGTTGCAGTCAATAGTCGGCAAAATTAAGGTAGAAGTGCTCTACAAAGGACGTAAAGCACCAATTGAATTTTATTTGGTCCCAAACCTGAATCAGGAGTTGTACCTGGGTGTAGATTTTTGGAAGGCTTTCCAAATCGCACCGGGTGTGGTGAGTACTATCTCAGTGATAGAAGAACAAGCCGACCTGCTAAACGCTCATCAGTTGTCTCTTGAGCAACAGTCGAGGTTGGAGGCTGTCAGGATGAAGTTCCTTGACTATGACCGTCACGGCTTAGGTAAGACGTCTTTGATGGAGCACGTCATAGATACCGGAGATGCGGTACCTGTCAAGCAGCGTCACTACCCTGTTTCCCCAGCGGTGCAAGCCATATTGTACCAGGAGTTGGACAGAATGCTAGAGCTCGGCGTTATTGAGGAGAGCGAGAGCCCTTGGTGTTCACCTGTTGCCCTTATTAAGAAGATAGGCGAAAACAACGCCGTAAAATACCAGTTTTGCCTTGACGCTCGTAAGGTCAACTCGGTTACAAAAAAGGATGCTAACCCTCTTCCCCATATCGAAGGGCTCCTCAGTCGTCTACCAGACACCTACTTTATAAGTAGCGTGGATCTGAAGGAGGCATTCTGGCAGATACCGCTGGAGGAACAGAGTAGGGAGAAAACTGCGTTTGCGGTGGGAGACCTTTGTACCAGTTTAAGGTTATGCCCTTTGGGTTGTGTAATGCCGCTCAAAGGTTATGCCGATTAATGGACAAAGTGATCCCTGCACGACTCAGAGATCGAGTTTTCGTCTATCTAGACGATTTGCTTATCATCGCGCCTGACTTTGAGACGCATATTAGTCTGCTAGAACAGGTAGCTGATTGCTTGAGAAAAGCAAACCTCACGACAAACCTCAAAAAGTCCAAATTTTGCTTTAAAGAGCTTAAATATTTGGGCTATATTGTAGGCGGTGGAAGGTTAAAGACTGACCCGGCGAAGGTCGAGGCAGTCGTTGACTTTCCTTTTCCCAAAAACCAGAGACAGGTTCGTCGGCTATTTGGTCTAGCAGGATGGTACAGACGGTTTATCAAGGACTTCTCTACCCTGACAGCTCCGTTGACCGATACGCTGAAGAAGAAAAACACCAAGTTCGAGATGACTGATGAAGCAATAGCAGCGTTCGAGCGACTGAAAACGGCATTAACATCAGCCCCTGTTCTCACGCACCCGGATTTCAAGAAGCGCTTCTACATCCAGTGCGACGCTTCTGATTCAGGTATTGGAGCAGTACTTTCCAAAGGAAAACCGACGATGAAGAGAGTCCAGTGTCTTACTTCTCCCAGAATCTCAACTCGTGTCAACGAAACTACAGTGTGACCGAGAAGGAGTGCATGGCAGCGGTAATGGCGATCAAGCGTTTCAGGCCCTATGTTGAGGGTATGGATTTTACGGTCATCCTCGACCACTCAAGCCTTAAGTGGCTGATGAGCATGAAAGACCTGAACGGTCGTCTGGCCCGGTGGAGTCTTGATCTCCAATCCTATACCTTCGACATAGAGCACAGAAAGGGAGCGCTAAATGTTGTGCCGGATACTCTTTCTCGGGCACACTTAGAGAGTATTGAGTTGGAAGAAGTAGCGCCCATAATTGACCTGGACTCGGAGGAGTTTAAGTCGGAAGAGTACATGAATCTCATTAAAACAATTAGAGAAAATCACGAGCAGTTGCCCGACTTAAAGGTAGACGGAGACTTCGTGTACAAGAAGTGGTTGCCTCCAAGTGGTGAAGAGTGGCTGGAGGAACACACTTGGCGACTCTGGATTCCTTCTGGTCTCACAGACGAAATCATCGCCAAGTCCCATGAACCACCGAAGTCCGCTCATGGTGGCATTGCTAAAACGCTCCATAGAGTACGGCAGTACTTTTACTGGCCAAACATGACCGTCCAAATTAAAAATTTTATAAATAACTGTGCAATATGCAAGCAGTTCAAGTTTACGAATCAAATTCAACGTCCCCCTATGTCTACCAATTTTTGTACCGACCGTCCGTTTCAAAAACTTTATGTAGATTTTCTTGGTCCCTATCCGCGATCAAAAATCGGTAATTGTTCTATATTTGTTGTCCTTGACCATTTTTCAAAGTTTATGTTTTTCAAGCCACTAAAAGCCGCAAACTCCCAAGCCATTGTGAACTATTTGAAAAATGAAATATTCAATACTTTCGGAGTACCACAAATAATTTACTCCGACAATGGAAAGCAGTTCCTGTCGAAGCAATTCCAGAACTTGCTTCAGAAGTTCGGCATCCGCCACTTTAAAACTGCGAATTACGCGCCGCAATCCAACGCCTCGGAGAGGGTTAATCGCACATTGCTTGCCGCTTTAAGATCATATCTTAAAGACGATCAACGCGAATAGGATATTCACCTCAACGAGATCGCGTCAGCATTGCAGATTTCAGTGCACTCATCTACTGGTGTGTCACCATATTTTGCCTTGTTTGGTACAAACATGATGACACACGCCAGTAGTTACGAGTTGGCTGAACAACTAGATGCGGTGGAGGACGGTGAGCTGATGACCCTTCCGAGGTACGACAGACAGCGAATTATAAGGCAAAAGGTTAAGGAATCCATTTTGGATTCACAGGAAAAAAGCGCAGTAAAATACAACGTAAGGTCAAGAGAAATAAATTATCAACCTGGACAAGAAGTGTTCAAGAGAAACTTTATTTTAAGTGACACTTCGAAATATTTAAGTGCAAAGTTATGTCCAAATAATGTTAAATGTCGTATTGGTAAGCCTGTGGGCAAAAATATGTATGAGGTCGAAAACCTTAACGGCAAAATGTTAGGCGTTTATCACGCAAAAGACCTAAAACAATAAACATCTGTAATATCTGTGTGTATTTCAATTTCATGTAACCTTACATCAAACACCTGTGATATCTCTGTTTATTTATATTGTAATGAACACCCAACATTTATACCAATTTCCTAATCGAAAAGGTTCAACCGAAAACACAACTGGCAACACTATAATGGAATGGTATAAAATGACAGGCATTGCTTGTAAGCCAGTGTGTGTGAGTGTAGAGATTTTTGACAGCAAATGTGGAAACCATGGAGAAGAAACTGGAACGCTCTAGATGAGTGTTGTTCTATATAAATAGGACCGCTGACGCAACGAGCAGTCAGTTCTGGTTATAGAGTGATAAAGTTAAGAGTGAATTGTTGTGAACAAGTGATAGTCCAAAAGTCGAGTTGAGTTCGAATAAAGTATTGATACTGAATAAAAGTGGTAGAAATAAATTGAAAAGTGAAGTTTTATTTTTGCGAACTAAGCGCACGTTACATTGGTGTCAGAAGTGTAAATAAAACTTATTTGACTAATAAAGTGTAAAAAAAAAAAAAAAAGTAAAAGTAAAAAGAAAAATAATAATAATATACAGTGAAAATGGGTAAGTTGTTAGAAGAGCTCAACTGCATTGAGCTTAAAAGTGAGTTAGGTAAGCGAAATCTTTCTAGAGCGGGATCGAAAAATGAGCTCGTCCTGCGTTTGCGTAACTATTTGGAACAGCAAGGGGAAGACGTAAACACTTTTGTTTTTGAAATAGAAGTCGAAGAAGAGGAAGTAAGTGAAAGAGTAGATTTTTCTAGTATGATGAAACTTTTGTTAGAACAGCGAAACGAGCAAAAGAAGGAACAGCAGAATGTTCTCGAACGACTCGAAGTACAACAAAAGAAGCTGATTGAAGAGCAACAGCAGAATATTCTCGGACGTCTGGAAGAGCAGAGAAACGATCAAAAGAAGGAACAGCAGAATGTTCTCGAACAACTGGAAGCACAACGAAACGAGCAAAAGAAGGAACAGCAGAATGTTCTCGAACAACTTGAAACACAAAGAAACGAACAAAAGAAGCTGATTGAAGAACAACGAAACGAGCAAAAGGTGGAACAACAGAATATTCTCGAAAGACTTGAGGCGCAACAGAATGTTTTGGAAGGTCAGAAAAACATTCTAGAAAGCAAATTGGGTAACATTGAGAAAAATGTTTGTGGCCTAGAAAAACGCATTGATGTGTTGAGAAACGATTTTCCAAGCTTGAGAGTCAATGCGAAAGTCAGCTTGCCACTTTGGAGAAACGAATCGAAAACATGGCTAAGGAACTAGACCAGATGCGGAAAATGGAGCTACGGAAAACTTGTGGAGATTGTCTAAAGCAAAGAGAAGTACAACCTCCAACATTCGATGGACAGTCGTCTTGGTCAGTTTACAGGAGACAATTCGAGGCAGCTGCGACAGCAAATGGCTGGGTTGACGAAGACAAATACACAGCACTGACTCTTGCTCTTAGAGGACCAGCAGCTGAATTACTTCAAACTGTTCCAGCTGGTAAGAGCAACGATTTCAGTTCTCTCGTGGCAGCTATAGATAAACGCTTTGGTGATAGCCACTTGAAAGAAGTCTTCCGAGTCCAACTCAATAACAGAGTCCAGAAAAGGGGTGAAAGTCTACAGCAGCTCCAAGCAGACGTCGAAAGACTGGTTCACCTGGCATACCCGGATGCTGGAGAAGAAATCATCAACCATCTGGCTGTTGAGTCCTTCGTTCGTGCCATTTCTGACAAACATCTTCAGAGATCAGTGCGAACTGCTAGAACACGAACTCTTTCTGAAACTCTAGAGTTTGCATTAATGATGGAAGCATCTGAGCAAGCTTCTCAAATGGTACAATGTCAAAGAGAAGCCATATTCGAGGCTGGATCATGCCCAGGAGTTAAGCTACAAAGGAACCAGCGGAACGGACTTGCCAGATGTTGGAATTGTAATAAGACGGGGCACTTACAGCGACAATGCCGGTTTCCACCAATTAAAACTGAAACTTCTTGTCGACGTTGTGAAGTCCAAGAAAATCAATCCGTGAGCTGTAGAGTAAGACCGCAGACTTATCAATACCGAATTGGACATCAGGTAGAAAACCCCCAATGGAATTGCTGGGGGAAAGTAGAGACCGAGACTCAGCGAATGAGAATGGAACCCATATTCGGATGGAACAAGGAAGAATTGAGGTCTGCTCAAACGAAGGATCCAGACATCGGACCGATTCTCAAATGGAAAGAGAACAACACGAAACCTGACTGGGATGACATTTTTGACCAAAGCCCTGTTGTCAAAGCCTATTGGGCACAGTGGGATTCGCTTCGCGTGCAAGAAGGAGTACTCCAGCGCAAATGGGAATCTCCTGACGGTAAATCTTTTGTAATGCAGCTTATTGTTCCTCAATCGAAAATCAAGGAGGTTTTACAAAAGATGCATAGAAGCCCTACAGGAAGCCACCTGGGAGTCAACAAGACGCTGGAGAACGTGCGAAAACGCTTTTACTGGCTGCATGTTAGAGGTGACGTGGAGAAGTGGTTCCGAAATTGTTATGTCTGTGATTCAAACATAGAGGTGGGTAGGCTTACAGATAGACCTAATAGAACAGGGACATGGGTCACAGTGTATGGCGACCGGATGAAGACCCGGTATGACACAAAAGCGACAAAGGCAGGATTCCAAGCAGGAGATCGTGTGTGGCTTTATAATCCTCATCGTCAAAAGGGATTGTCACCGAAACTTCAGCGAAACTGGGAAGGTCCTTATACTGTTGTCACGAGGATTAACGACGTGGTTTACCGCATCCAAAGAGGATTAAGAGGCAAGTTAAAAGTAGTTCATTGTGACCGGCTGCATCGATATAGTGGCGAGGCTGCAGATGGAATTATTCGGGACGAACAATTTTAAGGAGGGGGCAGTGTAATGAACACCCAACATTTATACCAATTTCCTAATCGAAAAGGTTCAACCGAAAACACAACTGGCAACACTATAATGGAATGGTATAAAATGACAGGCATTGCTTGTAAGCCAGTGTGTGTGAGTGTAGAGATTTTTGACAGCAAATGTGGAAACCATGGAGAAGAAACTGGAACGCTCTAGATGAGTGTTGTTCTATATAAATAGGACCGCTGACGCAACGAGCAGTCAGTTCTGGTTATAGAGTGATAAAGTTAAGAGTGAATTGTTGTGAACAAGTGATAGTCCAAAAGTCGAGTTGAGTTCGAATAAAGTATTGATACTGAATAAAAGTGGTAGAAATAAACTGAAAAGTGAAGTTTTATTTTTGCGAACTAAGCGCACGTTACAATATATATATTTTTTGTCCCACCATACATTAGTAATTAGCTTAAGTAACATCAATACGTGCAATATTAACTACTGTGATATCACTTTTAAGATCTGTTTTATTTTTCGTTATACATAGCCACGAGCTATAGCCGAAATGGCAAAATGCAATAGACACTGTGATATTCAGAAGTTTAAGATATTCCGCTTTACGCAACCGTTTGTCCACGTAGTACCTGATATTATGTTTTTAAAACATTTCAAAGGCCTACGTTTGAGTGCAATATACAAACTGTGATATCTATATATATTTTATTCTAGTCCACTTATGTGTCTATTGTCCAAATAACGTACCTGATTTAGGTAGAAGTTGTAAACTAAAAATGCAATACAATACTGTGATATTTATATGCATGCTATGTCTCTTTTTGTTTCAACATAAGTACCTGACTTCTGTTTTCGAAAAACACACTGCAATACAAATCTGTGATATTTATTCATCCTCATATAATATAATGTACCTGATTTACGTTTTGTTTCAATAGCATCGAAACATTTTTCTTACTGTGATATTTATTTTCACGATTGTCTTTTGTTTATAATTTAATACAATGCACTCATCTACCAATTCCACAAAATCGTTAATTTGCCCGACTGCAACTAGCTTGGTCTAACACTTCACCGAAAACAATTTTTCTTAAGCATGAAATGCCATAAACACTTACACCCATACGCAAAATGAACCTTTTCTTAACGAATACTGCCCACTCGTTATTCCACCCCTAGCTATGGTAAACTATAACTCAGTAAATCACTCAATCACTGCACTATCATAAGATTAAGTATATTGTAATGAACACCCAACATTTATACCAATTTCCTAATCGAAGACGTTTAACCGAAAACACAACTGGCAACACTATAATGGAATGGTATAAAATGACAGGCATTGCTTGTAAGCCAGTGTGTGTGAGTGTAGAGATGCTTGACAGCAAATGTGGAAACCATGGAGAAGAAACTGGAACGCTCTAGAAGAGTGTTGTTCTATATAAATAGGCCGCTGACGCAACGAGCAGTCAGTTTTGATTATAGAATGATAAAGTTAAGAGTGAAATGTTGTTAACCAGTGATAGTCCAATAGTCGAGTTGAGTTCGAATAAAGTATAGATACTGAATAAAGTGGTAGAAATAAATAAAAAGTGAAGTTTTATTTTGCGAACTAAGCGCACGTTACATTGGTGTCAGAAGTGTAAATAAAACTTATTTGACTAGTAAAGTGTAAACAAAAAAAAAAAAAAAGTAAAAAGAAAAATATAAATTATATACAGTGAAAATGGGTAAGTTGTTAGAAGAGCTCAACTGCATTGAGCTTAAAAGTGAGTTAGGTAAGCGAAATCTTTCTAGAGCGGGATCGAAAAATGAGCTCTTCCTGCGCTTGCGTAACTATGTATTTGGAACAGCAAGGGGAAGACGTAAACACTTTTGTTTTTGAAATAGAAGTGGAAGAAGAGGAAGTAAGTGAAAGTGTAGATTTTTCTAGTATAATGAAGATTTTATTAGAACAAAACAAGCAACAGCAGAATATTCTCGGACGTTTGGAAGAGCAACGAAACGAAGAAGGAACAGCGGAATGTTCTCGAACAACTGGAAGCACAACGAAACGAGCAAAAGGTGGAACAACATAATATTCTCGAAAGACTTGAGGCGCAACAGAATGTTTTGGAAGGTCAGAAAAACATTCTAGAAGGCAAATTGGGTAACATTGAGAAAAATGTATGTGCCCTAGACGAACGCGTTGAAGGTGTGGAAAAACAGCTTTCTGTTGTAGAGAATCGTTTGGAAAGCCGATGCGATAAACAGTTCTCTGTTCTGACCAAGGAATTGGACCAGATTCGGAAAATAAAAATTCGAGAGTCTGCTGGGGAGTTTACAAAGAAAAAGGAGATGAAACCCCCAACATTTGATGGACAGTCTTCTTGGCCAGCCTACAAGAGACAATTTGAGGCAGCCGCGACAACAAATGGCTGGGAAGACGAAGACAAGTACATTGCACTGACTCTTGCTCTTAGAGGACCAGCAGTTGAATTACTTCAAACAGTTCCAGCTGGTAAGAGCGGCGATTTCAGTTCTCTCGTGGCAGCTATAGATAAACGCTTTGGAGATAGCCACTTGAAAGAAGTCTTCCGAGTCCAACTCAATAACAGAGTCCAGAAAAGGGGTGAAAGTCTACAGCAGCTCCAAGCAGACGTCGAAAGACTGGTTCACCTGGCATACCCGGATGCTGGAGAAGAAGTCATCAACCAGCTTGCTGTTGAGTCCTTCGTTCGTGAAATTTCCGATATACATCTTCAGAGGTCTGTGCGAACTGCTAGAACACGTACTCTTTCTGAAACTTTAGCATTCGCATTGACAATTGAAGCAGCAGAACAGGCTTCTCAGGGAGTACATCGACTTAGAGAAGCCATAGTCGAAGTGTGCTCGTGCCAAAGAGCTGAAATACAAAAGAACCAGCGGAGCGGACTAGCAAGATGTTGGAACTGCAACAAGACCGGGCACTTACAGCGTCAATGCCGACTACCACCAAATAAAGCCGGTTGTCAACATTGTGGAAGCAAGAGATCCAACCCAGAACAAGGTAACAACAACACCAGCGTTGCGTATCAGCCCGTTTCCCATCAGGGAAACGAGTAAGAACCAACTTCGAGGGGCAGAGGCTGGTTTCTTGTATCGATGGCCCCAGAACCACCATCCAGGTCTCTCAGACCAAACGAGACAACAAAAGTCTGACTGTGGAAACTACTATTAACGGGAACAAACATGTGGCTACCATCGACACCGGTGCCACAGCCTCCATAGTACGTCGAGACCTGGTAAAGACGACGTGGCTTCATAACACCAATAGCTACCGTCTAAGAACCGCAACGGGAGAAGCAGCAAGAGTATATGGAGAAGTGTGCCTTAAGATCCGACTGGCCGATCTAGTATTTACTCATCAATTCCTGGTGGCAGATATATGTGACGAGTGCATCATTGGAATCGACTTTATGAAACAGCACGGAGTTATTTTGGACATCGGTAATCAGGTTTTGAAGTACCAAAATAAGGAACTTCAAATGACTTATTCGAACGAGAGTACGTCGACACTGAGGACTGTCATCACGGAAGATCTGATTCTGCCTCCTTCTTCTGAAGTGTTCGTTTGGACAAAACTGGAAGGTGAATTTGGAAGCCTTCGATACCTCATGGTGGAACCAGACCCAGAGTGTTCCTCCCAAAGCGTCATCATTGGGAAAACACTAGTAGCACCGAAAAACAAAAAGGTCCCAGTACGATTACTAAACACCAGACCGTACGATGTAAGGTTGAAGAAAGGAGAAGTCGTTGGACGTTGCGAATCGGTTGCAGCAATTACGAAGATCACAGACGAAGCCCCGAGAAAAACTATAACTCCGGAGGAGCTCAAAACCATCAGAGCTAAAATACTGTATTCATCCAACCTTGATCACCAACAAACAAGGATGGCTGAAAATCTCCTACAAGAGTACACTGACATCTTCGCATCGCAAAAGGGACAATATGGTAGGACACAGTTGGTGCAGCATCGCATCAACACAGGAGATGCAAGACCGATTCGTCAACCCGCAAGACGCCTTCCACTGGCCAAACAAGGTGAGGTTGAGGAAATGATAGCAGCAATGAAGAAGGACGGTCTTATTGAAAATTCCAAAAGTCCTTGGGCTTCACCAGTGGTGCTAGAGAAAAAGAAAGACGGAAGCACTCGTTTTTGTGTGGACTACCGAAGGCTGAATGATGTGACTAAAAAGGACAGCTATCCCCTGCCGAGAATCAGTGATACCCTGGATGCCATGGAGGGAGCCCAGTGGTTTTCGACGCTGGACTTGAAGAGTGGATATTGGCAAGTTGACATCCACCCTGATGATCGGGAAAAGACGGCGTTTTCTACAGGTAATGGGCTCTGGCAGTTTAAAGTTATTTATTACCGACGTTTTGTTAAGAACTTTGCTGGAGTTGCAAAAAGTTTGCATCAGCTCACCGAAAAAGGGAAGCAGTTCAAATGGTCAGGTGAGTGTGAAAAATCTTTTCAGGAACTCAAATACCGCCTCTGTAACGCTCCAGTGCTGGCACATCCAACACCTGGCAAAACATTCATCATCGACGCAGATGCAAGCAACGTTGGAATCGGGGCGGTACTATCCCAAGTGCATGATGGCGAAGAGAAAGTGGTGGCATATTACAGTAAGGTCCTCTCGAAGCCTGAAAGAAACTACTGCGTGACCAGAAGGGAACTGCTAGCTCTTATATTGGCAACAAAGCACTTCCATAAATACATCTATGGACAGAAATTCCTTCTGCGGACAGACCATGGTGCTCTGAACTGGCTGTTGAACTTCAAAAATCCAGAAGGTCAAGTCGCAAGGTGGATAGAAAGACTGCAGACTTATGATTACCAGATTCAACACCGCAGAGGAAAGCTGCACTCAAACGCCGACGCATTGTCCCGAAGACCTTGCAAAGTGGATTGCAAGCATTGTAGGCGGCAAGAAGACAAAGAAAATATTACCGCTCAGCGACTAAGAGCTGACCCAATAAGTGGATGGAGCAATGAGGGAGTTAGGACAGCTCAACAGGAGGATCCAGATATCGAACCCATTCTCGCATGGAAAGAAAATGAAGAGAAACCTGAATGGGGAGATATTTCTGACAGGAGTCCAGTTCTCAAAGCCTATTGGGCGCAGTGGGACTCACTATATGTGCAAGAAGGTGTCCTCAGGCGAAGATGGGAGTCCGCTGACGGTAAATCATATGTGATGCAGCTGATCGTACCGCAATCGAAAGTCAGTGAAGTTCTTCGAGAGATGCACGACGGACCTTCTGGAGGCCACCTGGGAGTTAACAAAACACTGGAGAAGGTGCGACATCGGTTCTACTGGTTACATGCTAGAGATGACGTGGAGAAGTGGTGCCGAACATGTGACAAGTGTGCTGCAACCAAAGGACCTGGTAGGAAGATGCAAGGTAAGATGCATCAGTACAACGTTGGATCACCTTTTGAGAGGATTGCAGTAGATGTGGCTGGGCCTTTTCCAGAGACCAACGCTGGAAACAAGTACATTCTGGTTGTAATGGACTATTTTAGCAAATGGCCTGAGGCGTATGCCATCCCAAATCAAGAAGCCAAAACGGTGGTCGACCAGATTGTGTTTAACTGGGTAAGTAGGTTTGGCGTACCTATGGAACTCCATTCCGACCAAGGGAGGAACTTCGAGTCAAACATCTTCCAAGGAGTGTGCGGACTACTTGGCATCAAGAAGACCAGAACCACACCGCTTCATCCACAATCTGATGGGATGGTTGAAAGATTCAACCGAACCTTGAAAGAACACCTCACCAAGGTCGTAGGCGATTACCAAAGAGACTGGGATAGGCACGTACCGCTATTCCTGATGGCCTATAGAAGTGCAGTACATAGCTCGACAGGACAAACACCATCTGACATCCTGTTCGGGAAAACCATGCGGCTGCCCAGCGAACTTAAATTTGGATGCCCCACAGAGGAGCCACAGGACACGAACGAGTATGTAGACGACCTCAAGGAGAGACTCGCTGACATCCATAAAAGAACAAGGGAACGGATGAAAACCTACAGCGGCCGGATGAAGACACGGTACGACACGAAAGCGACAACGGCAGGATTCCAAGCAGGAGATCGTGTGTGGCTTTATAATCCTCATCGTCAAAAGGGATTGTCACCGAAACTTCAGCAGAACTGGGAAGGTCCTTATACTGTTGTCACGAGGATTAACGACGTGGTTTACCGCATCCAAAGAGGATTAAGAGGCAAGTTAAAAGTAGTTCATTGTGACCGGCTGCATCGATATAGTGGCGAGGCTGCAGATGGAATTATTCGGGACGAACAATCTTAAGGAGGGGGCAGTGTAATGAACACCCAACATTTATACCAATTTCCTAATCGAAGACGTTTAACCGAAAACACAGCTGGCAACACTATAATGGAATGGTATAAAATGACAGGCATTGCTTGTAAGCCAGTGTGTGTGAGTGTAGAGATGCTTGACAGCAAATGTGGAAACCATGGAGAAGAAACTGGAACGCTCTAGATGAGTGTTGTTCTATATAAATAGGCCGCTGACGCAACGAGCAGTCAGTTTTGATTATAGAGTGATAAAGTTAAGAGTGAAATGTTGTTAACCAGTGATAGTCCAATAGTCGAGTTGAGTTCGAATAAAGTATAGATACTGAATAAAGTGGCAGAAATAAATAAAAAGTGAAGTTTTATTTTGCGAACTAAGCGCACCTTACAATAAGTGTGTTTAATGAAAAAAGAGCAGAGCAGCGCAGCTCAGAGCAGAGCAAGAAACATGAAAAATGTCAGGCAACTTAGAGCAGAGTCAGCTGGTGGCAAAAGTCAGCTGATAAGAAAGCAACATACATTTTGTGACCTTTGCTAGTTTGCAAAATTATGTTTGGTATCCTATTATAACAAAAATATATATTCGGAAACATTGGAATCAAAACTAAACTATCATGCGATGTTAATTCAATTGATTTTAAGTTAAATTCGATTCCAAATAGATTGCAAAGCGCAAAATATAAACAAAAATATTTGAATCAAATGTCAACAGCTGATTTTGACACTTTGCTCCACTCTACTCTTACTCAAAAGTAAGTGCAGAAAATGCTGCTCTAAAAGCTCTAGAGCAGGTCATTAAACACAAAAAGTTCTTGCTCGGAGTAGAAAAATTGTCATTAAACACCAAAAAGCTGCGTTTTTCTGCTCTAGATCGATCTAGAGCAGGTCATTAAACACACTTAATATGTTAAGTATTGTTTCTTATTTGTTATTTATTTTCATATATTTATTTATAGTTTATTTACTTACATAGTATAGTTATTTATTTATATTTATTTATACCCGTAGGTTAGTTATTTTTAAGTATTGTGATAGCTCTAAGCCTTATATTAAGTGATACTAGTTGATAAGTACGTGTTTCGAACTTGTCAACAGATCTATGTTATTTATTTTTTTTATGTAGTTTATTGATATTTTATTTTTCTGTTAGTACGTTTTGTTAATGAAACAGGTATGTTTTTAGGTATATTTAATGTATTTATTAGGTTTTTTTTTTTTGTTATTTATTGAAAACAGAAACAAAAAAAAATATCAACAACGTCTACCAAAAGCACCAAAACAACTTATATACGTACATAGGTACATTCCATTTGGCGTACGTTGTATATCACTTGCAGGTACTATATGTTTGTTTATAACTCCGATGCCCGGCTTTGTTCTTGTGGGTTCTTCCCCACGTTCTCCAGCCATCCTGCCACCGACGGAGTCTACTACAGGGTAGTCTCCTACGCCGGTGTTTAGTTATGGATGTTGGTATTGGCTGTATGGGAAAAGAAAAAAATGCATTGAAGTACTGCACACTAAAAAAAAAAGGAGAGACCTAGAAAAAAAAGGAACATAGAAAATTAATCAAAAACAAGAACGATTAAACTACAAAAAGGGAAATACAAAAACACAAAAGAAAAATCAAGATAAAATTGTAAAAATACTTAGAAACATAAAAATACAAAAAAACATATAAAATCATAAAAACACTTACAAAAAAAAACATAAAAACATAAAAATACAAAAAAAACTTAAAAACATAGAAAAACATAAAAATAAAGTAGGATTAAGGTTAGTTTTAGGACTTCTGTTAATTTATTTTTTATGGTTAGTGTTTAGAGTTTCGACTCATTTTAGTTTAAATTTTGGTTTCATTTTAGTTTTATTTGAGTGTTTATTTTTGTAATTTGAGTTTAGGGTTGTTGTTAGTTTTTCTGTAAATAAAAATGTTCATCACGCCGATGTTTTGAAGAAGAGGTTTTTCTTTTTTGCGGTAAATCAGTGATGGCGTGCTAAGCACGATTACAGGGGGATGAGGAGGTTGGCGATGCATCGGTGGTAGTTGGTTTCTCCTGGCAGCAGTGGTCGTCATCGGGGAACTCGACAACATGGCCGATCGAGTTCCATGGCTGGGTGGGCTACAGGCCTCCGCTTATTTTTCCTCTTCCCGCTTTCCTGCTTTTGGTTGTTCTACCTCTCCCATCCGAATGTCATCCTCCTGTCAAATTTCCTTTCTTTTCTTTTCCCTTTTCTTTTATCCTTTCCTTTCCCATATTCCTTTCCTACCTTATCTTTTTGTCCTTACCTATTCCAATCCTCTACCTATCCCAATCCCTTCCTTCATCCAACAACTACTTTTCCCAAACTCCTATACCCCTCCATTATTACATAGCACACCTTTGTTTGACTGGAATTGTGATAGGCGTGAAGTTTGGCAAAAAATCGGTAGCATCCTTGGCGGCGGTAGCGGTAGGGACTTGGCGAATTGTGCAATAGCCAGTTTATTATTCTGCTGTTGCACAGGCTTCAGCTGCTTCTTCGATCTTCAAACGAACGTAGCCCAGAATAGTTAGAACAATCAAACCATCTTAAAAAAAGACTTGCAAAAATAAAATTCTATGATAAAAACCACAGAGTATAACTACTACTACTCTGTGATAAAAACTAAGAAAAACACTCACCTTCGCATTTTATAGAAACAGCTCGACCAATCCAATCCTCTTCCATTATATTCAAATGCAGTTGATATTTATACCCCCATTGCGATTTGCGAGTCGAACGAAAAAACGTGTGAGTGTGAGAAACCGGTATCACGGTTAACGAACTCACACCCTGTGAACTGTCAAATGATTTTTGAAGTGTGATCTCACCCTATTGTGATTATCGAACGTTCGTAAAGTTGAATGCCATTCATGCTATTTTTTGTCGAAAAACAAGCATAACGTGAAAAGAAGTCGAACGATAAGGAGTCAACTACTTTTTGGGCTAGCAGAACTCTGTGGTGCCACATCATTTAATTAAAACAGAGTACAGTAGGCCTGTTTTTTTGGGAAGATGTCCGGTACCTTGTATTGTAAATACATGTAAAGCAAAAACAACAAAAGATACAAGTGATAAAAGGATGAGTAAATCTTACAAGGGATAGATTTTTCGATATCGAATAAGTTTTTCGATGTTTCATTTTTAAATGTTGGTGCGACTAGGGACTTTCATGTATCTCGAACAGAGATAAGAAATTAATTTTTTGCTCAGGAAGCTTTCATTCATCTCTGTAGCACAATTATTAACAAAGCATCAACACTTTAAGTTTTGATTTTTTTTTGCGTTAAGAAAAATTGAAAACTTAAAGCGTTGGCGCTTTGTTAATAATTGTGCTACTGAGATGAATGAAGACTTTCTGGGCTCAACATAACGTAGACAAAAATTTCACATTTAAAGATTTTGATTGAGACAAGTTTTTCAAAAATTTTCTACAGAGCTTTTAATAAAAACAAAAAATCAAAACTTAAAGTGTTGGTACTTTGTTAAAGTGCTACAGACATGAATGAAGGCTTTCTGAGCTCTCCATAATATCTTCAAGATTGCTGCGTTTTAATATTTTGGCTGAGATAAGTTTTTCAAAAAATGTGTACATAGTTTGATGTCCACTTTCAATTTGTTCAAAAAAATTAAAACTTAAAGTGTTGGTGCTTCGTTAATAATTGCGCTACAGAGATGAATGAAGGCTTTCTGAGCTCTCCATAATGTCTTAAAGATTGCTGCATTTCAATATTTTGGCTGAGATAAGTTTTTCAAAAAAGTCTACTTAGTTTGATATTTACGTGAGTTTTTAAAAAACTATAACTTTGGTGTTGTTCAAACCCTGCCCTTAAGAATTTTTCAGTAGTGTGGTGAAAATTAAATTTCAGGTTATGTTTTAAATTGACAAGCAAAAACAAGTGTTTCAAAAATGAAGGCTGATTTTTATGATCCAAATACAAAAAGCAAAAACATCTATTTTCAATGGGATATCAACGGGTAAAAAATAAAAACTCCATGTAAATATTGTTTTTGAATATATATATCACTGTTTCAGAACTCCAAATTAAGCTGCGTAAACGAGATTATGACTTCTCGAGATGTAAAAAAATTCTTTCGGATTGCGATCGACGCAAGGATGAACAGAAGAAAAAACAAAGCGACAATAAATGTGAACAGGAAGAAACCAAGACGGAGAATGATATTATCAAAACAGATGAAACCAGCGATAATGTCAAAGACGTGGCAATGGAAGCAGATGAAACTGAACAAAATGTAGAACCTAATCAAACTAGTGGCGCTGTGGAAGCGAATGGAAATAAAATGTCTGTTGGATCTAAAGCCGTCCTTTTTCCCTTCGCAAAACTAGGGAAGAAGAAGATTCGCATTATTGAGCGTTTAAGTGTTGCATTGAGTGTTGTAGTCCCTCTGTCAATACTCGCACTTCTAGCACTCACTAGTTTAGCTAGTAGTGCGAGTACTATACCCAGCGGTTACTGTGTGTTGACGTGTGACTTGACAACGTGATAAGTTGAAACATCTGGGCACCGACCGGAGCGAGTAGGAGTCATTCCTCTATCGCTACATCCCAGCGGGTCTGTTAGAAAATCCTCCTCAGAAAATCAACCAAAGACCACAAAAATGTCTCCTTTTTACCAATAAAGAACAAAACAAATTCTTATTAGAAATAAAACCACCGTTTTTTCTTTTTAAAGATAATAATCCTATTTATTAAGATAACTTAAAGCTTCCTCAACGTCTTTCTTGGAGCCCAAGAATATCGGCTGTCTCTCGTGGATCTTAGTTGGTACCACGTCCAAGATGTTAATTTTTCCATTTCTGGCTAAACCGCTGGCTTGGGTGATCAGGTAAACAATTGGATTGCACCCGTAGAGCAGGCGGAGTTTACCACTCGATGAGCTCTTTGTTGCGGGGTATAGAAAGATTCCAATGTACTTTATTGTTCTGTGTACATCAGCAACCATACTGCCAACATACCGAGCGCCGTATGGGGTTCCCTTACTTGGCTTCAATATAGTTGCGAACTCCCACCTCCCATGTTGCACAATAGCCCTCATTGATTGAGTAGATTTTTCCTTGCTCTGGTATCCTCAAGTGGAATTGATGTGATAAATAGTGTGACATCAGGAGTACAGCATGATTTATCTCCAAACAATCGGAAATACTTAATGATTAGGTTAGTAAAATCGCCTAGAAGTTCATGTGCATTCATGTGGTTAGCTCGCATACGTTTGTGCAGCTCAAGACGAGCTAGATATGGTCCGCGTACACGCTTGCCGTCATCTTCAATCAGCTATAGAAATAAAAGAGAGTGTTAAACATGACGAAATATTTTTACTATTCCCATATTAACCTACTTGACAAAGAAAGTCGTGACACTCATCCATGTTTGATATGCCATCTTCGGTGCTTTCAGTACCACTTTGTGATTTGTCAAGCTCAAAACAACTGGTTAAAAAATCTTGATAATAGTCCCAACCTTAGAGGAATAAAGAACGAAAACGAACGAAGAAGAATTTTTTCTGAAAGAAAATTATTTTTGAAGATAAATAGTTGAGTCTCTTCTTTTTGGGTATCTTATTTTATTCCATGTTTTCTGTTAAAACATAAAAATTGAAAAAGAGTTTCACTTCCTCATTCTTCAAATCACTGAACTTAAGCAACCAAAGCAGAGGCTGTCTTTGATTCGTATTTCCAGTTTGGTGGCAGAACACTCTTGGGCTTGTAGTACCTGGCCAGCCTGTGGATTCTTGATTCAACAAGAATCAAACGGAACTTACCATCCTTGTTTTTACGATTACGTTCCAAATGCTTGCGCATAGCAACAGCCCTCTTAATCAAATGGTACAGATCCTCTGGGATGTCGGGTTTAAGGCCAACCGACTTCATGATACGAAGAATCTTGTTTCCATTTACGAAACGCACTTGTGCAACACCATAAGAATCACGAAGGATAATACCTGTGTAAGGAATAAGTATGCGCTTGTTTATTTGTTACCAACGACATAACCTTAACTCTACAATGCTTACCGATTTTGGATGGAGTCATACCATTCTTGTCCAATTTTTTGATTTGTTTTCTGACATCCTCGGCTTTTAAGTTTAAGCCATGAAGGAACTGTTCTTCGGTATGGGAGAGCGGATTGGTAAATACCCTTGCTGTGAAATTATACAAAATAAAATAAAAATTGCCGATTAGTATGAGGGCAGGCGATGAAGCACATGTATGATAACTTCAAAATTCACATCAAAAATGCAACTTTGACACGGAATTTTTATCTTCGATTGTCGAAGATAGAATAATGGTCACTTTAATATACAATTTTAACACAATTATGGTATTTTATTAGGAAAAAATGTATTACGATCCCGACTGTAAAGAAATTCCTCTTCTGAAAATAAATAAAATGAGTGAAATCTGAAACGTCAAATGAAAATAAACTCACCACACATATACCTCCACAACTTTTTTGCGCTTTTTTTTCAGCTCACACGTATTCACAGATGGATGCTGCGATTACAAAAACAACAATGTAAACAAATGGAAGTTGCGGGGCAAGAGAGGTAATGGTTTTCCATCTTGTTCTTTATTCATCTAAGGTTTCAGGCAAGGGGAGCACAGAGTATAACCTACAGAGTATAACCTACTATTAATATAATAATCAGCCTTATTATGAGTTTCACGTGAAATCATTCCCCGCGAAAAAGATCCGATTTCACTTTTCCCTTATTATGAGTTTCGGGGGAAAAATTTTCCACGTTCGAAAAATTTCCCTTATTATGAGTTTTTTTTCCCCGTGAAATGTGAAAACGTTGAGAGCAATTTATCTCACTTACTTTTGTGAGGCGAACAAGTGAACAACAAAAGCGGAAAAAGTGTAAGTCTGGAATTTTGTTCAGGTGAAACTCATAATAGCTTTTAAAATTCCGGGCGAACAAAAATGTTCCGGGCGAAAAGCTGTTCACGTGAAACTCATAATAAGGCTGAATAATATTATCTACTCTGCGAAGGGGAGTACGAGTTGGCACTCTGTATTATCTACTCTGTGACCTACATGGAGTGCACCACAGAGTATAACCAGAGAGTCCACTTCAGCAAGGTAGTGCGTTTTGCCTACAAGCTAAACTAGACCGGATGTCCGCACCCGGATGCCGGATGCCCTCACTGGCCTTCACCTACCACTGTAGGGCGTTCTTTTTATCCTTCGATGTTACGCGATGCTGTAGTGTCAAAATCATCGTTGTTGTTGTGTATGTTTGACTTTGTTACAAAATCATGATTGCATTTAGGAACGACTCGATGTTACACTTTGTTGGTCTGTCAAAAATATGAATAAAGTATTTCTTAAAATACGAACCCAGCTAAAGGAAACTTGTTATTGATGAAGAAAAATGAATTCTGAAATGAACAAGATTGAAAATCAATAACTGTTCACAGAATTTGGAAGATTAATGAAAAAAAAAACCAAAATAATTCTGACCAACAACAATTTTAAAGGGGTTTGACAGATCAACATCGAAACTCAAGTTCCAGAGATGAGTTGGAAAAAGTTACGAAACGTAACATTCTGACAGTGCAACATTGCATTTTGGAACGACACGATGTTACATATCGTAACTTTTTTGCATTTAGGAACGACATAATGTTACCCGATGTTACATCGCGTAACATCCAAGAAAAAAAGAACGCAGTACTGCCGTCAGTCAGTTGAGTTTGAAAAGTAAAAAGTTTGGTTGCAAAAAAAAATCGATAATTTTTAATTTTCATACAGCCTAGAACTTAAAAAAATGAATTTAAGTTACAGGAATTAACTTTTTTTTCCATTTTGACCAGTATTTCACTGAAAAAGAGAAAAATTAGTAAAAAAAAATTTCATACCGATTCAGGCGTTTTGTTAAGTTTTTACAGTTCATACTAGTGAGCACAGAGCCTCAAACTCAGAAATAGGACTCCATATTGAAAATTTTTTTGCGGGTGTTTCGGGCTGAGGGGGTGGAAGTGGATACTCTCTATTATCTACTCTGTGATTGAGTGTAAAAAAAGAGATTGAAAAGATGCAAGTGGGCGCATTCACTACTTTAGTAACTACGTAATCAAGTCATTAGAAACAACTGCGAAATGAGTTGAAAATTTTTCACCCCACGTAATATAAAAATTTCAGATATAAAGTTAATTTAGAATCATTTGGACGTTTCACAATCGGCTGTTCGGAAAAAAATACGAAAAATTACAAACAAAAAGGATTTAGTGCGTTTGTAGTTGAATTTTGCATTCCCAAAACTAATTGAATTTTGACTACATAGTGACTACAGAATTGAATGCACCCAATGCTATTCATGACAATTATCATTAATACTACGACAAAACTGTTGAAACATGTTTCATTGAAAAGAGTAGTTCTGCATTTGAGAGTAGTTCTTTCGGATTTCAATGAAAAACGCTATTATTCTCAATTGGTAAGTCATATGGCGATGCGGGTGAACTTGATGAACAAGTTATTGTTGCTTTGCTTCTAATTAATTTCGATTAGCCTTCACAAACCATTGATATATTGATGGATTTTTCCTAGTCACTATTAAAAAAAAAAAAATAGTGCGTGCAGTCCCCCCGCGCGGAAGAAGTGAAACTTCCTAATATGAAAATGAAAATAGGAAGGGGTAGAAATTTATTTTGAGTGAACTCGTATTGTTTCTTTAAAAGAAAAAGAAAAGAGATGGATCGGAGTAAATTTTCACGGGATAGCTACTTAACACCATTTCATAGAACAATTTTTTATTTTTTGGTGGAGATTAGAGGACGAAAACTAGGATTTCAAAGATCTATGTACATACATAGTACTTATGTATGGAATAGAATACCAGGAACCTTTCTGAAACCGTTGATTGGCCAGTGTCAGTGGTAGCTGACTGACCGACCAATGAAGACCGCAGTCTTAACACCTAAGCCCAAGACGGAGAACATTTACATACATGTTTAGACATGATCAAACATGTTAAGACATGATCAAACATGTTTAGACATGATCAAACATGTTTAGACATGATCAAACATGTTTAGACATGATCAAACATGTTGAGACATGATCAAACATGTTGAGACATGATCAAACATGTTTAGACATGATCGAACATTTTTGAGCCGGGCGTAAATGGAAATTGCTTATATATACATGATTATGCCTTCACTAACTACTACCAGCCTTATTTATAAACCCATAATAGGGAGTGAATAGCGCTATGTTCCTCTTATAATATCTCTGAACAGAAAAACCTATTTATAAAACTTTTTGAACGTAACATAGGCTGAACGCCGATTTAGGTAGTATAGTGACTGAATAAATTTGTGTCTTCGCTATTTTGAAATGACAGGGGAATGTTAGTACGCCAGCGGATACATAGATGGCTTTCAGAGACCGGTTTGTTTTCGATAGTGAAGTACACCTGTGTATTACCGCTCAATGCTATAAATTATATTATAGATTATAGATAGGTAAGATATACACATCATAACTATAATGGTTTATAAATAAGAATTTATTCAATGTGCTATTCACTACATAACTATTCATCTGTTCAGAGCTATTTAGGGAAATCTAATAAATACGGCTGTACATACATACTCATAACTACATATTGTAATGAACACCCAACATTTAAACCAATTTCCTAATCGAAAACGTTCAACCGAAAACACAACTGGCAACACTATAATGGAATGGTATAAAATGACAGGCATTGCTTGTAAGCCAGTGTGTGTGAGTGTAGAGATTTTTGACAGCAAATGTGGAAACCATGGAGAAGAAACTGGAACGCTCTAGATGAGTGTTGTTCTATATAAATAGGACCGCTGACGCAACGAGCAGTTCAGTTTTGATTATACGTTGTTAACCAGTGATAGTCCAATAGTCGAGTTGAGTTCGAATAAAGTATAGATACTGAATAAAGTGGTAGAAATAAAAATAAAAGTGAAGTTTTATTCTGCGAACTAAGTGCACGTTACATTGGTGTCAGAAGTGTAAATAAAACTTATTTGACTAATAAAGTGTAAAAAAAAAAAAAAAAGTAAAAAGAAAAATAATAATTATATACAGTGAAAATGGGTAAGTTGTTAGAAGAGCTCAACTGCATTGAGCTTAAAAGTGAGTAAGGTAAGCGAAATCTTTCTAGAGCGGGATCGAAAAATGAGCTCGTCCTGCGCTTGCGCAACTATTTGGAACAGCAAGGGGAAGACGTAAGCACTTTTGTTTTTGAAACAGAAGTGGAGGAAGAGGAAGTAAGTGAAAGTGTAGATTTTTCTAGTATAATGAAGCTTTTATTAGAACAAAAGACGGAACAGCAGAAGGTTCTGGAACAACTTGAAGCACAACGAAGCGAGCAAAAGAAGCTGGTTGAAGAACAACGAAGCGAACAAAAGAAGGAACAGCAGAATGTTCTTGAACAACTTGAAGCACAACGAAACGAGCAAAAGAAGGAACAGCAGAATGTTCTCGAACAACTTGAAACACAACGAAACGAGCAAAAGAAGGAACAGCAGAATGTTCTCGAACAACTGGAAGTACAACGAAACGAACAAAAGGTGGAACAACAGAATATTCTCGAAAGACTTGAGGCGCAACAGAATGCTTTGGAAGGTCAGAAAAACATTCTAGAAGGCAAATTGGGTAACATTGAGAAAAATGTATGTGCCCTAGACGAACGCGTTGAAGGTGTGGAAAAACAGCTTTCTGTTGTAGAGAATCGTTTGGAAAGCCGATGCGATAAACAGTTCTCTGTTCTGACCAAGGAATTGGACCAGATCCGGAAAATCAAAGTTCGAGAATCTGCTGGAGAGTTTGCAAGGAAAAAGGAGATGAAACCGCCAACATTTGATGGACAGTCGTCTTGGCCAGTTTACAAGAGACATTTTGAAGCAGCCGCGACAACAAATGGCTGGGATGACGAAGACAAGTACATTGCACTGACTCTTGCTCTTAGAGGACCAGCAGCTGAATTACTTCAAACAGTTCCAGCTGGTAAGAGCGGTGATTTCAGTTCTCTCGTGGCAGCTATAGATAAACGCTTTGGCGATAGCCACTTGAAAGAAGTTTTCCGAGTCCAACTCAAAACAGATTCCAGAAAAGGGGTGAAAGTCTACAGCAGCTCCAAGCAGACGTGGAAAGACTGGTTCATCTGGCATACCCGGATGCTGGAGAAGAAATCATCAACCAGCTTGCTGTTGAGTCCTTCGTCCGTGCCATTTCGGATATAAATCTTCAGAGGTCTGTGCGAACTGCTAGAACACGTACTCTTTCCGAAACTTTAGCATTCGCATTGACAATTGAAGCAGCAGAACAGGCTTCTCAGGGAGTACATCGACTTAGAGAAGCCATAGTCGAAGAGTGCTCTTGCCATAGAGCTGAAATACAAAAGAACCAGCGGAGCGGACTAGCAAGATGTTGGAACTGCAACAAGACCGGGCACTTACAGCGTCAATGCCGACTACCACCAAATAAAGCCGGTTGTCAACATTGTGGAAGCAAGAGATCCAACCCAGAACAAGGTAACAACAACACCAGCGTTACGTATCAGCCCGTTTCTCATCAGGGAAACGAGTAAGAACCAACTTCGAGGGGCAGAGGCTGGTTTCTTGTATCGATGGCCCCAGAACCACCATCCAGGTCTCTCAGACCAAACGAGACAACAAAAGTCTGACTGTGGAAACTACTATTAACGGGAACAAACATGTGGCTACCATCGACACCGGTGCCACAGCCTCCATAGTACGTCGAGACCTGGTAAAGACGACGTGGCTTCATAACACCAATAGCTACCGTCTAAGAACCGCAACGGGAGAAGCAGCAAGAGTATATGGAGAAGTGTGTCTTAAGATCCGACTGGCCGATCTAGTGTTTACTCATCAATTCCTGGTGGCAGATATATGTGACGAGTGCATCATTGGAATCGACTTTATGAAACAGCACGGAGTTATTTTGGACATCGGTAATCAGGTTTTGAAGTACCAAAATAAGGAACTTCCAATGACTTATTCGAACGAGAGTACGTCGAAACTGAGGACTGTCATCACGGAAGATCTGATTCTGCCTCCTTCTTCTGAAGTGTTCGTTTGGACAAAACGGGAAGGTGAGTTTGGAAGCCTTCGATACCTAATGGTGGAACCAGACCCAGAGTGTTCCTCCCAAAGCGTCATCATTGGGAAAACACTAGTAGCACCGAAAAACAAAATGGTCCCCGTACGATTACTAAACACCAGACCGTACGATGTAAGGTTGAAGAAAGGAGAAGTCGTTGGACGTTGCGAATCGGTTGCAGCAATTACGAAGATCACAGACGAAGCCCCGAGAAAAACTTTAACTCCGGAGGAGCTCAAAACCATCAGAGCTAAAATACTGTATTCATCCAACCTTGATCACCAACAAACAAGGATGGCTGAAAATCTCCTACAAGAGTACACTGACATCTTCGCATCGGCAAAAGGGCAATATGGTAGGACACAGTTGGTGCAGCATCGCATCAACACAGGAGATGCAAGACCGATTCGTCAGCCCGCAAGACGCCTTCCACTGGCCAAACAAGGTGAGGTTGAGGAAATGATAACAACAATGAAGAAGGACGGTCTTATCGAAAATTCCAAAAGTCCTTGGGCGTCACCAGTGGTTCTAGTGAAAAAGAAAGACGGAAGCACTTGTTTTTGTGTGGACTACCGAAGGCTGAACGATGTGACTAAGAAGGACAGCTATCCTCTGCCGAGAATCAGTGATACCCTGGATGCCATGGAGGGAGCCCAGTGGTTTTCGACGCTGGACTTGAAGAGTGGATATTGGCAAGTTGACATCCACCCTGATGATCGGGAAAAGACGGCGTTTTCGACAGGTAATGGGCTCTGGCAGCTTAAAGTTATGCCGTTTGGGCTATGCAACGCTCCGGCAACATTCGAGCGTTTGATGGAGTGCGTTCTTCAAGGACTGACGTGGAAAGCGTGCCTTGTCTACTTGGACGATGTCATTGTTTACGGGAAAACATTTGACCAACATTGCAAGAACCTAAAAGCCGTGTTTCAGAGACTTCGAGAGGCTAACCTTAAACTGAATCCGGAAAAATGTGCACTTTTCAAAACCGAAGTTAAGTATTTGGGACACATCATCTCTTCCCAAGGAGTGAAGACTGATCCTGAAAAAGTTGACTCCGTCAAAAATTGGCCAACACCACAGGACAAACATCAACTCCGAAGCTTTCTTGGTCTTGCCACATATTACCGACGTTACGTTAAGAACTTTGCTGGAGTTGCAAAGAGTTTGCATCAGCTCACCGAAAAAGGGAAGCAGTTCAAATGGTCAGGTGAGTGTGAAAAATCTTTTCAGGAACTCAAATACCGCCTCTGTAACGCTCCAGTGCTGGCACATCCAACACCTGGCAAAACACTCATCATCGACGCAGATGCAAGCAACGTTGGAATCGGGGCGGTACTATCCCAAGTGCATGATGGCGAAGAGAAAGTGGTGGCATATTATAGTAAGGTCCTCTCGAAGCCTGAAAGAAACTACTGCGTGACCAGAAGGGAACTGCTGGCTCTTATCTTGGCAACAAAGCACTTCCATAAGTACATCTATGGACAGAAATTCCTTCTGCGGACAGACCATGGTGCTCTGAACTGGCTGTTGAACTTCAAAAATCCAGAAGGTCAAGTCGCAAGGTGGATAGAAAGACTGCAGACTTATGACTACCAGATTCAACACCGCAGAGGAAAGCTGCACTCCAACGCCGACGCATTGTCCCGAAGACCTTGCAAAGAGGATTGCAAGCATTGTAGGCGACAAGAAAACAAAGAAAATATTACCGCTCAGCGACTAAGAGCTGACCCCATATGCGGATGGAGCAATGAGGAAGTGAGGACCGCTCAACAGGAGGATCCAGATATCGAACCCATTCTCGCATGGAAAGAAAATGAAGAGAAACCTGAATGGGGAGACATTTCTGACCGGAGTCCAGTTCTCAAAGCCTATTGGGCACAGTGGGACTCACTATATGTGCAAGAAGGTGTCCTCAGGCGAAGATGGGAGTCCGTTGACGGTAAATCATATGTGATGCAGCTGATCGTACCGCAATCGAAAGTCAGTGAAGTTCTTCGGGAGATGCACGACGGACCTTCTGGAGGTCACCTGGGAGTTAACAAAACACTGGAGAAGGTGCGACATCGGTTCTACTGGTTACATGCTAGAAATGACGTGGAGAAGTGGTGCCGAACATGTGACAAGTGTGCTGCAACCAAAGGACCTGGTAGGAAGATTCAAGGTAAGATGCATCAGTACAACGTTGGATCGCCTTTTGAGAGGATTGCAGTAGATGTGGCTGGGCCTTTTCCAGAGACCAACGCTGGAAACAAGTACATTCTGGTTGTAATGGACTATTTTAGCAAATGGCCTGAGGCGTATGCCATCCCAAATCAAGAAGCCAAAACGGTAGTCGACCAGATTGTGTTTAACTGGATAAGTAGGTTTGGCGTACCTATGGAACTCCATTCCGACCAAGGGAGGAACTTCGAGTCAAACATCTTCCAAGGAGTGTGCGGACTACTTGGCATCAAGAAGACCAGAACCACACCGCTTCATCCACAATCTGATGGGATGGTTGAAAGATTCAACCGGACCTTGAAAGAACACCTCACCAAGGTCGTAGGCGACTACCAAAGAGACTGGGATAGGCACGTACCGCTATTCCTGATGGCCTATAGAAGTGCAGTACATAGCTCGACAGGACAAACACCATCTGACATCCTGTTCGGGAAAACCATGCGGCTGCCCAGCGAACTTAAATTTGGATGCCCCACAGAGGAGCCACAGGACACGAACGAGTATGTGGATGACCTCAAGGAGAGACTCGCTGACATCCATAAAAGAACAAGGGAACGGATGAAAACCTACAGCGACCGGATGAAGACACGGTACGACACAAAAGCGACAACGGCAGGATTCCAAGCAGGAGATCGTGTGTGGCTTTATAATCCTCATCGTCAAAAGGGATTGTCACCGAAACTTCAGCAGAACTGGGAAGGTCCTTATACTGTTGTCACGAGGATTAACGACGTGGTTTACCGCATCCAAAGAGGATTAAGAGGCAAGTTAAAAGTAGTTCATTGTGACCGGCTGCATCGATATAGTGGCGAGGCTGCAGATGGAATTATTCGGGACGAACAATCTTAAGGAGGGGGCAGTGTAATGAACACCCAACATTTATACCAATTTCCTAATCGAAAAGGTTCAACCGAAAACACAACTGGCAACACTATAATGGAATGGTATAAAATGACAGGCATTGCTTGTAAGCCAGTGTGTGTGAGTGTAGAGATTTTTGACAGCAAATGTGGAAACCATGGAGAAGAAACTGGAACGCTCTAGATGAGTGTTGTTCTATATAAATAGGACCGCTGACGCAACGAGCAGTTTAGTTTTGATTATAGAGTGATAAAGTTAAGAGTGAAACGTTGTTAACCAGTGATAGTCCAATAGTCGAGTTGAGTTCGAATAAAGTATAGATACTGAATAAAGTGGTAGAAATAAAAATAAAAGTGAAGTTTTATTCTGCGAACTAAGCGCACGTTACAATATATTAAAATTGTAATAAAATCTTTCAGTAACCACTCACCAAAAGCTCTGATTTGTACATATGGGGTATTCCATACCATTACCAAATCGACCACTTTTGAACCCGACCCCTTTAGATTATGCTGAAACTTTACCATTCTTTTCTACCCTTTGAAAAACATTTTTGAGAATTTTTTCAAATTTTTTTGTGCAATCTCAAAAAACTTATGAATTTTTCAAAAAAATGGCTTCCTTTTTTTCAAACAGCCATAACTTTTTTAAAAATTGACTTTTGGGAACATTTTTTTTTTTAAATTGTTTGTTTTTGAATGAACTTTTCGAAAAAAAAACACGAAAAAATTTTAACACGATCAATTATGTATATAAAATAATCGGTTTTTTTGAGTAAAATTGTAATTTTTTTGAAGTTCGCCACATTTTATTTTCTTTTATTTATTTTCAAGTTTTTCAAAAATTTTCTACAGAGCTTTTAATAAAAACAAAAAATCAAAACTTAAAGTGTTGGTACTTTGTTAAAGTGCTACAGACATGAATGAAGGCTTTCTGAGCTCTCCATAATATCTTCAAGATTGCTGCGTTTTAATATTTTGGCTGAGATAAGTTTTTCAAAAAATGTGTACATAGTTTGATGTCCACTTTCAATTTGTTCAAAAAAATTAAAACTTAAAGTGTTGGTGCTTCGTTAATAATTGCGCTACAGAGATGAATGAAGGCTTTCTGAGCTCTCCATAATGTCTTAAAGATTGCTGCATTTCAATATTTTGGCTGAGATAAGTTTTTCAAAAAAGTCTACTTAGTTTGATATTTACGTGAGTTTTTAAAAAACTATAACTTTGGTGTTGTTCAAACCCTGCCCTTAAGAATTTTTCAGTAGTGTGGTGAAAATTAAATTTCAGGTTATGTTTTAAATTGACAAGCAAAAACAAGTGTTTCAAAAATGAAGGCTGATTTTTATGATCCAAATACAAAAAGCAAAAACATCTATTTTCAATGGGATATCAACGGGTAAAAAATAAAAACTCCATGTAAATATTGTTTTTGAATATATATATCACTGTTTCAGAACTCCAAATTAAGCTGCGTAAACGAGATTATGACTTCTCGAGATGTAAAAAAATTCTTTCGGATTGCGATCGACGCAAGGATGAACAGAAGAAAAAACAAAGCGACAATAAATGTGAACAGGAAGAAACCAAGACGGAGAATGATATTATCAAAACAGATGAAACCAGCGATAATATCAAAGACGTGGCAATGGAAGCAGATGAAACTGAACAAAATGTAGAACCTAATCAAACTAGTGGCGAATGGAAATAAAATGTCTGTTGGATCTAAAGCCGTCCTTTTTCCCTTCGCAAAACTAGGGAAGAAGAAGATTCGCATTATTGAGCGTTTAAGTGTTGCATTGAGTGTTGTAGTCCCTCTGTCAATACTCGCACTTCTAGCACTCACTAGTTTAGCTAGTAGTGCGAGTACTATACCCAGCGGTTACTGTGTGTTGACGTGTGACTTGACAACGTGATAAGTTGAAACATCTGGGCACCGACCGGAGCGAGTAGGAGTCATTCCTCTATCGTTACATCCCAGCGGGTCTGTTAGAAAATCCTCCTCAGAAAATCAACCAAAGACCACAAAAATGTCTCCTTTTTACCAATAAAGCACAAAACAAATTCTTCTTAGAAATAAAACCACCGTTTTTTCTTTTTAAAGATAATAATCCTATTTATTAAGATAACTTAAAGCTTCCTCAACGTCTTTCTTGGAGCCCAAGAATATCGGCTGTCTCTCGTGGATCTTAGTTGGTACCACGTCCAAGATGTTAATTTTTCCATTTCTGGCTAAACCGCTGGCTTGGGTGATCAGGTAAACAATTGGATTGCACTCGTAGAGCAGGCGGAGTTTACCACTCGATGAGCTCTTTGTTGCGGGGTATAGAAAGATTCCACTGTACTTTATTGTTCTGTGTACATCAGCAACCATACTGCCAACATACCGAGCGCCGTATGGGGTTCCCTTACTTGGCTTCAATATAGTTGCGAACTCCCACCTCCCATGTTGCACAATAGCCCTCATTGATTGAGTAGATTTTTCCTTGCTCTGGTATCCTCAAGTGGAATTGATGTGATAAATAGTGTGACATCAGGAGTACAGCATGATTTATCTCCAAACAATCGGAAATACTTAATGATTAGGTTAGTAAAATCGCCTAGAAGTTCATGTGCATTCATGTGGTTAGCTCGCATACGTTTGTGCAGCTCAAGACGAGCTAGATATGGTCCGCGTACACGCTTGCCGTCATCTTCAATCAGCTATAGAAATAAAAGAGAGTGTTAAACATGACGAAATATTTTTAACTATTCCCATATTAACCTACTTGACAAAGAAAGTCGTGACACTCATCCATGTTTGATATGCCATCTTCGGTGCTTTCAGTACCACTTTGTGATTTGTCAAGCTCAAAACAACTGGTTAAAAAATCTTGATAATAGTCCCAACCTTAGAGGAATAAAGAACGAAAACGAACGAAGAAGAATTTTTTCTGAAAGAAAATTATTTTTGAAGATAAATAGTTGAGTCTCTTCTTTTTGGGTATCTTATTTTATTCCATGTTTTCTGTTAAAACATAAAAATTGAAAAAGAGTTTCACTTCCTCATTCTTCAAATCACTGAACTTAAGCAACCAAAGCAGAGGCTGTCTTTGATTCGTATTTCCAGTTTGGTGGCAGAACACTCTTGGGCTTGTAGTACCTGGCCAGCCTGTGGATTCTTGATTCAACAAGAATCAAACGGAACTTGCCATCCTTGTTTTTACGATTACGTTCCAAATGCTTGCGCATAGCAACAGCCCTCTTAATCAAATGGTACAGATCCTCTGGGATGTCGGGTTTAAGGCCAACCGACTTCATGATACGAAGAATCTTGTTTCCATTTACGAAACGCACTTGTGCAACACCATAAGAATCACGAAGGATAATACCTGTTTAAGGAATAAGTATGCGCTTGTTTATTTGTTACCAACGACATAACCTTAACTCTACAATGCTTACCGATTTTGGATGGAGTCATACCATTCTTGTCCAATTTTTTGATTTGTTCTCTGACATCCTCGGCTTTTAAGTTTAAGCCATGAAGGAACTGTTCTTCGGTATGGGAGAGCGGATTGGTAAATACCCTTGCTGTGAAATTATACAAAATAAAATAAAAATTGCCGATTAGTATGAGGGCAGGCGATGAAGCACATGTATGATAACTTCAAAATTCACATCAAAAATGCAACTTTGACACGGAATTTTTATCTTCGATTGTCGAAGATAGAATAATGGTCACTTTAATATACAATTTTAACACAATTATGGTATTTTATTAGGAAAAAATGTATTACGATCCCGACTGTAAAGAAATTCCTCTTCTGAAAATAAATAAAAT
Source organism: Melanostoma scalare (assembly GCA_949752695.1). Lineage (NCBI taxonomy): Eukaryota > Metazoa > Arthropoda > Insecta > Diptera > Syrphidae > Melanostoma > Melanostoma scalare. Next base: position 94,530,375 of record OX456985.1, on the reverse strand, counting down.
GACTGAAATCTGAAACGTCAAATGAAAATAAACTCACCACACATATACTTCCACAACTTTTTTGCGCTTTTTTTTCAGCTCACACGTATTCACAGATGGATGCTGCGATTACAAAAACAACAATGTAAACAAATGGAAGTTGCGGGGCAAGAGAGGCAATGGTTTTCCATCTTGTTCTTTATTCATCTAAGGTTTCAGGCAAGGGGAGCACAGAGTATAACCTACAGAGTATAACCTACTATTAATATAATAATAATATTATCTACTCTGTGAAGGGGAGTACGAGTTGGCACTCTGTATTATCTACTCTGTGACCTACATGGAGTGCACCACAGAGTATAACCAGAGAGTCCACTTCAGCAAGGTAGTGCGTTTTGCCTACAAGCTAAACTAGACCGGATGTCCGCACCCGGATGCCGGATGCCCTCACTGGCCTTCACCTACCACTGTAGGGCGTTCTTTTTATCCTTCGATGTTACGCGATGCTGTAGTGTCAAAATCATCGTTGTTGTTGTGTATGTTTGACTTTGTTACAAAATCATGATTGCATTTAGGAACGACTCGATGTTACACTTTGTTGGTCTGTCAAAAATATGAATAAAGTATTTCTTAAAATACGAACCCAGCTAAAGGAAACTTGTTATTGATGAAGAAAAATGAATTCTGAAATGAACAAGATTGAAAATCAATAACTGTTCACAGAATTTGGAAGATTAATGAAAAAAAAAACCAAAATAATTCTGACCAACAACAATTTTAAAGGGGTTTGACAGATCAACATCGAAACTCAAGTCCCAGAGATGAGTAGGAAAAAGTTACGAAACGTAACATTCTGACAGTTCAACATTGCATTTAGGAACGACACGATGTTACATATTGTAACTTTTTTGCATTTAGGAACGACATAATGTTACCCGATGTTACATCGCGTAACATCCATGAAAAAAAGAACGCAGTACTGCCGTCAGTCAGTTGAGTTTGAAAAGTAAAAAATTTTTTTTTGGTTGCAAAAAAAATCGATAATTTTTAATTTTCATACAGCCTAGAACTTAAAAAAATGAATTTAAGTTACAGGAATTAACTTTTTTTTCCATTTTGACCAGTATTTCACTGAAAAAGAGAAAAATTAGTAAAAAAAATTTCATACCGATTCAGGCGTTTTGTTAAGTTTTTACAGTTCATACTAGTGAGCACAGAGCCTCAAACTCAGAAATAGGACGCCATATTGAAAATTTTTTTTGCGGGTGTTTCGGGCTGAAGGGGTGGAAGTGGATACTCTCTATTATCTACTCTGTGATTGAGTGTAAAAAAAAGAGATTGAAAAGATGCAAGTGGGCGCATTCACTACTTTAGTAACTACGTAATCAAGTCATTAGAAACAACTGCGAAATGAGTTGAAAATTTTTCACCCCACGTAATATAAAAATTTCAGATATAAAGTTAATTTAGAATCATTTGGACGTTTCACAATCGGCTGTTCGGAAAAAAATACGAAAAATTACAAACAAAAAGGATTTATTGCGTTTGTAGTTGAATTTTGCATTTACAAAACTAATTGAATTTTGACTACATAGTGACTACAGAATTGAATGCACCCAATGCTATTCATGACAATTATCATTAATACTACGACAAAACTGTTGAAACATGTTTCATTGAAAAGAGTAGTTCTGCATTTGAGAGTAGTTCTTTCGGATTTCAATGAAAAACGCTATTATTCTCAATTGGTAAGTCTTATGGCGATGCGGGTGAACTTGATGAACAAGTTATTGTTGCTTTGCTTCTAATTAATTTCGATTAGCCTTCACAAACCATTGATATATTGATGGATTTTTCCTAGTCACTATTAAAAAAAAAAAAAATAGTGCGTGCAGTCCCCCCGCGCGGAAGAAGTGAAACTTCCTAATATGAAAATGAAAATAGGAAGGGGTAGAAATTTATTTTGAGTGAACTCGTATTGTTTCTTTAAAAGAAAAAGAAAAGAGATGGATCGGAGTAAATTTTCACGGCATAGCTACTTAACACCATTTCATAGAACAATTTTTTATTTTTTGGTGGAGATTAGAGGACGAAAACTAGGATTTCAAAGATCTATGTACATACATAGTACTTATGTATGGAATAGAATACCAGGAACCTTTCTGAAACCGTTGATTGGCCAGTGTCAGTGGTAGCTGACTGACCGACCAATGAAGACCGCAGTCTTAACACCTAAGCCCAAGACGGAGAACATTTACATACATGTTTAGACATGATCAAACATGTTAAGACATGATCAAACATGTTTAGACATGATCAAACATGTTAAGACATGATCAAACATGTTTAGACATGATCAAACATGTTGAGACATGATCAAACATGTTGAGACATGATCAAACATGTTTAGACATGATCGAACATTTTTGAGCCGGGCGTAAATGGAAATTGCTTATATATACATGATTATGCCTTCACTAACTACTACATACATACTCATAACTACATATATTAAAATTGTAATAAAATCTTTCAGTAACCACTCACCAAAAGCTCTGATTTGTACATATGGGGTATTCCATACCAAATCGACCACTTTTGAACCCGACCCCTTTAGATTATGCTGAAACTTTACCATTCTTTTCTACCCTTTGAAAAACATTTTTGAGAATTTTTTCAAATTTTTTTGTCCAATCTCAAAAAACTTATGAATTTTTCAAAAAAATGGCTTCCTTTTTTTCAAACAGCCATAACTTTTTTAAAAATTGACTTTTGGGAACATTTTTTTTTTAAATTGTTTGTTTTTGAATGAACTTTTCGAAAAAAAACACGAAAAAATTTTAACACGATCAATTATGTATATAAAATAATCGGTTTTTTTGAGTAAAATTGTAATTTTTTTGAAGTTCGCCACATTTTATTTTCTTTGTTTTTTTCTCAAAAAAACTTCAATCAATTTGACAACTATTTTCACCAAATTCGGAGTGGGCCGACTTTTTTTTATATTTTTTTTATTTATTTAAAAAAAAAATCAAAATTGAAAATAAAATTTTTTTCATAAATTTTTCTCCTATTGTATAGTATGCTTACTTTAAATCAATAAGAGAATAAAAACCGACACATTTTCTTTTAGAAATAAAACACTTTAGAATTTTTTCTTTGGGAAAAAGCCTCTACGGCAAAAAACCCAATTAATTATCTTATGTCCGTATGGACTACTTTCTGTTTTGAAAACAATACAAAAATTATTTATTAATTTTCTCTCTGGCGTTTTAATATTTTACAAATTCTGTGTTCATTAGAGTTTGAAAATTTTTTAACATACAAACAACCATTTTTGTACGGAATTATACAATGTAGTTGTTGAGTTCCTACAATTGGTTTCGTATTAAAAAATCTGTCATTTAAATCAGTTAATGCTTTATTATAATCTTCTTTTGGAGAAAACTTAACTGTGATGTTCGGTAAGTTATTCGGATTAGAAGCCCATTCAAAAAATTCTTCCGGTGTTGTTATTTGCTTATCAACTGCTAATTGGAGACTTGCTCTTGCTGCGTGTCGTTTTATGATGCCACCAATTCCATCACACGGACCTTTGCCATGGGCAGTCGCAGAAAAATGCCATTCAGCAGGAATATCAAAATCTTCTTCATGATAATATAAATTTACCAAATTTTTAAAGTTTTTGAACTGTTTAGGAGCCCCATCAGAAAAATAATAAATTTTGTTACAGCGTTCAGGAAGACTTTTTACATAATCAGTTATTAATTTGATAAAAACATGAACAGCAACGGCATCGTGATTATTACAGTCTGAAATAATTGCTAAAATTTTGTGTTCAAGTTCATCATTTACTTTGTAATAAATAACCACCGGAAAAACTGTTGCCTGGTTATTATTCCAGTGAAAACCATATGCTGCATTTTGTACTAAGAACGCATAATTCTCTGCAAAATCACAAATAATGACAAATTCATTTGGTTTCAGGGTCTCTTTCAACGTTTTCAAAAAATTGGCTTGTTCTTTAGCAATGAATGAGTGAGGTAAAAGTACTTGTAGTTCACTACAAAAGTTTTCAACAAATTCTTCTGTAGGCTTGATAAAAGTTTCAAAACTACTTCTTGGTTTTGATATCCAATACTTATAGGTAATGTTCTCGATCTCTTGATCCTCAAAACATGTTAGCAGAATGTTACTCAACTCATCTAACCCTGGACAGTTGTTACATCCACCCAAATAACATTGCACCGATGGAGTATCACAAATTATCATACCCAAACAATCACTATGGTGTTTCATGGGCTTTTCTGTATTTATTGTTAAGGAATGAAGACTTGCACCTAAAAGTTATTGAATAAACAGAAAATTCACACACTTATAATTACTTATTAATTTGATAATTACCAAGTATCATCAACTTAAAGTTTTGATGGATCGCACATACACAGATGGTGTGTGTTCCACTTGCTCCAGCTAACACACAATGTTTCGGTCGTAAAGAAGCGAATTTCGAAAATCCAATTTTCTCTGTTGGGTTTATTTCACGGAAAGATTGGTATAGTTCTTTTAAGTTAGACAGAACAAGCCGTTTTTGGACATGTACTCGATTACCATCATTATTTCGAACTGAAACAAAGTCTTTCATACCGGGCATCAAAGCACTATACTCATCATCGTTGTAAAATTTCTCAATTTTCAATAACATTTGATGAGTAATTGTCTTCCCTATGCAAAAATGTTAAGCAATTCAATTATTAGATGTACCAGACACATCAATTATACGATAAACCTACCTAATTTCGATTCAGGTGTTGAAAGTAGACCCTTTTCTTCAGCCAACTTTTTTGCTACCCTTGTTAAATGTCGTGAAGTATTCATAGTTTCACAAATACGTCTTTCACTCCATTTTTCAGGTAACAATGTCAAAATTTGTATTTTTAAAGACTTATCCGTTTCTTTATCATCGAATTTATCATGCAGCATTTTAATTAAGGAGCGAAAGTTTTCACCATCGTCATCGATCGATCCTTCATCGGCAGCGGATAGCCAATTTTTTTTTAAACTGTCTGATATCTGATCTATTTTATTATTGATAATCATTTAATTTTTTTGAAGAAATCGGCGATTGATTTAAGAGTCGCAATGCATCGTTTATAACTGGTAATTGAATTGCAGCGCTAACTTGGGATGCCGAGCTTGATTGTGAATTTTTGGGCTCACTATTAATCGACAAAGAACCTTAAAAACAATAAAACATGTAGTTGCTAGAAACCTATTTAAGTAATAAATGAATAATTTTAAAAAGCTTATGGAATGATAAGGATAACGGGAGGTGTGTAACCATCACTTTCAGCACCATCATTGTTTTCGTTGTTGTTACTAAAATCATCTTCATGGTCACTTGCATCAACATTAGGATCATCACTAGTATTTGTTTGCTCCTTTACTAGTTTTGAAGCTCCTTTTCGACACGAACTGCATAACAAAAAATTTCCACCTAATCCTAACGTTACTTTCATAATATTAGTTGCTGGACGTAAGCTCATTTTTCTTGAATGTAACTTCAAATCAAATGGATTACAACATCGATCGAACTGCATTATTGATGCCATAATGTCTTCATAAAATTCTTCCAATCAATTTAGATTAATAGAATTAAAACAATTTTTAAATAACACCAAATCAAAAACTATAATAATTATTTATTTAGCAAAAATGTAATATCAACAGTTCAACACTCTTTCACTAGACACTTGATCGCACAAAAGATTAACAGCAATTAACTGGTTATATTTTAGACAGTATGAAAAACCGTATTCATTAATCACAACACACTAGCGAATAGTTTCTAGCAGTGTCCAACCGAAGCTTTAGCTTCGGCTTCGACCGAAGTTTGAATTTAAGCCGAATGGTCGGCATCGCCTTCGGCATCGCTTTCGGCATCGCCTTCGGCTTTGGCTTGAAATCGACCTTCGTTCAGACACTAGTTTCTAGTATACTGACTATAGGTAATTAATTATGATTATCTATTATGAATAAGAATTTCTGTTTTATCATCTGATTATCTTTAAAATGCGATTATGAATAAGGCTGTGAGAATATAATATCATAAAATCGTTATATTATATTTAATTTATGATAGGAGAAAAATTTACGAAAAAAATTTTATTTTCAATTTTGATTTTTTTTTAAATAAATAAAAAAAATATAAAAAAAAGTCGGCCCACTCAGAAATTGGTGAAAATAGTTGTCAAATTGATTGAAATTTTTTTGAGAAAAAAACGAAGAAAATAAAATGTGGCGAACTTCAAAAAAATTACAATTTTACTCAAAAAAAACCGATTATTTTATATAATTGATCGTGTTAAAATTTTTTCGTGTTCATTCAAAAACAAAAAATTTAAAAAAAAAAAATGTTCCCAAAAGTCAATTTTTAAAAAAGTTATGGCTGTTTGAAAAAAAGAAAGCCATTTTTTTGAAAAATTCATAACTTTTTTGAGATTGGACAAAAAAATTTGAAAAAATTCTCAAAAATGTTTTTCAAAGGGTAGAAAAGAATGGTAAAGTTTCAGCATAATCTAAAGGGGTCAAAAGTGGTCGATTTGGTATGGAATACCCCATATGTATATATGTACATATGTATATTGTCTTCGAAATAAAATTCCGCAATTTCAATGAAGCAATCGAAATTTATTTTGCAAGCCAGGCACGATTTTCACACACACGACACAAATTGAAAATTAAGAAAGAACAAAGAGTTAAGGTGGATTTACATGCATCTGCACCCATAATTTTTCATCTGCAGCCATAATTCTTTTCGCTTCTCTTTTTAACTCTTGTGCTTTATAAATTATAATCTACATAAACTAAACTATACCAAATCCAGCATTAGTTCCCATAATGACGCGTCATATAACATACAACTGTTATAGCAACAAATTTATAGCAGTGCCAAAAACTATGCAATCGATAATATGTTTAACACGGAAGTGTAACGCTGCATGTAACACGGAAGTGTAACGCTGCATGTTTGCAAGTCGCATAAGAAGTTTCACTTCAAAAAACATTTAACACAAAAAATAAAAACGTCGAAGTACTCTTAAAAAGGAACAAACAACGATAAATATGTGTTTTCATAAAATCTATTGTTTTGGAGTGTATAGACTATACAGTATAGTGCCCTATCGTTTCGAGAATGTGGGTAGTCTTATTACTTGGATCTTTGCTTGTATTCGGTTCTCATTATGTGAAGTTTAAATAGCGATAAACCCTTTCTTCAGTTTTATTATGAGATTGAAAAGTGTCAACAAAGCGGCTTGGATCATCGACTTTCCGACTGTGGACTGTTTTGCGGTGTTTGTGCAATAGATGAATCGGTGAAACTTGTCATCGGAAATAGCGTTGATTCCGTAGTGTTTCTTAAACATCGACAGGCTATCGATACTATCGATAGTAAAAAACTATCGATAGTAAAAAACTATCGAATGATTTGATAGTTAAAGAAAAACTATCGATAGCTATTGTTACTATCGTCTTTTTATGTACTTTGTTAAAAAAAAATTTCAAATTCATTCACCACAAGAGCTTTAATACCGAATAGAAACTGGTTTTCAGCACACCTCACAGGAAAACCACTGGAGACTGGAAGGTTGTTGCTTTTGTCATTGTATATGAAATCTATAGAATTATCGATTAACAATAGCTGTGCCAGAAAGCCATCTACAAATCCGCCACCGCGCTAGAAGCTACAGGTAAATATTAGTACGATGGCTTATATAAAGATGGTTTTCTGGCACCGTTTAATAAGATTAAAAATAAGTTACATATGCTTAAATATTTGATTCACTTGGTTCTTGTTCTCGGTTCGACCTGTTGGTGTTTGAATCAATCACAATTGATCTTGCGTTTTCTTGTGTTTCATTTGAAGGTAAAGTTACCGTAAGTTCTTAATTTGTATAGTATCGATAGTTTACACTTGAAAAAATAAGGGCAATGTAGTAGATATGACCCTCTTAGGGAAAGGGACTAAGTTAGAAAAATGGAAGTGGAATGGAGAACAGAATGCGGCATTTAAAAATAAAATAAAAAAAGGAAAGCAGTACTGCGGTTAGAACAACTGGTAGGGTTAGGTTATTTGCACATATTAGTAATTTTTATATTAAAAATTCATATAATCAATTTCAGAAACTTTCAGTTTCAGTTTCAAATAGGGAAAACGCAAAACAAATCACTTTTAATTCTTTTTAATAATTTTATTCTTGTTTCGCCCTCTCTAGAGCATTGGATAGAACAACTATTTTCTGTTCATAGGCTTCTTTAAATCCCTAAATTAAAAAAAGCGTTTATTCACTCTTTTAGAATTTTAGAAAATTTTGAAAACGAGTACTTGCCTTGAAAATATTTCAGCTTTCACCCGAAAAGCAGCAGTATCCAATCTCGATTGAATATGTTGAGCTTTAGCAGTTTTCAGATTTAACATATCCTTAATTACTGCCACAACATCCTTCATTGATTCTACATGTGTTTTAAGGTAGCAATTTGTTGTTCCTGCTGCTTGCGTAGGTATTTTTATTTTCTCGAGTAATAGAGTTTTTGGGTTGTGAATAAAATTTGGTGGATGTGCACGGGTTTCTTCGGACAAACAACAAAAGTTTTTGGGTTGTGAATGGAATTTTGTGGATGTCCACGGGTTTCTTCGGACAAAATTTTTCTTCAAGCAAACTGCGCATAGCTTGCATCAGCTCCTTGAAAAGCCTTGAGCTTCATTTGCAAGTCTCTTTACAAAGCCTTCTGCTTCAGTTGCTACCTAGACGAATGCAACTAACCAAAGTAGCACCAGAAAAAGCTGTTTATTAAATTATAAAATGCAATGAATTAAGAGATTATAAGCATTCTAAAGATAAATAAAAAATACTTGCCTTTTGGTGCTTGCGATGTCCTTATCCTTACTAGATTTATTTACTTTTGGGCTTTTGGCTGTCTGTCAGCTGTCAAACTCTTGTTTTTTTTTCTGTGAACTTCACCTCAGCAATGAACTTTTCAAATGAACTACATATTTCCTGTTCACTCAAGCTCATTTTTTCAAAATTTGCTGGTTTTGCGGGTGGAGATGGTGGGAGACTCTCTGGTTCTACTCTGTGGGTTGTATATTGTGTCAAAATTTCAGTTTTCTTGGTGCAGAAAATTTTTAGTTTTTTTCCACAGACCAAATGAAAATCTTTTGTCTATGGATGTACAATGTACATAGAAACTTAGAAAGAGACATAGTAAGGGCATTAATGATTATACACAATTATTGTGAAAATGTAAATGTACTTCTATGCGAAACGGATGAGTAGCTAAACTATGCAAAGAGAGTCATACAACATTAAGCTAAGCGTGTTTCCCGTTATTAAGGCCATGTTAATTTTAGCAAAAAAATTTTAATCCAGCAACAGTGTAATTGATACGTTTTTTCAGATTAAAAGAAAGACTTTTTTTTATGTGGACCATTTATTTACAAAAAAAAACATAAAAATGGTAACAATAACAAACTACTTATTCATAAACGATTTAATTGTTGTTAATTACTATCTATCATTGTTATTACCGTTTATCCTCTTCCACTGGCAGTCAATACTGCCATTACCCTAAACAATATCTAGACAACTCTTCCCTTATTCTGCAAAAATACTTATATGTTCAGTTGCTTTGTCCTCCAATTGTTGAGAATTGTGTCCGGCAAGTTTTCATTCATTTGTGGATTGTCCGTCATCGGAATAGTTCTTTTTTCGTTAAGAAATTATGTAAAACACAATAAGTCATAACAATTAAGTCCCCCGTTTCTGGTAAGACCTCTGTAGGTGGATGAAATATTCTAAAGCGGTTGGCTAGCCTTCCAAAAGCACATTCTACCACGACATATTCGACATTCGTGCACGACATATTCGGTAGTTAAAATTCTCTGGGGACGCGCTCAAGTTTGTGGTTTCTTCTGTATGGTTTCATAAAATGTTTGTCTTAACCAAAAGCATCCTCTCCAATAAAAAATAAGTCAACTTAATTTCCTTCTCCTTGAATTAGTTGTCTTTTATTTGGCACGTTTAGGGTCTCATTCTGCAATGACTGATAAAGACAGCTGTCTTGGAAAATGGTGTTGTCCGATGCCTTTCCATTACAGCCAACACTGATGTCAATAAATTGGCAGTGCGCGTCGACACACACAAACAAAACGATGCTATGAAATCCCTTAAAGTTGTAGAATTGTGAGCCTGTATGAGAAGGAGCCTTAATTCGAATGTGCTTGCCATCCAGTGCACCCAATGTATGTGGGAACTGCCATAAAGAGTTGAAATCTTTTGCAACTTTCAACCAATCCGTCTCAGTATGTGGCATCAGTTTAAGACAATATAATTTTTATACTTTGTTCCCCGTGCAGTGTCGGGTTAGAATAGCACTGCAGCGCCTACCCGCTTGTCGTAAAAGGCGACTAAAGGAGCAATTATATCTAGACGACTAACATCAAAGTGAGTCTAGCGACACACATACCACCTTAAAACTATCCCCAAGTATGCATGCAGATCCCGGGGCTTACACGACTGGAGATCACCGGTGTAGTAAAAGGGAAATCAAACTCATTAAATGGAGCATGCATGTGTCGAAAAGGATGAAAGGAAAATTTTTGAAAAAGTTTGAGCATTATGGAAGTACTTGCAAACATAAGAAGCATTACCTACCCCGCCAAGCAGTTCCATTGCTATGCATGGAGCTGATCCTGGACCCAGCAGCAATGTTCGGGTCAGAGCTATACGGATTCCGGGGGCTAGCAAAGTAATGCGACGAGTTGGACGAAAATTTAGAGTCGCGAGTTGGAACGTTGGAAGTATGACTGGAAGAAGTCTCGAACTCGAAGAGATGATGAGAAGGAGGCGAGTTCTTGTGTGTTCAGGAAACGAAATGGCGAAACACAGCAAACAAAGCCAAAACAAGATGTTCTACTATGGAACAGAACAAGGTAGGAACGGAGTCGGTATCATCCTTGACTAAAGTTTATGTAGCAGCGTGTTGACCATTTTGAAGTCCAGTGACCGTTTGAAACGTGAAAGACTGCAAAGTGATACAAGGAGAAGCTGCCGCTCAACAACACCGTCTTCTTTTAACAGAATTTTTTACGGATGCGGTGAAGGAAGTCAAACAAACAAAGGCTCCTAGGAGAATTAAGTGGTACAATCTGGAGAAAACCAAAGGACATCAATTCATTTCGTATATGCAAAGTCAGCTGTGTAATACCATCGACGCAGTTTCAAATGCAATCACGGCACAAAATATGTGGGATCGTCTACAACGAACCTGCTTAGAGAGAGCCAAATCACTGTTAGGAGTCTCAAAAGGACACCACCAACAAGCTAAAGAAGGTGGTGGTGGAATGATGAAGCTAAAGCAGTGATTAGAAAGAAGAAAGCAGCTTTCCAAGCTTGGTCGAAGTGCCCCTCAAGAAATACAAATGAAAAAGCGCGTTTCAAAATGGAATAAAAGAGCTGCAGAAAAGAAGCGAAGAAAAAGTGCGCCCAACTTCAAGCAAAAAGCACGGAAGGCCTGTATCGAGAGCTGGAAGAGATTTCTGCCCCAGCTGCTGAAGCAAATCAGGCAATCCAAGAGCTAAGACAAAGTAACTTGAATAAGGGAGCAACCATTTTCAAAATAGCCGCTCAGAGAAGGAGAAATGCGCAGGAGATTCGTTCGCCGAAGTTCATAAATGATGCTCAAGGACTGCTACTTGTGGATGACGACAAAATTCTTCACAGGTGGCGACAGTATTGTGATGATCTTTTGAATGAACAGTTTCCTCGGCGCCACTTTCCAACAGCTGCACCTAACTTTACGGAAGTATCCGACGTCACAGTCGAAGAAGTTAGGGAGGCAGTTAAGAACTCCAAAAAAGGCAAAGCGATTGGGCCAGACGAGGTACCATATGAGTTTTGGAAAAATATGGGAGACATCGGGTTGAGATGGCTCACGATTCTCATCTCCAAACTTATAAGAGGTGACAGTTTGCCTAATCAATGGAGGGTAAGTTTTCTTCTTCCAATGTACAAGGGAAAGGGAGATAGCAGAAGCTGTGACAACTATCGTTCGATCAAGTTGATGTGCCACACTATGAAGATCGTTGAGCGGGTTTTGGATAGCCGACTGCGGAAAATAATAAGGCTGTCTGATGATCAATGCGGGTTTGTCACGGGTAAGTCAACTACAGACGCAATCCAAAGTATAAGGATCATTATGGAAAAACACCGAGATGCCTTAGAGGATTTGCATATTGTGTTGGTTGACTTCGAAAAAGCATTCGATCGACAACCACGAGATCTGATATGGGTGGCCCTCAGACACCGAGGAGTTCCTGAAGCCTATGTGCGAATAATTATGGACATGTACGAGTGAGCCGTTACAAAAGTGAGATGCCCAGCTGGAGTCACCGAAGAATTCCAAATAACAGTAGGTGTACATCAGGGAAGTGTCTTGAGTCCAATGCTCTTTATTGCTGTTCTGGATTATTTGCTCGAAGGAAAAGTAACGGACAATAAAGTACAACAATTATTCTTTGCTGACGATAGAGCCATCATAAGCGAGGATCCTACATCCCTGCAACGAGCACTTGACGTTTGGATTGATGTTCTGGAAGGAAATGGGTACCGTATTAGCGCTAAAATGACTGAATACCTGTGCTGCCCTTTTTCTGATCCAGACAAGCCTATTCCAGACATTTATTTGAATGGAAATGTGCTTCCCAAGTGTGAAAAGTTTAAATATCTGGGATCTATGATCAAAAGTGAAGCAACTTGTGATGACGACATCAATCATCGAGTAAGCGTAGGGTGGATGAAGTGGCGAGAAAACTCCGCTATCTTATGTGATCGAAAAATGCCCCCTAAGCTGAAGGGAAGACTCTACACAGCAGTTGTCCGTCCAGCTCTGACATACGGTTCACAATGTTGGACAATGTACAAAAAGTATGAGAGCAAATTGACGGCAGCCGCAATGAAGATGCTTCGGATGACAGTAGGAGTAACAAAGCTTGATCGAATTAGAAATACTAAGATCCGTGGAAGCCTTCATGTCAAAAGTACCATCTTGTACAAAATTCAGCACAACCGGCTCAGTTGGTATTTTCATGTTCAAAGGAGTGATCCGCAGAACCCCATCCAAAAGGCAATATCGTACAACGTTTCAACAAATTCGCGACGAAAAAGAAAAGGCAGGCCAAAACACTCCTGGTACAAGCAAATACAAAAACAGCAGCATTTGGTTGGCCTCAGACATGGAACAATCCAAAACCGGGAGTCTTGCCGACGCTTTCTGAGGTCAACGCGGTACGCGGCGTACCCCACAGGCGGATCACTAGTGTGAAGCAGAATAGTGGGAGAGTTGTGATCGCTTCAAGATCACTACTCGTAACGCCGGAAATGAAAAGAAGAAGAATTATTATACTTTGTATTATGAAAACAATGTTAAAATTTTTTAATAATTAATTTAATTTAATTGATAGCAACCATCATGTGAGAGTATATTGTCGGAGCCAAACAACAGTCAACTGCCAGAGGCAATGCTGATAAACGCTGATCCATCGATTGCCTCAACATCAAAACCACCAAAAAGAAAGCATTGTGAAGAGCCGTACAAAAAATTTTATTCAGCTCTAGAAAAGCTGTTACAAATTAAAACAAAGAGAAATGTCTTTGAATGTTTTGCTGAAAACATTGGGGCTCAATCGCAAGAGTTTTCAAAATAAGAAGCTTTTTTGCTTATGACTGATATCCAGACAATGGTGTCAAAAAGAAAAATTGAAAGCTTAAAAAAATCTTATGATATTACAAAACCAAATTAGTTGTTGGAAACAGAAGATTTAGAAGAAGAATATTTCGAGGAATATTTAGTTTATTCGAGGAATATTTAAATTTAAGTTTAAGTTTTGTATTCTTTCAGTTTGTCATAGTTAGTTTTTTCATTTATAATAATAATAATTTAATTTAAATTTAAAAAAAAAAACAAAAATGGACATTTTGTTTTTACTTTTAAATACCGGTCCCGAAGTCTTTTGTATACGGCTCTTAAGACTTTTGACAAAAAAGCACCAAATGTACTTCTAGATATTCTTGAGAGAAACTCCAACGATTTGAACGAAACGCCGCCGCTGCGCCGGTTGCCAGATATCTTATGGTGACAGAAAACTTCTTCTTGTTGATATTGCTGGGTGCATTATTGTGTCAACTTTTAGAATATGTATTGTTCTCGACCTACATATGTAAAAAAAAAACAATTTTTGAAGTTATACTTCTTTTAACGTGTTTTGGAAAATTAATGAATAAAAAATAAAAATATTACAATGCGAAAATCCTACCCATCATCCGTCAAATCAACCACATCAGCTGCTCATACATACCAACAAATAAGACTAAAATGTTGACACAAAAATACCCGCGATGTCACAATACTATAACAACCAGGGAAATCAACGGAAACCGCTTTGAATGACTTAGTTACGAGGATCGAACATTCTATCGATAAAAAGGAAATTTACGTAGTGGCATTTCTCTAAATAGAAGGAGCCTTCAACACACTTCCTTTGTGTCCACAGACCGTGCTCTAAGGCACACGTAATTCGCAGTTGGATAATGTCCATGGCAACTGTAAATAATAAGTAATAGTTATTTACTGAAATATACTTTTAATGTGATTTTAGGTTTTAGTGTTACAAAAGTAGGTTAAAGAATGACCATGAGGTTAAGGAAAGTAAAGCGCATGTCTGTGCAAATGCCAAGTGTAATCTTAAGTTAGTAACAGTTTAGATATTGAGGTAATAAGGGCAAGTGGTATTGCCGGGTAGGTTACTTTGCATCTTCCTTCTTGAGTCTTGAATTCTCCTCGCCGGTTACTTCACATCTCTCTGCTTGAAACTTAGTTTTCCCTTGCTGTTACAAGTTCATTCGTTCTGGTGGTTTTGATACTCTTCCGTATCTCGTCGTGCTGGTTGATGGGGTAGGTTTTATTGATGGAGGAATTGAACCTGTGGAAACATTAGAGATATTAGTTGTGTCTGTGATTACGTTAGGAACTTTTGATAAATGAGTTTGATTCGAGAGGTTCTGTGAGCTACTTGATGGTGTCGGATGTTTAGTAGTTGAATCTGCGTTGTGTAAGTTTGCAGTAGCGTTGGGTGGGTTTGGATGATGGCTTTTGTTGGCTTGATATGACACGAGCTGCGACGGTACTTGTTGCCGTTGTCATCTCTAATTATGTAGGAGCGCGGATGGGTTTGGCTCTCTATAGTGGCTGGTTTCCATTCGCTATTTGTAGATGTTCGCGTAACGACTCGTTGACCTGGGGGTAGTTGTAGACTTTCGCTGGCTCCTCTGTTTGCGTAAAGTGCTTGGAGTTGTCGTTCCTTTTGCAACTTTCTACCGACGTCATGCTGTGTGTTCGTTACCAATGGAGGCAATGTAGTTGGAATAGTTGATCTCAAATTTCTTGAATATAGACGTTGAGCTGGTGTTCCAAGATCTCCTCTGGGGGTGTTCATCAAGTTAAGTATACCTAGTTGGTAGTCTGAATTGTCGTAGGTGCATTTTTTCAAAATGGATTTGGATACTTGCACAGCCTTTTCCGCTAAACCGTTGCCTCTGGCGTGATAGGGTGAACTGGTGGTATGGTTGAATTTCCAGTCGGTGGTGAACTTTTTGAATTCGGAGCTAGAATACTGTGGTCCATTGTCGGTTTCTAAAATTTTTGGTATTCCATTAACTGCAAATATACTTTTGAGGAAATTGATGACGTTTCTTGCAGTTGGTTCTTTGAGTTTGTCGTAATTGATAAAACTGGAGTAACTGTCTGTTAGTACAACGCAGTCGTGACCTTTAAAATAAAACAAATCTGAACCTACGATTTCAAATGGATAATTAGGTATTTATTTTTCGCCTAGACGTATTTTGTTGTTGCTTCTTTGAAAGACTTGACAAGCAGGGCATTTGTCTATATAATCTTTTATGTCACGAATCATTTGTGGCCAGAATACACTATCTTTTGCTCTTCGTATACACTTAACATAGTTAAAGTGACCATTGTGTATGTACTTTAATACATCGGCTCTCATTGCTGTTGGAATAAGAGTTTTGTGAGCTTTGTATATAATGCCATCATGAATAGAAAGTTCTTCTCTGAAGGTCCAATAGTTTTTTAAGTTATTTGGGAGATGATCGATAGAACTGGGCCAACCATTAGTTATAAGCTCGCTCAGTTGCTTACAGGCTTCATCGCTTTTGGTTAATTGGAGTAACTTTTCTAGTTCCCTGTCTGAGATTGACAAGATAGTCTGAACTTGTAAATCTGTGTCGTTGTCATTTGGCTGTGCCTTGTTTAAGCAGTCTCGACTTAGTGGGTCGGCCAGGAACATTTGTTTACCCTCTTTGTATCGGACTTCTAGGTCATAAGTCAGCAGGCTTAAACGGATTCGTTTTAGTCGGGCTGGAGCCAAGTGAAGTGGTTTTCGGAAAATTGTCTCCAGAGTTTTGTGGCAGGATTCGACGATCAATTTCTTACCCCAGACGTATTGGTGAAATTTTTCGCAGCCAAACTTAATTGCTAACGCCTCTTTTTCCAGTTGAGAGTATCTCTTTTGACACTCGGTGAGTGCTTTGGACGCGTAGGCAATTGGTTGGCCCCTTTGGAGTAGAACGGCACCTAGGGCGTTTGAGCTTGCATCGGCTTGTAGTTTGACTTCGTCGTTGACGTCATAAAATTTTAATACGGGAGTTGTACAAATAGTTGTTTTAAGTTTCGCGTATGCTTTCTCTTGAGAGTCGTTCCATTCCCATGGGGTTGACTTCTCCAAGAGTGTGCGAAGTGGCGTTGTTAGTAAAAAGAAATTTGGGATGAACTTACTCTGGTGGGTGAACTTACCGAGGACTCTCTGCAGTTCTTTCTTATTTTTGGGTGACTTGAGTCGTTGGACTGCTTCTGTCTTGTCCGGGTCAGCGGTCATTCCATGTTCGCTGATGATGTGGCCAAGGTACTTGATTTTCCGTTGTTCGAACATGCATTTTGCTTTATTGAGTTTGAGGCCCTTTTCGTTCAGGATTTTGATTACCTCGGACGTTGTTTTGCGAAGTTCTTCAATCGAGCTGGAAAGAATAAGTATGTCGTCTATTGAAATTTTAACGTTAGATAAATGTGATAAAAGGGATTCTATTATGATTTGGAATACTTCTGGAGCCGCTGATATGCCTAAAGGTAGCCTTTCACAGCAGTATCTGCCCCAAGGTGTGGAGAAGGTCAGTACTTTTTTTGTTCTGTCTGAGACTCGGATTTGCCAGAAACCTTGTTTGCAATCCAGTAGTGTGAAAAACTTTGAACCGTTGAGTTGCGCTGATATTTCTTCTATTGTTTGCATTGGATGGTGGGGCGCAAAATATTTTTGTTTACAGATGTGGGGTCTATACAGATTCAAATTTTGTCGTTTTTCTTTACTACGACCATAGGTGATATTAGCCGTGTTTTATTATCCTTCGTGATCTGATCCGGATCAGATTTGATAATAAAACAACTTGGATCAGAAAAAAGTTTTGCTTTTAAACGTTTGTAGCACTGATCTAAAGCTTGACAGATAGACAGGAAGAAAAATTGTTTTCCAATTAATTGTTTTTGATACAGAAAATGAAACAGTTTATTTTCTTCTTGCCAATGCTGCTATTACTGAAATTGAAGCTGTTTATCATAATGATACATTTTCGGATTGCAGTTTGAATGATTTGAGTTTATGTTGCCACAGCAGATTCCGCTTTCCGCTAACACGTAGCTGGATGATCGATACAAAAACTCTGAACAATGTTATAAAAAACATTCCGAAGTGAGTTCTTCTTTACTTTTTACTGTTTGAGTTTTATTCACACACTTATTCGGCTTCCCAGGTACATGCGTGCCCGTGAGCCGTGAGTCCTATGAAGAACTAACGCGTTTTTTAGAAACAGTTTTAGTTTCCTGCTTGAATAAAAAATACCAACATCTCCACCACCAAAAGGAATGTATCCGAAATCACACAAATTTGAATATTTGCAAGATGTATAAGGATATAAGTGTCATGTTTTTCTAATAAAATTGAATAAAATGAATATGAACACGAATGCGTAGTTAATTTATTGGCAGGACACAACCTCATAAGTCTTAACACAAGGTGAAATATCTTGAAAGATTAAAAAAACGCTCTACAAGTCACTAAACAATGCTTGAAGTTTGATTTTGGTTTTGGTGCCGCAAACGTTGATATGACCATTTTCACAAGCACACAATATTCATCGGAGGCATTGTATTCCAAAAAGATGACTCTGAAACAAATTAAATGTGAAAATAATTACACAATAAAAGAAGGAACGTGGTACTAAAACTACTAAAAAATAATTTTACTTCCGAAAACAGCTTGAAAATTTTTGCACAACATTGCTTTCAAATTGATACAGCGTTTGCCCATACTCTCAGCTAATAGCCTCAGAACTTATTAGCTAAAGAGAAAGTTCTGCTTTTTAACTGCATGCATGCAAAACTTCCTTTGAATTTTTAACTTATTTTTCGCAAGAATAAAAATATAAAAAGCTATTTGCAGCTCGTAGTACGTACTGCAACTTTTTTATGTATGTACAAACTTTTTTCATTTTGACATTTAGTTTTTTTTCACTCACTTTCAAATAAAGGCGACAACATATGCGATGAAAAAATAGCCCTAGGTGTTAGACTTGAAACTAAAAACAGGATCTGGAATTGTGATCCAAAAAAAAGTTAGATCTTGTGTTGTTTTTGCAAATACATATATTTTTCAAAGCAAATCTGATCCGGATCAGATCACAAGGAAAATAAAATACGGCTACTGATTGTGTAGCTTCCCTCAAGGGTTCGATGACACCTAGCTTTACCATTCTGTCGAGTTCGTTTTTGACCTCATCGCGGATTTTGTGCGGAATTCGTCTTGGAGGTGTTATAACGAATGAAGGGTTCTCGACCAGGTCGATATCGTATTCATAGTCCTTTAGACAACCTAAGCCTTCAAATATCCTGTCTCCTATTTTTACTTGGTGAACTCTGGTAGCGAGTTCGAGTTTTTCGCAAGCATTGGCTCCGAGAATTGGCTTGATGTCTTCGGCCACGACCTTAAATAGAATTTTACATTTTCGTTCTGCTATTGAGCATGGTATAATTGCTTCGCCAAGCACCTGCATTCTATGATTGCTGAATGATACGAGGTGCTTTACACTACTTGGTTTGAGGTTAAAATTGATGTTTTTAATTATACGCTTTGGTAACACGTTACACTGAACACCAGTGTCAAGTTTTATATCATACGACTTACCCTGAATTACAAGTTTTTCCGTGAAATTGTCAGTTCGTGCGTTCGCATTTTTAGTTAATGCACCGATAAAGAGTGAATCATAGTCGTCGTCGGATTCTTCACAAAGATTGATTTTCTTGGGAGGCGCGCGACTGCTCTTGTGGTAATTTTTGCCAGTTTTCTTTCTGCATAATTTTTCGAAGTGGTTCTTGTTGTTGCATTTCTTGCATATGTGATTAAATGCGGGGCAGTTTCGGATTTCGTGGTGTTTTCCACAATTACGACAATCGAAGCTCTTAGTTTTATCGATGTTATTTTTCTTAACTATGTTCACTGTTTTTTCGCCTTCGCTGACGATTTGGGCTGACTGCTTTTGAGCCATTTCAGTGGCCTGACAGAGTTGGATTGCCTTTTCTAAGTCGATGTCCTGGGAGAGTAATTTAGTACGGAGGTTCTCGCTTTGGATTCCGAGAATGAGTTGGTCTCTAAGGAGGCTGTCATTTAGTGCTCCAAAGGCGCAGTTTTGGGCTTGCAGTCGTAGTCTAGACATTAGTTCGTCGATGGATTCGCCGTCTTTTTGAGCTATTTTATTAAATTTGTACCTCTCAAACGTGGTGTTAATTTTTGGGATAAAATATTGTAATGAACACCCAACATTTATACCAATTTCCTAATCGAAAAGGTTCAACCGAAAACACAACTGGCAACACTATAATGGAATGGTATAAAATGACAGGCATTGCTTGTAAGCCAGTGTGTGTGAGTGTAGAGATTTTTGACAGCAAATGTGGAAACCATGGAGAAGAAACTGGAACGCTCTAGATGAGTGTTGTTCTATATAAATAGGACCGTTGACGCAACGAGCAGTCAGTTTTGATTATAGAGTGATAAAGTTAAGAGTGAAACGTTGTTAACCAGTGATAGTCCAATAGTCGAGTTGAGTTCGAATAAAGTATAGATACTGAATAAAAGTGGTAGAAATAAATTGAAAAGTGAAGTTTTATTTTTGCGAACTAAGCGCACGTTACATTGGTGTCAGAAGTGTAAATAAAACTTATTTGACTAATAAAGTGTAAAAAAAAAAAAAAAAGTAAAAAGAAAAATAATAATTATATACAGTGAAAATGGGTAAGTTGTTAGAAGAGCTCAACTGCATTGAGCTTAAAAGTGAGTTAGGTAAGCGAAATCTTTCTAGAGCGGGATCGAAAAATGAGCTCGTCCTGCGCTTGCGTAACTATTTGGAACAGCAAGGGGAAGACGTCAACACTTTTGTTTTTGAAATAGAAGTGGAAGAAGAGGAAGTAAGTGAAAGTGTAGATTTTTCTAGTATGATGAAACTTTTGTTAGAACAGCGAAACGAGCAAAAGAAGGAACAGCAGAATGTTCTCGAACAACTGGAAGCACAACGAAACGAACAAAAGAAGCTGATTGAAGAGCAACGAAACGAGCAAAAGAAGGAACAACAGAATATTCTCGAAAGACTTGAGGCGCAACAGAATGTTTTGGAAGGTCAGAAAAACATTCTAGAAGGTAAATTGGGTAACATTGAGAAAAATGTATATGCCCTAGACGAACGCGTTGAAGGTGTGGAAAAACAGCTTTCTGTTGTAGAGAATCGTTTCGAAATCGTAGAAACCCGATGTGATAAACAGTTCTCTGTTCTGACCAAGGAATTGGACCAGATTCGGAAAATAAAAATTCGAGAGTCTGCTGGGGAGTTTGCAAAGAAAAAGGAGATGAAACCCCCAACATTTGATGGACAGTCTTCTTGGCCAGTCTACAAGAGACAATTTGAGGCCGCCGCGACAACAAATGGCTGGGATGACGAAGACAAGTACATTGCACTGACTCTTGCTCTTAGAGGACCAGCAGCTGAATTACTTCAAACAGTTCCAGCTGGTAAGAGTGGCGATTTTAGTTCTCTCGTGGCAGCTATAGATAAACGCTTTGGCGATAGCCACTTGAAAGAAGTCTTCCGAGTCCAACTCAATAACAGAGTCCAGAAAAGGGGTGAAAGTCTACAGCAGCTCCAAGCAGACGTCGAAAGACTGGTTCACCTGGCATACCCGGATGCTGGAGAAGAAATCATCAACCAGCTTGCTGTTGAGTCCTTCGTCCGTGCCATTTCGGATATAAATCTTCAGAGGTCTGTGCGAACTGCTAGAACACGTACTCTTTCCGAAACTTTAGCATTCGCATTGACAATTGAAGCAGCAGAACAGGCTTCTCAGGGAGTACATCGACTTAGAGAAGCCATAGTCGAAGAGTGCTCTTGCCATAGAGCTGAAATACAAAAGAACCAGCGGAGCGGACTAGCAAGATGTTGGAACTGCAACAAGACCGGCCACTTACAGCGTCAATGCCGACTACCACCAAATAAAGCCGGTTGTCAACATTGTGGAAGCAAGAGATCCAACCCAGAACAAGGTAACAACAACACCAGCGTTACGTAACAGCCCGTTTCCCATCAGGGAAACGAGTAAGAACCAACTTCGAGGGGCAGAGGCTGGTTTCTTGTATTGATGGCCCCAGAACCACCATCCAGGTCTCTCAGACCAAACGAGACAACAAAAGTCTGACTGTGGAAACTACTATTAACGGGAACAAACATGTGGCTACCATCGATACCGGTGCCACAGCCTCCATAGTACGTCGAGACCTGGTGAAGACGACGTGGCTTCATAACACCAATAGCTACCGTCTAAGAACCGCAACGGGAGAAGCAGCAAGAGTATATGGAGAAGTGTGTCTTAAGATCCGACTGGCCGATCTAGTGTTTACTCATCAATTCCTGGTGGCAGATATATGTGACAAGTGTGCTGCAACCAAAGGACCTGGTAGGAAGATTCAAGGTAAGATGCATCAGTACAACGTTGGATCGCCTTTTGAGAGGATGGCAGTAGATGTGGCTGGGCCTTTTCCAGAGACCAACGCTGGAAACAAGTACATTCTGGTTGTAATGGACTATTTTAACAAATGGCCTGAGGCGTATGCCATCCCAAATCAAGAAGCCAAAACGGTAGTCGACCAGATTGTGTTTAACTGGGTAAGTAGGTTTGGCGTACCTATGGAACTCCATTCCGACCAAGGGAGGAACTTCGAGTCAAACATCTTCCAAGGAGTGTGCGGACTACTTGGCATCAAGAAGACCAGAACCACACCGCTTCATCCACAATCTGATGGGATGGTTGAAAGATTCAACCGGACCTTGAAAGAACACCTCACCAAGGTCGTAGGCGACTACCAAAGAGACTGGGATAGGCACGTACCGCTATTCCTGATGGCCTATAGAAGTGCAGTACATAGCTCGACAGGACAAACACCATCTGACATCCTGTTCGGGAAAACCATGCGGCTGCCCAGCGAACTTAAATTTGGATGCCCCACAGAGGAGCCACAGGACACGAACGAGTATGTGGATGACCTCAAGGAGAGACTCGCTGACATCCATAAAAGAACAAGGGAACGGATGAAAACCTACAGCGACCGGATGAAGACAAGGTACGACACAAAAGCGACAACGGCAGGATTCCAAGCAGGAGATCGTGTGTGGCTTTATAATCCTCATCGTCAAAAGGGATTGTCACCGAAACTTCAGCAGAACTGGGAAGGTCCTTATATTGTTGTCACGAGGATTAACGACGTGGTTTACCGCATCCAAAGAGGATTAAGAGGCAAGTTAAAAGTAGTTCATTGTGACCGGCTGCATCGATATAGTGGCGAGGCTGCAGATGGAATTATTCGGGACGAACAATCTTAAGGAGGGGGCAGTGTAATGAACACCCAACATTTATACCAATTTCCTAATCGAAAAGGTTCAACCGAAAACACAACTGGCAACACTATAATGGAATGGTATAAAATGACAGGCATTGCTTGTAAGCCAGTGTGTGTGAGTGTAGAGATTTTTGACAGCAAATGTGGAAACCATGGAGAAGAAACTGGAACGCTCTAGATGAGTGTTGTTCTATATAAATAGGACCGCTGACGCAACGAGCAGTCAGTTTTGATTATAGAGTGATAAAGTTAAGAGTGAAACGTTGTTAACCAGTGATAGTCCAATAGTCGAGTTGAGTTCGAATAAAGTATAGATACTGAATAAAAGTGGTAGAAATAAATTGAAAAGTGAAGTTTTATTTTTGCGAACTAAGCGCACGTTACAATATGTTTGGAAAATACTTTTTACCTCGGCTATTGTACTGTTTGGTTTTTTTGATTGCGAGTTGTATACTTGTAGGGCTGGGTATCCGATTGTGGACATTAACGTTGCTATCTGAATCTTTTGGGGTTTGGTGTCCATACCTGTAGCTACCTCGAAAAACTCATATTGTTGTAGCCATAATTTCCACTCGTTGGCCATGTCTTTATCGTGTTCGATGACGATTGGTTTCGGTGGGCAAAGAAATTGACAGAGATTGTCTGCCGTTGCTACCGCTCGTGTTGCGGTTGCAGCTGCCGAGGTGTCGTCATTTGACATTTCAATGAATTTCTTGAAATTTTTTATTTTAAATTATTTTTATTGAAAAAATAAATCGGGTTTCGGCACCATGTAAATAATAAGTAATAGTTATTTACTGAAATATACTTTTAATGTGATTTTAGGTTTTAGTGTTACAAAGGTAGGTTAAAGAATGACCATGAGGTTAAGGAAAGTAAAGCGCATGTCTGTGCAAATGCCAAGTGTAATCTTAAGTTAGTAACAGTTTAGATATTGAGGTAATAAGGGCAAGTGGTATTGCCGGGTAGGTTACTTTGCAGCAACAACATGCATTACTGGACGCATGCGTACAACACCAACATAAGCTCTAAACGTCATTGTAGAACTACCTCCAATTCACCTCTTCATAAAAAGGAAGCAAGACTGGCGACACACTCAGCCCAATCACGAAATCCATTCGTAAAAATCTCCGATCGAAAGCTACGTTACGAATTACGATAAATTTATTTCACGAAATCCGAATGGAATCCAAAAAGACATTGCCTTATATGCCGCTTTCATTCTCATTTTCGAAATCAGCTGTTTTATGTCAAACTTTATCATTAGTGAAAATTATTGAAATACATTTTGAATACATTTACGAATTCTTGAGCAATATAGTGAACAATAAAATAAAAAGTGTTTAAAAATGGATTCAATTGCCTTCGCAATCATTGCTGGTCGAACAGAGGTCATTCAGGCGAAAGCGCAATCTGAAAATTGATGATGATTGATGATGATTGAGATGTTTGTAGTCCATTTGACTTGGACGTCTTAACGTAGGTACATACATATGTATTTTGATCTTATTTGTTTATGTTTTGGACAATTAAAAACTTACAGATTTCAAAGAAATTTCAGACTTAATAAACCGGCATTCCAATATGTTTTACACGAGCTGGAACATGAGTTGGATCCGGGGGTGTTTTCGTGCTCAATTAGTTTGATTTGCCGGCTTGTAGCTGTTATTCGATTTTTGGCAGGAGGAGGATACCAACTTGGTGTTGGTAACGAATATGAGGTTGGCATGGCACAGTCCACATTTTCCTTAACACTCAAAAATGTGTTAAATGTTTTGGAAAGAAGACTCTGTCCTGTGTGGCTACAAATCCAGATGAGCGAGTCAAAAAAATATTGCGAAAAGGGACTTCTATATGAAGGCGAGTTTCCCAGTCGTCGTTATGTGTGTCGATGGAACAAATATTAATATAATTGCTCCAAGTGAAGAAAAAGGGTTGTATCAAAACCACAAAGGAAACTTTAGCATAAATGCTATGCTGGTAAAGTAATTTATCAACTTTGAACTTTATGATCTATATAGAGGTATGTCAATTTCATTTAAGATTTGTGATAACAACTTAAAAATAAGAAGTGTTGATGCACGTTATCCTGGTGCCAATCATGATTCTCACATATGGAACCTTAGCAAAGCAAGACGATACTTCCAATCAAAATATCAAGAAGGTGAAAGAAATACTTGGATTTTAGGTGTGTATATAAGTAGTAGTAGATATATACGTACATATATGTTTTACATTTAATTTTTGATTCGCTAAGGTGATGCTGGTTATCCATTGGAACCTTGGATGATGACTCCGTATCGTTGTGCTGAAGCTGGAAGTCCAAAAAGCATGTACAATAAAAGGCACAGCAAAACACGGAATGTTGTGGAAAGGACTATTGGAGTTTTGAAAAACAGGTTTCGGTGCATACTGGGTGCACGTCAACTTGATTACTTACTTACTTAGGTGGGCATTACAGTTCGGGGTGAACCTGGGCCTCAACCAACATCCTTCTATAACGATTTCGATCTCGGGCGAGCTCTCTCCAGTTTCGCACTCCAAGTCGGTTGAGGGGTTCATCCACTTGATTGCGCCACCTAAGACGAGGTCTTCCCCTTCCGCGATTTCCCTGCAATGTGATTTCGAACACTCGACGAGTCGGAGCGTTTGGGTCCATCCGCTCTACATGGCCCAACCATCGCGATGCATACTCTTCTGGCTATGCCCATGTCGCGGTACAGCTCATACAGCCCGTTGTTGTATCTTCTTCTCCACACATTATCTTCGCATACGGGACCAAAGATCATTCGGATCAAGGTCTTATACAAGGTCACCTTGGTTTTTCTAGAGAGGGTTTTGTTTCTCAATTGCCTTCTTAACCCAAAGAAGCAACGATTTGCAAGAGTTATTCTCCGTTTGATCTCCGCACTGATGTTGTTGTCCGTGTCTACAGCGGATCCTAGGTAGACGAAGTCTTGTACTACCTCGAAGTTATGTCTGTCTATTGTGACGTTTTGTCCAATTCGTCGATGTTCTGTGTCCCTATTTGATGACAGCATATACTTCGTTTTGCCCTCATTAACCCATTTCAAACCCATTTTTGCCTCTTCTGCTTCAATACTCGCAAAAGCACCTACGACATCACGATTTTTTCTTCCCATTACGTCAATATCGTCAGCGTAGGCGATTAATTGTACAGACTTTTGAAAGATTGTTCCACTGGTGTTGACTTTTGAGTTTCTTACAATCTGTTCAAGTATGATGTTAAAGAAATCGCATGACAGTTTGTCGCCTTGCCTAAAACCTTTTTCGACATCAAAGATTTCGGTGAGTTCTTTACCGACCTTGACGGAGCAGCGTGAATTCTCCAAAGTCATCCTGCATAGTCGTACAAGTTTTGCAGGGATGCCGAAACTAGACATGGCTCTGTACAGCTCGTCTCTGTCATACGCGGCCTTGAAATCGATAAAGAGGTGGTGAATATCGATATTATATTCTCGGGTTCTTTCCAAGATCTGCCGTAATGTGAAAATTTGGTCTATTGTGGACTTCTCTGGTCTAAAACCACATTGATAAGGACCTATCAAGTTGTTGACGTGGGGTTTCAGACGTTCACATATTACAGCAGAGAAGATCTTATAAGCGACGTTAAGGAGGCTTATCTCTCTGTAATTGGCACAATTGTGAGGGTCTCCCTTCTTTAGGATCGGGCATACGATACTGAGGTTCCATTCATCGGGCATGCTTTCTTCCGACCATATCATGCAGATCAGCTGGTGCATGCTCCTTTCCAACTGGTCTCCATCTGCCTTGAAGAGTTCGGCATCAAGGCCGTCTGCACTTGCTGTCTTATTTGATTTAAGTTTGCATATGGCAAGCTTAACCTCTTCTAGGTCGGGAGGACGGCATTCTTGATCATCGTCCAAGCTGAATGGGGCAATCTGCCTGACAGCGGAATTTGTGTCCTCATCGCCGTTAAGCAGTCTGCAGAAATGATCTTTCCAGATCCTCAGTAGCGACTGTGACTCTATAACTATGTTTCCCTGCTGGTCTTTACAGGCTTGAGTTCGGGGCTTGCCACCCTGGCAGGATCTTTTTACCTTTTCGTAAAACTTCCGAATCTCGTTCCTGTCATGGCACCTCTCTATTTCCTCAAACGAGCGCTTCTCATGTTGCTTCCTTTTCTTTTTGAGAAGTCGGTGTTCTTCCCTTCTTTTCTCCTTGTAGATCTCGTTATACTGATCGTAAGCAGCCCTTGTTCGTTTTTGCATCAGCATTTGTCGTGCTTTTTGTTTGGCTGCATTTGCCTACCTGCATTCTTCATCGAACCATGGGTTTCGTTTTGGTGGCCGAGTGAAACCCAGAACCTCAGAGGCAGCGGTTCTGATGGCTTCTTGGCATTGCTGCCACTGGTTTTCAATGCTTAATGCTGGCGGCATGAGATTCAAGGATAATTGAAGGGACACTCGATTGGAAAAGGCATTGGCAATCTCTTGCGATTGTAGCTTTCCGACGTCATATCTCTTCACAGCATTAGTTCGTGCTGGTCGTGAACAAGATATCCTCATTCGTACCTTGGCTACAACAAGGTAGTGGTCCGAGTCAAAGTTGGCCCCTCGGAAAGTTCGGACATCTAGCACACTTGAAGAGTGCCTTGCGTCGATCGCAACATGGTCAATTTGGTTGACGGTTAATTGATCTGGAGATCGCCATGTACCTTTATGAATTTTGAGATGCGGGAAGCGTGTACTACCTACAACAAGATTAAGCCCCGCAGCAAAATCGATTAGCCTCAGTCCGTTTTCGGAGGTTTTGTCGTGGAGGCTATGCTTACCGATTGTGTTTCCAAATATGTCCTCCTTCCCTAGCTTTGCGTTAAAGTCGCCAAGGACGATTTTCACGTCGTGTCTAGGGCACTGCTCATACGTTTCTTCGAGGAGCTCGTAGAAACAGTCTTTATAATCGTCATCTTTCTCTTCTGTGGGAGCGTGGGCGCATATAAGGCTAATGTTGGCGAATTTAGCCCTGATGCGGATGGTCATTATACGCTCATTGACTGGATTTTGGCTGATCACCTTATCCCTGAGTCTTCCTCTAACGACAAATCCGCACCCAAATAAGCGCTCTTTCTGTTGCCTGTAGCAGTCGCCATAGTATATGTCACAGTTTTTCATTTTCTTTATGCCCGTTCCACTCCATCGCACTTCTTGGATGGCGGTTATGTCTGCTTTACAGCAGTCCAGGGCGTCCGCTAATTCTCCAGCTGCACCTAGTCCGTTAAGAGACCTTACGTTCCACGTGCAGATCCGGAGGTCATTGTCCTTTTTTCGTTTGCTTGAGTCGTCAACTTTGAAATCATTATCATTATCCGAGGCTATTAGTTGTTTCGGAACTAATATTTTTTTACGTGTTTGGGTAGTTAACCCTACGCGCAACCCCCAACCTGGAGGGCCAGGTCCTTTTGGATCCCTTCGGACATAAAGGGCTGGAATATCCAGTGTCAGTACCCTGCTGCAGGGGTGTGAGTGCTGCCGTTGGCTCACCAGGATCTCATCCGCCACCATCTCTACTTCAATACCCTGTCCTAGTATTGAAAGACCCTGAAAGACCTTTAAACCAAATATGTTGGAGTAGCTCCTTCAGGGGTTTCTGCTTTTTTGACTGCTGAAGTCCACCGTTGATTCTGTCATTTGAATTCATCCGCTGGGACATTTACGCGAAAGCTCTCGTAGACTACTGAGATTCGTGCAGTCAGTCATTGTTCGCAGAGCAATTATAGTGTTGATCGATCACAATTCTTTTGTTCCGGATTCCCTTGTCAACACTCGCACTTACTAGTTTAGCAGGTCAGCTCTGGATGGAGCATCCCAGGTCCCAGTGGATACCGCTTGGAGGTATAGTAAGCACAATTGACGAGTACTATAAGTTGCAGCATCTGGGCGCCGCCAGTTGACACCAATCAGAGCCTACCCGAATAGTACATCGCCCATCCACCACGTCAACTTCATTACAGTCCACAAAAAGTGGCACAGATTATTATCAATGTGGTTTGTGCGTTACATAATATCTGCATACATTACCGCGTATTGTACTATACGAATATTCCTTCCCTTGAAATTAAAAACCAAGAAGGACTACAAGAAAATAACGGCAATGTTGATTCGAATGATCACCAAAACATTGCAAACACAATAAGAGATAGTATTTGCAACACATTTGTATAGCAAAAGTGGAATAAAATTTATAAGACATAAAATTTATTGAAAATAAATAATTCTTTCAATTCATTATGAGCTAAAAACTATCATAACATTCCAAGCTCAGCAGAGATTCCATAACCAAAGGAATACACGTTTCTTATTCCCGATGTGAAAGTTTGCAGTCCTGTCAGTTTAATGACTCTTTCCTCCAGCTTTGATAAGGAATGTTGCCGGCACTCTCCGCCATCAGTTGCATTGACTTCTTTTTTGTTGCCTACCAGTTTCCTTTTGATATAGGATTTCCAATCCAACCAAACCTAAAAGTTTTCAGAAGGATTTAAAAATACATTTGTTTTAAGTAAATCTGTAACCTACTTTTCTCCTTTTGAAGGTGGCCCAAGAGCGTTTAAATCGCATTTAATTTTTTCCCAGAAAAGATTTACTTCTTCTTTTGGAGCTTTCGTATATCCTTGCGCAGTATCGGGCTTCTCTTTCAACAATTCATAAAGCCTTTCGTATTGCGATTTATTTGTTGTTTTTGCCATTATAAAGCAATACATTTCTGCAAAACGATTCAAAACACGAGCGTTATTCTTCGATTCCGACACAAACAACTCATCGTAGAGAAAGATGGAGATTTTCCAGTTAATTCGGATTTAGTGATACCAAATTTCACGAACTTCGAAATTCGTAGTCGACTTTCCACTGCGAATGAAATTTGTAATAGATTTTTCGTGGATCGGAGCAAATTTTCGATTACGATGGAATTCGTGATAGAGCTGACTGTCTTTTCCATCAAGGACACATAAAATCACATCCAAACCCGAAAGGACATCTGTGGATAATGGAAAGTAGAAAATAAACTTAATACCTTTAGTATGTGCTTGGATGCTATTATTCCTATGTACAACTTCAAACTCAACTTCTCCATTGTCATCCCCCCTATGGAAGACTGCGAGAACACAAAGCCTCATCCTTCAAGGCAGGAAATGGTCTGGTATACGGACGGCTCAAAAATGGAAACTGGAACATGTTCCAGCAGTTTCAGCGACTGTACCAAAACAAATTTCTCAGTAAGTCTAGGTAGTCACTTGTCCATTTCCCAAGCTGAAGTCTTTACCGCTAACGAATGTTCGAGAATAATATGTTCATCGAACACGAAAAACAAAACAATATTCATTTTTTCAGACAGTCAAGCTGCACTAAAGGCGTTAAGCTCACCTGTCGTAAGATACGAACTGGTCCAAGAGACAGTCATGTCACTCTCTGAACTCACAAGGAAAAACGGTGTAATCTTCCACTGGATTCCAGCACACAAAAGGCTACGATGGTAACGAGAAGGCAAACATCTTAGCTAAGGACGGCGCATCTAAACCGTCGGACCTGAATCCTTCTGCGGTGTAAATAAAAGCACCTTAAAAAACACAGCTAAGAACATTTTACTAGAAGAATCAAATAAAGCTTGGAGTAACTCATCTAGTCAAACCTGTTCAAAACTTTTTGTCAGAATCACTGAAAAAAAATCTAAATTCCTACTGACCCTCAATAGGGAAACCTTAAAAATTTGCACAGGACTATTAACCGGCGACCGACCATTGTTCTTTAAAGAAACATCTTCACCACATTATTTGCCATTTTTTCATGTTTTTTTTTTTTACTTTCCAATTGACGTTTATACCACTACTCCATTTTTGTATCTAGTAATAGGACGCTGTTTTTCTATTTGGCCTTAGAGGAATAAAGACAAGAGGGAAAGCCATTACCTCTCTTACCCCGCAACTTCCATTTGTTTACATTGTTCCTTTTGTAACACGAGATCGATCTGTGATACACGTATTAAGCTGAATATAAAGCTGTTCCAGTGAATTTACTAACACCACTTTAGGGAAGAAGTCAACCAGCTGAACTCTTATGCTATTCAGAAACTTCGCTGGGTTGAAAGCAAGGCAGAGAGGTACAAATCACTACTAAACCATCAGTGCAGTCATCTTCCGGTTCAAATGCTAACAAATATCGATGAAATTGAGGAAAGTATAACAAGAGCTGTCCGTAATGCTGGATCAATCCCAAATAACCCCGTTTCATTCAACTTTAAATGTGTTTGGTTCGATAAAGACTGCATAAAGCTTCGAAACCTGTCCTTTAAATATTTAAAGCTGTTTAGATATAATAACCTCGAGGTATTCAAGACTTTATACTTGAGAACTAATAGAGAATATAAACAGCTATGTCAACAAAAAAGATTGCAATATCTGAAAAACATTGCGAACAAAATCAATCAAGCGAGAGATTCTAAAGAATTCTGGCATTGTATATTGCAACTAAATCCACGTAACCAACATACAAAGAACTATCTCGAAGCTGAAACAATAGCAACTCATTTTAAAATTCTATTGACAGCCGATGAGATTCTTCAGTTATGCACTGCAGTTTGAACAAGTTCCTAAACTGGACTGCCCGATCAATCTACGAGAGCTGGAATTAGCACTCACGCTTTTAAAGAACAACAAAGCTCCAGGATGTGAGGGATCCCTTTGGAATTTTTTAAATACAGCACGGAAGAACTAAAAATTTATCTGGTAGAATTCTTCAACAAAATATACAATGATGCTTGCCCACCCATTTCGTTTATGAAAGCGATTATTTTTGCAATTTTTAAAAAGGGTGACCCACTCCAAACTGAAAACTACAGAGGTATTTCGATACTTAATTCGCTTCGGAAGGTCTTTACATCGATTCTTTACAATAGACTCTCCCAATGGGTAGAAAACACAAATCGGCTAAGCGCATTCCAAGCTGGCTTTCGCTCCAGTTTTTCGACAACAGACCATATCTTTGCACTGACTAGCATAGCGAGAAAATTCATCGAAAAAAAAAAGTTGTATGTCTGTTTTGTTGACTTCAAAGCAGCTTTTGACACAGTGAACAGGCAAGCACTAATATATAAACTGGCATCATTGGGAATCTCTAGGAAGCTCTTAGAAGTTTATTCCAAACTAATCGCCACATCAAGTGGAAGTACTAAGATCCGTGGAAGCCTTCATGTCAAAAGTACCATCTTGGACAAAATTCAGCACGACCGGCTCAGTTGGTATTGTCATGTTCAAAGGAGAGATCCGCAGAACCCCGCCCAAAAGGCAATATCATACAACGTTTCAACAAATTCACTACGAAAAAGAAAAGGCAGGCCAAAACACTCCTGGTACAAGCAAATGCAAAAACAGCAGCATTTGGTTGGCTTCAGACATGGAACAATCCAAAACCGGGAGGCTTGCCGACGCTTTCTGCGGTCAACGCGGCGTACCCCACAGGCGGATCACTAGTGTGAAGCAGAAAAGTGGGAGAGTTGTGATCGCTTCAAGACCACTTCTCGTAACGCCGGAAATGGAAAGAAGAAGAATTGCCACATCAAGTGCAGCTGTATGGGATGGCACGAATATGTCTGAATGGTTTAGCACATCTGCAGGGGTTCCGCAGAGATGTATACTTAGCCCCTTACTCTTTGCATTATATATTGATGAAATAGTAGATATTCTTCCAGGAGGAGTCAGCTTTGCTGGCCAGCTTATAAAAGTGTTACTCTATGCAGATGATTTGGTTCTGCTAGCGGATAATCCTTTCTCTCTACAACTACAATTAAACAAACTCTTATCTTTCTGCAAAAACAAAAGTTATGATCTTCGAAAGTCGGAATCGCACTAGACAACGGGAAGAAAACTGGAAAATCGGAAGTGAGAGCATCGAAGTAGTTCAAAATTTCAAATATCTTGGCATAACCATCTCTTCCAATCATAACTTTGATACCCATGCCAGACAGAAAAGTCAGGACACCAAACTTGCTCTTAATCTGATGTGGCCAAAGCTCTTCGCGAATCCAAATATTGACCTTGTCTCCAAATACGAAATATTCGATGCAACTGTAAACACATGCTTGTGTTACGGAGTGCAAGCCTTTGGTATCTCACCGATTGAGGAATTTGAGAAGACGCAGAGATACTTTTTTAAGCGTTTGTTTAGTCTACCAAACTCTACACCAACGTATGCCATGCATGTCGAATCGGGTTTGCACCTATACACATTCGAAATTTAAAAGCCCACTCGGACTACCTTATCAGAATTATACGTAGAAATGAAAACAGTCTTCACAGAAAAATCTTAGAAAGACTAATGGTAACTAACGCTTCTCCTTTCAGGGAATGGAATCAGATGGCCTTATCACATAACCTTGCAATGCCAACATCCATTGATAATGTGGGAGAATGGAAAGATATGTTTAACAGGGTGATTGCTAAGATTGACAAACAAATATTCAATCAACATATCATCAGAGCCTGCTCTTCAGAGTCCAGAGCAGTCTACAAAAATCTTAATCATCTAATGCTAACAGAAAACAAGTACTTCAATAACTGTTTTTCTGCGGAAATATCAGTGTGATTTTGAAGGCGAGAGTTGCACTATTGGATCTCAATTTAATCCCGCATCGCAATGATAGACAGCAAACTTGTGATCTATGTAACAGAAAGGAACTTGAGAATGTGAACCATTTCATCGCAGTCTGCCCTATCCTGCAAGAGATAAGAAGATTGTATTTTAACGAAAGCTTCCTAAACCAAAATAGTCTCTACTAGATTCTGAATGGCAGTCGGGGCTGGGAGTGTCTGTTCAAATACTGCAAGCAAGCCTTATCTTACCGCAACAGCTTTTAAATATATATATATATACATATACAGCCTTATTTATAAACCCATAATAGGGAGTGAATAGCGCTATGTTCCTCTTATAATATTTCTGAACAGAAAAACGTATTTATAAAACTTTTTGAACGTAACATAGAGGTAGAATATGCTGAACGCCGATTTAGGTAGTATAGCGACAGAATAGATTTTGTCATCGCTACTGTCAAATGACAAAGAAATGTTAGTACGCCGGCGGATACATAGATGGCTTTCAGAGACCGGTTTGTTTTCGATAGTGAAGTACACCTGTGTATTACCGCTCAATGCTATAAATTATATTATAGATTATAGATAGATAAGATATACACATCATAACCATGATACAACTATTAAAGATAGCGCATCACGGAGTTTATTTTTGTCTCGTTCTGCGCATGTACGTCATAAACACACATGGATTTTGACGTTTTGCATTCAGTATGTAAAATGATCGTAAAATGTACAACACATTTAACAAACAAACAAGCTGAAAAGTGTTTCATTTCATATTTATTTGATTTATATTTTTATTTTTATTCTAGGTATCATCACAGTCGCTGTTTTTATAAGAAATCTTCCCGCGAATGCAAAATATTATCGTGTACCACCACAGTGGCTTATTTCATAAGAAAACTTCCCGAAAAAGAATTTATTTGCAGAATGTTATTGTGTTCATGTCGACTGCTCTCTATTGTTAGTGATTTCAGTGTTTATATCTTTATCCTGCAAATTAATTTGAAAAAGTGAATAAAAGAATAAGCGTGTTTTTAGTTAATAATTTTTTTGTATTTTCATTTTCGTGAAAGTTTGTTCTCAACGATTTCTCTGTTGAGTTTTTTCATTCGGAAGTACATCCGGGAGCGAAAGAATAATTTTTTTATTCGGTCGTCGCAATCGAAGTTTGCTTTCGCTGAAACCTCTATCAAATGCTTGATGTAGTTTGGACAGATGTACAGTCCTGAGTCTTCTCCATTAACAGCGTTAAAAACATTCTCCAGAGAAGCAAGTTGGCTCATCATGGTGGCGCTTGGCTTACACAGGACACCTTCGTCCAAGTGGTTAACCCAGGAATTTCCGAGCGCATTTCCTTGCTCAAGGTTGGGTATTATGTCCTTGAACCGGTGACAAATGAAGCCTGCCAAGTTTTCTAAGCCATCGTACTGAAATTGCAGATTTTCATCTCCCAAATCATTTTGTACATTTTTGTTGGCTTCAACAATGTTGAAGATCCCTCCTAAAATATATATATTTTAGTGTTTACAAGAGTCGTGTATGTGATTAAAGTCTTACCTGAGAGAGAAGTTTCTTTTAAATTTAAATCCGGAGTATCATCCACGCCGACGTTCCCATTCTCGGAAAGAGCACCCTCATTGTGGCCAAGAATATACGACCTGAGCCTGTACTTGAATTCTTGGCGATCAGGGTGGTCGTGAAGTCCACCTTTAGCCCTTATAACGCCGAAGAAGTTTTCAAGGACGTCTTGGTTTAGGTGGTAAGTCATAATGAACTTAACTCCAAACTGTTCAAGCACATCTTTGTGCAATAGTTTGAGGGCCGTGTTGGATTGCACAATACCTTAAAAATGAATATATACATGAAATCAAATAATTGCGTTACAACCGGATATATCAATTCTTACCTTTTTGAAATGGTAGTAAGGAGTTTTTTCCTACAACCCGCATATTGACGATCATTTCCGTCATATCGTCCAGTATCTCGTCCACCTATCTCATTTTTGTGTGTATGTGACGTCACCATATTTTGACCCCAAAATAAAGTGGTGTTAGTTTCGGGATCCCAAAATAAAGTGGGGTTAGTAAATTCACTCAATACGTGTATCACAGATGGATCTCGTGTTACAAAAACAACTATGTAGCCAAATGGAAGTTGCGGGGCAAGAGAGGTAATATTTTTCCCTCTTGTTTTTTATTACTCTAAGCTTTTAGTTCAGTGTGAACTTCATCAAAGCTTTTCGAAAGGACGTGTTCACAAAATACATATGTGATATTTGCAATGAAATTTTTTCTCTCGATTAAAAATTAAAGAAATAAAAATTATATTCATATTGAATTTTCACCTGGTAGTGTATATAACACAGGATTTTGCACTAATTCTTTTTTGCTGAAGCTTATCGCTTTCCGCATGGAATTATTGAACTAAAAAATATAGCCTAATGTAAGCAAAATACAAACCAAACATAGGCCTTCTCGCTCTTGCATGCGTTTTTTTGTTAATTATGACCAACGAACTGTGATTTATCAGAAAAAGTTTGTGTCGATAACAGAATTTCTAAATATGGCTGATATTTACAACTTCAACAACTGTAAAATATAACTTAAGAAAACTCTCTCGGATGATCATACGATCTTTCGGTTATGTTTTACCGATAAACATTATAAACATGAATGTGATTGCATTAATACAAACCAACAGGAAAAAGCTTTTATGCTTGCATGCATTTGATCGTAAAGAATAGCACTGCAAGATGAATATTACTGTAACGTGAACCCAACATTTAATAATCGAAAACGTTCAACCGAAAAACACATCTGGGAGCACTAGTGTAAGTGTAGAAATTCTAGGAGAGAAAATGTTTGACAGCCAAAACAGTGGAGAGTTGCAGACCATGTGGAAGTTACTGGAGAGGTCTAGATGAAATGTCATTCGATATAAATAGCCCGCCCGAGGCAACCAGAGTCAGTTTTGATTATAGAGTGATAAAGTTAAGAGTGAATTGTTGTTAAGAAGTGATAGTCCAAAAGTCGAGTTGAGTTCGAATAAAAACTAGATACTGAATAAAAGTGGTAGAAATAAATTAAAAAGTGAAGTTTTATTTTGCGAACTAAGCGCACGTTACATTACTTAGGAATTCTAAGATCGTAAATGATTAAAATATACATACACTGAGGGAAAAACTGTGTCCGATATTTAAATGGGAAGCATTAAATTAACAGTTACTGGCTTTTTTAAAGCAACACATTTCAATTAAATTGAAAGTAGTTTGTTTCAAATACAAAGCGGTTTTGGGAAAGCAGGTAAGCAACTTTGGCTTTTGAATTGAATAGTTCACTTCATTGATTCGATTCTAACTTTTTTGAATTTGGATCAAAGGAAAACGTATTAAAAATAAACGAGAATACGCTTCAATTTTTGAAAACTTACTGTATTTGCATTTTCGTTATTAAAATACGCTAAAATTAAAGTAAAAACACATTTGAAGCAAACGAAAACGCTTTTCTATTCCAACAGTTGAACTTCATTTGAATTTTCTTTGTTGAATTCCGTATAGCGGCATTCACGTATTAGTAATAAAAGAGTCAAGTTCTGTAAACGAGTGAAATTTTTGGTAAGTATTGTTCCTTTTTATTACTTTAACCAAAATATCTTGGTAACTGTTGCAATTGATTTTTAGAGTATTTTTTTTTTTTTGAGCAAGCATATTCAAGAACACCATACACTTTACTTGAAATTATATGAAGCAACACTTAAGCCAAAACATAATTTTTTGGTGCACTATCCTACAGCAATAAAAAGATGTGGATCCTTAAAACATGTTTGGGTAATGCGCATTGAAGCCAAGAACAAGGATTGTAATTCTGACTTCAATACCATCACATCAAGGCTAGGCCCACCTCAGTGTCTTGCCATTAAAGTTTCTTTATAATTTTTCTATATTCTAACTCGTTATAACTCGTTGTAAAAACGGAATCAAAGCATGTTTCGATGTCAGTCATTTCAAAAGCGATGATACATATTTCTAGTAAAGATTATTTTCAACAAAGCGTTTTCGAAATATGAGGACTACCAAGTATGAAAACAGCGAGTCCTTAGGCATGTTTTTTGCACGCGGATATAAGCTTCGCCCAAAAAAACGACTTCCCCAAATTATTCAAATATTTGGCAGCACTGCAGTTTGACATAAATGAAAATTTTTTACTTAACAGCTGTTTGTACTAAACTGTATAGACTACGATGGCGGTTGTGGAAAACAGCAAAAAGGTATAATCATACTATTTGTACGGGGATACCAACAGCCCAGATAGTAAGTGCTGGGGCTCCAATCATTGAAACTGTCCAAACAGCAAATGCGGAACTACACAGTTTACTTGCTGCCCAGATAACCAATGCTGAGGTACCATAAGCTCAAATAGTGAATCCAGGAGTCCCAGATAAACTGAGTGTTCAGACAACAAATGCTGGTATTTCAAACGTAGCAAGTACCAAGCCAAAAAATGCATTCCCACAGATTCAACCAGTTCCAAATCAGTTGGAAAATCCCTCTTTCAATGGACAATCACCACAGGCTTCGGGGAATCCAGAATCTGATAAGCAATCCGCAAATATCGCATCTACTTTGACTTCAACATCGCATGTCCTAGGCTGCATTGATTCTACTAAAACTTCAGAATCGACGACCGTGCTAACAGAAATCGCACCTAACCCTGCAACACCACCAGAACATAACTTAAACAGATATTATGTAGGGATTCCACTAATGCTTTTTAGCCTTCAAGTGGACGGCTGTGTGCTGTGTCTTTACACAAAAGCGTTTAAATACACCATTGGTCGAGTTCAAATCCCAACGTACCTGATCGGCAAGTACTCTGTTGCGAGTCAGTGTTGGGCCACGGGGGCAAGCTTGGCAGTGAAATAAGGGCTTTGGCATGCTTGTATATGCTCGGCTCAGCTCGAAGGTTTGGGGTGGTTTCTTGCCCTTGTTCACTCACCACGATTCAGCAAACAAATCTCATGCCTATTTAAGGAAAAGGAAAGGATAATTGGAAGGGTAAGTATGAGGAATATATAGGAATTACTTCAATCTAGGTACCTATGCCACTGCGCGAGAGGAAGTGTGATGTCGTCATTTAAAAAAAATTGAATCTGACGGATGAACTATTCTGTTATGCTAACTCTAAACTAACCTATTCTATATTATACCAAGATAGCATGTTTTATATCAAAGTAGATATACACATACTATTAAAATAAAACTAAATCTACACCCTATAACTAAATCTTATATACTATCTAGATTCAACCTTTCTTTCAAATCCTCGACTTCACTATTACTCCCACGCGGTGGTTCGTCGAGTCATCATAAGGCCTTACCAGGTGTTGTTGGTAATGTCTGGCCTACCCACGCTTGTCCTAAAAGAACAACCTGTGCTACCACCTTGGCCGCGAAATGATGGTGATAGCCCCTAATGTGACATCCAGTCACAACTTAAAATACCGTCTTCAGTCCCTTCACATGTCCAATCGTCCTATATACCACCGTTGACCATTTGTCGTCGGCCTAGCCGACTTTCACACACACTCAGACACCATCAGTTTCTTCACTCAGCCATATCTCTGGCAATTAAACTCATTGATAAGTTTCTTTTTCTTTAATATATGTAATTCAATAGTTTTGAACTAAGGAAAGTGCAAAGAATAGAACAAACTAAATATTCAACAAAATTCATGGGAATACTTAAATGACTACTAAATTTTTTTTTTTTTTTTTATATATCTATATGTGTTTGCAGATATCTATCCATATGCATGTATAAGTCACGTGCAGTTGTTCACGTTTTATTCAGTATAAAAATAATAAAAAAAAAACTTACAGGCTTCGTTCCTTGATGTTCTGCCGGCAGCACCTTCCTGGATACGGTATTATGGGCACATTTTTCCGCTACCCTACTGCTATTTTACCACTCACATGTATAGATAAATAACCATGCATTTACATATATCGGATCTGTATATCAAAAAAAAAAATATCTTTTCCTTTTCTTTTTTTTTTTTTTTTTTTTGTTACGTTAAATACTGTAGTAACCACTTCACTATCATGATTCAAGTTAAAATTATTTTCTTTTTCTTCAGCACTTTACTTTTCACACTATTTTTTTTTTTTTTTTTTCTTAGTTTTGTTGCCACTTTTTAATAAAATCCATAGGCTTCAATATATCTCCTCCAATGGTACCAAAAGAGCACCTTCACCCAATTGCTTAATTCCGTCTATGGACGTCTAACTAAATCCTTGTCTCAACAGCCTGCGTTCGGCACAGAAATAGAACGACCGACAAAAAAAATCTAAGAGGCTCAGGTCACCTTGAGTTTGGTGGTGAGTGCTGACTTCTATTGGCGGTGGCCCAACCCGAGCCTAGAATGATTTTTTTTTTTATAATTAAACCGCCAATTAAAGGCTCCTCTTTCCTTCTTTTTTTGTATTTACCTCAATGATATTGCAATTCCACCTGTTTGTTGGGATTCTCTTTCTATGTTGAAGACTTCTCAATCGCGTAGTTTTACAATATTGGCTTAGACCCTAACATAAAAATTTTTTTTTTAACAATCTAATATATTTTTTTTTTTTTTTTTTAATCTATTTTCTTACCTTGAACTCACTAATG
The DNA here is from genome assembly GCA_949752695.1 of Melanostoma scalare. NCBI lineage: Eukaryota > Metazoa > Arthropoda > Insecta > Diptera > Syrphidae > Melanostoma > Melanostoma scalare. The sequence goes on along the minus strand of OX456985.1, from coordinate 94,489,979 downwards.
AAAAATCAAATAAAAACTATGTAGCTATGTACGTATGTAGATCACTTGGATCGTTTAAAGAAAAAAATGTAACTTGCTACTTTTTGCACAACTGTATCACCTTTGCATGCGAGCACTTAAATCGGTAATGACCGGCCTTTCTTTTCTTTCACTACATCAATAGCTCACAGCTGTTCGTGGCCTTGATCTTGAAATTTTACCTACGGCCATTCACCTTTTGCCCTACTTTCCATTATCCTTTTTTTTATTCTATTTTTCTTTCCCTCTAATCATCGTATTTGTTTTGTGGTTAAGTTTTTCGAAGTTGCTAAGTCATGTCAGTCTATTGATACAGTTTAAGGGGTTCTGAGTCGTAATCTTATCTCGTACGTTCTGGCGTATAACACTTTTCAGTCTTTATTTCTCGAATTAAATAGTATTAAAATAAATAAATAACTAAATAAATACATAAATAAACTACACACACCTACATACATACCTAAACTATCCTAATATTGCACTTATATCACAGAACTTATCAATATATATTGGTATTCAAACCGTACCGACCCGGAAGCTACTAACTATGGCTACGAGTAGCCTTCCTACTTGGATATGTTTATGCTATGTTTTCGAATTTTCGAAGTAGGTAGTCTGACATTTCTTGCGTCTGACATTTCATGTACGGCGCGTTTAATTTCGAGTGTTTATCTTTTGATTATTTGTTTGTTTCTTTTTTTTATTTTGTATAACTCAGTTTAGTTTTAATGTTTGAACAACTATTGATAAATTCTTGGGTGACAAATGTTTTGACTGGATTCCAGCGTGTTTTTATTGGCTTAGCACCTCTGTGGCACTTGGCATTGGATTCATCCCGAAGCTCCGGTAAGCCCATTTGGCCTTAATGATTCCAGGAATCGTGATCACCAGCTACGTTACAAACACGACGACAGTTTGCGAGTGGTCAAGAGCAAAGTGTACTCGCAAAAGGGTGGCTGGTGGCTTCGATGTTCCTTTATAGCCGTTCGCAACGTGTGGCACGTCCCATGCCCTGAGCAGTCTTACTATAGACCGGGAAAATTTACAAAAAGGAACTTTCGTTTGGACGTGAGTTGTTTCTTAAGTGGGTTCATACTCCAGGTATAATACATAACAAAGTTGTATAAACATGCACAGCATCTACCAATAATTTAACTTTGTTTGATAAATAAAGCTTCTTTAATAAATAAATAAATAAACTATGATAGTAAATAAGTGAATAAATAAATAAATAAATAAATAAACTCTGATAATAAATAAGTGAATAAATAAATAAATAAATAAATAAACTCTGACATTAAATAAGTGATCTCTATGTTATACCTAATTAAATAAACTCAAAAAAAACAAAAAAAAAAAAAAATAGTTTCTAACGCTCTTATTTAGTAAATATCACAGTTCTCTTGACTTTTTATTATATCACAACAGCGGCGTGAGTGTGTCAAATGAGTATGTTCTTGATTTCTAAGAGTGAAGGTCTTTGGCGTGGAAAACTCCTACTTTTTCTCCTTTTAAGTTGCCAACTTCATATAGCGAATTCCCTATTGCTTTCAAAATGACAGATTTTATAAATTTTTGACCTAGTTTTGCGTTGTAGTGTTCCGCTTGATTGCTCTGCTTGAAATTTCGTCGATAGATGGTCTGTCCACATTTATAGTTTATAGCCCTGCTTCTCAGATTGTATACTTTTGCTGCTTTATGGTGAGCCTGTTTTAAGTTCTCAAATATTCGTGATCTAATCAAGGTTTGTTTATCTGTTTTGGTCATGACTTTCAGATCAGGATCTTCCAACATGTTTAATTTTCTAAGTAGTTCGTAGGTTGAACCGTCTTGGACCATTTGTGCACCGAAAACAGCGTAGTACGGTTCAAGAGTGGTGGCTTCATGAGCCACACTTCTCAGTGCAAACGCGGTACCACTCACATGGGCATCCCAGTTGCGCTGATCCGTGTTAATATAGGACCTTATCTTGGCTAGCACTGACCTACTAACTCGCTCGGAAGCGTTCGCTTGAGGCGAATAGAAGGCAGTGCGAACATGTTTCACATTGTATCTGTTTAGGAAGCTGGAAAACAATTCTGATACGAATTGTTTCCCATTGTCAGAATGTATGTATTCGGGTACGCCAAACATGTGGAATACAATTTCTTCTAAATATTTTACTACCTCCGCCGCTGTTGCTTGTCTTATAGCCTTCAGAAATACATATTTACTAAAATGGTCTAAAACTATAAAAATATGTGTATTACCAGTCTTTGTTCTCGGGTATGGTCCTAAAAAGTCAATATAGAGTCGTTGGAATGGTCGTTCTGTAATCATTTGTTGTCCCAGGGGAGGCCTTAGTATCACATTCATTGGTTTATTGCATTTGCAAATATCACAGTCATTTACGTAGCGTTTTACGTCTACAGTCATGTTTGGCCAGAAGTACTTTTGCCTCAATTTTGCCAATGTTTTATGGATTCCTCCATGACCAGCAGAGAAAGAATCGTGGGCTTTTACTAACAGACCCTCACGCAGCTCCCTCGGGACCCAGAGTTTCCAGGCTCTGTCTTCTTGGATAGGATCACCGGTTCGTCTTTCTGTTCGTTTGTAGACGAAACCGTCTGACTCAACTATATCAGGAACATTGTCTTTGTTCTCGTTTACTGTCTGTTTAAGTTTTACGTACTCGTCTGTCGTGAAGAATGGTGAGTCGAGGTCAAGTTCGGGTGTTCCAGTGTAGATCTCCTCCATGTGGACGCGAGATAGAGTATCCGGAACCACGTTGAGGATGCCTTTTCTGTGTTCAATAGTGAAGTCAAAGCCTTGGAGTTTGAGACTCCACCGGGCTAATCGACCACTCAGATCTTTTTGAGTCATCAGCCACTTAAGGCTGGCGTGGTCGGTAATTATGGTAAAAGGCAGTCCCTCAACGTAAGCCCGGAATTTCTTCACCGATAGAACAGCCGCATAACATTCAAGTTCTGTGACACTGTAGTTCCGTTGTGCAGAATTGAGCTTCTGCGACATGAATGCTATGGGTCGCTCGTTCCTCTCATCGTCCATCTGGAACAGAACACTGCCTACACCAGAACTTGAAGCATCACATTGAACGTAGAAATGTCTGTTAAAGTCCGGATTTGTCAGTATAGGTGCAGTCACTAAGTTCGTCTTTAAGTCTTCGAAGGCTATTATAGCTTCGTCAGTCATGGTAAAGTCTTTGCCCTTTTTTAAACAGTCTGTCATCGGTGCTGATATTGTCGCGAAATTCGGTATGAATCGCCTATACCATCCCGTCATTCCTAAAAACCGACGGAGCTGCTTAGGAGTCTTTGGAACTGGAAAGTCCTTAACTGCCGAAACTTTCTCTGGGTCTGTCCTTAGACAACCATCCCCGACGAAATACCCTAAGTATTTTATCTCTTTAAAGCAAAACTTACTTTTTTCAACATTTATTGTTAAACCAGCTTCTCTGAGACATTTCGCTACTTGGGAAAGGTAGCTCATATGCGTCTCAAAATCTGGTGAGCAGATCAAGAGATCATCAAGATACACAAACACGCCTTCTCTTAACCGAGCTGGTATAACTTTATCCATTAATTTGCACATTCTCTGGGCAGCGTTACATAGTCCGAACGGCATTACCGTGAATTGGTATAATGGCCGCCCGGGAACTGTGAAGGCTGTTTTTTCCCTTGAACTCTTTTCCAGAGGAATCTGCCAAAACGCATCTTTCAAGTCGATACTTGAAATAAAGTGTGTGTTGTGTAGACGACTTAAAATACCTTCAATATGCGGTAAAGGGTACGCAAACTTCTTTGTTGCCGCGTTAATTTTTCTGGAATCTAAGCAGAGCCTATTTTTACCAGGCTTTCTTACTAAAACAACTGGAGAACTAAAAGCACTGTTGCTTTCCTCAATGACACCAAGCTCTAGCATCCGATCGAGTTCGGCGTACATGAGCTTTTGGACTACTGGTGAAATTGGGTAGTGCCTTTGTTTGATGGGAATGTCGTCTTCCATCTCAATAATGTGTTCTTCCAAAGTAGTCTTCCCTAATCCCAACACTGCGAATGAGGGAAGCAGTTGTTTCACGCGCTCTAACTCGGTCGTTTGTTCAGGAGTTAGGCTCCGCATTGGATTATCCCTTTCTTCTTGATTTGGGGACGGTGGTCCTATTGCACTTATAACGTTTGGAGCTACTCTAAAGCTCCTCCAAAAGTCTACTCCCAGATAAAGCTTTTGTTGTAGGCTAGGAACTACATATAGCTCCATCATTTGAGTTTGGCCTCCCCATGAAACGTCAGTCTTAAATCTCCCTAAAATCTGTTGGTTTTTACCGTCAGCTGTTTTGATGTCATCCGACATCTTCTTCATTTGGATATTATGTTTCCTAATAAAATCTATTGCACCATCTCCCAAACAACTAACGGACGCTCCACTATCCAATAGCCCTAACATTTCCTCTTCATTTATCACTACTTTAACATATGGTCGGTTGTCATCTGATACAGCTAAGACTGACGCATCTATTTGGTTCGACCTATGTTTGCTTATTGCTATTTTCTCACGGAGCTTAGCGATTTTCCTATATTTTCTACTCTTTTCTTTAGTACATATTATCTCTTCATTAAATATTCTTTTTCTAGCCTCTTCATACTCCTTTTTTCTTTGGTGGAGACTTTTCAACTGGACAACTTTTCCCGGGTGATCTATTTTTGAGTCTTCTTCTCTTTTTAATATTTTTACTCTTCCAGGTTCTAATTCTTGTCCGGGACAGGCAAGTTTGCCGGCAGCTTCATCCCGGATGTGCTCCCGACTTTCAAGTTTCCCTGGCACCCAGAACATTGGAAGGACACATTCCCTTGCCCACAGTTGAAACAAGTCAACGCATGAAAAGCTGACGGACAAGTTGCAGTAGCAGCCGTATTGTCTTTTGTGGTGTCTGTATGTTTGCCTCTGTCGTTGTTCTTGTAATTTGTGTATCGTTTTTCTGTTTTGTTATTAGTCTGTAGTTTGTCTGTTCGGTTTGGCTGAAATGCTGCAACCTGTAGCTCATCCCAATGTTCATCCTCAAAATCTAATAAAGACTGATTGCTATGTGTCACTTCTCGTTGACTCAACTCATTCACCTGTCTTTTTATTTTAAAATCTCTTGCCGCTATATGCTTTTCCGCCCTACGACATTCTTCTCTTAAATCTCTGATGCTTTCTATGGAGCACCCAAATATTAATGTTGCTATCCTATCTTTAATATTTTGCCTAACAATGGATACTAAATCGTTTTCGTTTGGCCTATTTTGCATCTGTAAAACTAGCCCCCTTACTTCTTCGTAAAACTCATCAAAGGTTTCATTTGGTTGTTGCCTCCTATCCATTATAGCTCTAAGAATTTCATGGTCCCGCTTAGTGTTTTTGAATTGTCTCAAAAGCTCCGTTTTGAGATCGAAGTAGTTGAGCAATTCATCATCCTGATTTTCTTCGAGATATTGCCAATACCACTTTTCAGCGGTACCTGTCACCAAGTGGTGAAAATTAGCAAAAACTTTCTCATTTGACACCCCGTTTTTCTTTTGTAAAGTTTCAATCCTAAAGATAAAACTCTCAACGGTCATTGTTTTCGATGTGCCATCAAATTTTACCCCCCACTTGTGGATGTCTACCCTCTTATTGTAATCATTACTACTTCCAGGTCTATCCCCACAAGAAGCGTTCTGACTCACTTCATGTGTCGACTGCTGATCTCTATAATGCTCTGGCAGAGATCTTTTCTCTTGCCTTTCTTGTCTTTTATATAATGTTATGTTACTTTTCTCTACAACATTCATTCTTTCATTTAGCTGCTTCATATTGGTGGTGACTGTTTCCACCATGCTTTGCATGGTTTGCATGCTTCTCATCTGTTCCGCAAAAAGGGTCATGGTTTTGAGATGAGTCTCCTGAAGTGAACGTGTCACCGCAGCATCTATAACTCTTCCTATATCTTCCGTTTTCTGGAACAGGGCCATTGGTTCTTCAACTTCTACTTCTATTATTTCTACGCTTTCCTGCTCTATTTCATTGGTAACTTTTGCTATACTTTCCCTTGTTTCTTCTTCTTCCTCTTCGAGAAGGGATATCTCCTGTCTAGATTCTCCCATCTGTAAATTCATTCTACCTAAATCTAGAAACTGTTTTTCTGATTCTTCCCTTTCTTGTTCCGAATTCTTTCGTTTTTGCTGTGGCGGATTGTCAGAGACTTCTGACGATTGACCCTGAACCTTTTTTGCCTCTTGGCGAGTAATCCGCTTGCTACCAGTAGGCCCACCAGCCTCTTCATAAGGGATAGGTGTGGTGCTCTTTTGGGCACCACCTGAGTCTTTATTGCTCATTTTGATTTAGTAAAAAAATTATATATATTTTATAAAAAAAAATAAAAAAGTAATGTAATATAGAAAAAAAAATGTAAAAAAAATTATATATATTTTATAAAAAAAAATAAAAAAGTAATGTAATATAGAAAAAAAAATGTAATGAAATTCAAAGATTATCAAAAAAAAAAATTAAAAGTAAATAGATAATTCAAAAAAAAAAATAATTGAAATATTGGATGATTTTAAAAATATCAAAAAAAATTAACTTTGGTTTGAACGCTAGTGTCTGAGTGTATGTAATGTGACCAGGTTATTCACAAGCAGACAAAAAGATCAGGTATCAGTGTTTCGTTCGTCTTGTCTAGTCGTTGTCAGTTTAAGTTGTGACTGAGGCCCCTATGACTCAACGAGTGCTTCCCTCTACCTCCGGCTTTCTGTCACTTCGAACTTACTGGAGCCAGTCCTATAAGACGGTTGACCGTAACCGGACGTAGAGTTCCACACGGATAGGATTTCACCCCTCTTTTCTACGCCTCACTATAAGTCTGGCTGGGCCTGACTGTACGGACAGCAGTAGATTTTTGGAGTTTCAAACCTATCCCGCTCTCTATATCACAACAAATTTCCAACTACCTCACTAAAATCTCTAGGGTTGGACCTTTAAGAAAGAGGACAGCAGTAATCCATCTATTGTGAAACGGAGAGCATGACGATACCTAGGTTAAATAAGAAAAAAAAATTTTGGAGATGATTACGAATCCAAGGGGACGACCTTCCTGAGAAAATCGTCTCCTTGAAGTCCCAATAGATCTCTTTAGCCGTTCGATGTCGTTGGGCGCCATTGTTGCGAGTCAGTGTTGGGCCACGGGGGCAAGCTTGGCAGTGAAATAAGGGCTTTGGCATGCTTGTATATGCTCGGCTCAGCTCGAAGGTTTGGGGTGGTTTCTTGCCCTTGTTCACTCACCACGACTCAGCAAACAAATCTCATGCCTATTTAAGGAAAAGGAAAGGATAATTGGAAGGGTAAGTATGAGGAATATATAGGAATTACTTCAATCTAGGTACCTATGCCACTGCGCGAGAGGAAGTGTGATGTCGTCATTTAAAAAAAATTGAATCTGACGGATGAACTATTCTGTTATGCTAACTCTAAACTAACCTATTCTATATTATACCAAGATAGCATGTTTTATATCAAAGTAGATATACACATACTATTAAAATAAAACTAAATCTACACCCTATAACTAAATCTTATATACTATCTAGATTCAACCTTTCTTTCAAATCCTCGACTTCACTATTACTCCCACGCGGTGGTTCGTCGAGTCATCATAAGGCCTTACCAGGTGTTGTTGATAATGTCTGGCCTACCCACGCTTGTCCTAAAAGAACAACCTGTGCTACCACCTTGGCCGCGAAATGATGGTGATAGCCCCTAATGTGACATCCAGTCACAACTTAAAATACCGTCTTCAGTCCCTTCACATGTCCAATCGTCCTATATACCACCGTTGACCATTTGTCGTCGGCCTAGCCGACTTTCACACACACTCAGACACCATCAGTTTCTTCACTCAGCCATATCTCTGGCAATTAAACTCATTGATAAGTTTCTTTTTCTTTAATATATGTAATTCAATAGTTTTGAACTAAGGAAAGTGCAAAGAATAGAACAAACTAAATATTCAACAAAATTCATGGGAATACTTAAATGACTACTAAATTTTTTTTTTTTTTTTATATATCTATATGTGTTTGCAGATATCTATCCATATGCATGTATAAGTCACGTGCAGTTGTTCACGTTTTATTCAGTATAAAAATAATAAAAAAAAAACTTACAGGCTTCGTTCCTTGATGTTCTGCCGGCAGCACCTTCCTGGATACGGTATTATGGGCACATTTTTCCGCTACCCTACTGCTATTTTACCACTCACATGTATAGATAAATAACCATGCATTTACATATATCGGATCTGTATATCAAAAAAAAAAATATCTTTTCCTTTTCTTTTTTTTTTTTTTTTTTTTGTTACGTTAAATACTGTAGTAACCACTTCACTATCATGATTCAAGTTAAAATTATTTTCTTTTTCTTCAGCACTTTACTTTTCACACTATTTTTTTTTTTTTTTTTCTTAGTTTTGTTGCCACTTTTTAATAAAATCCATAGGCTTCAATATATCTCCTCCAATGGTACCAAAAGAGCACCTTCACCCAATTGCTTAATTCCGTCTATGGACGTCTAACTAAATCCTTGTCTCAACAGCCTGCGTTCGGCACAGAAATAGAACGACCGACAAAAAAAATCTAAGAGGCTCAGGTCACCTTGAGTTTGGTGGTGAGTGCTGACTTCTATTGGCGGTGGCCCAACCCGAGCCTAGAATGATTTTTTTTTTTATAATTAAACCGCCAATTAAAGGCTCCTCTTTCCTTCTTTTTTTGTATTTACCTCAATGATATTGCAATTCCACCTGTTTGTTGGGATTCTCTTTCTATGTTGAAGACTTCTCAATCGCGTAGTTTTACAATATTGGCTTAGACCCTAACATAAAAATTTTTTTTTTAACAATCTAATATATTTTTTTTTTTTTTTTTTTTAATCTATTTTCTTACCTTGAACTCACTAATGAAAAATCAAATAAAAACTATGTAGCTATGTACGTATGTAGATCACTTGGATCGTTTAAAGAAAAAAATGTAACTTGCTACTTTTTGCACAACTGTATCACCTTTGCATGCGAGCACTTAAATCGGTAATGACCGGCCTTTCTTTTCTTTCACTACATCAATAGCTCACAGCTGTTCGTGGCCTTGATCTTGAAATTTTACCTACGGCCATTCACCTTTTGCCCTACTTTCCATTATCCTTTTTTTTATTCTATTTTTCTTTCCCTCTAATCATCGTATTTGTTTTGTGGTTAAGTTTTTCGAAGTTGCTAAGTCATGTCAGTCTATTGATACAGTTTAAGGGGTTCTGAGTCGTAATCTTATCTCGTACGTTCTGGCGTATAACACTTTTCAGTCTTTATTTCTCGAATTAAATAGTATTAAAATAAATAAATAACTAAATAAATACATAAATAAACTACACACACCTACATACATACCTAAACTATCCTAATATTGCACTTATATCACAGAACTTATCAATATATATTGGTATTCAAACCGTACCGACCCGGAAGCTACTAACTATGGCTACGAGTAGCCTTCCTACTTGGATATGTTTATGCTATGTTTTCGAATTTTCGAAGTAGGTAGTCTGACATTTCTTGCGTCTGACATTTCATGTACGGCGCGTTTAATTTCGAGTGTTTATCTTTTGATTATTTGTTTGTTTCTTTTTTTTATTTTGTATAACTCAGTTTAGTTTTAATGTTTGAACAACTATTGATAAATTCTTGGGTGACAAATGTTTTGACTGGATTCCAGCGTGTTTTTATTGGCTTAGCACCTCTGTGGCACTTGGCATTGGATTCATCCCGAAGCTCCGGTAAGCCCATTTGGCCTTAATGATTCCAGGAATCGTGATCACCAGCTACGTTACAACTCTGTGAAACAATCTCAAGGATACAAAGTGATGGTTTCTTGTTTTCTAAGGCCTCGACGAAAAACAGTCACTAAAGATCTCATGTCTCGAGTTTGTGTTGCATGCTCCCAGCAACTACTACCATGACAAAACGACACCATTTCCACCGCCAGACTCGATGTACTACAACACCAAGCCCGGCGGTTACATCTGGTATCTGGACAAGCATGAGCGAAGTCGAGCGTAACAAAAACTAGAAGGAAACAGTCGATGCTTAGTTTTTCATTAAATTTATTAGTTTCTACCACAATCATACATACGCTTAACAAACGACTAAAAATAAACTCGACTTTTAATAGAAATCTATCTTGGTCCTTGGATTTGTGTTGCTGGTTTTTGATTTGGTCTTGGTTGGACTACATTTCAGCCACTTGGGATGCAGAGGTGGCATCTTCGGGTGTTTTGTCATCTCGTATCCGAATGAATAGCGGAAAACGCAGTGAGATGTCCTTTTCGGGATCCAAAATGCCGATGGCTGCCTTGTGAGCAGGGCTAACAATCAGCACATTTTATTTCCCACACTTGAACGGCGTCAAATCACTCGTCCGCCTCGTGGGAGCTGTCATAGGTAGTATGACTTGAGGGTCTTTACCACGTGCTTTTGAAGAACTCAGCATGTGTTTGAAGGTCTTCGTCACTGAAACCTTTAATAGAGGTTTAGAAGTTTGTTTAAATAGAGACACCGTGGTAATCTTACCTGTTCCAATTTTGCAAATGCTCAGGTACTCCTCGTTGTCGGCATCGTAGCAGGCCAATAGAAAGCCTCCGTAGGTTCGCTTTCCTTTGCCAATGTAGCCGCCAATTACCACCACGTCCAGGGAGTCTCCAACACCGCTGAGGTAGTCCTCCTTAAGTTTCAGCATTTCAGGCATTGACAAATGAGAAAAAAAGCATTGGAATTTGTTTTTATTTGCTTTGTCAAACGAATGAATTTTGAATGAATTTTTTGACATTTCCAAAAATTCATCTACACCATCTTGGTAGCACTTGCAGTCTATATTCGCTTCAGAAATAAACTTAGATGTTTATCCTCGCTATTCGCTTATTTTGTTGTTGTTTTTAGCATACAAAAATTTTAACAAGCGTATATCCGCGTGCAAAAAAAAGCACCTCTTGTGACCTACAAGGGAGTTTTATACAAAACAAATTTTTATTTAGCCGATTTTCATTCTAAGTTTTAGTTATATAAAATAGTTGATATAATTTATAATTTATTTAAACAATATAAATATATATTGCATTACATACATACATAGGGTTGCGCAACAGAGCGCATTTCTCACAACCATGCCTTGTGAGGGAATGGAGGGGACCTACAGTTTTCTGCCGGTTGCGAACAGCTAATCGAGAGGGGGCTAGTCATGTATTAACGTCCTTCAGAACAAAATAAAACCAACCATGTCTATGCAGATTCCAACTTTTCAAAAAATCATTTTCAATGATGCCATTTATGAACGTGTTCAATAGTGCAGTATTGATTTCAACTCTTACACGTTGAATTTTCTGTTTAACTATTTTCAAAAACAAGCAAAAAAAAAGAAAATTTAAAAGCGACTACTCTTCTGCACTAGCGTTAGCCAAATAATAGTTCCAAAAACATTTAAAACGATCGCGTAAACGTGTAAAAGATGGCGTAGGTTAGGTTAGGTTAGGTTGCATGGGGGTGCAGCCACAAGTGGCAGCACCTCACTCAATCTCAAGGATCCATTGTGCTCCCCGGGAAAAACAGAGGATGAGGAGGTGTGAGGATTGGAGAGGTAGAGGGTTGGGTTGGTGATTGGTTTATTGGGGTAGGGAACCCCCACTGAACCATTTGGAGCCCTGAGTAAATTTCAGGACGTTGCTCAATGGGAGAATAGAGATGTCGCCCAGTTCGTCGAAGAAGTATTCTGCGAGGGTTTTTTTCCTAGTGTGGGGCTATGCTAGGGCACTCACAGAGGAAGTAAGATGATCCTTCCTCTGCCTCTTCATCTTGGCATCCTCTAAATAAGTAGGATGTGCTAATGCCCATTCTCATCATGTGGGTACCCAACGAGTTGCGGCCCGTGAGAATGCCAATCAACAGAGTGAGCCGAGGTCTCTGGGTAAAGTCTGTTTGAGTGTCTATATCTGTATGGTTCATTATGGTTCTATGGCCTGATATGCCTGTTTTCCAATTGTTGCATTGTTTGAGTCGCAGTGCGCTTTTGGCCGCCATCTCCTTCGCAAAAACATCTAGGGGGGCTAGTGACAGGAAGGTTTCCAGAGCTGCAGTTGGTGTTGTTCTCATGCCACTAGTTGAGCCAATGCATGCAAACCTTTGAATTTTGGTCATGGTCTTAAGGCTCGAAGCCATCTCTAATGATGGTCACCAGACTAGACAGTTATATGTGAGGATTGGTCTTATTATGGATGTAACCGTATTTATTAGATTTCCCTAAATAGCTCTGAACAGATGAATAGTTATGTAGTGAATAGCGCTCATAAATTTTTATTTATAAACCTATTCAGCCTTATTTATTATTTATGGGTTTATAATAGAGAGTGAATAGCGCTGTGTCCTCTTATAATATCTCTGAACAGGAAAACCTTATTTATAAAACTTTTTGAACGCAACATAGAGGTAGAATATGCTGAAAGCCGATTTAGGTAGAATAGAGACTGAATGGGCCATATTCATAGAGAATTACTAAAGTCGTAACTTCTTAGTTCACAGTTTAAGCTAAATCATTTAGGAAAACACAGCTTCTATTCCTAGACGATTTTCTAGCTGTGTTTAACTAAACTAGAGTTTATTGCAGTATTCTACTACAATTGTGCTTCAAACGAAGACATCAAAATCAGAAACGTCAAAATAAAAAAAAAAAAAAACATTTCTTTTTATTGTTTTGGTTTTTCGAGCTGCTGGTTGGATACAATCTCATAGCGTATGCAAGTAAGTATAATTAAAAATAATTTATATACATGTTTTATATTATTAGATGAAATGAAATTCAAACAATATATTGCTTTCTTTTGGGTTAAATGGACAAACAAAATATGAAGCGACAAAGGCAGGAGAACTGGACGCAGTTCGAAAAAGACCTTTTCCGCGAACTCGTTCGAAAGCATCTCTCTGTTGTAGAGAGCAAGAAAAATGATGTTAAAATGATTGAGAAGAACAAAGTTGCTTGGAGGGATATTGATGGTGAGATGAAAGCTGCCGGCTACAACAGAACACCCCAGAAAATGAAGGAACAGTGGCACCGAATGAAAGTGGCAGCTGGAAAGAGTAACGCACTTTTGAAGAAAACTACCGGTGCCACTGGTAACTGCGTCAAAGTTATAGAACCATCTGAAGAAGATCTCGTAATTCAAGAAATGATAAAGGATGACTTACAGGAGGACACCATTATGATAGACAGTGACACTCCCAGATTTGATATTGAATATTTGGAAGAATGTTTGCCAAATATAGAAACCTTTCCTCTGAAGCTGAACAAGAACATCCCGTTGTAGACGATTAATCTGATCAATCAAAATCTTCTTCAAAATCACGTAACATGTTTATTTAAGAATTATTACTTTTATTAACAAAATTGTTTTCACAAAATATATATTCAAGATCAATTATGTATTGAAAGCATTGAATAATTTTTGACAGTTAATAGAAAAGAAGCAGCTTAAACCTAGTATCCCCCATGATTAGAGTTAGACTCCAGTTTACGTCTTAATCCTAGTACTAAATTTGACTATGAATAGCTTAAACTTCAGTTTAATGTAATAAAAGTTTAACAGCAGTTTAAAAATGTATGTGAATATGCCCCAATAGGTTTTTGTCATCGCTATTTTGAAATGACAGGAGAATCTTGGTACGCCGGCGGATACATAGATGGCTTTCAATGACCCTTTTGTTTTCGATAGTGAAGTATACCTGGGTATGACTCATTAATGTTATAGATTTCCCTTTTTGGTAGTTTTCTTACGCACCAGCTGTTCAATATGTAGATATACACATCATAACTATAATAGGTTTATAAATAAGAATTTGAGGTTGGCAACTCTGGCTAGTGTTATATAGAAGACATACAAAAGTGCTCTGCACAAATTTTTATTTTCTTTAATAAATAAAAAGTTTAAAAATTATTTTTCATCTTAAAAAGACCAAACCGGAAACCGAAAAGCAAGTGTGATTCATAGATTTTCCAATTTTAAACTATTATCACTATTTTAATCAATTTGAAAGATCACATAGTCATTTACAAGAACAATAGTAGCCATTTTAATTAAACTTAATATATATATATTGAAATTTATTGATGAGCAATAAGCGCAAAGTTGGTGAGACCTCCCCCGAATTAGCAACGTTTAACTCAAAAAAGGAAAAAAGCATGTGTAAATTAGTCGGATCCTTGTCCATCCAGGAATTACGCCAAATGTTCGACTCAAAACTCAAAGACGTTGCTACGAAGGAAGACCTTGTTGGACTTCGCAATGAGATCATTGAGGTAAAAACCGAAAATGAGAAACTGAAGGAGTCACTGATTTCTTTAAACACAAAGTGCATTTCCCTGCAAAATGAAGTTAACCAGATAAAAACCTCAGCTAATGCGGCCAACTTAGTTTTTCGACTGAAATAAGGCTAAAATGATCCGCTCATGGAAACTGAAAACATCTGCAAAACTCTTTCGGAGTCGCAGGATATAATTACTATCCAAGATATACGGGAGATAAGCTCAGCTAATGGCACAGTTACAACTCTGGCAGAATTTAAAAACAAAAATAATGCATTTAAGGTTCTGAGGAATGCAAAGAGGCTGAAAGGAACCGGAGCATCCGTAAGTCGGGATTACCCACCAGCCATCCGACAGAAGCCTAGCAAACTCTTACAACTGAGAAAACATATTCATACCACTCAACCTCGGATGAAAGTTTCACTGCGCTACGACAGACTCAGCATTAATTATTGTAGAATGGAATGGTGGTACCCGTGGTGTGATGGATAGCATGTCCGCCTGTTAATCCAGAGGTTCGAGTTCGAATCCCACCAGAGGCAAAAATGTTTTTTCTACGGGTATCGCCTTTCGGGAGGAATTGGCAAGTCCTCCGTTAGTATTCATTGCCATGAAAAGCGCTTTCTCGATAGCCGTTCGGAACCGGCAGAAAATTGTAGGTCCCCTCCATTCCCTCACAAGAGATGGTTGTGAGAAATGCGCTAGGCCCAGGGCTCCTCGCTCTGTTGCGCCACCCTATTTATTTTTTAGAATGGACTGATAGTCAAGGTTTAGTTACTAATCAAGTAGATGGTTTTAAAAAATTAATTGAAGATAACAACCTGGAAAAAAAAACTTTTTTCATCAAATCTGTTTACAAATTCAGCAAAATTCACGAAGAGATGTCAGACTAAACGTCAATCATCAAGAAACGTCAGTTGGGCAAAGTACATCTTCGGCTGGAAACACAATGCAATTCTGCGGTTGGGACTCAGGGGTAAACACTTCAGCATATTCCAACTTAAAAAATAATTTAATGAATTAGGTAGATGCCGTCTGCCAGAATTCAAATATAGTTAACGTTAGAATATTAAGTTATAATATAGCAGGTTCAAATAATAAGATACAAACTTTAGATTTTTTTAAACTTTATTAATGAATATGTAATTTTTATATTTTCCCGTGCAGTGTCGGGTTAGAATAGCACTGCAGCGCCTCCCCGCTTGTCGTAAAAGGCGACTAAAGGAGCAATCATATCTAGACGACTAACATCAAAGTGAGTCTAGCGACACACATACCGCCTAAAAACTCTCCCCAAGTATGCATGCAGATCCCGGGGTTTACACGACTGGAGATTACCGGTGTAGTAAAAGGGAAATCAAACTCATTAAATGGAGCATGCATGTGTCGAAAAGGATGAAAGGAAAATTTTTGAAAAATTTTGAGCATTATGGAAGTACTTGCAAACATAAGAAGCACTACCCCGTCAGGCAGTTCCATTGCTATGCATGGAGCTGATCCTGGACCGAGCAGCAATGTTCGGGTCAGAGCTATACGGATTCCGGGGGCTAGCAAAGTAATGCGACGAGTTGGACGAAAATTTAGAGTTGCGAGTTGGAACGTTGGAAGTATGACTGGTAGAAGTCTTGAACTCGAAGAGATGATGAGAAGGAGGCGAGTGGACATCTTGTGTGTTCAGGAAACGAAATGGCGAAACACAGCAAACAAAGCCCGTTTCTAAGATGTAAAGACCAAGGCTTACAAGATGTTCTACTATGGAACAGAACAAGGTAGGAACGGAGTCGGTATCATCCTTGACCAAAGTTTATGTAACAGCGTGTTGACCATTTTGAAGTTCAGTGACCGTTTGATGTCTCTTAAATTGGTGATGGAAGGAAAGGTCTGGAATATAATCAGTGCATATGCTCCCCAAATAGGGTGTGAGCAGGAGGAAAAAGATGCATTCTGGCTTGATTTTCATAACCTACTTAAGAACATCCCAAAAGAAGAGTGTTTGTTTGTTGGAGGAGATTTGAATGGACATGTCGGGAAGACAAACGAGGATTATGAAGACTGCCATGGAGGTTTTGGATTCGGCACCAGGAACACTCCTGGTGAAGATATTCTAAATATGTGCAAGTCATACGGTCTAATCGTACTAAATACCATGTTCATCAAACAAGACCGACACCTTATCACTTACAGCAGTGGAGGAAATGAAACCCAGATTGATTACCATTTGGTAACCAATTACATGAAATCTCGGGTGAAAGACTGCAAAGTGATTCTAGGAGAAGCTGCCGCTCAACAACATCGTCTTCTTTTAACAGAATTTTTTACGGATGCGGTGAAGGAAGTCAAACAAACAAAGGCTCCTAGGAGAATCAAGTGGTACAATCTGGAGAAAACCAAAGGACAGCAATTCATTTCGTATATGCGAAGTCAGCTGTGTAATACCATCGACGCAGTTTCAAATACAATGACGGCACAAAATATGTGGGATCGCCTACAACGAACCTGCTTAGAGAGAGCCAAATCACTGTTAGGAGTCTCAAAAGGACACCACCAACAAGCTAAAGAAACCTGGTGGTGGGATGATGAAGCTAAAGCAGTGATTAGAAAGAAGAAAGCAGCTTTCCAAGCTTGGTCGAAGTGCCCTTCAAGAAATACAAATGAAAAAGCGCGTCTCAAAATGGAATACAAGAGCTGCAGAAAAGAATCGAAGAAAAAGTGCGCCCAACTTCAAGCAAGAAGCACGGAGGGCCTGTATCGAGAGCTGGAAGAGATTTCTGCCCCAGCTGCTGAAGCAAATCAGGCAATCCAAGAGCTAAGACAAAGTAACTTGAATAAGGGAGCAACCATTTTCAAAATAGCCGCTCAGAGAAGGAGAAATGCGCAGGAGATTCGTTCGCCAAAGTTCATAAATGATGCTCAAGGACTGCTACTTGTGGATGACGACAAAATTCTTCACAGGTGGCGACAGTATTGTGATGATCTTTTGAATGAACAGTTCCCTCGGCGCCACTTTCCAACAGCTGCACCTAACTTTACGGAAGTATCCGACGTCACAGTCGAAGAAGTTAGGGAGGCAGTTAAGAACTCCAAAAAAGGCAAAGCGATTGGGCCAGACGAGGTACCATATGAGTTTTGGAAAAATATGGGAGACATCGGGCTGAGATGGCTCACGATTCTCATCTCCAAACTTATAAGAGGTGACAGTTTGCCTAATCAATGGAGGGAAAGTTTTCTTCTTCCAATGTACAAGGGAAAGGGAGATACCAGAAGCTGTGACAACTATCGTTCGATCAAGTTGATGTCCCACACTATGAAGATCGTTGAGCGGGTTTTGGATAACCGACTGCGGAAAATAATAAGGCTGTCTGATGACCAATGCGGGTTTGTCGCGGGTAAGTCAACTACAGACGCAATCCAAAGTATAAGGATCATTATGGAAAAACACCGAGATGCCTTAGAGGATTTGCATATTGTGTTGGTTGACTTCGAAAAAGCATTCGATCGACAACCACGAGATCTGATATGGGTGGCCCTCAGACACCGAGGAGTTCCTGAAGCCTATGTGCGAATAATTATGGACATGTACGATGGAGCAGTTACAAAAGTGAGATGCCCAGCTGGAGTCACCGAAGAATTCCAAATAACAGTAGGTGTACATCAGGGAAGTGTCTTGAGTCCACCGCTCTTTATTGCTGTTCTGGATTATTTGCTCGAAGGAAAAGTAACGGACAATAAAGTACAACAATTATTCTTTGCTGACGATGGAGCCATCATAAGCGAGGATCCTACATCCCTGCAACGAGCACTTGACGTTTGGATTGATGTTCTGGAAGGAAATGGGTACCGTATTAGCGCAAAAAAGACTGAATACCTGTGCTGCCCTTTTTCTGATCCAGACAAGCCTATTCCAGACATTTATTTGAATGGAAATGTGCTTCCCAAGTGTGAAAAGTTTAAATATCTGGGATCTATGATCAATAGTGAAGCAACTTGTGATGACGACATCAATCATCGAGTAAGCGTAGGGTGGATGAAGTGGCGAGAAAACTCCGCTATCTTCTGTGATCGAAAAATGCCCCCTAAGCTGAAGGGAAGACTCTACACAGCAGTTGTCCGTCCAGCTCTGACATACGGTTCACAATGTTGGACAATGTACAAAAAGTATGAGAGCAAATTGACGGCAGCCGCAATGAAGATGCTTCGGATGACAGCAGGAGTAACAAAGCTTGATCGAATTAGAAGTACTAAGATCCGTGGAAGCCTTCATGTCAAAAGTACCATCTTGGACAAAATTCAGCACGACCGGCTCAGTTGGTATTGTCATGTTCAAAGGAGAGATCCGCAGAACCCCGTCAAAAAGGCAATATCGTACAACGTTTCAACAAATTCGCGACGAAAAAGAAAAGGCAGGCCAAAACACTCCTGGTACAAGCAAATGCAAAAACAGCAGCATTTGGTTGGCCTCAGACATGGAACAATCCAAAACCGGGAGGCTTGCCGACGCTTTCTGAGGTCAACGCGGCGTACCCCACAGGCGGATCACTAGTGTGAAGCAGAAAAGTGGGAGAGTTGTGATCGCTTCAAGATCACTACTCGTAACGCCGGAAATGAAGAAGAAGATGTAATTTTTATATTAATTGAAACTCATGTAACTGGAGAACATAACATTAAATATTAATCATATTTCCCGAACCATACTACTAAGTGGCAATCAGCAGTTAAAATAAATAGAAAAGGAAGGGCTAGCGGAGGCATACTGATTGGCTGCAAACTAAATATATCATGGGGTTGAATTCGTTTTCAAGAACCACGAAGACTTTCTGTATATTGAAATCAAATCCAACTACCATACTTTATCCTTGGTTCCTGTATATCCAAACTGCACTAGCTGGGATAGACATTTTGACTTGCTTGAAGACAACTTGTACCTTGCAGATCTTAAAAACGTCATGCTCATTGGGGACTTTAACGCCAGAACAGGATCAATGGAAAGCGAACTTAAACCTTTGAACTTGAACCACCGAAAGATGTTGTTGTAAACCGAGAAGGAAAGAAAATTATTGATCTTTGTAATTCGTTTGGTCTTGGTACCTGCAATGGAAGTACACAGGGAGACGCTGATGGTGACTACACTTTTATCGGTCCTCAAAGCAACTCAGTTATTGATTATGCTATGGTGAATGGGGATTGGTGTAACCTAATGAATGATTTCGAAGTTGTATCACAGATTCACTCGGACCATCTCCCTATCCAAGTTTCAATTCAGCTACCAATGAGCCTACAACGCGTAGATGTTTGCACAACAAAAGCTACAAAATACAAATGGAAACATTCGATGGCGAATACGTATGCTGAAGCATTAAACACCAACATTGCCTTAAAGCTTGCACCTCCATCCAATACAAACCTTAATCTCTCCGAAATTGATGACACCATTGCAATATCGATACCAACATCTTGCAGGATGAACAATAACAGGGTTTTTACTCCTCGTGACAAATGGTTTGACAGAGACTGCTCACAAGTTAGAAAAAAATCATTTGCTTGGTTAAAGCTTGTAAGGCAGTACCCTCAAAACCTCTTTCTAAAGCGAGAATATTTGTCCGCTAACAAAACATTAAAAGCGCTGCTTAAGACTAAGCTATAATCATACTTCGAAAACATTGCCCACGATCTTTCAAGTTGCAGGAACGCGTCACAGTTTTGGAGCATCTCGTTTTCTCGTTACTGGTTTATTGTAGATGTCTTATCTTCTATGCAGATGACATAAAATTCTTTGCAGTTGTTTCATCTATTAATAACAGTTTACTGTTTCAAAACGATTTAAATGCTTTTCCAGCTGGTGTCAGTTAAATGATCTGAAACTCAATACAGATAAGTGTACTTCTATGTCGTATAATCGAACGTTTTTTCATATAACGCCGCTTTATCAATTGAACAATGTTTCTCTCAAAATTGTTGAAAGCATGAAAGACCTCGGAGTAATATTTGATGGGAAATTATCTTTCGAGCATCACATTAACTATGTTATCTCAAGATCAAACTCAAAGCTTGGTTTTTTGAAAATGAATTCATCCGAATTCAAAGATCCATACACATTGAAATCAGTTTATTGTAATATTATTCGTCCCATGCTATCAGTACGCATCCGTTGTCTGGAATCCCACAACACAAAAAGACATCAACAGAATTGAGAGAGTGCAAAATAACTTTTTACGTTTTGCGTTGCGATCTTTTTTTGTCCGTGATAATAACAACAGTGCCGTTCTAAATGTCTACTACTTAATTAATTAAAATTTAGAAGCCAGAGCTTAACTTGCTTTAGAAAAGGAGATGTGTTTCTTAGGAGCCTTAAGTTTAAAGGCAGTGTATTAAATAATTTGCAAGCGACAACAGTGCAAGAGTTTCGAAAATGGGTTGTACGAAATGAAGGTATATTGACTAAGCATGCTGAGTTACTTCGTAAGTTACGCGTGTCAGTAATAGGACTTCGGAAATATCCACTTTTAATAAAGAAAATTTTTAAAACCTTATAGTAGAAGAGATACTTCACTGGAAGAATGTTCAAGTTTCTAAAAAGAGACATAGATGGACTCATACGATTTACACCAGCAAGTAAATAAGGCTGCCAGTGAATAGTTATGGGACCAGGTCCCCATTTATTCCATTCCTTTCTCTTTCTTTTAAATTTTCTTTCCAGTTAAAATTACGGTCTAGGACAATTCCGAGATATTTTGCCGTACCAGATAAGTTTATTGATATACCATTCAGTGGCGTGGCGTCCATATAACACGATTCCTATCGTCTTACCTTTTAAAATCTGTCCCTTGTTCATAGAAAAAAACCAGCAACATAAGTCTACAACTAAGCAGTCAACCTCAACAGCCTTTCTTTGCCCATACACACAATGTTCTTCAAGCACTTTTAAATTTGCGAGATACACACACAATACACAAAGCATACACAAGGCATTGAAAATCGCCGCGCAGAACATATTTTGTGTTTCTCCCTGTCTTTCCTACGATATACTTCCACCCCGGTGCCGTCCCTTTTGAATACACGTTTACTTATTGAAAAAAGTAAGACGATAATTTTCGTCTTACTGCAATAGTGCAATGTCTGCTTGGAAAAAATAATACAGTTTTCGCCTTCGAGTAATGTACGGCTAATTCGGTTTTGTTCTACTGATCATTGTTTTGGATTATTTGCAAGTTTAAAGTGAATTTTAAGTACCTAACGTGCATTTTTTTATGCTTTAAGCTCATTGTGAATTTTAACTTAAATGACAGTATAAAAAAACTGGCTTCGATTAATCCACGTTTGGAATTTAAGGTACCTTCTATTTATTCCTTACTAATTTGTGTAGGTGATTCATTTTTCTCGACTTACCATTTGAAAATATCCACGCCACGCTACTGATTACCATTAATAGTGGGTGGACGTATATCTGGAATGTTACGTTTTCTCGTTAACAGAACAAGTTCTGTTTTTTTAGGGTTGACATTTAGCCCACAGTTTTTTGCCCAGCTGGTGAGCTTGTTTAGAGCTGTCTGAAGGAGTTCACAAAGGGTTGTTGTGAATTTTCCCGGAGTCATGATGACAATGTCATCAGCATAGGCTACGGCTTTTATTCCGCTCATGTCAAGTTTACATGAGTTTACTAGGAGTCAGAGTAGCGGGGATAACACTGCTCCCTGAGGTGTACCTCTACAAGTTTTGACTTTTAGGGTGCTTGCACCCATTTCTACTTTTTCTATTCTCGTTCGGAGCATGGAGTCGATCCAGTTTGATAGCGTTGGCTCGATATTTATGGAACTTAATGCCATGCGAATAGGCCTGTATTTAATGTTGTTGAATGTCCTTTCTATTTCGAGGAATGCAACCAACTTGTACTTTTAATATTGGATTGACTGTTCAATGGTTCCGACTACTTCATGGAGTGCAGTCTCAACTGATTTGCCCTTTATATATGCATGTTGGGCTGTAGATTGCATCATTATTCGGTTTTGTTCGCATATGCGTTTCTTTAAGTCTTTCTAGAGTCTTAATTAGAAAGGAGGATATGTTTATTGGTCTGAAATCTTTGGGTTCAGTGTGTGAGGGCTTACCGGCTTTGGGAATAAATATGACTTTAACTTCCCTCCAACTAGTTGGAATAAAGGTGAGGTTTAGGCAGCCTCTGAATATTTCCACTAGAATCGGCAAAATCAAGTATTTAGGGCTTTGGAGCATCATTGGAATTATGCCGTCAGGGCCTGCAGATTTGTATGTCAATGGCCCATACTACCTTCCTATTATCTACTAATAGATTTCCTATGTTGGATCTAACGTTAGCGCTAGGGTTTCCGCGTTCTGGAGATGTCACTTGAGAACACCCTGGAAAGTGGGTGTTCATGAGTGACTCTAGGGTTTCAGAGCAAGAGTCAGTCGATGTGTTATCAGGTCGTCTAAGAAAACTAGGGGTGTTTTGGACCTTAGACATGACTTTTCTTAGCCTTGCGGCGTCATTAGTGCACTTAATATCTGAGCAGAAGTTGTGTCAGGCTGGTCGTTTTGCGTAAGTAGTTCTATTTTTGTATTCATTTATACTGATCTTGTATAGGTCCCAGTCAGCCGAAACGTTTCTAGACTTTGCTCTATTGAAGAGCCTTCTAGAGTTCCTTCTAAGGGTCGATAGTTCGTTTGTCCACCATATGGGGTTGGATCTACCTTTCCCTTTGGATGGTGAGCATGAGCTTTCGTAGGCATTGATTATGTCTGACGTTAGCTTGTTTAGCTGTGTCTCTATGGCGGAGCAGCAAAGCAAAGGCTGATTGTTGTTCTGGCTGAGAGTTAGGGCCAGTTTTTGGTTATAGAGACCCCAGTCAGTTTTCCTAGGGTTTCTATAAGGGATGATCATTTCAGGGACTTACTTAATCCGCTAACAAGCTCATTAAAGTGGCAATTTGCAGTACCTGGATTTACTGACGAAATTCTTAACTCTGCAATCACACTTCTAGAATTAGAGTTAGTGTTTAGAAGTTTGAAAGATGGAAAGGCGGCCGGATCGAATGGTTTACCAGTTGAATTTTATAAATATGGGTCTGATAAACTCAGAAGAATGCTGGTTACACTTTTTAATAAAGTTTTAGAGGGTGATCTTTTCCCAAAGGAGTTCCAGAATGCGGTTATATTTCCAGTGCACAAAAAAGGCTGTTTATTCGATCCAGTAAACTATCGAGGAATATCATTCCTGAATGGAACATACAAAATATTTACATCTGTTCTACAAAAACGACTAACAGCGTGGATAGAGTCAAGGAACCTGTTGAAAGAGTTTCAAGCTGGTTTTAGAGCAGGGTATTCGACAGTGGACAATATTTTTATTTTGAGGAGTGTAGCTGAGAGCTTTCTTCTACAAGGGAAAAAACTTTACGTGTTTTTTATCGATTTCAAGGCAGCTTTTGATACCATTGACCGAGGAGCCATGCTTTACAAATTATATGGTTTGGGACTATCTCTGAAGTTTGGTCGTGTACTAGAAGAGATGTATAGAGCTACTCAAGCGGCAGCCTGAAACGGGGCTGAACTTTCCGAGTGGTTCGAAACAAAATCGGGTGTTAGACAAGGATGTCCATTGAGTCCAACCTTGTTCGCACTCTTCATTGATGACCTGATTGATTATCTACCTGGCGGAGTTGACTTTGCTGGTACGCGTATTAAGGCTTTACTTTTCGCGGATGATATAGTCATGTTTTCATATTCCCCGGAAACGCTACAGATCATGATAAACAGAGTGTGTGAATACTGTCGGTTATGGAACTTAATAGTCAACACACAAAAGTCTAAAGTAATGATTTTTAAAGGAGGTGGTGGACGAAGAGCGGCGAATGAAAAATGGTTTTTTGATGGAGAAACTCTAGAGTGTGTTAACGAATACAAATATCTTGGTGTATATTTTTCAAAAAACCTTAATATGGAGACACATTTCAAGGAGAAGCTGCAAAAGGCACAAATGGCAATAAACATCTCGTGGAAAAAAATATTTATGAATAAAAATATCGCGCATAGCAGCAAATTCAAGATATTTGAAGCAGTAGCGGAATCGATTCTTCTGTATGGTTCTCAGGCTTGGGGAGGCCAAAAATTTAACGCTGTTGAGAAACTGTTAAGGTATTATGTAAAGAGGATATTTCATCTACCACCAAGTACACCAAACTATGTAGTTATGCTTGAAACGGGATTGTCGCCTCTATACACAAAAACGCTAAAGTTACAAGCGGACTATTTGCTTAAAGTTTTTCAAATGCCCGAAACCCGGCTTATTAGAAAAATAGTTGTCAAAGCCATACAAAACAAAAGTAACTGGTTCAGCGAGTGGTTCGGACTAGCGCAAAGTTGCGGTATGATCTTGAACATAAACGTCGAAGATTTAAGAAGCACTAAATTGCACCTGTACGAGATAATCAGAAGAGTAGATGAGCAATGCAGAATAGATTTTATCGCTGAAGCAACTGGGTCATTATTCAGATCAATTTATAGCCGTCTTAACCACAATATAGCAGAGAAAAACTACTTTAGAGATTCGCATAGTGTTGACATGATTAGCACAATGGTTAGGCTTCGAAGCGAATTACTAAGCCTAAACTTTATACCGCAGAGGACAGATTTACCATTGGAATGTAGTATTTGCAACTTAGCGGAACGGGAAGACGTTATTCACTTCGTCGGAAGGTGCCCAACTCTGAGAGAAACAAGGAGATGTATTTTTGGCTGTGACTTTTTATCGGAGGACCAGGTTCTAATGAAACTGGATGAGATGGATATACCAAGACTATATGAGTACTGCAAAATTTCTTTGAAATATAGAGAAAGAATAATCATAAAGTAACTGAAAAGATTTTTACAAGTTTAAAAAATATGAAAAGTAATAGTAAAAAACATTGTTTAAAAAGTTAAATAAAAAAAAAAAAAATAGCCATTTACAAATAATTATTTATGTTGTCAATCTGGCAGACGACGTTACGCCATGCTATAAAGATTTTTGTACTATCAATTATATGGGTAAATTAATAATTTAATAAAAATTTAATTTAATCTAAATCTATAAGGGATACAGTTTTCAGATTTATGTTCTAATTCGAATGTTATCATTCTGTGGTCAGAGAAGGTTACGTTGTTGGAGACCCTCCAATTACTGGTTACTAGCGTACCAGAATTGGTGGGAAGTGTAACGTCTAACACTTCTCTTCTTACCTTTGTTATAAACGTTGGTTCGTTACCTCTATTCATAATAGTCAGGTTATTTTCAATAATATATTCAAAAAGTGGCTCATCTCTTTCGTTCGTGCTTGTATTACCCAACTGTAGATGATGGGCATTTGTATCACAGCCCATGAGAAGATCTTAGCCATTCCTTTTTGTTGTGGCGACCAATTCTGCATTAGCTGCCGGCGGCGGCAGGGGGTTGGAGGTTGCATCGCCCGGCATGTAAACGGAGGCTAGGATCAAAGTGGCAACCCTTCTCTCTCGAACTTCACTGTCAGATCCTTACTACTGTGAGGGGTTAGAAGGAAGAGATTTAAATTTGTCTTTGATAAAATGCAAGTACGATAGTTACCTTCTGTAGACCCTTTGTTAAAGAAAAGGAAATGATTTTTGGATTTTAGTCCGCAGATCTGGCCATGATTTATCCATGGCTCTTGTATCAGGGCTAAATCGATGTCATTATTTGACATCAACGCGGTCAAGGTGGCAGAGGCCAACTTACTGTGCTGCAGTTTACTTGTAGCACCTTCTTCGTCTTTTTTCTGTCCGTCATTTTTGTTTTGAAAGTTTGGCAGCCGTTGCCGGCCTTACCCTAAATTTGTTTAGGCCAATGATGAGTCTATATCCCCTTTCTGGAAGCATAACCATTGACTCATGATTGAGCATGACTAAGACTTCTTGGCCTGCTCTAGTAGACTCTTCCATTTCCAGCACTTCCCAGTCAGCACTTGGGAAACTTTGGTTGAGTTTTCGTAAGAAAAGCTCAATTGTTCTCTTCTTCAAGCGCGGTCCAGGAATGTTTATTCGGACTTTGGGTCTGATGAAGAGGTCTTTCTTTGAGGCAACTTTTAATGTTGCTGCTTCTATAAAATCTGCCATTTCGGATATCTTTGTTTTAGCCAGTTCAGGGTAAACTCATCACTGCAATGAGAATCTTGAAACCCTTTAACGTCGAGATTGGTCCGAAATGAGGCACCGCGCCCGAGGACGTGGGCAGCACGTCAGTCATGCACTCAAGTAGCCTTATTTTCACTCGAGTCCAGCCTTCCTCGCTTAGCCTTTTTTCTGAACTCTCCTCATTGATAATGGCCTCCTGAAGGCTCTCTTTTATCAATTCCGCTACAGTACTTTTTTTGTCAGTTGTACGGGCCGTCTTGGGCTTTTTGTTCACCAACATTGGAGGGGGAGTCAAGTAGTTATGTCTGGCTCTCTTGCTTTAGACGGCTCTCTTCGGGCTTTTAAGACCTTTCGGTTTTAGGACCATCCAGTGGTGGTCTCCCTGGTGTTTTTTTTGGACACCGCAGTCTTTGTCAATATAGTTTTCTTTTTATTTTCTTCTAAGGTGACTCTACCTCTGGGTTCTGCCAAGAGTAAGGTCTTGGCTTCCATTTTCTTAATGAATTTCCGAGCCCAGCTTAGGCGTTTCCAATCACGGAAACACAGCGTTGAGGTGTCACCTTTGCCGAATCTTCGTACAGGCATTTTCGAGCCTCTTTTGACCTGGGTCTTGGACATCTTCCTAATTCTGTACCCTCGGATTGGCGCCTTTACCTTTATCCTGCGGCTACACGATCAACAAATGACAAGCCATCAGCTAACACAAATAGTCTTTCTAATTCCTTTACGTGTTTAGGCTGCGACGTAGGCGACATGTCATTATATTTTTTCAAAATGGCACCAACAAGAAATTTTTAATTCAAAGTTTTTTTCCAGGCACTCTTTTCTCTTTTTGAGGGTATTTGACGAAGCTGTCAATTCATGGCTACTGAAACTGCTTCCCTAGTGGATTTCAATATTCCATACCAGTTGGGTTTCAATTTCGAAAAGTGTGGTTGTGTATGTAAAAAAGTTTAAATGTATTGTAAATGGTTTACTATATCTTGATCGTGTAGCCCCGGGGTTAGCCGGCTCTGATGAGCGATGGCTTTTGGTTGGGGTTTTATCCACACAGACTTTGTGATGTGCGCTTTTTTCAGGGCCCTTGTTTGGGGAATTGCCAGGAATTTGCCTCTCTTGGCCTCTGGCCGCCTTGGGTCAGGATTTTCGGCCACAGTGACGTCCGCGATAGAGTCGTCAGAACTAGCGAAAGACTGATAGTCGTCTTCCTCAAGGATGCGATGTTCCTCTTCCAACGTTGTCTCTCGTCCACCCCTTCCCCATCTCCATCATCGAAGTCGGTGAAATCCATGAGGTTCCTCATTGGTTTCAGTGGCTTTCCTGCTGCAGCCAGGAATGCAATCTTCTGCATTGTCTATCTCGTTTTTCTTTGTCACTGGTGGCTTATCTTCTTTTGAAACCAAGCCATCGCTGACAGCCGTGACTACTGCCGACTTTTAAGCGTATATCCCCGCTCGAGTTTTTTCTTTTTTATTTTCCCTTTCCATTTTTAGATAGACATCTCTGTTTTGAGGTTTTCTTGGTTGTTTGACTCTGCAACTGGAAACGTAAGCTGCCCGATCACGTCAAAGTGAAAGCTCGTGGGAGAGAGAGAAGATGGCTTACAATAACAGCTCTCTTTGAGCCGTATTGCATTCAGACTTTCTGTACGCTGGATTCGCTGCGTATTTCGTATATTTCCTTTTGAACCCGTCAATCTCGCATTATTACACTCAGATGTTTTTCGGTAGCGTGTTTTTTGACACTTCTCTTTCATTGTTTGTTCTCACCCATAAAGTCAAAGTGTGAAAATAGTCAAAGAAGCTCAGCTGTATTTTTTATATATCAATAACAAGAAACTCATAAGAAGCAAAATGTCATTTGAAGTGGTAATTAATTTATTAGATTCTGCAACAATGATTATTGCCATCATACCGACGATAGTTCCGATGAGGAAATGGTGTTAGATGTGTAAGACCTTTGTGAGGATGCTATAAAAATTTCCATGCAATTGATTCGACTTAGTTAGCGTCTACGTTTGATATTTTGTTTTATGTGTTTTTGTGAATTGTAATGTCGGGTAGATTTCGGGTCGATTTTAGCAACATTAGGGGGCTAAGATCGAATTTCTTTGCTGTGTACGCTCACACTGCAAAATGCAGGCCAGCTGTTTTGGCACTGAGTGAAACACAGGTAGGTGTTGATTCTGATCCCACAGAGTTTAACCTGCCTGGATATAGCTTAGTGCCATTATTCTTCTCCTCCCATGGCCTCGCCGTATATGTTAGACATGATATTGCTTACCAACTTCTACCACAATACGGCCTTTGTTCTAATACGAACTTTAATTTCATGTGGTTAAAATTCACCGTCCGTAAGCAAATCATTCACTATTGTTTTATATATAGAAGCCCCAATTTAGATAGCAATTCAACCTCTAACGAGTTTGATGCGCTATCTGATTCCATAATAAGAATTGTTTCCCTTTATTCTCACATTGAAATCGCAATTGCGGGCGATTTCAATGTACACAATTCAGGTTGGCTTCGACATTCTGGCCAGACAACACCCGAAGGAAAATGTGTTGAGATCTTCGCTGAGTTTAACGAACTAACTCAACTTGTTGATGAGCCCACTCGGGTTCCAGATATTGAAGGCCAAGCGGCCAACACTCTTGACCTATTTCTCACCTCTCATCCCGAAAAATACAGGGTTGTAGTATCATCTCCTTTAGGCAAATCGGACCATTGTGTCATATCGGTAGATTTTTCGTTTTCCGTCACGGTAAAAAAAGATAAAGTCCCTAAAAGAACTGTATGGCAATATGAGAAAGCCAATTGGGACGGCCTGAATAATTTTTTTCGAAATTTTAATTGGTCATTGTGTTTTCTCGACGGAAACGTTGATGCATCAGCTGATATGATATCTAACGTAATTCTCAACGGCATGAGAAATTTTGTTCCTCACAGATTAAAAAGTATCATCCCCAAAGAGAATTCGTGGTTTGATTCAAGCTGTAAGGAGGCGATTAGGGATCGAGAAAGTAGTTTTCGAAAATTTAAAGACAACCCTACTGTAGAAAACCGAAATTTGTTCAAACGGGCTAGAAATATCTGTAATGCTCAAATACAAAGGGCTAAGTTTTTACATGACCAAAAAGTAAGGCAAAAAATACTATTGTGTCCAAAAGGAAGTAAAAACTTTTGGTCTTTTGTCAAGAACATTAAGAACTCGTCCACGTCATCATCGGTCCCAACGCTCGTCTTCAATGACTCTCCGTATGTCAGTTCCATCGACAAAGCCAATTTGCTAGCAGCTCAATTTGCTGCCAACTCGACACTTCCTCATAGCATATTGGCTCCGCCTGAGCTCGAGTCTGCAAATTCTTTGATGAAGCAGATATTTTTTCGAACTCGCTCGGTTGCGAGAGTCCTCAAAGATCTCAACATACATAAATCCGCTGGTCCAGATGGTATCCCCGCCGTTATTCTGAAGAGGTGTTCTTCTACGCTGGCAAAACCACTGCGTAAACTTTTCCATCTTTCCTATTCTGCTGGGATTTTTCCGAGCAGATGGAAAACTGCATTTGTCCAGCCCGTCCCTAAAAAAGGCGAATCTTCCTCCCCTTCCAATTACCGTCCAATTGCACTAACGTCCCTTCTTTCCAAGGTCATGGAAACGTTGATAAACCGTCAACTTATGAAATATCTCGAAGAACGAAAGCTTCTTAATGACCGTCAGTAAGGCTTTCGTAGCAAACGGTCCACTGGTGATTTGATGGCTTATCTCACCGAAAAGTGGAACCAATCTTTACATTGTTTTGGAGAAAGTAAGATTATTGCGCTTGATATTTCTAAAGCATTTGATAGAGTTTGGCATCAGGCTCTTTTATCGAAAATGCGTGCTTTTGGTATCGATGAGTCTCTTCTTCGTTGGATTAGAAATTACCTTTCCGACCGTTCAATACAAGTTGTGTTGGATGGCTTCAAGTCTGATACCCACTTAATAAATGCTGGTGTGCTCCAGGGCTCCGTTTTATCTCCGACTCTCTTCCTCATTTTCATTAATGATCTCTTGTCTGAAACTTCTAATCCACTTAACTGTTTTGCTGACGACTCGACCCTCAGCTTTTCATATTCGTTTCCAAATTCACGTCCCTGCTCTTCGGATGTGGAACTGGAACGGTTGCGTATGATAAGCTCATTGAATTCTGACCTTGACAGCATTGTTGCATGGGGTCTTATGAACCGAGTAGAATTCAATGCTTCGAAAACTCAGTGCTGTCTCTTGTCGTTGAAGCTTAACATTCCCCCATTGCCATTATCCATGAATGGTACCTGCATCGAAGAAACCGAAAAGCTGTCAGTACTTGGTATGTGTGTAAACGATGATCTTCGTTGGAATGACCACATATTTGAAGTCGCCAAAAACGCTGCTAAATGCTTAGGTTTCTTGAGACGATGCAGGAAGTTCTTCACCCCTTCTGATCTGGCTACAATTTATAAGGCCTTCATCCGTCCAAAACTGGAGTATAACTCCCATATCTGGTCAGGTGCTTCTCAAACATCTTTGCGCCTACTTGATAGGGTACAAAATAGAGCGTTAAAATTGATAGGTGATAGTTCAATCGTAGAATCGATTGATTCTCTTGAACATCGACGAAACGTTACCTGTCTCACTCTCTTTTATCGCTTTTTCTATAAACAGTGCTCTAGTGAAATAGCCAGTTGCATTCCTCCCCTGAAACAATTTAGCCGCAACACTCGCCTCGCTGGGAATGCTCATCAGTTCTACCTAGAGCCCAACTTCGGGCGTACAGTCAAGTATAGAGATTCATATCTTAGTCGCACCACCCGAATGTGGAATGCTCTTCCTGGCCCTGTTTTTCCCCTGCATTACGATTTACAAAGGTTCAAAAGCAACGTGCATCGATGTCTCCTTTCAAATCCTCTCCTATTTTCCTAAATACTCGCACTGTGTTAATGGCATTATAAGGGTAGTCATAACCCCTTGATGTGCGCGTTAATTATAAAAAAAAAAAAAAAAAAAAATGCAAAAGAAAAAAACCTAGGATCCGCTGTAGACACGGACAACAACATCAGTGCGGAGATCAAACGGAGAATAACTCTTGCCAACCGTTGCTTCTTTGGGTTAAGAAGGCAATTGAGAAACAAAACCCTCTCTAGAAAAACCAAGGTGACCTTGTATGAGACCTTGATCATCCCACTTTTTATCGAAAGCGGATGAGGAAACCCTTGGTCGTTTCGAAAGAAAAATTCTCCGAATGATCTTTGGTCCCGTATGCGAAAACAATGTGTGGAGAAGAAGATACAACAACGAGCTGTATGAGCTGTACCGCGACATGGGCATAGCCAGAAAAGTACGCATCGCGAGGCTACGATGGTTGGGCCACGTAGAGCGGATGGACCCAAACGCTCCGGCTCGTCGGGTGTTCGAAAGCACATTGCAGGGAAATCGCGGAAGGGGAAGACCTCGTCTTAGGTGGCGCAATCAAGTGGATGAAGACCTCAACCGACTTGTAGTGCGAAACTGGAGAGAACTCGCCCGAGATCGAAATCGTTATAGAAGGATGTTGGTTGAGGCCCAGGTTCACCCCGAACTGTAATGCCCACCTAAGTAAGTAAGTAAAAGAAAAAAAGGAATTGGATTAAAACCTGGAGAGAAAACAGATCTAACCTAGGATCCCTTACTTTCTTGACAAACGAACTAAGAGGAAATGATAAATCATCGTTTGTAAATTATCTAAGGGTGAATGGAGAAGCTTTTGACCTGCTTTTGTCGTTTATTGAAAACGATATTAAGAAATAAAATACAATTTTGTGTGCAATTTTTTTTAATAATTTCTAAAGTTATATTTGGGTCCAACAAAACCATAGCTTCCAACACTTTATCATATCCATCAGTCTTTTTTACTCTTTAAATGTAGTCCGAATGGTGAGGATCGTACAAAATAGGATAAATTTCGCAGTTAAAAATCAATTCGCTGATATGCTCTTTGCACCAGAGAACTGCATGAGTGCAATCACTCGCGCTTTCGAATCATCCCCCGAAAAACAATCCGTACACAGTCTCACGCTCAAAATGATGAAACAGGTGTGATGCTTGTGGAAAAAGTACACAACACTCGTGAATACAAGCCTTCGCATTGCGTGTGCCCATGAATGATGAATGAATGGACCATTCAAACTCAAACAGGTACACCATTCACTTCATTAAAAAAAAGCAAATATTCACGAATGATGAGGGATGACAACGAATATTTTTTCATGTTTATAGATGAAACTATTTTGTTTTTGCGAGATCGCACAGATAGGTTTGAATACACATTTTGTGACCTGACTTTGGCGTTATTTATGGTGCAGTGAACTAAGGTAGATGGAAATAGGATAGATTCGATGTTATTTCTCAAAAAGACGGAAATAAAGACGAACAACCGGCTTTTTTCCAGTCGACTTTATTACCAACAAAAATGGTAACAACGTCGACCACCTTTTCGGCACTATTACCGAAAAAGTGTCCAAAGAATAACTTTCGACTTTATTTCTCAAAAAAACATGGTATTCGTCATTATTACCAATGAAATGCTTTTATATTTATGAAAGGAACATAACATATACTAAATTTACATACGGATGTAAAGTTGCATAAACCCAATTGTCAAATGCAAATCAATATTATTCACTCCTAATAACTCCATTGGATTTAAACCGCATTGTGCTGTTGGGTTTATGTATTTACATCCGTATGTATTTTGGGTCCGTTCGTGCATTATAAAAAACAAAAAAAACTGGGTTTATTTCTATTGGATTTAAATTTAAAGAGTGAATAATATGGCCGTTAATGACATCTAAGAAATTCCCACGCTTATCATTCATAGTGTGAAGGTCTGATGTATTCAAATTTTTTGTTTTTAATAAGATAAAGTAATAGTAAGAAATTCGCCTGCGTGTGTAAAAGATGTGTTCTTACTTACAGTCACTCACACTCAAAGTGGGACACCTAAGAAATAAAATCTTCAACAAACTTCTTTACGAAAAAAACTGCAGAGTTGCTCACTTTTTTAAATAATTTTTATTTTTATTGCTTAATATTGACCTCAAATTATTATAAAATAAAAAAAATATCAAAAAACAACCCCGATTTGTTTAAAAAAAAAGATGAAAACGATCTATCTAGTATTTTTTTTTTAATGCAGGTCACACTCAAAGTGGGACACCTGCTGTTTTCTAAGAAAACTAACTGTAATTGCCACGTTATCTATATTATTTAGTTGCAGTTTTTCTAGAGCTTTCATTGTGATAGCATAAAAAAGAAAGTTTTCTAAGAAAACTAACTGTAATTGCCACGTTATCTATATTATTTAGTTGCAGTTTTTGTAGAGCTTTCATTGTGATAGCATAAAAAAAAATCGAAATGTCAAGGCAAACAACCTTTGAAGAAAGGCAAATTGTGATTTTCAATTACCAAAAAGGAAAATCCGTTCGCAAAATAAGTGAAGTTGTTAAAGAAGTAAATCTTTGGTGTTTAGTTTAAATAAAACGGTTTCGGGAAGGTCGAATAGAAAATTAACCAAAAAGTAAAATTTTAAGTGTCCTTTAACATTTCTTAAAGGTCAATGGCGGACAGAAAGGGATCAGTTCTTATTTTTCTTAAAAAAAACCACCCACCTCTATCGCTAATTTTTTTTTTGTTTTTTCAACAATTTTTGGTTTATTTCCTATTCGACCTTCCGAAACCGTTTTATTACATTAAACACCATAGATTTACTTTTTTAACAACTTCACTTATTTTGCGAACGGATTTTCCTTTTTGGTAATTGAAAATCACAATTTGCCTTTCTTCAAAGGTTGTTTGCCTTAACATTTCGATTTTGTTTTTTAATGCTATCACAATGAAAGCTCTAGAAAAACTGCAACTAAATAATATAGATAACGTGGCAATACAGTTAGTTTTCTTAGAAAACAGCAGGTGTCCCACTTTGAGTTTGACCTGCATTAAAAAAAAAAATACTAGACAGATCATTTTCATCTTTTTTTTTAAACAAATCGGGGTTGTTTTTTGATGTTTTTTTTTATTTTATAATAATTTGAGGTCAATATTAAGCAATAAAAATAAAAATCATTTAAAAAAGTGACCAACTCTGCATTTTTTTTCGTAAAGAAGTTTATTGAAGATTTTATTTCTTTGGTGTCCCACTTTGAGTGTGAGTGACTGTAGCTCAATTTTAAGATATACACTGCCAACCACTAGGATGAGGCCACAGATTT
Organism: Melanostoma scalare; assembly: GCA_949752695.1. NCBI lineage: Eukaryota > Metazoa > Arthropoda > Insecta > Diptera > Syrphidae > Melanostoma > Melanostoma scalare. The sequence goes on along the minus strand of OX456985.1, from coordinate 94,455,154 downwards.
TGGAAACGATTTTCGCTTTTTATACCTGGTGGAAGTTTTGTACCCGGTGAAGTTTATTACCAGTTAATAGATACGTATTTTCCCATAACAAATTCATAAAATTAAAGTGTTAATTCGAAACGACCGTTGAAATTAGGTATTAAAATTTGCTCCACTAGGAAATGACCGTTCCATCAAACATTTATAGCTATTTTCGTACATTGTTGTGTACAAAAACTTCAACTCCAATTCTAGTATTCGTGCCATAGTAGGTAATAGCTCCCCACACCATTATACCTGATGTACGGCTATAGTGTCTTGCCAAAATAAACTCATCCATTCTAATATCATGGAAATAAAAGTTGTTACCATCAGGACCGTCAAGGCCAAACTTTTTTTCATCCGAAAAGACAACGCGTTTCCATTCACTGCTCCAATCAACATGCTGTCTTGCAAAATCCGTGCTTATCTTTGTGTACTGGCTTCAAAACAGGTTTCTTTTTTAGTTTCCTCCTTTGAATAGTATCACTTTTTTGTATTAATCTTCGAACCGTTGTTCTGTTGGGTGAAACTCCGCTTTTGGCCCTTACCATAGTCGCTGGTAGAGTGGAATTTGAGGCAAGTCGTAGAATAAACCGATTTTCTCTTGGTGTTGTGGCTTTTCCCGTGCCTCCTTTTTAATTTTTGCCATAGTTTTGTTGTTCAGCGAGATAATTGTTTACAACTGTCTTGCTCCTGTTAAGTCTAATTGCTTTTTCACGGCATGAGAGTCCTATTTCCTTGAAAGCATCTACTTTTGCTCTTTCTGTCGCTGTCAAAGTCTCTCCGTAACCCATGTGTGCTTCAAACTAAATAAAACGGTTACTTTAAACACTCTCTTAGATATTTTACACAAGAATTCGCACATGCGCACTCCTGCACGGAAATATTCGCAATGGGGTCATCCTAGTGGAACACCGTTTTATACCTATTTTAAGTAGTTCATTAATTGATCTTGGGAAATTCCAACGGTCGTTTCGAATTAACCCTCTAATTTTATGAATTTGTTATGGGAAAATACATATCTATTAACTGGTAATAAACTTTTCGGTGCAGGGGCATAAGACCCAGGGAACTTACCCCCAATTAAAAAAAAGATCAAAATATGGATTGTTGAAGTCATAATGCAAGGCGGCCGGGTGACGGGAGAAAACAAAACCATGTGCATGCAACTTAAAAAGTTTAATGCACGAACACACTCAAGTTTTGTTTCCTCCCGTTCCACTTGACAGGCCAGCCAATTTTTCTCTAGAATATCCGCCATATCATATTCACATTCTCATTCTTTTGCCAACCACGTACTGCGCCACACCCTAGTCATCCGCCATTCTCAGTGCCAAAGAGCACATAATTTATCAAGTTCAATTTGCTGTAATTTTGTTGAATAAAATATTCCTAAAACTCAATTATTGATTGTGCGAGTATTTTTTATCGAAGAAGGTTTAATTAAATCACGACCAGCGCAACATTTGGTCCTTCGAGCCGGATTAATTTTGGGCTAAATACTAAATTAAAATTAAATTGAGGTGTGGTCGCGTTGGGCAATATTAATGCACATTCGGTGGCAGGCAATAAGCCACGGCATTAAACTTCGGCATCATCGGTTGTGAAGAGGCACCATCGATTGGTCTTTTCGCCATAAGCCAACAAAAATTGGGGTATCGCCAGAGGTTAAGGAATAGCCTCGTGTTGATCGATTCGGTAGCAATCAATAAGCAACGTTCATTAATCTTCGGCATCATCGCTTGTGAAGAGGCATCACCGATTGGCCATTGTTGCTTCGTGGCGTTTTAGTCTTTTCGCCATAAGGCAACAAAAATTAAGGAATAGCCTCGTGTGGATCGATTCGGTGGCAAACGATAAGCCACGTTCAAGAGGCTATTGTGTCAAGGGAGCTGTACAAAAGCACGTCACAGGGACA